>CM067347.1:54542136-54699636 GCA_034190875.2 Urechis unicinctus | reverse complement strand
ATGTTGGGTTAGACTTCACTGTATGGACAGACTAGGAGAGTCTGTCGCGGTATAGACATTGGTATGCTATAGGACTACTTCACTGTCTATAATGGACATTGGTATGCTATAGGAGACTTCGCTGTTTTGTATGGACATTGTTGGTGTGAGGAATTCACCTAGAATAGACATTGGTATGCTATAGGATAACTTCACTGTTCTGTAATGGACATAGGTATGCTATAGGAGACTTCATTGTTCTGTCATGGACATTGGTATGCTATGAGACTTCACTGTTCTTCCATGGACATTGGTATGCTTAGGAGACACTGTTCTTTGTTGGACATTGGTATGCTATAGGAAACTTCACTGTTCTGTAATGGACATTGGTATGTAGTAGTAGACTTCACTGTTATGTAATTGATAATTGGTATGCTATAGGAGACTTCACTGTTCTTCCATGGACATTGGTGTGCTGTAGGAGATTTCATTGTTCTATAATGGACATTGGTATACTATAGGAGACTTCACTGTTCTGTCATGGACATTGGTATGCTATAGGAGACTACGCTGTTATGTAATGAACATTGGTATGATATCGGAGACTTTGTTCTGTAATGGACATTGGTATGCTATAGGAGACTATGCTGTTATGTAATGACATTGGTATGATATCGGAGACTTCACTGTTCTGTAATGGACATTGGTACACGCTGTTATGTAATGAACATTGGTATGATATCGGAGACTTCACTGTTCCGTAATGGACATTGGTATGCTATAGGAGACACGCTGTTATGTAATGAACATTGGTATGATATCGGAGACTTCGCTGTTATGTAATGAACATTGGTATGATATAGGAGACTACGCTGTTATGTAATGGACATTGGTATGATATCGGAGACTACGCTGTTATGTAATGGACATTGGTATGCTATAGGAGACTACACTGTTATGTAATGGACATTGGTATGATATAGGAGACTTCGCTGTTATGTAATGGACATTGGTATGCTATAGGAGACTTCACTGTTCTGTAATGGACATTGGTATGCTATACCAGACTTCGCTGTTTTGTAATGAACATTGGTATTCTATAGGAGACTTCACTGGTAATGGACATTGGTATGCTATAGGAGACTTCGCTGTTCTGTAATGGACATTGGTTGCTATAGGAGATTTCACCAGTATGGACATTGGTATGCTATAGGAGACTTCGCCTAATGGACATTGGTATGCTATAGGAGACACGAGTATGGACATTGGTATGCTATAGGAGATTCGCTGTTTTGTATGGACATTGGTGTGTATAGGAGACACTGAGTATGGACATTGGTATGCTATAGGAGACTTCTACTTGTTCTATATGGACATTGGTGCTATAGGAGACATAGACATTAATGCTATAGGAGTCTTCGCCTATAGACATTGGTGTACTGTTTCATTGTTGGACACGAGTATGTTGGGTTGCTATAATGCATATGTTCATTGGAAGTTTTACGAGTATTGTGTGGTAATAGACATTCAGATACTGTTCATTGTCACCGTGACATACTTCAGTGTTGAGACACAATATACTGACAGAAACATTGTTCTGGAACACCAGTATGTTTAACAGTTCCTTCATTGGACACCAGTATGCTGTGATTGACTGTTCATTGTTGGACACAGTATGTTGGGGTACATAATTCTTTCATTGGACTGTTCATGCTGTGTCACTTTACTGCTGTATGTTGGACATAATATTGGGGTAGACATTATCTAATTGTGGACACCAGTATTACTCTTTTTAATTGGACACCAGTACACCAGTATTGGGGTTACTGTGTTGTTGGACACCAGTATGTTGGGGTTTACTGTTCATTGTTGGACACCAGTATGTTGGGGTGACTTAAATGTCCTTTAATTGACACCAGTATGTTGGGTTAGACTTCACTGTTCATTGTTGGACACCAGTATGTATGGGCAGACTTTACTGCTCATTGTTAGACACCAGTATGTTGGGTTAGACTTCACTGTTCATTGTTGGACACGAGTATGTTGGGATAGAATTAACTGTTCATTGTTGGACACGAGTATGTTGGGATATAATTTACTGTTCATTGTTGGACACGAGTATGTTGGGATAGAATTTACTGTTCATTGTTGGACACGAGTATGTTGGGATATAATTTACTGTTCATTGTTGGACACGAGTATGTTGGTATAGACTTCACTGTTCATTGTTGGACACGAGTATGTTGGGATAGACTTTACTGTTCATTGTTGAACACCGGTATGTTGGGGTGGACTTTATTATTCTTTATTGGACATTAGTATTTTGGGGTAAACTTTACTGTTGACATTAGAATTCTATGTTTTGCTATACAACGCTCTTCACTCGATTTTAGGTGACCCTTCCCTAGACTGTGGTGGATTCCAGTACTTCAGTGTATATGGCCCCGTCCCCCCGATTCGTGGAGTCGCCCTTCAAGTCGTCAGCCCCACCACCGCCGTTGCCGCTGTTACTGATCCTGTGTCATTCAGTACATCCATGGTCGAGTCTCCCGTCAATGTTTCCCTTTCCATGGACTACGGTGACGGCGCTGGATGGACACCCAATGATGCCGCCTCACTCATGCAGAGACGGTTTGCCATGCCCGGTATTTACACAGTTAGCGTTGGTGTCACCAACGCCGATGACATGCCGGATAAAAGCAGTGTAAGTGGCTCAACAGAATCAAAATGATGGTCTTATATTGAATGCATCACTTTAAGACGATGAGATTATAAACAGAAGTAGTTATGCTGGGTATGTGCTTGTATAATCGGTGGTAGAATGATCCAGTGCAGAAGACCATTGATTGTTAAACTGTATCATCATTTCAAGTGGTATTGGAATATTGGTTGAGTAATCAGAATACAATCAGAGAAGCAATAACAAAACAATGAATAATGCAATCAAAATACTTGCAGTCAAATATCAATAAGGCAACTCCTGTTGTGGGGCTGTTGTTCAGCAGCAGTACCATGAAAATAATGGTTGTAGAATATAAGAGTCAGAACCCAGAAATAGAACCGTGTTGAGTGGTGGTTTTGATTGGAATAGTGGTAATAGATCAACTGTTAACGTGCTAATCTCATGTGCACACCAGTTGGCATCTGACGGAGAAACATATGCGATCGCGTTATGATAGTATCATGAGTGTATATCAGCGTTATGATAAACCGTAACGCTATGACTATCCAGGAGAAAACTGTCAGCCGCAAAGTCTCAATCCAAGCACCACCGGAAGGACTCAATGTCACGTGCCCAGAATTCGGAGTGGTTGGGGTTAAGTTTCTGTGCAACGCCACTCTGCGCTCCGGCACCTACCCTACCTTGCAGCTCGACTTCAAGGACGGGACAGCCGAAAACTTGACAATTGCAAGTAAGTTGTCTTATATTTCGTAAAATGCCTTTTTTTCGTGACACATTCTAAATGGGGGTATGCAATGGCACACTCCTAGAAATAAAGAGCGATTGAACTGTTTTCAATTTAACACTTAATAACCGTCAAACGCCCACAGAACTTCAATTAAGTCATTTCAGTACCATATTTTGTTATTCTTTGGAGGGTATGGTGCACATTCAATATGATCGAAAATACCGCCATGTTCAATATCAGTACCGCCCATCTCGGACACAAATGGTATTGTCCCGCCTGCTCGTAGATATTGAATGGGTAGCTGCGGGATCCGCAGTGCCTGAGCACGTTACACAGGCTACAGCGTCAAACACAAACAAAGCCTACGCCATGCCAGCGGCCCAGTTTGAGGAGGACGGAGAGTTGATGGGGTGGGAAGTACACGTTGATACTGTAGGCGACGCACAGTTCATGGTAGGATTCTACTTGATGATGATGATGATGATGATGATGATGATGATGATGATGATGATGATGATGATGATGATGATGATGATGATGCAAATGACGATGATAGTGATGTTAGTGATGATGATGATGATGGTGATGATGATGATGATGATGATGATGATGATGATGATGATGATGATGATGATGATGATGATGATGATGATGTTGGTGAAGACGATGATGATTGCAGGTATTACGCCCAGAATGCGGTGGTGGCCAAGAATATTGCTTCGTCGAAAACACTTGCAAAACAACGGGTACTTGCACCAGCCAAACCACGGTGACGTGCTCGTCCTCCAGCCTCTACTGCCCCATGAGACAAACCTGTGTAGACAACTCCACCTTACATGCCTCCACGTGCAATGACGTTAATATTAACAGGTATGCAGCAGCCGTTCTAATCCCAACCAGTTACTCGGTTGTCTTTGAGGAAACCATATCGTTACCGTCGTCGGGCTGGGCCTGGCTTCCAACATCGGGCGAAGGGGTAGTCGTCCATCAAGGTGACATCATCGGATACGGAGCAAAAACTGGTAAACTGTCAACTCGAGCTCAGAACCTGGATGAACTCGAGGATCTCCAAGAAACGGCCACCCCTGATTTAACGCCAAGCAATACTTACGCTGCTTGGTCAGGCGTCGCGACACGACACCTCTGCAGAGGCCTGGCAACGCAACCCACGCGTGCCCAATTCACTCACATCTACCACACATTCGGCGATTTCAACATCTCGGCTATGGCCGTTTCCGATGGACTTGCGTCGCCCCCCGTGGGTATGGCGGTGAGAGTGAAGGTCGCTTTGGGCATTAACGTCACGGAGATAGAGGCTCCTCTGTACGCGCTCACTGGAAACGCCGTCGACTTTGACTTGGTTCCCCATACAGGTGAGACCGATGACAGAAACGGTTAATAAGCAATTACAATTATCATTTGCATAACATGCAAGCATTTTTATATATATATATATATATATATATATATATGTGTGTGTGTGTGTGTGTGTGTGTGTGTGTGTGTGTGTGTGTGTGTGTGTGTGTGTGTGTGTGTGTGTGTGTGTGTGTGTGTGTGTGTGTGTGTGTGTGTGTGTGTGTGTACATTTATCAATGCATTGTTTTCTTTCTCTAGGCACCAACATCACGTATATGTGGGACTTCGGTGACGGGGTGAATCTGACCACTGAAGCTGTGGGTGCATCTCACATGTTCGCCACCAGAGGGTGCTACAATGTCACCGTGCTAGCGGAGAACGTATTGGAAGCGAAAGGAAACATGTCGGAGATTTGCATTCAAGATGAAGTCATTGGCGTGGCGGTGAATGCCACCGTCTCTACCGTCAACGTGGCTACTCCTTTCCTGGTCACTCTGACGTCGGGCTCAGACTACACTTGCGAATGGACTATGGGTGATGGAACACTTCTCACGACAGACGAGATTGCAACTCCACCTTCTGGTCTTCCAATGTACTACAACTACACGAGGGAAATCACCCCGGCCGCTAATGTCGAGGTCAACTGCTCCAATGACGTGAGCTGGGATCTGCATACGTTAGCGCACGAAGCCTACTATCCCATTAACTCGGTGATTCTGGTCAAACAAGGTGGAAGCCTACAGCACCCTTTTAAACTGGTCTTCGACGTTGATCAGGGAACCAAGCCTGAATTCGAAGCGACGTTCAGTGGCATTCGTTACTCTGTGAGTTACGACGACACTCACGCCAACTACCCGACAGTTAACTATGTTGCAGTGTCCACAGTTGGTGATTACGACGTTGAAGTGACCGCTTCAAACTTGGTCTCTTCCGTCCACGCAACCTTCAACTTCTCTGTGGTCACTCCCATCGTAAACCCAACTCTGAGCACCGATCCGACCTATACAATCCTATCTCGCGGAGAGAGCGTCGACTTCACAGTCGATGTGGATGCCGGCAGTAACATCGCAATTGGCGTCGACTTCGACGACGGTGTCATGGAAACAACCATTCACCCACAATTGTTGACACCATATGTCTTTTCTCACACGTTCAACCGAGTCGGAGATTTCAACGTAACTGTGGTCGTCTCCAACGAATTCAACGGCTTCACTCTCTTCAAGCTCTTCAGCATTTTAGTTGGTATTGAGAACGTGACGCTACACACCGACTCTCCTGTAGCCTTCTATCGAGGAGCGGGGGTGATTTCAGCATGGTTTTCCGTCGACGGTATCCCTCCTAACCAAGCTGACGTCGTCTTCACGTGGGGGGATGGATTTCAAAGTGGCACTCAGACATTCTACACGGACACTCCATACGCCCATGACTACCCCCACCCCGCCCAATACCAAGTGACCGCCTTGGTCTCCAACGCCTTGGGCCAAAAGACTTTAACGACTCAAGTGTCGATTGTACATCCGGTTTCCAACATGGGCTTACACGTCACTCCGAGCCATGTCGCTGTGAACGATGACGTCACTGTTTGTGTGTCCATGAACAGGGGCGATAGCGTCACTATTGATTGGGATTTTGATGACGCTGTTCTCGTCAGTGCTGCTCGCAACGGTAAGTGTTGTCATGATTGCGCAGATAGTCACCACGAAGGTTTTGCAACCCGGTGTGGGCGACCAATAGGTGCCAATTGAACGAAGGTACCTATTTAGAGGTGCCCATTGATCGAAGGTACTTAATAGTCGGCAATTGAACGAAGGTACATAATAGGTGCCAAATGAACGAAGGTACTTAATAGGTTCCGATTGAACGAAGGCATTTAACATGTATCAATTGAACGACAGTACTTAATAGGTGTCAATTGAACGAAGGTACTTAACAGTTATCCATTGAACGAAGGTACTTAATATGTGCCAATTGAACGACAGTACTTAATAAGTGTCAATTGAACGAAGGTACTTAATATGTGCCAATTGAACGAAGGTACTTAATAGGTGTCAATTGAACGAAGGTACTTAACAGTTATCCATTGAACGAAGGTACAATTGCCAATTGAACGACTGTACTTAGGTAAGTCAATTAGGTACTTAACAGGTGCCAATTGAGCAAAAGTAAGGTTCCGATTGAACTCATGTGGCAATTGAACGACAGTACTTAATAGGTGTCATTGAACGAAGGTACTTAACAGTTATCCATTGAACGAAAGTACTTAATATGTTCCAATAGAACGACAGTACTTAATATGTACCAATTGAACGAAGGTACTCAATAGGTGCCAATTGAGCGAAGGTTCTCAATAGGTGTCAGTTGACCCGCAATCTTCCTCCTCCATCGCCCTTGCAGCATCATCCCGTTATTGATGTTTCACAATACTGTTCCTTGTTAAGCAACAAATCATCAATGCTTGTGACGTAATGTTTTAGGGACCACTCCGTATGACAAAGATTGCCAAACACACAGGTATGTTTCTACGGGCATTTATTCCATGGCCATTGGAGCTAACAATCCTCTGGGTAACACAACCAAAACCTACACCATCCACGTCCAGAATCCCGTCACGGATGACTTTGTGTTCTCATCCACGGCCCCGGCTGCATTCCCATCAGGTATACATACAGCTTTCAGCATTCAATGGCTTCTCTTGAACACGGACGCTAAACACGGGTGCTTGTTTCAGCCATTATGATCCAACCATCATGAACATGCTATTTATGCTATGATTGCTGTGTTCATGATGTTGGGGTCATAATGGTTCACCTCAAGCGTCTGTAGACTCACCTCTGTTTGCAATAAATCGCATAAATTTTCACCTTGCCTTCAAATGTGTTGCAGGCATGTGTATGCTATGATAATAATCCGTAAATAGATATGACTGAACGTTAATATTACCAAGTCGGTTCGCTAAGTTCGACCATTGGCGGACCTGGCATTCCATTGAGCAGCCATTGCTTGACGCTACTTATCGAGGTATCACCATTCTCATGAACTATGGTGACTCTCAATCGGCCCTGTTCCAGACGTAACCGTCACGCTGAGTTACCCCGGAGCGCCTGCCATCTTACCAGACAACGCTTCCGTTACGTTCGACTTCGGCGACGGCACTACACTCAAGTCTTCGAGTTTGTCTTTCACAGTCCCTCCTTATACCATGTCCATTACTCACGGGTATAGCGAACCTGGACACTATGTGGTAACAGCCCACGTGTGGAACTTGGCCAGTTCCCTCGAGTTTACCACGGAAGTGAGTACATAAGGACTAATTCAGTCGCAATTCTGCCGGAATAAAGAGTTAGTTAAACGATAATTTGACAAGGAGGAGTTTATCGAGTGACTGCTTGAAAACGGTATTAGTATATATTGTTCAAGCAATTGGCATCGATGATTTCGCTTTCCCAATATCCCACGAGACTAGAAAGTCAATCCGCACTTGTTGCAGGGCGGTGTATATGAGGACTTTGTCGACCTGGCAGTGCGGGCGGACTACCAACCTCTAATACCCTATGGAGGACCCTTCATCGAACCAGATACGGGCTATTTCCCCAGTTCTCGTGACGTCCGATTCTTCATGACGATGACCCAGGGTACTGTGGTGGAGTACATAGCCACTGCACTCCACTTAGACACCTCAGTCGTTTACACCTGTCAGAATGACACCTACCCTCTGCTTTCCCTCACAAAGGTAAGTCACTTAAGAAACCTTACCTGGGAACCATGTGAATGATCATTTAATTTTTATACAAACTTGAATTTACTGATAATGAATTAGCAGTGATTGTCAAGCAGCAGACAACGGACAGCTACAAGCAGCGTTGAAAACTAGTGGTCACAGCGAGAATTCGGGTGGGATAATTGCGGGGATTAGGGTGAGGTCACGGTGGGGATTAGGGCGAGGTCATGACAGGTATTAGGCTGGGGTCAGGGCGGGTATTAATCAACTTCCACGCTGGGCTGAGTAACCGGGACGAATATGCCATCATTTACAATAATACTGGGTCATTTATAGCAAATATACAGTCTGGGCAATGCGGGTCTGTCCGCCGTTGCATACACGGATGTTGATTGTGAGAGTTTCCTGGTCGGACACCTAACTGGATAGTGCAAAGTGGACTTCCATTTTTGTACATGTAATACGTTGAATTAAGTGATAGGTTGTGCACTGATTGCATTTTTGGTTCTTGTGTGAGCTAGGGAGGGACCTACGATGTCACCGTTACTGCCTCAAATCCCCTCTTCAACTCAACCGTTACCACACAAGTGAAAGTCAGTGTTGCTGTAACAGGCCTCCGCATACTTGATGGCAATACAGTCACCAAGGCCAATGAAAGGAAATACTTCGATATCAGATTTGAAATTATTGGTCCAAATGCTTGCCTGGAAGTGGATTTTGGCGATGATTCTCCGCTGACATACTATGAAGAGGTAGGCGGGGAATGTGCCCGACTTTGGCCGGATATATCGGGTCAGCTACTGGGTACCTTACTCAGTGATCATCAGGTAGATGTCCATCACGTTTTCAACTCATCCGGTACCTTCACAGCTGTTGCGCGCGCAGTCAGTGACGTAGCATCTGTTACGGACTCTGTCACCTTCTCGGTGACCAGCAGCGATTGCGCGCGTCCTACCGTCACGATTCGCGACAGTGCACCGATCTTCTACCAACCGAATAACGCAATGAAGAGTAAAAGAATTAAGACACAGGGTATGACTGATATTACTTGCGGCGTAACCTTCGACAACACCAAGGTCTGGACCGTCCATCGTATAAGCCCAGAGAATGGTTCTGTTCTGGAACATATAGACGTTACCGGCCAGAGCTCCGTTCGTAATTCCGAGTTCGTTTTACCGCCACGATTCTTAGAATATGGCTTGTATCGCTTCACTTACAACGTCTCCATGAATATTGATGATGAATACTTTACCTCAGTGGCACATACTCACATCAATGTCACCAAGACTCCGCTTATAGGACTCCTTATCATGGGCGGCATGTCGGAAATTTCTGTCGGTTGGGGAAACACAGTCACACTGACACCGGAAGCAGTCTCCATGGATCCGGATTTGGACCCTAACGTAGATCAGGTTAGCGGGTCCAAACGGAGTCCTTTTTCAGCAAATATAATCTCTATTTGTTTGCTTCACGTAACAGGAGGGTCATTTCTGTTCTGTCAAAACAAATAGTTTATTCGTTATTAGATATATAAGCGATGTATGAGCGCATCTTACAAGTAATGCATGGTTTCGTTCAAATAGGAATTCACCAAATTCGAGTGGTTTTGTCGACAAGAAGACGAAGTGTTCCCCGTTGGGCTTGACGGAGAACTTTCCCGAGCTAACGCCACCAAGCCGCTATCGGAAGCCGTCTGGTCAGCTCAACCTGATAACGGCGGCTGCTTCCGACAAGGCCCTGGGCCCATCGAGCCATTGAACGCTAACTTGTCCACGGTACTGGGGTCTATTGAGATTGACACTAACTCCATGCACGAGAACGAAACATACAATGTCACTGTTATTATCCACAAAGGGGAACGCAGAACTGCAGCGTCCGTGTTGCTGGACATCACGGGAGGTGACCCACCATTGGTCGAAATCAGGTAAACCACGCCCCCGTTTGCATTCATTCATATTAATGTTTGTAGATGTCGTGTCTAATTCATGACCATTTAGCAACGTAACTGTTTTGGAGCACTTTTTTGCGGCGCGCCTTCACATTCATGCATTTGAAAATTAACTGTAAATTCTTAAGATATTCGTTTTGTATCTGAGTGTTGTTTTATTATTATGTGCATAACTCCGTGACTGGTAACGCGTAAAAACTAGCGTATTTTCTATGATTCCACCGCCTCATATATCAGATGCCCGGTTTGCTGGCCTAATGGCGCGGACGGTCTGAAAGCCAACCCCAGCTCCCGAGTTATTTTGTTGGGAGCCTGCGCCAAAGGCTGCGAGGGATATATTCCAACGTATAGCTGGTCCTTCGTGGCGAAGGGGCTCAGTAATAACTATGTAGACATACCGAATTTGTCGAACCATGTGACAGGTATTTGTTTGGGGTAGGGAGTTTCTGTTCATGTTCAGTTCTAAATGTGCACATCACATTCAACACGATTGCATGGTGGTTGAATATGAGATCTCACACGGTTCTGCTTTGTTCGTATAACATGCAGATGCGACCTCGGTTCGACCTCTGGCATGTTATATATGAGAATGTTCCAACACATCATATCGTGTTGTCACTGGTTTACGTTTTCTCTCATAGATGCACTGAATGTTGCTTGAAACTATCAACAGACACAGCGGACGTGATCAACACGCCGTGATCGAACAATCATGTTGATTTCGCACTTGATGTCATAGTTTGTCTTGTTTTTCTCTCTCATAGCTTTAAGGACAATCTGTGGCACCTTTCCCCGAACAGTGTCTCTATAAGTGAGGCACACCGACTTCCTTTGAAAGCCACCTGCTCAGCAAAACCCTGTCCCAGTGACAGTGTCTACAAATGGCAGGTGTTTCGTCAAAGTCTACAGGTTAACAAGTGGCTTGAGGTAGAAAATCAAGGGCAGTTCTTATCAGGTATAGTGTGGCATCGTTCAATCCTGAAATGATTGATTACAAAGAAAAGTACCCTGAATGTTTCAACCCATTGAATAGAAACCTACACTGTCCACTATTCTGTCCCTTCCCTGTCGCCTGTTTATGCATTGATTAGCATGGCGCTCTGTTTCTCTGATAAGACATAAATAAGCTGAAACTTATGCATTGTAATTATTTCGTTTCTAGATGTTCTAATTGACGTAGGCAGAGCGCGTTTTAGATTGTAGATCATCACCCCCAAGCTGCTTACCATTGTGTCTGTACTTGGCATGAAATTTTATTTCGAACTGACAGCTGTTAAAATCCACGGAAGAAACAATCCCTATGCCAATACAGAAACATGTATCTAATTGCATCTTTCCCCCAAAGCCCAATTGTTACCCGTGTTTGGTTTCTGTCGATCCAATGATTCTAAGCCACATCATACCTTTTTGTAACCCAAAAGAACGAATAGTTGCTGTTTTGCCGTCTACTTTGTCATTTTTCGTTACAACCTGATTGATGTATGTGTGATTGCTTCAAGGTGGACATGTTTACTGTTTCCTTAATGAGCGCCATAATTTTGAATTTGATTTCCTTTGTTGTTATTGTTACCGCATAACAGTTCTCATTGGTAAGCATGGAACAAAACATCTTATTTCGCTGTTTTTCTCTTTCGCGGTTACCGCTTTGGGGTTAATCGTCCCCACGTTGTGATGATAGCGTGTCATCCATTTCTTAATTCATACTCATATAATGTGTGTGTTATCCATGGTATTAGTTATGTCATTGAATTGCGCTTCATGCAAACATTTTGCTAATTGTCCATTTGTCAGCTGTTGTCAGTACATTTGCCGATTCAATCCATTTATATTACATAAACCTATTTTGCAAACGATACGTTAATATAAGCAGAAACGGCATTTACACAGGAAATTCAGGTGTGTTTTTTTTCAAAACCATCGAGGTAAATGAAGTTGTCCACAAATAGTACAGAAAAGTTTAAACTACTTGAACGTTTGACCCATTTGTAGTCCATGGTTTTTAATAGAATTTGATTTTTCTTCGACTCCATCATGTCATTTAATTTTTGAATCTAAGGTAGATTACTGGAAAAGTTAAATGTTACTTAGATATTCGCATATTATAACCGGTATCCAGAGCTGAGTTCAAGAGATCCGAAACGCTGTGGCGAACTCAATAGCGTGTGTTATCGTTAAGCAGTATGGTGAACTCGATGATCCGCATGATACACTTATTAACGAATGACATCGATGAACACTGTGGTGAACTAACATGTGCCAAAGATGAACGCTGTGTCTTTAATGTTTCGCTTATTACTGGCACTGATCCAATCTTTCCAGATTTGAGTTCCCCCGAGGTGGCGATAGGCAAGGAGCTCTTCGACGAGGGTTTTAAGCTTTATGAACACATGACAACGTATAAGATCCAACTTAGCGTGAAGCATGGCGGGTCGGCTCAAGCTGGCCAGGCTTCCACCATACTGCGGCTCAATACAGCCCCTTCCGGTGGCTCCTGCACCATAAGCTCCTCCGACAGCTTCACCAGCGTTCCGTTCGATATTGAATGTACTGGCTATAACGACGAAGATGGGATCGAAAGCTATCAGTTCTACAGTAAGTTGAGTATCAGTACGAATGATTAGGTGGGGAAATGCTGGGCGGAAGGTTATTATTTGGGTTAAAACCGAAGGAACAAAAGGAGATAACTGCATATCAAACTCTTTTATGAACAATAATTCACAGACAACTATATATAATTGAGCTGTTTCTTAACAAAATATGAACTAAGCAGTATTGGCTTTGTTTCAGCGAAACACCCGGACGAAGAAGTAGAGAACCATTTCTATTTTGGTAAAGATCCCCAAGCTAAAGGCAAGCGACTTCCTATCGGCAAATACAGTAACAACTACACGAACCAAGTATTTGTCCGAATTCAAGACACTCGTGGAGCTTCGAGCGTATTCAACCTCGGCCTCGTCACGGTAATGCTACGTTTACACTATGTTCCCGGTGGCCACGGCAGCCCCGTTTCAGACCACCGTGGAGAAAACGGGATAAACGTGAGACAGCGCGGGGTAACGAGATATGCAAACGTGACAAACGGTTATTGCCGTGCATGCCGGGCCAGAATTTTAAACTGTCAACAAATTAGCTACGGCAGCCACGGTGTGGATGAGAAACGTAGTAACTTTGCACAACCTAACAAAACTTGTTTATGGAGACAAAAATGGCCAAAATCCCACGGCGCAATACGTTTCGGGCAAACGGGGCTGCCGTGGCCACCGGGAACATAGTGTAAACGTAGCATAAGAAACCTCCTTATATTACAATACACCAGGTGGTGTACAGCATATTATTGAGTGAATGACTTACTGTGTGTTCGGTAATAATGAGTGATAGAAGAAGCCTGTCATTAACGGACACTAATCGTTCGTTATACAAAGGTATCCGCTTCAGAAGTAACTCAAGACCATTCTCTTGGAATAAGATGAACTGTTGCGATATTAAAATTTGTCTGTTTTACGCGGGTATCCGTAATCAGAGAAAGTCTTTTAAGAAATATTTTACGGTCACTCCTTAGCCACCAATGGTGTACAAGAAATTGTTCGTTGAGTTGAGACTTTTCAGAGATTCGCAGGAGCCTAGGTCGGGTAGATGATCAAGAGATGTGCAAATTGTAGATCTTAAGTCAGATCAGGCATTTGCTTTGTGCACCGTAAGATCTTTAACTTTAACGCGATTATTATCGAGGGGACTATCTACATTTCTTTGAAATATTTACTACAGGTGCGACCGGACTCGCCCGAGAAACTGACCGAAATCACAAATAGGTATTTGGATGAAAACAGTGACTTCCACAAGACCATGGCTGAAGGTGACCTTGGTAGTATAGCTGAAGCATCACAATGGCTGTCAGCTTCTCTTGGGGCCCTCAGCAACAGCGAGCAGGCGTGTAAGTAATACACACACACACACACACACACACACACACACACACACACACACACACACACACACACACACACACACACACACACACTTCTCTCTCTCTCTCTCTCTCTCTCTCTCTCTCTCTCACACACACATATATACACACATATATATATATATATATATATATATATATATATATATATATATATATACTTATATGTGTGTGTATATATACATATTTAAACGTATACATATATACACACTCACATATATATATACATAAATTTATGTATATATATGCATACATATGTGTGTAGGTATACATATATCATATATTAGTATATATATATATACATATATAGGTACATATATTTACATATATATATGTTTTTTACATATACTTATATATATGAATATATAGATATATACGTATATATTTATATGCATATACATATGTAAGTATGCAAATATCTATTCATATATGAATATATATATGTATGTATATACGTATGCGTATAAGTATACATATATATGTACATATATGTATATGCAATATATACATATATATATATATATGTATATATATATATATATATATATATATATATATATATATATATATATATATATATATATATATATATATATATATATATATATATATATATATATATATATATATATATATATATATATATATATATATATATATATATATATATGTATATTTATATGTTGGGGGTGGGGGGTGTCTGGACAGTTCATCAGGCCATAGTTGATTGTTTTATTTTATTGACATCTCAGCACGAATCTTCCTGAAATATGTGCGCTCAGAAACCAGCCTTTGCATTATGAGACGGTGGTCGTTGGTGGCGGTCGTTTTAGAAAATTTGTTACTACCATTGGTCCAATATGTGATATCGAGATCCGAGTTCCCTCATTCCGCTTGATGGTTGGTGAATATAGCCAGACGTTAGACTGCCGAGCACCTGTCAGTTCTTGACGTGTTCTCGTCGTAGATCTGATCGACCAACGCTCCCAACCTAACTGCGGAATTCGTGCAGATCTCTCACATATCATGTCTACTATGTAGGTGTTTGTGTGTCAAGATTACAAGAATGCGGGCGTTGCCAGTGTCCCTGGTGGATTCAGCGTGGGTGGTGGATCAGCTTACGAAGTAACAGAACCGAAAAACACTAGTAATTTGACGGAGGAGGCGCTCGAGAAGCTTCGGAAGGAATACGACATATCAAGAGATAACATGGCCAAGGTAAAGCCCAACTCCACCCCATCAAGTAGTCCAGGTCCCCATTCCCTTGAGACCCCACACCCTCCCTGGCTCTGAGGCGGCCGAGAGATACAACACCCCCCCCCCCCAGTAATTCATTTGACTTTATTCCCGGGGAACTTGATCCATGTTGCAGCTCATGATCCAGAAATGATACCTAGCTTACGCTTCACAATTCAAATCAGAACTCAATCTTTGATCACATTGTGATAGTGTTTAATTCGTATATGTCATGTAGCTCACAACCACAATGGCCGAAAAGGTGTTGGAAAGCACCAAAGCGGACGTCCCCAGCATCTTACTGGCCTGTGGAACACTGGCTAGGCTCACTGACCAAGCCGCCCTGACACCGCGCAACGCGCAGGTACGCTTATATAGGACGTTAATCTGCAAACACACACACGCACGTATTATATATATATATATATATATATATATATATATATATATATATATATATATATAGGAGATATATATATATACATGTATATAGAGAGATAGGGATATATATGATATATATATATACAGATAGATTATATAGAGGATAGATAGAGAGATATACATATATATATATCGAGATATAGATAGAGATATACAGACAGATATAGAGAGAGATAGAGAGAGAGAGAGATATAGAGAGACAGGGAGATACAGAGAGAGAGAGAGAGATAGAGAGAGAGAGAGAGACAGGGAGAGAAAGATATAGACAGAGAGAGGGAGATAGACTTTATATACAGAGATATATATAGAGGATATAGAGACAGTATATATATATATATAGATATTTATATATATATAGATATATTATATATATATATATATATATATAGATATATATATATATATATATATATATATATATATATATATATATATATATATATATATATATATATATATATATATATATATATATATATATATATATATATATATATATATATGCGTGTGTGTGTATCCCTTAACAAAAGGTTACTCTCTATGTGTCTCGCTTACGTTTTCCATTTCCATGTCGTATGATATTGCTTGTGTACTATGTGCATTGATTCACATGTAACCATATATCCTGTCCGATTCCTGCGCCAGTTGATCTCGAGCTTTTGTACTCTTATAGAAATCCATTGCAACTACCATGGTGGACATGGTATCGACTCTTGATGACCAAATTGAATCTGTCGCTTTAGAAGATTTGCTCGAAGCTGCAAGCCTAATCGCCTCGACCAGTGGGAATGTCTTGACCGTAAGTAACAATTCACAATAGTTGGTGCCCTTCCATTCTTCATCATAATCAAAACCCTTACCATCCACAGCATCAGTCGCCAGTTAATTCTAATAGCATAACTTAATTTGACGCGCTCGAAATCATAACGACGGGATTCGAGCGAAATTGTCTATGTAACCCCGTTTTGGTGTGAAACAAAGATGAGGAAGGCTTCTTTGTATAACTCCATTTCTTGTTGCCTGTTACAGGCTAGTAAGTTTACCCGTCAGACCGCCACGATCACAGATGAAGACGAAGCCGAGGCATCGGAAGACTTTTTTTACGCCATAGATTACAAGTCGCCGCGCAAAGGTCAGTTTCGTGGTCTGGACGTTATGATACGATGTGCTTATTTTGAACAACCACTGTCAAACCTCGATTTTTCAAACGAGTCGTTCTGGCAGTATATTGTTCAGATAACTGATTGATCGAAAAACGAATCAGATACTTAATAAAGGAAGCCAAAACGTCTTATTGCAGACTACAATTGAATTGTAATTTCGTATAGTTCATTTGGGATCGAAATTATAACATATTTGCTCCGCTTTCAGAGATTTCTCCAAACGATCTGGATAGCGCTGTTGCGGAACTGCGTGGCGAGACAAATACAATTGTACAAAGTGATTCGGTGAGTGCTATCTACCCACGACAACCAGATTACCTACTCCTTCCACCGCCCCTACTACCCCCACTCAACACCCCCCTCCCCCAGTGAGCTCGACATCACCTCAACCACCCTTCATTGCTCAACCCCAGCCACCGGGGCTCATTGCTCAACCCCAGCCACCGGGGCTCATTGCTCAACCCCAGCCACCGGGGCTCATTGCTCAACCCCAGCCACCGGGCCTCATTGCTCAACCCCAGCCACTGGGCCTCATTACTCAATCCCAGCCACTGGGCCTCCTTGCTCAGCCCCAGCCACCAGCCCTCATTACTCAATCCCAGCCACCAGCCCTCATTGCTCAACCCCAGCCACCAGCCCTCATTGCTAAACCCCAGCCACTGGGCCTCCTTGCTCGCTCAACCCAGCCCTCATTACTCAATCCCAGCCACCAGCCCTAATTGATATCAGTGAATTCAATCTGTGTTCAGATGGACGAAAGCACTCCTCAAATCATGGACACCATGGACCATATTTCCCGGCTGATCAGTAAGAAGATGGTCCCCGGGGAGGATCGTTTTGTCACTCAAAGCAAGTACGCCTGTATGAGCGTGGAGAAAACGAGTGGTGATGAGTTGTCACAGGTTACACGTGCACTACCAGGAGGCGATGTGAAATTACCTCTCTTCTGTGACCTCCTCGATGAAGACACCTCATGTGATCAAAGTCAAATCGTCTCCTTCCAGGTATGTGAGGTCTGCCATGGTGACAGGTGCTAAACAAAAGCCACCAGGTCAAATGCCATTTGCTAACGTCCACAAAGCCATCAACAATTTGCTGCCATCCACTAAACGGATATCCAGTAATGGCGGTGGTTTGGACGTAGGTAAGCGTTAAACACAGGTATCTGCTATAAACATGTGTCCGTTATGCAAAGATATCCTTTATATTGGAGCGTACCTAAAATCTCTTAACGGAGCATTTGGAATCAAACATAAGGACCTCTGTTCCAGATGAAATCTTTCCCAAACAACTTCTTAGTGAATGCTGGTGATGAGGTTGATAGTTCTTCGCCTCTGTTATCCATTGATTTGTTGGATGCCAATTCCAATCCAAAATCAGTCAAGAATGCAAGAAATCCTGTCGAACTCACATTCATATATCCTGAGCCGGTAGTTAATTCTCAGTGAAATAATATAGTTAATTCTCAGTGAAATAATATATTCTATTATTAATACATGCTCATATAATGATTGCTGAAAGAAACTGCAATAAGGTTCGATATAATCATTACCATTGACACCATTTAATGATTTGATGAAATAATTTCGTTGGGATATTTGGCAAATATTTACTTTGTTGTTCTTTATGGAATACCATGACAAAATCATCTTTATTTGATTAATCATCATGACAAAATCATTTTGTTGGATATTTGGTTAAATGGTTTAATCGCAAATTGTTTGTTTGTTTTTGCATTTTTGTAAAAATTCAGATAGGGGAACCGAGAATGATTAACTTAACTGACATGGTCAACACTACCCAAGATAATGTGTCAGATGGTAACGGGTTTTATCGCAAATACACGGATCGAAGTCACAGTATGCTGGTTCTGACACGTTATGATTCTCGTCCCGTTATGACACAGGACACGCAACTTTGGCACTACATGCATTACTTACCACGATGTAAGAAAATTAATTAACACCTTCGATAGGAAATCGATGCTATGTCACGGTTTTATATGTTCTTGTACATATATGTGATAACTGATATGTCATTCAAAGAGGTTTTAATCCATAGAACATCGCCTATTCAGATAAAAGTCATAGTTGCTTATTTAAAACACATCTATGACTCAATTTGTTCAAATGTCCTCTACCTTAGCACCCTCCATGATCCAGGTAATCCTGACAATAAAGAAGACCCAGAATCAATTTTCTTAACAAGTGAAGAAATCGGTAACAGGACCGGAAGCTGGTACTCGACATACATCGCCATAGATGAAAAGGATCGGTGTTTGTACACCGATGAGAACCCGCCCAATTCCTCAATCGGCCTGCAGGGCAACTTCTCCTTCGCTGTACTGAGTTCAGCCATGTCGTGTTCATATCAGAAGAAATCGAGCTGGAGTAATGACGGGCTGGCGGTAGGAAGGCGGCTTATCTATGTGTACATTTAATGTGGTTATATGTATGTCTGTCTGTCTGTCTGTCTGTCTGTCTGCATGTATGTATGTATGTATGTATGTATGTATGTATGTATGTATGTATGTATGTATGTATGTATGTATGTATGTATGTATGTATGTATGTATGTATGTATGTATGTATGTATGTATGTATGTATGTATGTATGTATGTATGTATGTATGTATGTATGTATGTATGTATGTATGATTGCATGTATGTATGTATGTACATGTTATGGATATTACATACTTCTGTCTTTACGTGTATATAAACGTTTGTTCTCAGTCATTAATCAGGGGGGGAGGACTTATAATGACGTTTTGTCTTTGCTGGACAGGTGGATATCTCAAATTCAGCGTCCCTTGCCTGTAAAACTTATCACATGACAACATTCGGCAGTGGCTTTGTTGTGCAACCCAACAAGATCGACTTTGGCTATGTGTTCAGCAATTTAGATTTTAAGAGTAACCCTACCATCTACATCACTCTCATCATGGTGTTTGTGATCTATATCATCTGCATGATCTGGGCCAGACGCCAAGACAAGAAAGATGCTACTAAGGTATTTATAGATATACATATATATATATATATATATATATATATATATATATATATATATATATATATATATATATATATATATATATATATATATATATATATATATATATATATATATATATATATATATATATATATATATATATATATACAGTCACATTCACACATATGCGATGTAGCGAGCGCTAGCACTTGCTATTAAGGAAGTTTATCTATTTATCACTTTACAGATGGGCGTGTGCCCTCTCCCTGATAACAACCCTGGTGACAAGTACCTTTACGAGATGATCGTTTCCACGGGCTTGCGCAAAAACGCGGGCACCGACTCCAAGGTTTCGCCGTTTGTCTATTATTGTTCGTCATACCAAGATTTGCTTAACAATTATCCAGACATTTTGCAGTGTTTTAAGTTGAGGCTCTGGCTTTTTTTATTATCAATTTGTTTTTATTTCCCGCTAAAAAAACTTGAGGAAAATGGTGAAACTGATGGAACTTATTGATGCTCGTCAGGTTTACAAAGAGATTAACCATGGTGTAATATTTGATGGTGAATGACCACGACGATAAAACTACTCTCAAGTGGAATGGCGAATAGGCTAATGGCCCTTCTTTCGGGGATACTATGTTATTGAATACAGCTCGCAATAGCGAAAAGTCTTGGATAAAAAGTGTGATATAATGCATGCCGAGAGGTTTCAAATGCATAGCGGTCATGGAACGGTACGTTATGATTCATTTCACCAGGTTCATTTCGTCATTTCCGGTGATTATGATGAAACTGAGGCGCACGTGCTTACGGATGCGGAGAGGAAGGTTCTTCGTCGAGGAGCCCAGGACCGCTTCCTGTTAGCAGCACCCAGGTACAACCTGCTTATTGCTCTCTCTGCGATACAACTTATCCTTTGTACTACCTAAATTGATTTGTTTGTGTCAAAACAAGTCACAAACAGTGATTTTAAAGTTGTCTCACAATGTTTTAAAGGGTCTGAAATTGTAAGCAACTCGAACGCTTTTGATCTTTGCGTTTGACAGACCGCTAGGCAAGCTCAACTACATGCAGGTTTGGCATGACAATTCAGGCAAGGGAAAATTTGGAGGCTGGTATTTGAACTACATTGCGGTGCACGACTTGCAGACAAAAGACAAGTATTTCTTCATTGCCAACCGCTGGTTTGCCGTCGAGGAGGACGATGGCCAGGTCGGGAGCTGACTTCTCTTCCTTATTCCTATGGTTCTCTTTCTTTGCTTCTTACCATTTTTCTTACTATCTTTCTTTAGTATTTTTTTTCTTCTGTAATCTCTCTCTTGCTGTGTCATTTCTCTTTCTCCATTTTTCTCCCTTCTACTACTACTATATATCTCTCCCTCTATCTCTCTCTCTCTCTCTTTCTATTTTTCTCGCTCTCTCGCTCACTCTGTGTCTTACTCTAATGTCCCTGCCCCTCCCGTTCACCCTCTTGCTTTTCTTATCTCATTTAGTATCACTGAGTCAATAGAACTTCACCTACCATCTTCTGCAACATCATCCAAGACTTAGTAACATATCTATACATAGCCTACATCATCTCACAACATATACATGTAAGAGATCATCCATAGACGATAAGAGGCGCTCTGGTGAGCATGGCTTTTTTTCGAATCCCATCCAAATTACAATTGTGCTTCATCAGTAGCTTACATATATACTGTAAGGAGTACTGGCACTCAACCAATGCTTTTCAGTCGTTTCGTAAGCCACAATAGCTGTAATTACTTCACCCATGATGGCAAACTTCCGTCCTCCTGTAAGAACACACATTGTAGTTACGAAAAAATGGACACACTTGAGCCACTTGTGAAAGACTGGTTGTGTTAACATATATACTTCAGTATTTTTTGGTATTTCACTCTTGAGTAGAGGGTTAGGGGCGATGTGATCTTGCAACTGATATTCACAAACTTCTCCTAACCTTGTGCATCTTAGTACAAAATTCCCCAGGTCTCATTTTAAACAAACCCTCTATTGAATCTCTTCGTACTACAGGTGGACAGACTTCTACCAGTTGCCGGGGCGGAACAGATCACAGAGTTCGGTCATTTGTTCCCTGTCAAAGCGGCCCAGAATCTCGGTGACGAGCATCTATGGTTCTCTGTATTCGCCAGACCTCCAGCGAGTCGCTTCTCTCGAGTTCAGGTGTAACTTTACACTATAGAGTATGATTGTGGTGCCAAGCAATGCTTGTTGTTTTTACCTTAATGGTTCATTCGTGTTTTTTTCGCATTAAGACACTCGGATACCATTTACAGGATACCGAGCGCCAATTCGTAGGTGTTATGTAACACATTGTTTCGTATGAATATTTTGACAGGTGCTGGAAATCCCTGACAGCAAAATCCATGAGGGTTCTGAATATAAGTTATATATTATAATAATCTGGTTGGCGCTCGAACCTGATAGCAATATACGAGCTTTTTTAATATCGACTGGGTTGTTATAGCCACAAATTACATGAACTTGATGAGATAGCGTTTTATTCTTACGGCATATATATATATATTTGTTTCTTCCAAAATCTTTTTTTAATATTACCCATTTGAAGCCGACTTTTAAGACACTTCATTCCACCTTCATGTTGGTGAGCCAATATACCCTAAATTTATTTATATAACGATATTTATGTATGACTGTTGCTGTGTATCTGTGGCCTCTCTCCTGGTGGAACTGTATTCAGCGGGTCTCGTGTTGCCTCTGTCTGCTCTTCACAAGCATGCTCGCCAACGCCATCTTCTACGGCCAGGCACCAGAGGGCGAAGGCAACCATGGCATCAATTTTGGACCATTTTCGCTCACTCCCGGACAGGTCAAATATAAAAAAAATAAATTCTGACTCTTAAGACATATGGGTGTTGAATTTCTTTACATAAGTGTTTGAGTTTTTTTCGGATTGAGTATACATTAAAAGTTAAAAAATGTTTTCAAGAATCTTGTGTCCATTATAACTTATCGGGTGTCCGTTATCCACAGGTATCATTTGGACTCCGTAGTCTGCCAAAAGTCTGTTGATACTGCTCCGTCACCTTCGGGAACATTGAAACCCTTGCCGCGTTCATAATGTCATTATCTAATCAATCATTGCTGTTGTGTTTATCTAGATTTACATCGGAATTGTTTGCAATCTAGTCGTATTTCCCATCAATTTCCTCGTGGTCTGGCTCTTCCGCAAATCCTCCCCTCGTACAAAACGAAAGTCCAGAATCCGCGAGGCCCTGAAACGCCAAGAATCTGCCTACAAGAAGAAAGGAATTCTACCCGACGATATGCCCATACCGTCGGGATCACGTGACGACATGCGACCCGTTATGCCGGACGAGAATGCCACCACAACAACCGGAAGTGGAGCATTCGCCAAGCCGCTGCGACCTTCATCGGCATTTGGAGTGAACTACGATCCAAACGGCAAACCACAAAGCACTGCGGTTGATCTGCAAGGTGTTTCCAAGCACACAGAAGCCGACAAGGCAGAAAACCCAAAGAAAAAGTTTGCTTTACCTTGGTGGTGTACGATCCTGGCGTGGGTTTTGCTCTGGGTTGGTACACTGTTATCAGCGATATTCGTCCTCTTCTTCGCTGTCACGTTTGGTGACCATAAGACGAAGCAATGGATCACATCACTCGTCGTGTCCTTCCTGACTTCCATCTTCCTCACGCAACCCATCAAAGTGAGTAGATCTGAAAAAAGGATACTGCAGAAGTAGCAATTTTCATTTTTATATATATATATATATATATATATATATATATGATATATATATATATATAGATATATATATATATATATATATATATATATATATATATAGGATACTATACACATATATATATACATTTGTGTGCATAATTATATATATATGCAATATATATATACATACATATATATATATATATATATATATATATATATATATATATATATATATATATATATTATATATATATATATATATATATATATATATTATATTATATATATATATCTCTCTCTATATATGTATATATATATATATATAATATATATATATATATATATATATATATATATATACACCATATATATACATTTGTGTGCATAATTATATATGAATTCAATTATATTGTATATGTTTATATATAATTGTATATTATATATATATATATGCAAATATATATATCCATATATATATTTATCTATATCTCTATATATATATATATATATATATATATATGTATATAACTTGATGTTAATGTTCTTAAACTAATTCTTGTGTAATCAGGTGTTCCTTGTGGCTCTCCTTTTCTCCATCATCTTCAAGAAGGCTGACTTGGATGATGGGGAGGAGGATGAGGATGAAGAAGAACATGGTCTTGACACAGACGAGATGTGGCTCCATGCCATCCCCGCGCATGGTCAGACTTCTCCTACTATTCCTTAAATCAACATCACTCTTCTCTCATAGAATTTAGTTGTGCTTCTTTGATACACACATTGACCCTGAACGATAGAAGATTCGACCCTCTTATGTTGCTGTGGTGTTTTGTTGTATTTACCGCTAGTGTCTAGGGCCTTCGTTAATTCACAGTATTATACAATCCGGGTTTAAAAGATAAAAACATCTCGGTCATGAGCGGTGGAATGATATATGTCATTCCAACAATTCCATAGCATTATGCATCAACAATTCTTCGCGAATTAACTTCCCTGTATATTTCACTCAAAGTGAAACTACAATCGGCCTCAATGCCTTTGGCTGCAATGATGTCACAAGAGAGATTGATAGCCCTACACACATTGTGGTTTTTTTTAGGAAAATGTGTATAATGCTGTTCAATTCTTTAATTCGGTTAACATGCATTTGAATTTAACGAAATAATGATTGGTGTACCACTGGTTGGTACGTCTCCCTTCATTCCCTCACCCTTGACTTTTCAGAGCGCAGTTCAACCAATCGCAAACGCGCATCTCAGCGTCCCAGTCCTGCTGATCTCGAGAGATCTCGCGAGATCAGAATTAAGGAGTTACGAATGTATGACATCTTGAGGGAGATCCTGCTGTACTCCTTCTTCTTGTGGATCCTGCTTGTGATAAGCTATGGATTCAGGGATCCGGCAGGATTTTTCTTAAAGGATTCACTCATGACTACATTGAAAGACCAGGGACTTGGCGAAGCCTCGTTTGCGTCCAATAGCTTTGAGAAAGTGAGTATTAATCTGTGGTAAGCTTTGTGGAATGTGGGTTTGTTTAGTGGTTGCAGGTATGGAAGAGGTGTACACTGGTACAATGGCTGAGTGAACTGATTGTAATAATGAATCACATGTTCTGAGCTTTGATGTCAATATCAATCGCAGGTGATGGGCCTAAATCAGTATAAATCACAGGTGATGGGCCTAAATCAGTATAAATCACAGGTGATGGGCCTAAATCAGTATAAATCACAGGTGATGGGCCTTAATCTGTACTAATCACATGTTCTGGGCTTTGATATCAATATTAATCGCAGGTGATGGGCCTAAATCAATATTAAACATAGGTAATGGGCAATTATTTCATCTTTATTCACAGATGATGGGGCTAAATGTCAATATAAATCAAATATCATAGGGGGTTATTTAATATTATACAAGAGATGGTTAGTCTTAATGTTAATTCGAACGACTGATGTTGGGTCTTGGTGTCAGTACGAATCACAGGTGATGAGTTATGTGATGTGCATTTCATTGGCACGTGATGGAGCTACTGTATGTGGCTGGTGCCGTTTTACGTCCTGATTAGAGATAATGATTATGCTTATGATCGGGCCGACATGTGATTTACGTTAAAGGTGCATTTCGTAAAAAATCATCAAAATTCTGTTTTGGAAATAAAAACATCAACCCATTCGCTACTACGTTGAGTAATGATATTCAAAATTTCCAGTCGGTGACCCCAGCTATGTTTATGGCTTCTGTAAATTTCATGTTTTTTACGGGACGTGAATTTTAACCCGTATATGGCACACGGTAGACGCTGTAATACAACCGAAGCTGAAAAAGGGCGGAGTTTGAGCAGTAATATCAGAAAATGACTGAGTTACTGGTCTTTAAAGAACACATACGATTTGCATTAGCGTCGATTTGATTGACAGGTGCGCACTTATGACAACTGGTTCACATGGGCTGAAGAAACAATGATCCCTGCATTGCGATCCAGCAAATGGTATAACGGTCAACAACCGTACGGCTTGCGTGGCTTCCTCTCCGATCGAGTGTCGCGGCTAATGGGGTTCGCCACCATACGACAGCTACGTGTTCGCCCAGGTGTGTATACATTCTCAGTAGGCTGGTGTGGGTGAGCTTCAGTCGGCGGATAAAGGGACGTAGGTTTGAAGCTTGTATTGTGGGCGTTAGTTATTCAAATCGGGATTATGGTTAATCATCAATATTTTCATTCACCGTCAACAAATCTACTGTGTCTGCTTGTCCAACAACCCTATGCTCAACAATGGATGGTCTCTGCTAGCCTGTGAGCATACATACCATGTCTGTCACGGACACCTTTCATTGAGAGAACACTGAATTCGTTTGTTATACGGAGATTGATATGATCAATTCATGTTACAGAACTGTGTAGCACTGTCAACCAGATCAACGAGGTGGTCCCATCATGCAACAAGCCTTACTCTATGTTCAACGAAGACACCGCCCATTACGACAACTTCTGGACCCCGCTGCCCGCGGGTAACGACAGCGCTGAAT
Source organism: Urechis unicinctus (assembly GCA_034190875.2). Lineage (NCBI taxonomy): Eukaryota > Metazoa > Annelida > Polychaeta > Xenopneusta > Urechidae > Urechis > Urechis unicinctus. The sequence continues at coordinate 54,672,659 of CM067347.1, read as the reverse complement.
ATGCCCCTATTGGCTTCCGATACATACCTGGTCCAGATATGGACAGCTGGCCAATATGGGCCAAGCACTCGCTGTATAGTGGCGGGGGTTACTTTGTAAATCTTACCGGGGAAGTTTCTGATATGCTGAATACTTTAGAGACTCTTAAAGCTAATAATTGGATAGACCGCCACACTCGGGCGATTTTCCTCGAATTTACAGTGTACAATCCCATGGTGAATTTGTTCGGCGTATGCACTTTTGCATCTGAATTCCTCACTAGTGGAGGGATCGATTACTTTGCCCGGATTGAGCCGATGAATTTGCTGGGCTTCTTTGCAGGAGCCAAGCTGTTCCAACTGATTTGCCAAATCACTTATCTCATTTTCATTCTTTTCTTCTGCATCAAAGAGTTCCGTAAAGTTCTTAAGCAGGGCAAGAGGTATTTCCTCGAGCCGTGGAACTGGGTCGAGTTGGCTGTGATCGCGTTCTCAATCACTGCAGTTGTTGTGTATTTCTATCGTATGGTCATGGCTAATGAATTAACAGCAATTTTTGCCGAGTCGGGTGGCAATGCCTACATGAAATTCCAATTCATCGGGTACTGGAACCAGATTTTGTTGTATATGGTAGGCTGGTTAGTTTTCTTGGCAACCATCAAGTTCATACGCTTGCTGCGTTTCAATAAACGTATGGGAAACCTTTCCATGACTCTCAGATACGCCGCCAAATCCATGCTCATGTTTGGTATCATGTTCGCTATCATCTTCATGGCATATGCCCAATTCTTCTTCCTGGTTTTCTCCATCGAACTTCTCAACTTCTCGACCCTGATCAGCTCTGTTGAAACTCTACTCCAAATGTTGGTTGGAAAATTCAACTTCAATGCCATGGCGGGTTCGAGTCCCGTGCTGGGTCCGCTCTTCTTTTTCTGCTATGTTGTGACCGTGTACTACATCCTGATCAATATGTTCCTGACGATTCTCAATGAGGCGTTTGCGGTTGTGCGCCGTGATGTCAGCAAGCAGTCAAATGAGTACGAGATGGTGGAGTTCATAGTGTCGCGCTTCAAGACATGGACTGGACTGGGAAGTCTCTTCGGCTCCAAGCCGAATCAAGTAAGTAGGAATGGACCGCAACAAAATCTGTCTGTTAAAGCAACTGAAGAGACTTTATATGCGCGTCCGATGATCAAGAATACTAGAACATATTTTTGATCAGTAGAAATGAAATAGCATCATGCAAAGATTGTGCTCCTCGAAAAAAATATGATTGAATTTATAGGAAGCGAAGAAGAAGGATCCAAATGCTGACCAAAACGGGGATTTTGAAGCCTCAATCGATCATTTCCCGGAGACGGTCGATCGCCTCATGAATTGTATCAGCAATGTTTACTTTGATTACGACCAGTTTGAGGCTCTCTTCCTCTCCAGCGGCGTTAACAGCAAAGACGCCATGCGCCAACTCCGCCAGGTAACCTTTCGCTATTATGTGCTTTCGACCAGCTGCCGTAGCTAGAGTTATAGCCAGAGGGCCAGTGGTTCGAGTCTTTTATACGGCGGTGCTGAGTGATCTCTAGTTCTTTAATCACAATGTCATCCTATCGTTCTTCTCGTTTTAACCGTTATGATTCCGCCAAAATATGGAGCCAAGACCACAATACTATATTTTGACGTTCTGTTTTCAAACACTTCAATAAAGTAATGTTATAAATATTAATGAATGTCTACGATTCGACCAAATGATGAGTGGGTAGAAACTGCCGGCTTTTGACCTTGATTGATTCCAATGGGATATTTCCAATGAGATGTCTACCAGTCAAGAAGTGGTTTATTCAAGAGTAGCTGGATTGAGTTCAAGTTGGTCATATTTCCTTTATTACAGGGCAAGTCGGCAATGCGTCGTTACCCAGGAGGCAAATAACTGAATATGATAAAACCCTGGAAAAGACCGGACCGGATTTGAGATAATGACGAGCCAGCCTTGATATATGATGATTCCCTCTGTAACGTTATGATCGCGTAGTTTCACGCTATGATTCGTCATCGTTTGTTGGAAATGTGTGCTTGATAATTAGTGCTGGTTAGTTCGTAAGTTCAGTTGTGTGGTCTACTCTGTGATATGATATAAATTACATAAAACCATGTAATATTGTAGTTGGCAATTTCTGCATGACTATGGTTTCCTAGTGAAATCATATATATCCGTCCTCGCTGTTTTCTGCATTAGTGGAACGATAGGTTATGGACTGATTGGGACATAAAATTCTAAACTAACGTGGTACTGATATGTTAAAACAGCACATTCTTCATTCAGGAAACAGTTATATGAAAAAGCCGTGTTATTATTCGCTATACATTGCTTACCTGGTAATTATATGGGTCCTGATCTATGATTCTATGGCTTTGAATACACGGTGATTTATTGGAAATAATGCAAATATGTATTGCTGACTATTTAAAGTGCATATGGTGGTCAAAACTGCTGACTTGGCGTAAATGTCTTTTCGTGGATCCGTCCTATTAAATTTTGGCTTTTGTCGTTCCATTCATTTTGACTGTCTTTACTCAACGAATACCAATTTGGAATGCTTGTAATGCAACTCAGTGATGTTGACACTAGACTACAGTTAACTAATTGAGTGAATCCAACTGATGCTGCTGGCAATAACCCAGTCATTCTACAGAACGGCTATATATATATATATATATATATATATATATATATATATATATATATATATATATATATATATATATATATATATATATATATATATATATATATATATATATATATATGTTTATATACATATATATATATATACATATATATCTGAATTTATATGCATACATACATATATATATACACATATATATCTGAATCTAGGTACACAGGAAATAACGCAAACGGGGCCCAAATTATTCTGATAATCAGCGCTAAGAGACAGTTGGAGTTGTCTCGGTGTGGGATCAGCACGTCAACTCAATGAGCAAACTTGTTATTGCATCTCTGCTTCAGAAGTAAGGAACAGAGGGAAGGTTATAACCTGTTTAAAGGTGGCGTCCGAATGATGATAAATGAATCTATTGTGACGCGTGTAACTGTTATCTGTAAGCCACAAGTATCAAGGGAGGCTATGACATCATTTAGAGAACACAAAACCCGACTCTTTCACTAAGGGGCAGGTTTCTGCAGCTGAGCCTCAGAGACAGGTTGCTGCAGTTGAGTCTCAGAGACAGGTTGCAGAAGCTGAGCCTCAGGGACAAATTGCTGCAGCTGAGCCTCAGAGACAGGTTGCTGCAGCTGAGCGTCAGGGACAGGTTGCTGCAGCTGAGCCTCAGAGACAGACTTTGTGTTGTTGAGAGGACACACCTATGCGGGGGAGTGGGGGATGGGTAAGCGAGTGATGTATTGATCGCTATTCACGACAGTAGACATATGATGGAAGTTTTGTGACCAATCATATTTGGTTATTTATATATATATTTTTCTGTTAGTGCTACAGGTACACATATGCATAGGCTATAGAATAATAAACTCTTGCAATTGACTATACATATTTTTGATCACTAATTTACCTTCATCAGGACATAGAAGTGAAATAGTTACAGTGCATATTGACTCACAAGTATTTTAAAACAAGCGAACATGCAATGCAAATTAGAGGTCAGCCTTCCCAAAATGATGACTGATCAAAATCTCTCGCAACTATCTCCAGAGCAAATACAAAACATCAAAAGCTTCTGCTGCACGCATACGTATTCTTCAAAGTATCATTTGAGAAAAAAATTCAGATTGAGCTGTTTCACAACCCCGTAACAAAAAATGTAACATTATGTATTAGGCTGCATCATAATGTGATTTCCTATGAAATGACGACATGGGGTTAATACCGAATAGCTCTTTTGAACCAAGTTTGGGAGCCAGTGATTCATCTTGGTTCTCGGGAGTAGCCGCTCCAAAGTCGAAAACTCGACATTTGCAGCAAGAAATGACGTGACCTTCGAGATGTCTGCCTGAAGTTAGCAGTGCAATTCAATGGGTAGTCATTGTTGTCTCCGGAAGATATGTTTCAACAATGGTATATCCTTGATAATATGTTAAATCACCTAAAATTATGTCAGTTGGTTAACTTGTCCAATTTACATCCCATATGGCGGCGAGATTGTGCAATATACGCCGGTTGGAACATGGACGAGACTCGGCCAACCCGAATTGACGTTGTCAACCGCCAAACTGCTCGACTTCACCAAAATTCATCGCCAGATAACAAAGATAACTGCTATGATATTGCATTTTGGTATGGTTGTTTGATAGGATGCACATTATTAAAATAACGATTCCATGATATTCTTTGGAAAGTAGATCGCCGTAAACCTGTGAAGTCTTTCTCCTTCCATTTGTGACGAAACTCCATAAAGAGAGCCTTATATTGTCGTAGATAAAGCTCATCCTCAGCCTACCACGCCCTCATTATCAAGCCATACGCGCTACCATGAAATAGTGACAAATATTGGTAATAAACAAAGGCACTCTATGATCATGATGATTAACAATAATGGCCACCCTATACGTTATGATCATGGGTGGCAAAAGCCTTATGTTCATACACGCCAATAGGCATCAATAATTGTATTTCCGAAACGTTGCTTAAAATCATTTTCTTTACAATCGTTTCACGTTTTTTTTAATAATTCATTCAACTAGCTGAAAATATATCAGCTGGTAAAACAGAGTATCGTCCAAGTTACGTTTTATTATTATATATTATGCGCGTGCAGGAGCGTAGTTATGTGCTGGGCAATCCCCGAGTACCTAGCTTGAAGAGCTTGGAAAAATCTTCTGTGAAAGGATTGCCGTATATTCCAAACTCAATAACTCGACAACTAACGATCCTAATGAATGGTTCAGTGGGAACATTTCGTTGAATTAATGCAGCAGTTCGCCACGTTTCCCAATCTCTGTTTTATCTTAGAGGAGATGGTTGTCGACATGGGAGGTCAATATATGTTGTATAAACATGGGAGGTCAATATATGTTATATATTGGAACGCACCATACAAGCCCTAAGACGTTGTCTGGAGCAGTAGGTTCGGCTGTTGCGTTCGTGTCAGGTTTTGCATGCAGGGTGGAATCGTTGCAGGGTGGAATCTTTGAGTCTGCTAGAGACTCTATAATATATTCTTTGATTCGGTGGGTAAATAAGGGTGCCTTGGGAGGGGACTCGCCGTGCAGATCTTCATATATAATGCACTTCATTTCCTTCACATTATTTTATTGGTCTAGCGTACATCACGCTAATGATATAGCGATCTATTGGATTTAGCGACAAATATATTTTGAAAATACATATATGAAAAACCAGATAGCTAGGATACAGGGACCACCTAGGCTCAGCGTGAGGTTGGGTGGAATTATGGTGACGTCATCTTATAGCCCAGTGACAAAGTTCTATAAGTTATCCGTGTTAGGTAGTAATTCACTTTGTTTGAACACCAAGTGAATGTATGTTTCGCATTGAATTTGCTTGGTTGATTCTGCATAATTACAATAGGCATTAATTGCATCAACCCAAGAGCGATTAGTGGTTCTTCATTTTCGGTTATTTACTGATAGCTCGGTTTCGAAACCCAGAAGGATCGTTACAGTACAAGACAATATAGACTCAACGGTAAGTGTTCTGAATAAAATTCATATTTTACCTCGATTTTATAATAACAAATTAAATTAATAAATGAAAGCATGAGTGATTATGGCACATCGCCATATCTCCACCAATCTGAACTCTCCTTGAACACTCGAAGCCTCGTCAAAAAACTCATTCGGACTTAATATGAAATCTTATGCGATGGCCTTTGGCAAGTGATTTTTTCCCCTTTTTGTATATACATTGTGAACAACCTAATCCGAGCCGAGTTCCCTGGCCATCACTAACATGCTGACAGATCAGCCTAACATTCCAGAAACTAGAAGAGAATTGTAAAGCACTCGTTTCCAGCCTACTTATATTCATTCAACATATTCGAGTTTTCTTGTCAGTCCCTTAATGATGTATTTGCACCTTGATATTGGCAGGTGAACATTGTAGAAATAGCCAGCTCCCTCTGACGGAGTTAACCCAGGGTTCACGATAATGCTAATCTCGGCTATTTAAATCATAAAGCTGCCGGCTGCACCCTCATATATATATAAGCCAGGGTTTTAAAGCACGCTTTGATCGCCGCTTGGGGTCTCGGACTATCGTTGATGTTTAGTTTCATGGTGGCAGACAGGCGCGTCATAGCAGTGTTTCTATATTTTCTCAAAATTATCTGCGTATATATGTAGGTAGATTGAAAAGCGATTTAACAAACTTCATATGAAAATTACTTTTTTTTTTCTTTTCATTAAAAATCCACAGTGCGTCCAGGCTCTTTCGAATAGCATGCAAGACAGCCCTTAATGAGCAATGGTCTTCGACTGCCCCTGGAAATATGGATTTCGCGGTGGAATGATATTCAAACGTTAGATGGCGCTGTCAACACTTGATGGTAGTGATGTTTGTCGGGGGTTCTGACAAATCCACACCCTCAAAAAGTGCCTTGGTCCTCTAGCAGACGGCCTAACGTGCCGCCGCGGGTTTCGAACCCCCGACACAGAAGGTCGATTAAGCCACCTTTCTGGATTTATTGCTAGGACCATATCACAAGCACTCGCGTCTTAAAAAAACTACCGACAATAGCCGCTGACATAGTAATAATTGTTACGTTTATCAGGTTAAGAGAATGGTAGCGTCGTTGTACTCGAGTGACCGTGGACCACACGGTCTCTGAAAATAACAAAGAACAGAAAAAGAACATCAGAATCTAATATCACCTTGATTGAGTCCGCTAGTTTTATCGATCACAGCTCAAGCAGTGCCGCGCGACTCAACCTAACGAAGTTCGCAGCTTGCCTTATATAATCCGCGCTTAAGAAGAACAGGAGATCATTGGCCTACTCAGGCGTAAGCTTTCTCGGTTGTAGGCAGTGGCTATCGAGCAGGCGGCGATATTCGCCGATCTCCGATTGTCCCCTTCCGGGCTCTCCCGAGCTCACTGTCGCCAAGTCAACGTTGCTAAGGACGACCCGAGAATGTTTGCTTGGCGAGAAATCTATTCAGCCCTTGTAAAGATTCGCGTCGAAGAGTAGTCAAACGTTTACCAGGACAGCTCTACATACAGAAGCAATCGTAGTTGTTTGATTCAAACAGCGCAGGTGAATGAGCAAGCAGGGATTATTACACAGGTCAGAAAGATCGGCATTCTTCTAGGAAGTGTACAGGACGGATAATAAAAGTCACCATGTCGCAGGCTGGTCTATCCCGGCCAGGAACACAGCAGTCTCTCGTAGGACGCCTTCCGGAGATTCAGCATCCCCTTTCACGTATGGGAGCCCCCGACGATTTAGGGGTCCGTGGTGTGTCACGCTCGGGACCCCACGAGCGCCATTCATCTGCGGGGAGCGGGCGGCCATTAGGCAATGAAGCGACGTACAGATCTCTCCGGCGATCAGCTCAGATGACGCCATCGGCATCTAGACAAGCCCCAGAGATCCCTTCATATAGATATGAGAGTATCCCGGAAGGTGTGGAAACTACACATGGAGATCCCGGCAAGACACGATTGCCCTTATTCGGTGAGTCAGGTCGACTCACTTGTACAACCATTGTGAAATCTTGATATATTATTGGCATTGCACCCAGGCTTAAGCATGAGATTTAACCACGACTGACGTTAACGATTAACAAACATGAAATCCTCCACGAATTATGATCAAAATCCTTTATATTTCGAACCTTTAGAATTGAAATTACGGTCTGTTCTCTTTGAATTCATTTCATTTCATGGACGTTATAACCCTAACAAAGGCTCCACCGAGACACTGAGTCCAATCCACTGAAGTCCGTTGAAATATCTTCATTTAATAATCCACCAATTTGTTACATATATAAGCTATATAATATTGTAAACTAAAAGCAAAATTCTGGAACATTTGAACTGGAATATAAATTTTAATAGTTCCGTGTTATACGTTGAACAGTTTCCGCCATGAGGGGACCGAAATAAGCTGTCGTAAGATTAACATGTTGCAATAAACACACGTGTATCCGTTAACCGTCGAGGTATCGGTCTGAACACACAGCCAGTGATTCTGGTCAATACCACCAGGACGTTGTGCACACAGCCCGGCTCTAGCCGCACACCAATTGAGAGGTCTCGAGCCTAACAAAGACATTTGTCAAGACGCCTATTGCCGGTTAAGGTGATTGATATAAGTATTGTGATTGAAAGCCCGCAATATGAAATTGGCGGCTCAAGTGTTATTGAGGAGGGCTAGGCTTGGTAGAGAGCGTATGGCTGGCAGTAAATGCCCTGGTGCTTCTGGGATTGGCACTGGTTTTGCATTAAGGACATGGTGTGGATTAGAAAGAATAGTTTTTTGAAGAGTTGGACAAACCTGTGCTGAGTGGACACAGAGCAGTGATTGGGTAGGGGGAAGATGGAGATGCTGAGCATAGTAGTGATGCGAGAGATATGGCTGATGACGTTAAACGGACATCAGGATGACTGAGCTTCTCTCCGCTAAATGCAGGGGATATGTGAAAAGGGTTCGTTTTCTACAATGGTCCGACAGGCAAAAATATCCTTTCTATGCGGGAATAAACGTTTCTCTTTGGCTCAACCATTGATTGGTCAGCTGCTCGATTGCTGCTTGCATGGGGATTGCTGCCTCCAGCAATATGGGATGATCCTACTGACATTATCCACCTCACAATCTGACTACTTGCTACACGAGTTCCACAACATACAACAATTAATCCATCGCCAGACAAAAAAAATGAATCCGAGTAAAGCTGCAGACTAACGCACACACGATCGTCAGAAAGATGACTTCCCACATTGCAACAGCCTAGATGCGTTTTGAACATGGTCCATTCGGTCGACTCAGCCTAGTATTCCACTGTATTTAAATGCACCGCTAGCGACAGATAACGTGAAATCTACCCCTATGCAATGATTTCACCAAGCGACAAGTGACCTCTTCAAGGCCCACCAAACCAGTGACTCTGTCTTATCGGCTTAATCTCAGCCAACCCAGCAATTCAGATGTTAACCAAGAGACTGCAAAAAACTATGCACTATAATGCTCTTGTGCAAACATTTGTTGAACATAGTGCATACCTCAATTGCAAATGTCTCGCCCAAGCTGGATTCCACTTAAACCAGTATGCCAGGGACTAGACAATCGCTTCAATGTTATGACATCTAAGTCTATTTTGGAGTTGCTTGAGTGAATGGGAGATATATATATATATATACTTAACTTAAGATTCATTAAATATAAAGCACGATTTCGGGGGGGAAAAACACCCCAAGAATTGATTGGCAATTTGCACTTGACCATTTGCTGGTAGGGAACATCACCATGGTAACCATACATCTTCATGGACTCTTCATCTCTCATTCGCCCCAAACCAGCGATGAATACAACATATTCACAATTATTCTTCATGTTTAAAAACGATTGAACTTAAATCACAGAAAGACAATTACCACTTAACCGCTATTGCATTTGACCCAGAATTGATGTCTGGCACCAGTACGCAATCGCCTGATCCTCATTTTTGTCGTTCCTTTCCAAATTAAGTCAAGTCATTCCGAATGGCAAATATTTTTTTAATAACCATGGTGTTTTGACTTATTATTTCCTTGCAGGAACTGTAACCCGTATATTTCATTCTATTTTGTTTATTTAATGTAAAGTATAGCCTGGGTGTAATTACTTTGTAGATAACACCAATATTTATGTTACATCAATGCTGTGTGTTATTGCTGTGCAGGCAATCGGGCTGAGATGGCGAGCCGTGCAGAGCTGGCCAGCCGAATGGGGGCCGAGAGTCGCGCTCTCTCGAGGCTCTCCAAGAGCTCAGCACAGCTCAGACTGGAAATCGATGAGGTGAGCTCATTCACAATAGTCATGATGTTTATGACCTTTGGGGTGACGAAGATGGTGATGACGGCGGTGACGACGGTGATGATGATGATGATGATGATGATGATGATGATGATGATGATGATGATGATGATGATGATGATGATGATTTTGACAAAAGAACAGAAAAAGACACGGATCTTCTAAGTGCTCTGTGAATGCAAATTCCTGCCCATCCTAACCTATCAGAAAAGCCTATGTTCAAATCGAAAGTCCGACTTTCGATAAAAACGTAAGCTTTTCTGTTCTACTGTTAGGATTTTTTTATTATATCACATATGAATCCTTTTGTCATAATCATCATCAGTAGTTGTTGAAAGCAAGTTCGTGGGTTTGAAGTCGTATTTCGCTGATCGCTAGTTACATCACAGTAGCTCCACCTGGAGGCTGTCCTTTAACTTGAGTGGGCGCTGTAGGTTAACCACCTTTAACTTGCCCACTTCATTCACACTCAGCGTGCCTGCCTACTATCGCGGACACCTGCCTAGTGTTGACTTAACTCTTTGTCAGTACCTGAGTTGCTAGGTGACTAATGCATTTCTCCTCCGCACTTTCACCGGCCTACGATGCCATGCAAAGGTTGCATCGAGGTTATGAAAAGCTGGTCGATCTTACGATTGGGAACTATAACCTACAGACTACACCATGCCGATCACTAAAGCCCCCTCCTCACGGTGCATATTCAGCAGCTGTTCATGTCCAAATATTTACTCAACATGCATAGAAGATCTAGAATTGTTGATTTTGTGCGCCTTTGAGGTTGGGTTGGTACAATAGGCAAATGCGAAAAAAACACCAGAATACGGTAGTTTATGAGCACAACTCGTTGGTCGTCTCTAGTATGCACACATGCCAGTATAAACAATATTCAGGTGCATGCTGCAATAGTCAATTTCTTGTAATGGCGAGGATAAAGTGATATTTATCACAATATTGCTTTGCAATGAACAATTTGATCTTGTCGTAACAAAATTCCCCATTGTTATGTGTTTTACATTATACATTATTCTATAATAATTTGAATTCATTCCAGCTCGAAGCAATTTTGAAAGAAAAGATGAAAACCGGATATATGACGTGAAAAAACGCTTCAAAGACAACGACCCGGAACTGCGAGGCAACGTATCCAGGTAGGTTAAGACATAGTGGCTAGATCAGCTGCCTGGCCCACCTGCGTATCCAGGTAGGTTAAGACATAGTGGCTAGATCAGCTGCCTGGCCCACCTGCGTATCCAGGTAGGTTAAGACATAGTGGCTAGATCAGCTGCCTGGCCCACCTGCGTATCCAGGTAGGTTAAGACATAGTGGCTAGATCAGCTGGCCCACCTGCGTATACAGGAGGTTAAGACATAGTGGCTAGATCAGCTGCCTGGCCCACCTGCGTATACAGGTAGGTTAAGACATAGTGGCTAGATCAGCTGCCTGGCCCACCTGCGTATCCAGGTAGGATAAGCCATAGTGGCTAGATCAGCTGCCTGGTCCACCTGCGTTTCCAGGTAGGTTAAGACATAGTGGCTAGATCATAGTGGCTAGATCATAGTGGCTGCCTGGCCCACCTGCGTATACAGGTAGGATAAGCCATAGTGGCTAGATCATCGTGGGTAGATCAGCTGCCTGGTCCACCTGCGTTTCCAGGTAGGTTAAGACATAGTGGCTAGATCAGCTGCCTGGCCCACCTGCGTATCCAGGTAGGTTAAGCCATAGTGGCTAGATCAGCTGCCTGGTCCACCTGCGTTTCCAGGTGTTAAGTTAAGACATAGTGGCTAGATCAGCTGCCTGGCCCACCTGCGTATCCACCTGGTAGGTAGGTTAAGACATAGTGGCTAGATCAGCTGCCTGGTCCACCTGCGTTTCCAGGTAGCTTAAGACATAGGTAGATCAGGCCTGGCCCACCTAAGTATCCAGGTAGTTGGCATAGTGGCTAGATCAGCTGCCTGGCCCACCTGCGTATCCAGGTAGGTTAAGACATAGTGGCTAGATCAGCTGCCTAGCCCACCTGCGTATCCAGGTAGGTTAAGACATAGTGGCTAGATCAGCTGCCTGGCCCACCTGCGTACATTCTGGATATTCAAAGAGCCACTTAACTCAAGTGGCTATTCACTTCGAAAGTATTTGCTTGGACTATGAGTATTTAAGTTTATAGGTTTATTGGAGATGTAATCGTGTTGGCTCTGTGACGCTTGATGCAAAAGTTTGTGGAGGGGCGTTGTATACATACTCAGGCGAATATCATAGCTGAGTGTAGAAAAAACCCTATATGTGTGCTGCATGTTGAATGAGTGTATCTTTAACTAAGTCAATATACTACTCGGAATAACATCTCTGTTACCCCGTCGGCTGTTACAGGGATTAATCTCATTCAAATACATTTCATGTCATACAACCCTATAAATATTATATTCAAGACACAAAATCATCCGTTGAATGGCCTTGTATAATGGTGTCCAAAATCCGGTGCTAATTACCTGACATATCAAGCGGAGTTGAGTTCGGTCCCCGTATTGGTTGATGTTCAGATCAATAAACACCGCCTACTATGTGAGGGAGCCGGATGAGAGAGTGTGTGTGTGTAGGGTGGGGTGGGGGTGGGGGGGCGAGGGGTGCTTGGGGGAGGTTGGGGATGCTATTGCTGTCCCCGATCGCAAACAAGCTCCCCCAACACCTAAAGTAGGTGGCTGTTTGATTTGTACGATGACAAAGGCTCCTCGCGTCGATGGTTTCTCGGCAACAATTAGCCTTGCTCTCAATAAGACTGGCGTGGGGGTATGTCGATTGTTCCGACGTCAGGGAACTCCCGTGAGTATGTGTGGTGAGGCTGTCCGGTCGGGGCAGAACGCGGTTGCGGACGTTAATGTTGGTGGGATGCTGCAGGATTCATTCTCGGTCAAGGAAAGTCTTGTATCGTTCAAAATGTGAAATGAACATGTGAATGCCTTGTACATATGACATGTGAACTGAAAAGGTACAAGTCTTGTACATCGTACATATTTGAAAGCTATTAATATTTTCACAAAAAGTGAAAAGTTTTAGCAAACAAAGCCCTGTCATACGAACCGCTTATCAGTTTATTTCATGATTTGTCGAATAAATGTTGTTGACAAAGTCCCTGTACAAGTTTACGGGGTGTGGAAGTGAAAGTCTCGATGTCACCAGATATCATGCGTTTATTACATCCCAAACACCCGCATCAAGCTGTCAACATATACCAGATCCAACCATTCTCCTGCATCTGTTTACAGGGACGCTTTTTGTCGCATCTTGGTGACAGTCATCGGTCGGCCTTTAAGTCAATCCCAATTCACGCGCCTTTCCGAGCGGTTTGGTGTCCAGGATAAGTCTGTGGTTAACTTCTCCGAGTTCTTCTCTTACTTCCGGGAAGCCCAGCCTGAATGCGAGTATCCGCGCTGGATGGACCCTGTACAAAGACAATGGCAAGACAAAGCTACCATGTCATCATCTCAAGTACACATGCACCTTAAGGAAAAAGCCAAACAGAAGTAGGTTCAACTTGAATAATTCGACACGCATTTTGAAATCATCGTCTATGAATTTATAGGTCATTTTTTGAGCGTATTCAACCACCACCATTATCATCACCATCCTCGTCATCACCACCTCCATCACCACAACCACCACCATTATCATCACCATCCTCGTCATCACCACCTCCATCACCACAACCACCACCATTATCATCACCATCCTCGTCATCACCACCTCCATCACCACAACTACCACCATTATCATCACCGTCCTCGTCATCACCACCTCCATCACCACAACCACCACCATTATCATCACCATCCTCGTCATCACCACCTCCATCTCCATCACCACAACTACCACCATTATCATCACCAGCCTCGTCATCACCACCTCCATCACCACAAACACCACCATTATCATCACCATCCTCGTCATCACCTCCTCCATCACCACAAACACCACCATTATCATCACCATCCTCGTCATCACCACCTCCATCACCACAACCACCACCATTATCATCACCATCCTCGTCATCACCACCTCCATCACCACAACCACCACCATTACATCACCATCCTCGTCATCACCACCTCCATCACCATAAACACCACCTCTGCCATCACCATCCTTCATCTCAAAACAACGCACGATTAAAGGGAAATGGGTTTTTTTCCACTTAGGGTGAAGGACATTGCGGACCTGATTCCACAGAGTAATCCAGATGGATCGGGCCACATTCTCAAGCCGGAGTTCAGGAACACCCTGCACAAGATGGGATTTAGCATGGATGATTTAGAGTTCGAGAAACTATGGGAGAAGTTAGTGTTATTCTATTTCTGTTTTCGCAGCCTTATGAATGCTAATTTTGGTCCTTTGATCCTGGGCTGATCCTAGTTTATACCCACACTGCTAACTCTAAAGATATGCGATAGTTGTCATGCTATCATGCTGCCGTCTACCCCAAATTGTCAATGAAGGTCTCTTCCACTGATCTCGTGAGCCAGACGTTTCTTAAAATCAACCCCTTCACCTCACTCATTCCGCCACTGAGCTTGTACTTAAATCATTCACCTTTAATTAGACTAATTCTGACATTTGTGTCGCTGATTTCCATTACAGATACGATACGGATGGCACTGGCGCAATCAACGGCGAAAAAATGATGCAGAAACTGGGAATAGCCTTTTCACAAAACGGCATTCCACAGAGAGGTGATAGAACAGCACACCAGCAAAAGATTTAACGTGCCCATAATTAAAAGCATGCACCTCATATCAACCAAGAGATCTTTACAGCTACATTTGTCTGCGTTTCAGAAGCACCTCCATCATCCCACTCTGTTGCGTCCTCCAAACCAGGACCCCGAAAGATGGAGGCCGAACGCCAGCGATCGCTCGACATAGAACGCTTCCTCAAGGATAAATTCCGCCAGGGGTTCCGTATCATGAAAGAAATCTTTGAGGAGCGTGATACAGAGAAAACTGGCATGGTGGGTTTTACTAGCAAATTTTTTGGGTTATCGAATACAGTATTTATAATTTATTCTATTGCTGTTCATAATTGGTCCATTTGTCCCGTGATATTATCATATTTTTCTTCCCATTTGCTCATGCCCATACCCCGCGGTATTGGGGGTCTGAGTTCGAACCCGGACTGGCACAATCACAGACATCTCACATTAACCCGCATCTCCATTTACGATCAACAATTGCATTCTTTTCCGTTTCTATATGACCGCGATTTTTAGCCCATAAATTTCTGACCCGAACCTTTCAAAATGACCTTAAGGTGACCCACGATGACTTTTTGGAGGGCGTCAATAGAGCAGGGCTTCGTCTTGAAAAACAATACCTGGCCGAATTCCTCTCCCGGTGTAGCGTACATCCAACGCGACGAACGGTGCCTTACAGGGAGTTCCTCCACCGCTTCCAGGACCGCAGTGAGGACGGCATGGTGCACACCATTCTCACTAACCCTAAACATAGGTAAGCTTACCCTAAACACAATCAAATCAACCATAAACACAGGCATGCTCACTGGCCTTAAATACAGATTAGCTCATTCTAAACACAATTAAACACCATGCACAGGTACTCACCTGACCTAAGCAAAATTTTACCAGCCCTAAACATTGGTATGCTCACCCTATGCTCAGTTAAACCTAAACACGGTGATCTGACCAACCCTAACCACAGTTAAGCCCTAAACACAATCACTCCATTCATAAACACAGGATAACTCAGCAACTCTGGACACAATCAAACTTACCTGTACACTCTCCTCAATCCTAAACACAGATTAGCTCACCAACCCATGCACACAATGACACTTATCTTAGACACAATGTACCCAAAACACAGTTATACTCAACAACCCCAAACGCGGATAAACTCACAAACACTGATATCATTAAAAATACGCAATCGCAAAAAAATTATGCACACGTACACATACAAACTTTAGATATAAGAAAAATTACCCCACCTATTAACATGCACCAATACCAGGCGTGTTAGCTAAGTTAAACACAAATTTTAAATTCAGACACAGACCAATTAAAGCTGAACACAGCTGCGTTGTTCATTTTCTGACAGCAATCTCTTCATGATCTTACTGGGTAAACCATTACGTAATAGGACTAATGTTCTACCTTATGTATGGTGTAGTTACAACAGGGCAGAGACACCTGGTGGCAGGTCCACACTGAGTAACATAGAAGCACAGATGATGAACATGTTTCAGAGGGACTTCCTGGCTCTCCTCGGCACCTTCCAGTAAGTACCATTTCATGCTATCATCGTGTCTTCTTTTGAGCTGCCAGAGGTTACATGAAGGTCATGAGCATCAACATTTTCGTCCTCAATTATTTCGAAATATCAAAAGTACTCGGGTTTCTTTCTATATTGATTTCATCTTTTATTTTTGACCAAAAAATAACGCGTTTGTTACAGCAATATCGATAAGCTCGGAGAGGATGTTATACCGCAGGAAGCATTCCGTGCAGCCATTGAGAGTCGATTCAACCTTGAGATGACAGATGACCAGTTTATGTCGCTGCTTGACCGTGTGCCTCTCAGTGACGAGGGCGCGGTCAAATACGCAGAGTTCATGGCCCAGTTCGACACGAAGTAAGTGGTCTTCCATTTACTGCAACTAGTTTTTTATTTCTGGTAAATTATATGCACGTCATATTGGAAAATATAAAACTACATTGTTAGAACGATTCGATTATTGAGTGACATGGAAAGCAATCTTCAAATACATTCATATTACTATTTGTACGGTATATGGGGGGGGGACACAAGCAAAGAAAATGATCAGCATATGCTTTGATCCCTACTCGGATCAATTAGGCAATATATGGTTTAATTTCTTTACAATTGATACTACCCTTCATTCACATTCTCTTGGTGACTAGGGGGAGAAGCAAGAGTCTCTTTGGTGAACCGACCACCAAGAAATACAAGCGTATTGGTGCCTTGCCGTCTAATCCCAGTCCCCCAGTACCAGACATTCCTGAAGCTCTGGAAACGGAGGAAGTCAACCGGCTGATGATCACAGAAGAGAAGGAAAACTCGCCCATGCACCCCAAGCGAAGTAGCCAGGAGCTGTTTAAGATCATCCGGGACTTGTTGAAGAAGAATTACCAGCAGGTAGAAGGACTGTTCCATGAGTTGGATGAAACCAACACACGCAGACTCTCCCAGGAGTTGATGTACCAGCTTTTTAGAAAGTAAGTTAGAAGTGTAAAACATTGAGTTACTTCAATGATAGAGCCTTAGGTACGGAAGTATTGCTGGCAATGAGATGTTTCTTGATATGATGCATGTAAATGCACACAATCAGGAAATGTCATAAGAGAAAGAATGATGGTGTCTAAGACGAAGATTTGTAACCAATATATCAATTGCGAATAAGGGGGGCCCATCCTGTACTCTAGATTTTATGGTAAATCTGATACGAATGTCGAGAATTTGTGCGGGAGGTAATGTTTAATTTGTACATGGTGTAACATAAATGTAGCTTTAACATATTAAGGTTTTAAGAACCTGGTCTTTACACTTCAGATGTGACGTCGACCCAGCCATTACACGAGGTGAAATCAGAGACATCTGGAAAACTTTCATCACCAATCAGGACAAGACATTGGACTTTCTTCAATTCACACGCCACTTTGGTTACTCATTGAAATCGGCAGCTTTCCCCAATGCCAAGATTGTTCCTCCCAGACGAGGCGATGGAGACTGCTTGATTCGATCCAGGAAGTTAAACTGTGCGGCCGACATGTTAAAAGACAACTTGAGATCCAAGGTATGGAATACATGTCTACCTGTACCATGAAGCAGTGCATTGATTGATAGTCTCTCAACTAATTACTCTTGTAGTGATTTTAGCTATGTTCTGTATTTCTTTGTCTTGGAAGATTTGTTAAAATGATAAAATAACAGTACTTCCGCGTCAATTAAGATATCAATGCATAATCATTCTTCCTTCGATTAGACGGGGAAATGGATCTATAACGTGAATTATTTCACATTCCCCATAAAATTGCGTCCTCGAGTATTAGCTGTGTTTCCGATGTTGATTTCAACAACAACGATAATCAATTTGCACAAATTGATTATCACTTTGCATAAATTAATTATCACTTTGCACAAATTGATTATCACTTTGCATAAATTAATTATCACTTTGCACAAATTGATTATCACTTTGCATAAATCAATTATCACTTTGCACAAATTGATTATCACTTTGCATAAATTAATTATCACTTTGCACAAATTGATTATCACTTTGCATAAATTAATTATCACTTTGCACAAATTGATGACGCACGTGTATTTCGTCATAGTTTTGGGTTATAAGGTTGCAAAACATCATATATTACTTAGAACAACAAAACGTGACCATTTATTCAAGTACATCTATATTTTGCATGTGGGATAACGCCAACAGTACAGAGATTAATTTGGGACAATGGGTGGTTCCAGATTGATTACATGTGGGAGCAGCTCCAACAAGAATTCACAGTGATGGATCCTTATAACACAGGGTTCGTGTCTGCTGAGGAATTCCACGACGTGCTCTCGGAACTCTGCGTTCACCTCAGTGAACACGAACTGAAGTCAATCATGAAGCAGTTTGACTTGAAAGGAGACGGAAGGTATATATATATATAATGTTGACATTATTCTAAACGTGATGTTGTTGGTTGAAGTGATAGCGCACTGTGCAAGCATCTCTTTTTTATCAGTTCAATTTCTTGCTCTTTCGCTTTTTGGAACATTTATCTCTATCATTGTGACAATTCTTATCTCGTACAGTGTCATTTGACTCTCTCCTTCAGTCTCAATCCCTCTATCTCTATCTCCCTGTCTCTTTCTATCTCTTCCTCTCTCTCTACTCACTCTTTCTCTCACTCTCTCTATCCCCTTTCTCTCTCTCTCTATCTCGTACTATCTCTATCTATCTCCCCTCTCTCTTTCTCCCTCTATCTCCCCTTCTCTCTCTCTCTCTCTTTATCTCCTTTTCTCTCTCTCTCTCTCATAAATATATTTCTGTAAAATTGAAAGGTTATACCCTTTCTGTTTCTTGCAAAATCACATTGAACTTGTTTGCAATCTCTCGTTACATAACATATCCGTAAAGAATACTTCTTTACATGCTATCGCTTTGTATAATCTTTCATAAGATGTTCTCGCTTTGTAGTATATTTCATACCATGTTATAATTTTGTAGTATAGTTCATACATAACATGTTATCTCTCCACTACATGTTATTGCTTTGTAACATATTAGTTAGTTATTTGTAGAATATCTCATAACAACTGGATATCTCTTTGTAGAATATCCCATTACAACTGGATATCTCTTTGTAGAATATCCCATAACAACTTTTTATCACTTTTTAGAATGTCTTATGAAACCTAGTAATATCGTTGTAGAATATCGCATAACAACTTGTTATATTCTTGCTCAATATCTCATTAAAACTAGTAATCTCTTTGTAGAATATCTTAAACAATGCATTATCTCATTTTGCAATATCTCATAGTAACTTGATGTCTTTATCTCATAAATCTCAATGTAGAATACCTTGTAACAACTCGTGGTCACTTTGTGGAATATCACATCATAACTAGTTATCTCTTTGTAGAATATCACATAATAATGTGTTATCTCTTTGTAGAATATTTCATAAGATCACACTTAACATGTTATCTCTTTGTAGAATCGCACTTAACATGTTATCTCTTTGCAGAATCTCACATGTTATCTCTTTGTAGAATCACACTTAACATGTTATCTCTTTGCAGAATCTCTTACCTTGAGTTCTTGAAGCCATTTGCCATGAAGAAGCAGGTTTGGCGACATGGCAACAACATGCTGTCGCTCATATCCCACCCTCAAGCTGAGCTGCCATTGGCTGATATAGTTGAGCCTCCACATAAGGGTCTACATGGTGTCACAGCCAAACTACGACAAAAGGTAAGATATGATACCTGCAAAACTTGATCAATTGGTTAATCACTACAAATACTTATACAATGTACATTTTGTGTCAGTAGGTTATTAGTGGCCAATTTGAAGATAATAAATGATGTACATTACACTTATTATTTGAATTAACGTTGGCATTTTTTGTGATCAGCTCTCTGGTGATTGGAAGAATCTACGAAGAGCTTTTAAGAAACTTGATGTCAACAATGAAGGACTGCTCCCAATTCCCGAATTCCGTTCCGTCCTCAAATTGGCAAATGTTGCTCTTGAGGAAGAAGAGGTATATCAATTACTGGGCAAGTTTGATGAGGACCTCACAGGAAAGATATCTTACAACCGTTTTCTGAATGAGACTTTTAAACCTGCACAGCAGGAGCAGGCTAAGGTTTTAAGACAATCAGCAGTTTTGTGAATCTACGGGTAGAATAATGTAGTTGCATTAATATATGATGGGGAAGACGTGGCTGCTAAGGTGATCTTCTGTCACATATTTTTGAATGAAATTCCTTAACTGGCACTTGGCTTGTAAAATGTTATATAGTGTTCAGTATTATAGCATTTTAATGGATTTTTTTGTTGTGGGTAAATATATATGATATATTGAGGTAATGGAAAATATGTTGTCCTCAGTACAACAATTTAAGTATTTTGTGTAGCAGTTGCTATGGGCTACCATTGTGCCTTGTTGAACGTATTCTGTGCTTCATTTTGTGGTAACATGTTTTGAAATGGGTGAAATTAATTGTGCACCTTAATTATCCTTATGCTTGTTGCACTCATCTTACAATGACAATCCATGGTTGTCTTTTGTTAATATCAAATGACTGATTACTGATGAACTTCATTGCTTTTAATGAATCAACTTATATGCCGGGTGAACATCTCTATCTGTGATATTAAATGTATGTTAAATGTTTAGCTTGGATATAAAACATTTAATTGTTTTTTTCTCATCATTTCTCTTAGTTCAAACTGAGCAATGACATACCTTTTGATACAGAACCATACAAATACACACATACATATATATGTATATGCATATATATATATATATATATATATATATATATATATATATATATATATATATATATATATATATATATATATGTGTGTGTGTATAAATTTATATATGTGTGTGTGTGTGTAAATATAAGTTATAAATAATACATATATGCATATATATATAAGTAATGAAATAATAGATAGATATCTATATATATATCTATATATATATATATATATATATATATATATATATATATATATATATATATATATATATATATATATATATATATTTGTTTGAAAGTATAATGCTGACACTCCGACAGCCATCCAGCCCTACAAGACGTCTACGTAGACATCTGGGGAAAAAATCCATATTTTTTTCAGAGACTCCTTTTCCTATCTATTAACAATTTTCGGGAGCTACCCACGAAAAAGTCACCCTCGTTATCGATATTTCGGTGGTGGATTTCACCGTTATATTCCGACCGGGGCTAACACTCCGACTACAGTCCTAAGTGCAAATGAAGATAAGTGAAATGAGATTTTGACTCATACGCTGTTTGGCCAATACCTTGTTTTCCAATACCCGAATAACCTTGTTTTGGATCAATATTTCAGCAGCAGGCGATGATCCTAAATTAATAAAACATTTTGAGCAGTTTCATCATTTATTAATTCCCCATCAACACACAATATTTTACTGTTAGCCTGAGTTTGCTTGATACCAACCAGGTCTTTTAACACTCTCCATGATATCTTCAAAGAACTTTTGTTTGATTTATTTTAATACTGATAATAGATCTTTCCGCATGTCGAAGAGTATTTCTTAAGGTTGCTTTGTATTGTTTTGAATTAAGCATTTCTATAACTGTTCAGAAAGCCATGCACTTATTGTGCATATTTAGCTGTTCATAGATTCAGCAGGAATACTTCAGTGATTGATTATGTTAGATTTCCACTTTATGACTGCGAGCGCACATTCTTTGTAGAATATCTGAATGCTATCTATATACCAAAAAAGATGAACACATTTCTCATGTTTCATTGCAACCCGAAGTGTTTCATTCTTTATAATCAAAACTTCACATAAGAAAATACTTAGGCTTCAGCAAAAGGAAACAGTTAAACCCATGCAGATCTTTACTATGGCCGTTATGATCTCGTCAAAGAACAAGCTTTAATATATCATAATGGAGACACTTTTGACCCTCAGAGTGTTTTTCACCGCGTCGAAGACAACCCCAGCTAAAGATGTGTCTTAAAAAAACAATTAGAGAATGCATCAAATCAACCGGGTTCAACCTTTGTATCACATAAAGCAAAATGATAAATATAACGTTTGAGGTTTTATTGCCATTCCTGTGTGCTGAGATTGACCTCTTCCGCGAAGTAAAGAGATCGTCAATCAGCAGTAAGTTACCAATGATGTGAGGTAATGTAGCTAGGGTTGATAGCTTGGAGGCAGGGTTGTGGGGTGGGGTGTGGGGTGTGGCGGGTAAATATTGAAGAAATTGAGCGGTTGTGATCAATAGCTGATTGGAAATGGTAAAATGATGGAGATGCAATTCGTGACAAAGACTACCAAGGCTAACATGTTATAGTCATATTTTTAAATAAAATTCAGGCATCGCCATGGTTACACAATGGATGGACATGCGTTCGAGGCGAACATGAGCGATAATGCTTTCATCAAAGACCTTATAACTAGGCTAAGAGGGGTTTCTTTGGCAGATTAAGCAGTGAGGTTGTGCTACCATGTAATCAATAAAACCACGTGGGACTGTCGTTTACGTCGATGAAATGGAGACATCTTATTGGTCAAGGTACCCCCCCCCCCCATAATTCGTACACTGTGTGAATCATCCATCGACAGGATTAAACAACCATTTTCCGTTTCATATGTTTATTTTTTTTTCTCCAAAAGCGCTATTAAAAACATCACGACTAGAATATACAGTTTGCACAAGATCATTTCAGTAAGAGAGTTCCTTAGGCTGCTCCCAGGTGAAATCTGGACGTCCGAAATGGCCATAGCTAGCAGTCTTCTGGTATATTGGTTTCTTCAGATCAAGCTCCCTGATTCAAGCGCACATGAGTTTACTTAATGAATTGTCAGTAACAAATTCCAATGCATATTTTACACTGTCGTTGGTATTAGATGGTTTGGAAATGACTTACTTGACAATGACTCCAGGTCGGAGATCAAAGTTGTTCTTGACAATTTCTAGTAATTGACCATCCGACTTCACACCCGTACCATAGCTGCTGACGTAGATAGATAGAGGATGGGCAACACCGATAGCGTAGGCTACCTGGAAGAACACAACAAATTATTCCACACATCAAATAATATTACATAGATATACTAGATTATTCAGAAGGGGAAATGCCATTCAAAACTACTAGCGATCTAAGCGCGATGTAAGTCGAAAGAGGTGGGTTTTGGCGGGAACAATTTTCAAGAGCTAATCGCTCTCTGGGAGGGATTGGGTTATTTTGCTCTTTGCACTGACCTGTACTAGAACCCTCCGGCAAAGCCCAGCCTTGACCAGAGACTTGGCCACCCAGCGGGCAGCGTAAGCAGCAGACCTGTCTACCTTAGAGAAATCTTTACCAGAGAAAGCTCCGCCCCCGTGAGCTCCCCAGCCTCCATAAGTATCCACAATGATCTTCCTCCCAGTCAGACCAGCGTCACCCTGAACACCCACGCACAGCCAATATCGATTGAAAATTACCTATTAATATGTTAGAGACGATGGTGTAGTTGTGAGTACAGAGCAAAGGGAAAGATTTTCCACGACGACGAACCTGTGGACCACCAATGACAAATCTCCCAGAAGGCTGCAGATGGTAGATAGTCTTGTCATCCAGGTACTTTTCTGGGATGACTTGCTTGCAGACTTTCTCCATGAGATCTTCGCGCACCTGTTCTAAAGTGACATCCTCTGAATGTTGAATCGAGATAACGACCGTGTGAACTCGCACAGGCACGCATGCGCCCTTCACCATGTTATACTCGCACGTGACCTGAAACACAAACATGGATTTTATAGCCTCATGTTGATAGTCATAACGCACTCACGTTAGTGAAATGAAATGCACAAATGTCTGTGGGTGAAATCGTACCTGTGTCTTGGAGTCGGGTCTGGCCCAGCTGAGACCGCCATTGCGTCTGAGCTCAGAGATCTTAGCATTGAGTCTGTGGGCCAGCACCACAGTAAGAGGCATGCACTCCTCAGTCTCATCGGTAGCGTATCCGAACATAAGACCCTGGTCACCGGCACCAATGTCATCCTCATCACGTCCAACATGGACGCCGTGAGCAATGTCTGGAGACTGCTCCTCAAGGGCAGACAGCACATTGCAGGTCTTGTAATCAAACCCTGCAAGCACCAGTTAATTTAGATAACGCCTATGACTTTTCGCGTTGAAGTGGAATTTTTCCTTACTTTCCCTTTTCGTTCCCTTATTAGAATATTGCATCTGATAAATTAAGTGTGAGATTTGTTTATGAAAGGCTGTTTTCTACTGTATATGTTGATACATTATCGAACCTCCCGATTATGGTTCCTCTCAACACTAGCAATAATTGCTCAATACACCTCAGCCAAGACTAATCGCCTGATCAGGAATGGATGGATCATTTGACTGAAGTAGTTAACTACTGGCCGTAATGATGAATCAATACTCCTTTCGCTATCCGTTTTCAAGATCGATATCGTGAGAACAACGGGGCTAATGAATGTTGTTGACACTAAGGCGTTGTCATGACAATAGAATCCATGATCACCGCTGATAATCCTTTCCTTACCAAGGCAGCCAATATTAATCCTCATTGTCGGAAAATGAAAAGAAAATTTACATGAAAAGACCTTTGTTAAGCTCACCCTTGCTGGAGTCGTCGTAGCCGATGTACTTGATGGTGTCCCTGACGACCTTCTGGTAGTCGACGTCAGCCTTGGAGCTGATCTCGCCCAGTAACATGATCATACCGGTTTTGGAGGAAGTCTCGCAGGCCACTTTAGCATTGGGGTCCTGTTTCAAATGGGCGTCCAGCACGGCATCGCTAATCTGATCACAGATCTTATCTGTAAACATCAATTATCATCCTTTGTATATATAAACCATTACTGATAGTTAGGATCAGTTATTGGGCCTGTGTTGCAACGGCGATTCGCGTAAATAGGTCGTTCTATTTCGTGGCTGTTGTTGATCGGGTTGCTGGTTAGGTGAAGGTGAAGTGCTGAAGAAAAACATGTACAAGGGTCAGAGGCCATCCCACATGGGACACTAACAAACGACCCCTGTATGGTCGGAATATTTGAACGGATGGTTCACATAGACCGCCATCGATTTGTGATCCGGTCTGAACGACGTGTGAAGGTACATACACCATAATGGCTTTATTCACCGTAATCCAATTATAAGAAAATGTGTCAACATGCCTTTACACTTGTGAGAATATGTTTGCTGTTTGCTATTTACTAATCAAATTAACAGGTTTCCCATAATCAACTGGTTATGTTTGTAACGATTGATTTATAAAGATTGCTCCATCAAGCAGTCGCACTTACCCGGGTGACCCTCTCCCACAGACTCCGAGGTGAAGAGAAACTTGGTTTCCTGGGCCATTATTTGGTTTTGTACTGGCGGGCTGTAAAACAAGCTGTATTCAATATACGAATCTAAATTTCCACAGACAAATAGGTCAATTGCGTAATGAAATTGTTCTCTTAGATGGATGTCTTTAGACAAGAGAGTGATTTCGAGTACAACTGATTGAAAGTAGAACTTACGGTGAGATGCGATGGAGCTGCGAGTCTGAAGGAGTGAGGATGGTCGGGTGTCAACCTGGAATATATATATACCAGGTTCATACCCCTATGACAAACTCACCTCTGCCCAGGGTCCCGCATGTACAGAGTCCACGATATGATACCAATTTCACCAACCACAATCACCGCCAGGGAGTGCTTGGGTAGAGCACAGAGTGGTTTAATTAATTCACTTTTAAATAAGGGTTGTAACTGCTGAGTGTACTCACGAATGTGGGCGTTTTATAGACAGTTGTGAATGCATAGGTGTTGGCTGTAGAGTATGTTCTTTGGTATTCAAAAAAGAATGATTGTCACTCGGGCTTATTGCTATATTGGCGATTTGGTGGCGCAGTGTGTAATCACCGAGGGGTCGGTGACCCCACCCTCAAACCAACCCTATCACAGATAAATATAACGCACACCTCCAATTGTAATCATTGATATGAACGTATAGCGGAATAAGTATAACGATATCCAGGGGGCTAAAGAAGTAGGGTGTAAGATGCAGTGAGGTAAGTCGGAACGCCCTCATGTATATAGGTACATAGTTATGTAGGTAGGCACGCCCTCAGTTATACAGGTGCGTAGTTAGGAAAGTAGAGACCCCCTCAGTCATACAGGTGGGTAGTTAGGTAGGGAAACTCAAGAATACAGGTACTGTATGTAGTTAGATTGGTATGTATGCGCTCAGACCAACAATTAGGTAGGTAGGGACGCCCTCAGACATACTGGTACGTAATTAGATAGATGGTCAGGATGGTTGTCAGATGGCCAGCTGCTTATATATGTGTTTACCTTGGCTAACCCACGTGCACTGTTGGTATCTATAGAATCAATAACTCTCATGCAAACGATAATGAGTAACATTGACACCCTTATCAAGACGAGTAAAACAAGACCGGAACAGACAGAACTGATCCAAACCTCGCTTGATTCGAGCATAAAAATCTGTTTTCAATGACGCCAATCAGAGGGTCAAGTTCAACAAAGACGATTTAACTGATTAGGTGAACTTGAATCAAATTATAGGTACTATTAACCTATTTTGCCTGGGTGAACAATGGACGGATTTATCATGAGCAAGTTTTATAGATTGTTGGCTTCAGTATCACAGTTATTGGCTGTGCTGAAATGATAACATCTACTGCGTAATATATCGCCCAGGTCGCTCTCGAACTCTCACTATCGGCCCAATATTACTGGGTTAAGCCGACAGCTTTGTACAACTCGACTAAAATCAAGGTCATTCACAAAGAAAAGTTTCTCGTATTAATGCAGGTATCTTTTCAAGATGTTCAAGTCTGTCTTATCATTGGATGGTTTGCCACTTGTTGGGTGCAGGGAGGGCAATTGTCTTACGGAATATTGTCACGGAACGGAGGAAATACTTGATGGGCTGTGGTCTCAGGATGGGTGTTGTGCTTGCACGCTATGCGGCAATGTTTCTTCACATGTTGACATTTTATACCTTGAAATAATGGCAATGCGGGTCCTAGACGCTCGTTGCTCTCCGTGGTGGTGAAGACAATTGAGTCCCTGTTGATTATATCGCAATATGAAAGGAAAGACCTCCATTATTCATGACTTGCGTTTACTAAACTACGATGATTTTCATGTGTTAGTAAATCAAAAAACCGAATTCGCTTTTGAAAAATGACCATCACCTGATGTCAGAGAATACGTGATAAGATATATTAAGGAGTTTGTATGGTTTGTTGACTTGAATCATAGAGAAGTTCTACTTCGGTTTTTAGTTCCGATCACAGATTATCCTTCACACAAAGCGCGCTTCTCGCTTGAACGTCGTCCTGTTCTGGTGTTTTGGGGGAATATAAATCGTTATGCTGGGTGGTCTAAGCATACACCTAACAGCAACAGAGTCGGCTCGTGGTGCGGGTCGGCTCGTGGTACTGGTCGGCTAGTGGTGCGGGTCGGCTCGTGGTGCGGGTCGGCTTGTGGTACTGGCCGGCTCGTGGTCCTGGCCGGCTCGTGGTACTGGTCGGCTCGTGGTGCAGGTCGGCTCGTGGTCCAGGTCGGCTCGTGGTACTGGTCAGCTCATGGTACTGGTCGGCTCATAGTCCTGGTCAGCTTGTGGTACTGGTCGACTCGTGGTACTGGTCGGCTAGTGGTCCAGGTCAGCTCGTGGTACTGGTCGGCTCGTGGTACTTGTCCGCTCGTGGTACTGGTCGGCTTGTGGTGCTGGTCGGCTCGTGGTACAGGTCGGCTCGTGGTACTGGTCGGCTCATAGTACTTGTCGGCTCGTGGTACTGGTCGGCTCGTGGTGCTGGTCGGCTCGTGGTCCAGGTCGGCTCGTGGTACTGGTCGGCTCGTGGTACTTGTCGGCTCGTGGTACTTGTTGGCTCGTGGTACTGGTTGGCTCGTGGTGCTGGTCAGCTCGTGGTGTGGGTCGGCTCGTGGTACTGGTCGGCTCATGGTACTTGTCGGCTCGTGGTACTTGTCGGCTCATGGTACTTGTCGCCTCGTGGTACTGGTCGGCTTGTGGTACTGGTCGGCTCGTGGTGCGGGTCGGCTCGTGGTACTGGTCGGCTCGTGGTGCGGGTCGGCTCGTGGTACTTGTCGGCTCGTGGTACTTGTCGGCTCGTGGTACTTGTCGGCTTGCTCGGCGGCTCGTGGTACTGGTCGGCTCGTGGTACTTGTCGGCTCGTGGGCTGGTCGGCTCGTGGTGCTGCTGGTCGGCTCGTGGTACTGTCGGCTTGTGGTGCTGTTCGGCTCGTGGTACTTGTCGGCTTGTGGTGCTGTTCGGCTCGTGGTACTTGTCGGCTTGTGTGCTGGTCGGCTCGTGGTACTTGTCGGCTCGCTCGTGGTACTGGTCGGCTCGTGGTACTTCGGTCGGCTCGTGGTACTGGTCGGCTCGTGGTGCTGGTCGGCTCGTGGTACTGGTCGGCTCGTGGTACTGGTCGGCTTGTGGTGCTGGTCGGCTCGTGGTACTTGTCGGCTCGTGGTGCCGGTCGGCTTGTGGTACTGGTCGGCTCGTGGTACTTGTCGGCTCGTGGTACTTGTCGGCTCGTGGTGCTGGTCGGCTCGTGGTCCTGCATAACACACTCATTGTTGATGTTCAGATAGTAGGAAGACCCTTACCCAGGATGAAGCCTTCAATCTGCCACATATATCAAGGTCCGATTAATGAATGTCGTATTACTAATCTGGGAGTTGAAAGAAGGCAATAATTTTTGTGAGCGCCAGACTCCTTCAGTAGCCGAGTTTTTCATATTGTCTCTGAATGCTACATTCGGTCAGACGCAGACATGTCATTTCTCATTAAACATGTGGCTATATGGTTAACCATACTGGCGACCAAAATATATATATACATATAGATATAGAGAGATATATATATATATATATATATATATATATATATATATATATATAGATATATATATATATATATATATATATATATATATATATATATATATATATATATATATATATATATATATATATATATATATAGATATATATATATATATATATATATATATATATATATATATATATATATATATATATATATATATATATATATATATATATATCTATATATATATATATATGTTATGTTACAACCCATCTGCCGATCTGACCCATCTGCAGATGGGTCTGACCCGTTTATAAATCCACTTATAGGTCGCCCATCTGCAGGTGGGCGACCCATCTGCGGATCACTTGATGGACTGAAATCGACCCATCTGCAGATGGTTCTGACCCAATTGTGGATCAGTGTTGCATCGTAATTATACTAATGGATGTTAATTTATTCCTGCTTTGTGTTATAATACAAACAAACAAAAAACTCATGCGTAACTTTGTAAACATAAGATTTAAAAGAAAATCATCCGCAAATGGTTTTGACTCAACTCCAGATTAGGAACTCATAACAAAAAATTTAACAGATTTTTTTTATTTCCGTTACATAATGTTTTATAGTTCCAAATTTTAAGCAACGTAATATGAACAACATGCAATGGTACGTCAGAACCATCTTGGGTCAGACCCATCTGCAAACGGGTCAGACCCATCTGGATATGCTTCTGAATTTCTGAATGGCAACACCCGAGAAAAAGTATAATATAGATCGACATTTAAATATTTTCTGCACAAAAGAAATTCTGTGTTCTCCAGAGAAGAACCCAAATATCCAGATGGGTCAGAAACCATCGTTTTCAGTCCAAATGATCCGCAGATGGGCGACCCATCTGAATTTGTTAACGGGTCAGACCCCCAGACGGGTCAGATCGGGATATGCTTCTGACTATATTCTGAGGATGGATATACACCCGACTATATATATATATATAAAAAAGTATCACATCAAACGCCAAACACATTTTTGTCACCAATCGATAGCTTCTTGGAACCTTGTCTGAAGAAATTAAAGCTACGCAAAGAGGGCTCACTACCGACAGATTATGAGCCTGTAAGATGTCTCCATTTTTTCGACATTGACAATAGTCCATGTGTTTTAGTTGATTTTATGGTCGCGCTTCCTTACGGAAATGTTCACCGCCTAGCCATTTAGAGTGAGTCACCTAAGCGGCATTGTGCAATTATCATAATTATTCTCTTCCGTCATTGCTTTGATATATCACTACACTATTTCTACAGCATGGTGATTATTTCCTGTAACTTGTCTTATTACCCTTATCGATACCAAAGCCAAAATTTATAAACGAGTTTTTCGGGCCAGTTGGTTCCGGTCATTATGGTGATTACATTTCGTGGCTTCTGACATTGTACACTCATTTGATTTCTCGTTGATTTAACCTGATCTGATAAATGCTGAAAGTAAACTTTCATTCATACAATGGATCCACGTTAATTCTACCAACACTAAGCATACGTTGACCTTTTGATTTCTGTCTCCCTTTATTAACTATAAACAATAAAGCGAATTACGGACAGCTCCCCATTCATAGCTGTAGCAAAACACATTGGAAAGATGTCACGGAAATCTCGCCCCTTTAAAACAACTAAAGCACATTATGATCTTGTGATTCACAACGACCGTGATATTTACTAAATCGGTAGAGGATCACTTGGTTTAATATGCGCTCCACCTAAGTCACAAGACAAGCAGGCTTCGCAGGGGGCTACTAAATGTTATCATAACGTTCCCCAAACAAAACAAAATATTCGATCATAACTGATTCCTGGACTATTTAACAGGAACCGTCGATTCATAATGTAATTGTTCATTTGAAGTAGCATCACCAAGTATGATATAATCTTAAAAATATATATATACCTTGCAATGTCAATGTGCACAATGTATTAATCAATGCCTATATAAACTTAACTGTTTATCGATGCTCATTTCATTTTTCTTATTCGTTTCCCTCTTGACCCCTACCTGGAAAACATTCGAAAATGAAAAAAACAACTAATTAAGTCACCACTACAACAAAATCTCATGAACTAGACCAATATGTTGAAATTTAATAGCTTAATTGTTTTTGAAATCTTAACAATAAACAACGATATATTTCTACAACGCAAATATTATTTTCGCACCTTCCCCTTGGCCTCTTGTAGGCTGTAAGTTATTATCTTAATAAAACTATAAATGATCATAGTATGCATAAATTAAGTTAGACTAGGTAATTGAATGATATCAAAATTATGTACCTTAATCCATCTAGCTGTTGTTCTGGTACACTGCTTAAGATGCCCGTAGTCCGTGCTTAGTGAAGGTGATCCGATCCCAAGGTATTTGCGCGTGGGTGCATCTACGAAATCTGTGTAGCAACGGTCGATATCACAATATCAAAGCTTAGAATCCGGCTCTCGGAAACGGGATATGATCTGAGTACAAGTTGTCTTGTTGAGGTTTTGTTTCGAAATCAACCGCTGACCTTGATATATCTTATCTGATTATGTACAAAGCGCATACTCGCCACCGCTTTACCCCTTATTCTCACTAGATAGCATTAACTCCTCGAGATTTAGAATACACCGTTATTTGGGTCACAGAACAATATAGCAATTTTTATTTCATCATTACAAATTTTAGTTTCACCTTTTGTTCAATGGCCACACATAAACCATGCAGTCAAAGGAGGTCGGCAGCGACGGTGCTTCAGACAGCTGCGCACTCGCCAGGCGGCGCTGGAGCTTCAGACAGCTGCGCACTCGCCAGGCGGCGCTGGAGCAGATGGTCATCAACGCTGACTGGGATGGCAACGATGCTGCAAGAGGGAAACCCCGGAAAAGAACGCGTCCGTCACCAATTCAATTACTTAATCCAATTGACTGAATCAGGGGCGCGAGGAAAGGCGTTAAATAGGTACTAGAAAGCATGAGATCAACGGGTTGTCAGGCTGTTAGGATTAAGCAGGAGGGTTAAGGAGTGCGCTTGTGGTTTGAGATAGATCCATGTCGACGTGGCGTCCATCCCACCTTTTAATCGCGCTGCAAAACTCACCGCTATCCTCCATCACAATTTCACAAATGAGTCGTTTCCTGACATCTCCGTGGTTGTCTCAATGTTACTCTTCTGAACAACCTCTACCTCACCCTACCCCACACACCACCCTACCCCCACACACCACCCTACCCCACACTACCCTACCCCACACACCACCCTACCACCACACACCACCTTACCCCACACACCACCCTACCCTACACACACACCCTACCCCACACACCACCCTACTCCCAATACCAACCTACCCCCCAACACCAACCACACCCCCACACACCCACACTACCCCCACACACCACCCTAGCCCACACACACCACCCTACCCCCACACACCACCCCACCCCCCACACCACCCACCCTACCCCCACACACCACCCTACCCCACACCCCACACCACCACCCTAAACCACACACACCACCACACACCACCCTACCCCCACACACCACCACCCCCCCACCACCACACAAACACACACACCCACCACTACACCCACACCCCACCACCACCCCCCCACCACCACCAGACCCCCACACCCCCCTAACCACACACACCACCACCCAAAACACACCCCCCCACCACCACCCCCACCACCACCCACCCCCCCACTCACACCCCACACACCACCCACCCCCCACCACCCCCTACCCACACACCACCCACCCCACCCACCCCACCCACCCACACCCCCCCCCACCCCACCCCCCCCCCACACCACCTACCCCCACACACACCCCAACCCTGACACCCCACCCCACACACACCCACCCCACCCACCACACACACCACCCAAACACCCCCCCTTAACCACACCACCCTACCCCACCCACCACACCACCCCACACACCACCACCCTACCATTATTTAAGCACACACCCCCACCCCACCCCCCCACACACACACCACCCCCACACCCACCCCACCCACCCCCCACACCCCCCACCCTGACCCCCACCACACACGACCTTACCCCACCACCCTCCACACACCCACCACACCACACCGTCTTGATCATCATTACCCCAGGTAGCACACATTTGTTTTTTTAACTAATTATCATGTCCTCTTACAGGAACCCAGCATCTGCATCAACCGGCTCTCTGAGAGACTCCGCTCCCCCAAGTCTTGTAGGTGTCACATGAAAAGACCCATATGATTAACATACTTTTGTTTGTCTAGATTAGCTCTGGAATAGAGGACGTCCGCACCATATTGTTATACTACCCTGTATTGTTGGGAGCCCTGACGAATCATCGGTCAGTCAATACGATAATGAAGATTGGTTATTGGTCAACCACCTTAGCTCCCACACTGGTCCATGTCCGACCGCTAGCATGTAAAGCAACCAGGTGGGATGTAGTTACCTACCCCCACACAGATATATATATATATATACCCTACCCATATACACACACCTACCCCACACAGTAATTGTTGTAACTCAAAGAGTTAGCTAACCCCCATATGTCATCAATAAATGCTATAATTAAGAGCTAAGGAAATATCGCCTAAACCCCACCCTACCCCACCCACGTTAACCCACCCTCACCCCACACAACCAACCTATCCCCCCCCACCACCCCCCCCCACACACCACCCCACCCCTTACCCCACCACCCTCCACACCCACCTGAACAACCTTAGCACCTCTAACTCCTAGCAGCTGAGAGTGCGTCTTGATCATCATTACCAGTTCGTTACAGGTAGCTTTGGTGCTTATAACATGTTAAGTGATATTACATTCTTCGTGGATTTGTTTTTTTAACTAATTATCATGTCTGCAAAATGCTCTTACAGGAACCACTATGCAGCATCTGCATCAACTCCGGCTCTCTGAGAGACTCGTTTCCGCTCCCAGGCAAGTCTTGTAGGTGTCACATGAAAAGACCTCATATGATTAACATACTTTTGTTTGTCTAGATTAGCTCTGGAATAGAGGACGTCCGCATCCATATTGTTATACTACCCTGTATTGTTGGGAGCCCTGATGCTCGAATCATCGGTCAGTCAATACGATAATGAAGATTGGTTATTGGTCAAGAATGATTAGAATGAAGAAGTGTCTTAGAGCGTGTTGCAGATCTATATATAGGCTTAGATATACTGGTCCATGTCCGACCGCTAGCATGTAAAGCAACACATTGCCATAGATTATGTATACTATAGGTGGGATGTAGTTATATATATCGCTATAATAGATATATACATATATATTCTATATATAAATGTATATATATACATTTATCATCGATGACCGACTAACATCTCCCAAGGTGAGACTTGTATGTATATATAGATATATATATATATATATATATATATATATATATATATATATATATATATATATATATATATATATATATATATATATATATATATCTCCTATATATATATATTTATATGTATATATATACATGTATATATATATACATTTATCACCGAATGATCGACTGACATTCCCAAGGTGAGACTAACTCCCTTTGCCAGTGGCTTAAAATATCACGC
Organism: Urechis unicinctus; assembly: GCA_034190875.2. Taxonomy (NCBI): domain Eukaryota; kingdom Metazoa; phylum Annelida; class Polychaeta; order Xenopneusta; family Urechidae; genus Urechis; species Urechis unicinctus. The sequence continues at coordinate 54,637,888 of CM067347.1, read as the reverse complement.
CTCATTCAATTACAGCTACCAACATATTGCCCATTACAGCTACCAACATATTGCCCATTTCTATAACTCGGACATTCAATTCAATAAGGTGTGGTTTGCTCAGCCAATTGTCGACGCAAATCTATTGTCGTCTTAGCCGTTCACACTATTTCCTGTTTGCCTCAACAGTGAACCCCCGGTCACGTGACCGTCGCCAATTGATGGGCGAGATTAGTGGAGCCGGGATAGGCAGTCCGAGATCCATCAATCCTGACAGGCCTGCACAATTAGCTGGGATTTCCTGTGACTAACATGACCTCCAAGCATATAATGCGAGAGCTTGGCAATCGTTATTTGCCATAATAATTGTACAAACTTTTGGCTTGGTGACTGAATAGCCAGACAAAGCCCTAAATTGCAACCTAACGAGGAATTACGTAGCCGACCAATGAGTCTATTGAATTGGCCGAGTGGTTTCAGTGTAACCTTGTCAATTTCTGTGGCCTCAGTTCATCGCGGTTTAATCTTGCCCCGTCCTCGGCATGCTAGAATTAGCAGTTTGAATAATCATCAAAATCTCAAAATAAAGCACTTTCCTCATAAACTGCGATTTTATAATCGTTTCAATGCATCAGAAATTTCCCATCAGTGTCATCTTCATAATTTATGTCATTTCTATTGGTTCACCAAGCGTCTATCATTTCTATTGGTTCGCCAAGCGTCTGTCATTTCTATTGGTTCACCAAGCGTCTATATATATCTATTACATTGGTGCATCAAGCGTCTATTATTTCTCTTGGTTCATCAAGCGTTTATCATTTATCTTAGTCATCAAGCGTCTATCATTTCTCTTGGCTCATCAGACGTCACTCATTTCTCTTGGCTCATCAGACGTCACACATTTTATTCCCGTTTCATTTAACAGAACCACAATGCAATACAATGTTCGTGTCTAAAAACTCAAAGCACTGCAGTGCACACGGCAAGAACCACATAGTCCAACTGCGTTCATGGTTAAAATTACAAAGAGCAACTTTGTACTTGGCTAAACCCAACAAGAACAACTCGGTTAATATTTAAAACCACAAAGAACAACTGTGTAAATATTTAAAACCACAAAGAACAACTGTGTAAATATTTAAAACCACAAAAAAAAACTGTGTTAATATTTAAAACCACAAAGAACAACTGTGTTAATATTTAAAACCACAAAGAACAACTGTGTAAACATTTAAAACCATAAATAACAACTGTGTTAATATTTAAATCCACAAAGAAAAACTGTGTAAACATTTAAAACCACAAAGAACAACTGTGTTAATATTTAAAACCACAAAGAACAACTGTGTTAATATTTAAATCCACAAAGAACAACTGTGTAAACATTTAAAACCACAAAGAACAACTGTGTTAATATTTAAAACCACAAAGAACAACTGTGTGAATATTTAAAACCACAAAGAACAACTGTGTTAATATTTAAAACCACAAGGAACAAATGTGTGAATATTTAAAACCACAAATAACCTGGTTAAATAACAACTGCGCACATGGTTAAACTCACAAATAACAACTGCGCACATGGTTAACAGCACAAAGAACAATTGCGTACATGGTTAAAACCACAAGGAACAACTGTTTTCATGGCTTAAAGCTTTATGTACAATGGGTAAATGGCGTAAGCCACAAAGCATTACAGTGTACATGGCTTTAACCACAAAGCACTGCAGTATGCAACTACGTGCTTGGACAAAATCATCTAGTACAAGCGCGTACACCGCAAGTGCAACTGATAAACTGGTTAACGCAGCAAAGTGCAAAGGTCACTGAGTACAGTCGTCAAAACGGGCAGCCTCTCGATAGACAAACTTAACACCAAGCTCAATGCACTCCAAATTGTGTTGAGAGAAGAGCGGTGAGTTCACTGGTTACTTCAGTCACAACAAATGGAATGTATGAAAGCCAAGGAGCGAGGTATAAGCGATAAGCCAATATATTGGATGGATGCTTTTCTAATGCTCTATGGTTTTACTTATGTGAGTTAGCGGCTTAGTAGGGCGACTTCCAATGAGGGTTTCGCCATATAGGGGCCTCAACTGTAGGGCTTTTGTAGGGCATCCTACTTGGCTGATTGGGGTTTCATATGTGTGGACCTACGTGGGGTTAACATTACGGTTACTTTGATTCACGGAGGAAAAGGAGTTTGCTTTAGGAGCGACAAGTAAGTAAACATGAGTGAGAGTGAAAATGGTAGAAGAAAACAAGGGAGAGGGAGAGTGAGTGAGTGAGGGTCAGAGAGGGAGAGGGTCAGAGTGAGGGTCAAAGAGAGAGGGTCAGAAAGAGAGAGGGTCAGAGAGAGAGGGGGTCAGAGAGAGAGAGTGAGGGTCAGATAGAGAGGGTCAGAGAGAGAGAGTCAGAGAGAGAAAGAAAAAGGGAGTGAAAGAGAAAGATGAAAGGATGAAGCGAAATAGAGAGAGAGAAAGAAGTGAGAGGGGAAAGAGCGAGAAATCATTACAGAAGAGAGAAGTGAGAGAGAGAAAGGAAAGTGCGAGTAATTAAAACAGAAGAGCAAAGTTAGAAAGAGATAGGAAAGAGCGAGAAATCAGAACAGAAGAGAAAAGTGAGAGAGAGAAAAGAGCGAGATATCAATAGGGAAGTGAGAGAAAGAGTCACATAGAGAGAATGAGAGAGTGAGAGAGAGAGGTGGTGGTGGTGGTGGTGGTGGTGGTGGTGGTGGTGGGTGGTGGTGGTGGTGGTGGTGGTGGTGGTGGTGGTGGTGATGACAGTGGTGGTGGTGGTGGTAGTGGTGGTGGTAGGGGTAGTGGTGGAGATATTGCTCCTTGTCACGAACCACGTTCGCCTACAACGTTACAATGGACATGTAAACGCAAACGGGTTACCTTCATTTATGAAAGATTGAAGCTGACACGCTGCGCATGAAAGACGACTGACTGCAATGTTTACAAGAATGAGGCTTACATCAGATCAGAATAAATCAGCTTGAGCACACCAATCTAAGCACGCACGAAATGCTGTAACGACACACACAAATGCTATATCCAACACAGTAATGGGCCGACAAGTTTCCATTTCTTCTTTTGATGCCATCTTTAATGACGACCTGCAGGGATTCTCAAATAATATAGCTACGTTATATATTGAGAAGGACATATTGTATTCCAACTTTACTTTATTGCCCACGTAGGACTGAATACATTGTATTCTGCTGTTTCAGTTGCGTTTCAGATCACATGTTAATGGAAAAAGTCTTAATCATGATATTGAGCTAAATCGGTTGAAAGTCGATGAGTCCAGTGGCTCCCCAGTACAGGAGTGACATTCGTGAATAAATCAATTCCATAATAATATTATCAAATGTGCATAACATATTGGATCAATATCCTCTTATTGTTGTTGTCGGAATAGCTTATCGCATTCAGGTGAACATTGTCCACTGAGCATCGTTACCAGACCAATAACCATCAACGACGGAGCATTTACAGTAGTCATCTGAATACTTTTAGGTCACTGTTCATTGGAGGGTGTTGTGGGTTTTAATATTCTCCCTCTGCGGGGTGTCATTTTATTGTTCAAGGGTGTCTTTATTAAACCTCATAGATTAGAGTTATTAGAATAACCTGCATGAACCATTTCACCATACGCTACGTGATCTTAAAAAACTATTCGTATGATGATCTTCTTTGTAAATATTGTTGACAATTTAAATATGCGGGTTTGTAAGCAGGTAGAAAGCGATATCACCCAGGGCTGAGGATATTCCCTTCACCGAGATGCCTAACTACCGTAATTAGGTATCAGATGAACAGGAATATTGATTTGTCTCTACCAAAAGCAAGAAAATTAAACCAAGAATTATTAGTACTTGGTCACTAGATTATTCCGAACCACAACCCATTGCATTAAACCCTGATATATGCCAATTTGTGTTTGATGGGTCCATTGACCTCGATTTGGGGGTGTCAGTATTTAATTGCACCCATTGACCTCGGATTCTCAGCAAAGTTATGTACTTATTGACCCCGTTTAGATGAAGGAAATGTGGTGGAACATACCAATGATGTATTCAATGTCATTCTGGATGTGTATTTGTTGAGATTTAACGATGGATACTGGTAAATGGGATGTTATCAGAGGCTATATTCATGGCTCTGTTTTATGTAAAGATGATTAAGACGATGGTGATGATTATGACGGTGGTGATGATTATGACGGTGGTGATGATAATGACGGTGGTGATGATTATGACGATGGTGATGATTATGACGAAGGTGATGACTATGACGGTGGTGATGATTATGACAATGGTGAAGAGAATGACGATGGTGATGATTATGACGATGGTGATGATTATGACAATGGTGAAGAGAATGACGGTGGTGATGATTATGACGATGGTGATGACTATGACGATGGTGATGACTATGACGGTGGTGATGATTATGACGATGCTGTAGAAAATGACGATGGTGAGGATTATGACGATGGTGTAGAGAATGACGATAATCATGCTGAGGAGGAAGAGGCAATGAATGCTGCAACGAATTATATAATGATCCTCATTGTCATGTAGAAGTTGAATGTGGCGAGTAAGAAGAGGATGAAGAGAATGATAAACTGCACCGAGTCCTTAGTCGCTTCCTGTTGGCCTCGGGCGACTGTTAAGAGCCAAACCCTGACTGCGTGTGTCTGTGTATTATCAATATGTGTATATTGTGAGCATATGGAGTATATGCTATGAGAACTGTGTATATTGTGAGCATGGCATGTGCATATATTAAGCATTCAATGCCTATTGTTGGTTGGTGGTTGGTTGGTTGGTTTGTTGGTTGGTTTGCTGGCTGGTTGGTAGATTGGTTGTTAGGTTGGTCGGTTGGTTCGTTGGTTGGTTGGTTGGTTCATTAGAATATTGCCGCGTCCTTGGGCGGCCTCTTGGGTAACGAGCGCCCGAGTACGAGTCAATGATGAGAACACTGACAGTTCTTCTATGTGGCGGTTGGCTGATTGTATCGCGTTTGTTTATCGTCTTTAACCTGTTTCTGTTGCGGCGAGTTTCTCGGTGCTAATTCCTTTTCCGACAGCGTAATTGCAACTTATGAGTCTGTTATGCGCAGCGCAGAAAAGCAAGGTAAGCGCACAGCAAATGTGGGCGGCTCGTAATTGGACTCATACTGGCCGTGACGTTGACTGTCCAATGTGTCGGTAAAGGTGGGTGACTGTCTGATCTGCTGGGGGGGACAGTTAAATGGGCAGTTGAGTAAGGACAATAAGGTATAGCTGGGTGAAGATGAATGGGGGACATTGGGGACAGTTAATATAATATAATATAATAGATATAGATATATATATATATATATATATATATATATATATATATATATATATATATATATATATATATATATATATATATATATATATATATATATATATTATATATGCGTTATATATATATATATATATATATACTGGATGCGTTACTTTTATTCCTGCTTTGCGTTATAATTCGAACAAACAAAAAAAACTCATGCGTAACTTTGTAAACATAAGTTTTAAAAGATAATCATCCAAAAAATTTTGAACTCAAGTACAATGGTTTGACTCAACTCCAGATTAGGAACTCAAAACAAAAAATTTAACAGATTTTTATTTATTTCCGTTATGTGCAACATAATGTACGAAAATTTGTGTCGTCCAAATTCTAAGCAACACAGAGAAAGCATAATATAGAAAAATATAATTTGTAGATAGTTCTGACACATATCAAGATGGGTCAGAACCATCTGCAAATGGGTCAGACCCATCTGCAAACGGGTCAGACCCGTCTGCATATGCTTCTGACTATTTTTGAGGATGGATAAGACTCGACTTCAAAAAAGTATCACATCATGATTATTTTTATCGACATTTATTAAAATTTTTGTGTCCAGACAGATATGACATTTATTAATATTTTGTGTGTGCCACAGATGTGCCATCTGCCACCATAAGAAATTCTGTGCTTACACATCATCCAGAGAAGAAGCATTGTGTCAATATCTTAAATGGGTCAGAACCATCTGCAGATGGGCTAGATCGGCAAATGGTTCTCTATATATATATATATATATATATATATATATATATATATATATATATATATATATATATATATATATATATATATATATATATATATATATATATGTATATATATATATATATCCCCACCCACACATCCACATCACAGCCCCCCCCCCCCCCCCTTCCCACCACCACCACGCCGTCCCATCCAGCGAGCTCGTTAACACATTTATCCACAGAGAGTCATGTTAGTTAACACAAGGTACCGTATCCGTATAACGATTACACAAAGGTAACCACAAATGTCCTGTGCAACAACATGTCGACGCTGTTTCAACAACGTCTCCTTTCTGTTTTCCACACGATGTATGCAGCCACATCACACGACTGAACCTTAGCTAAGAATGCAAGCGTAACTCTTGCACTAAATGGACGGCTTCTGGTTACGATATGTAAATGAGGCTTTGACAACTGGGGAGATTGGGTTGTTGACGGAGTGAATAACCGAATAATGAGGGAGCTCAAGTCACCTCCCACTGAAGAGCTTTTTCTTGATCGCTTCGAGGATCTCCGACAGCGTATAAACGCATACGCCGCTGTTAAGACATAAGAAGCTGCCCCTTCCACAAACTCTTGACCAAATACGAAGGAACGTTAGATATACCGCGATTGGTCCCTCTGCAATCCTCGGCTCTCGGGCGGATTAAGGCGCTGCATAATTCGATAATGGTGAGAGAGAGAGAAAAAAACCGGTTAAGAATTTCGATGGATCATTTAACAAAATGCCATTTGTGGTTAAGATGTTCACCGGAACACACGGTGTATATGTCTGACTTCCGGCGAATGGAATGCATATGGTCGTCATGAAAAGATGGATAGAAAGGGCGATGGCTACATCATTCAAAATCAAGTCAAATTTATGAATGTTTTGTAATGTCCAACTGAAAGCGATGTCCGAAATACCTATATTGTCAGCAACAGGAATGCATTAAGAGCTTGTGATTCATGTCGATTCATGTGCGACTCGAACGCTATTCATTTCCAAATCTTGGTATGTGTCAGGGCCTAAGCGGTGTGTACAGACGGTATGCTACAGGCGGAGAGTGGATGGTTCTTGGCCATAATGACAACCCACCCTCCAGTGCTGTGTCGTAAGCTTCCCGCAAACACGGTGGCGCCCTCTCGTTGATCCCTAGTTAGCAGCTTTGGTGTCACATTACAAAGCTCCCTGTTTATCACGGAGATGAAGTTTGCGGCCAGGTGAAACGAGATTTCCAATCACTCTTCTCTCCTTTCAAAGTGTCTTTCTAAGTGCCCTAGGCTTGTCTCCACCTGCGAATAGCGTCAATGCACTACACTAAAGCCCCGATCTCAAGCAAACTTCCTCCAAGTGATTTTCAAAAACCTCATAGCACTTCATCGTCCAATTAGGTTGTGTACGAGGCCATCTGCGTTCTGGGACTGAGATTAACTGGATTAACCACGTGATCACTCCAATCAGCAGTTTAACAACGCACTTGGGCGCATGCTCTTGACAGCTGGCCATCGCGCATAATCGTCACCTTGACACCACGTCACGTGATACCATCCGTGACGGCTGCAGTCACGTGTGCGCGTTGTCATGGTCGCAACGTAAGAGCAACCAAAATGCAAATTCACACATACCTTAAATAATCCAGGAGATTGACATTTTTCGTGTCAGTATTATGTTATAACAAACAATTAAGTACTTGGAACAAAATACGAATGCTGCATATACATCCATATTACAAGCGTATAGTATAAGGTTGTTCCGGAGAGAAACAGCGCAAGTGACTTGTAAGCAGGCTTCCTGTAGAACGTGTGTAGGCATGGCTGTGTTCAGAGGAACGGTTTACGTAACCTCATGGGGTATATGAAAAGGGAAAATTGAGAGCAAAGTGGAGGCTTAATTGTTACTCCATCAATGCCATGCAAACGCTTCACGTTATTAGTAGAAGCTCGAGCGAGGTCAACTGACCCCTAAACTCTGCCCCAATATTGACCCATCCTTTACCAGGGGCTTCTTAACTAGCACCACGAAAAGACAAAATATCACCAGCAATGACCGCTTTCAATATTTATTGTAAGACTTTACATATAAATTTCACAACGAACCCAACAAACCTTTACAGTGGGTATATACATTTGAGGGAAGCCTCTTCTTTGACCTCGCTCGAATACATTACAATATATTATAATACATTACTGCGTCATTATACATACGGAGTATTTGCATTGGATATAGCTAATGGCAGCGATTAGGCCGTATGTTTGTGACCAAGTAAATCGAGGTGTCCCAAGGACTCCGTATTAGCTGACTAGTTCACGTTTATATATCAAGAGAACAACAGAAATAAACATGGAAAACCAACAAATAATCGCACCAGGTCTGCATAATTAATCAGCTATGATAAGAAATTTACATGGTTTCAATCGCTTGACTAGTAATACGTTGAAACATATATATATGTTTGTATATACACACATATATATATAATATATATATATATATATATAGATATATATATAGATATATATATATATATATATATATATATATATATATATATATATATATATATATATATATATATATATATCTATATATATATATATATTATATATATAGAGGGTATACATATATATATATATATATTATATAAATATTTATTTATCTAAATATACATATATATATGTATACATATATATGCATATATATATATATACATATGTATAAACACATATATATATATATGCCTATATATATATATATAAACACACATATATATAAATATATTTGTATATATTCAAATATATATGCATACATATGTATTTATATATATTCATATATATACATATAAATGCATATATATATGCATATATATATATATATATATATATATATATATATATATATATAGACATACATATATATATATATACATATATATATATAGAGAATATATATATATATATATATATATATATATATATATATATATATATATATATATATATACATATATATGAAATTGCATGTACGTATATATGCATATATATATATATATATATATATATATATATATATATATATATATATATATATATATATATATATATATATATATATATATATATATATATATATATATATATATATATATATAAATTGTATGTACATTGGCCATTGACACAGGGTATGGGTATAGTATTTGCAGTAACATCCATGTTTTCGTGAAGGTTTACAGCTCATGCAGTTCTAGTGATGAGCTGGGTTGTGTTCGACTGTTAAGGCAGAATGCTAATTCAGTAAACAACAGAGAGGCAGTTCCAACTTTGCCAATTTCAGTCCACTCGAACAGGGAAACTTTCGATGCCAGCTGAACATCCACCTGCAGTAACGATTACTCACTGATGAATGAGTCGCTACTCGTCCAACTATTGTCCACTTGTTTAGTTATATATAGATCATGTAAACTTACGTTTATATATATATATATATAAACTACATGTCAGCGCGGCTTGGCGGGGACATTTAGCCTCGCATTGACATAGTCTGTGGTCACATGCTCAGAACCGACGTCGATTTCCTCATGGTCTGCGTCGTCCAGTTCTATACTGTGATGTCTTTCGCCGTAACGCGACAGCTCGTCGCCCAAAGACGCGTCCGATGCGTTGTCTGCGATGCTATATGCTGAGGGCGAGTGTAGATGACCGTTTTGGTTGGAACCTGGCAACTTATCGTGCAAACTCTCGCGGGAATCGTCGAGATCGTCAGCGTCTGCGCTATCGTCGATCCCGTCATCTTCCCCTGATTTCCTCTGGACCTTCTTCTGTTTCATGCGTCGATTTTGAAACCACGTTTTCACCTGTCAAAAACAAAACAAGAACAACGTTATTTTAACTTCAAAGTTCAATACCAAACAATATGACTCAGAGAGAATTATTCCTTCCATTGGAGCGACCCAGATCAAGGCTCTCTTCTATATAGGTCACATGAGATCCCCGTTTGGGGCAAGATGACCTTTAAAGGTCAGGTTGAGTCTGGGGGTGGGGGCGGTTATGCTGCAATATATATCCGTTAAATCATGATTGTACATATATGTACACAAAAAGCCAATCGTGGGGAAGAATCATCGGAATGTGACGTCATAAATAGGGGTAATTAAGTCACCCCATTAAAATATCCAATGGGGATTTTCGTAGACAATTGGTTGACATAATGAAGCAAGAGAATTCCATCAACTTCTGTGCGCCTTTATACCTCAGCGTGATTACCCCACGTAACAAAACTACCAACTGCATTGGTTGAACGCCATTAATACCCCAGCCTTCGCAAAATACTGAATTATAATGTAACTCATTTGATTGGCTGGCAGTCCAGCTGGTAACCCTTAACAACGCCCTAGTTCACGCTCGATTAGCCCCGCCCCGTTGTACGCGGGTGGAATGCAATCGAGAACCTGGTGGAAATTATGACAGCTTACATTCGCTAATGACCTCCTGTAGTAAGTCGGATATCAGTAGTTATACCAGAGGTAATCGCCTAAATAAATAACCAGTTATAACTGCTATACGGCAATCGAATTTGGTCTCGGATGGCAATTAGCGGCCTGTTATACGCAGGGTTGTAGCATCAGAGGGGGATTAGGTCCTTGGTAAGTTAGGGAATGACTGGGGTATGGGATGTACGGAGGAGGGGTAAAGGTTGCAGAGGCAGCTGGGATGTATAACGGGGTAGGTGTGAGGGTCCGAACGACTGTAATGTCGCAGTGGGCGATGATAAAATCAAGTCAACTGGTGTTTAGGGGTGTAGTGTAATGGGGTGAGGGGATACAAATAAAGGAAAATATATTTCGTTATCAACTCATTTGTGAAACGAACATCTACATATTCCATCCTCGGAAATATACGAGGGTTTAGATTAGCTCTTGGTTTTACCACAGCGTCGTTAACATATACAGGGGGTGGGGGGAGTGAAGCGGTTGAAAAGGCGGGTCATTTCATGAAATGACGTCATCATACTTAGCCGCCATCTTGGAATTTGAAGGCCAGTTAATACACTTAACGTCACATGAAACTCTCACGCTACACATCACCCCGACAAAGGCATCAGCTGGCTAAAGTATTCGCTTTGCTCTACGATAAGGTGCGCTCTCACTTGATAACCTTAACTTCAAATGCCCCGTGTCGCTTTAATGTTGGCCCCGTTTAATCTCTACAAACGATAACTTCTTTTGTGTCCGTTTGAAAAACCAAGTGATGACGTAATTGGGGTGAGAGGTCGGGGAGGAAATTAGTTGTCTACCACGCCCCGCTAAACACCCAGCTCACCAAGCTTACTGCGTTATAGGATTATTCAGAGGAATTCTACAGTTATGACTTATCACCCGACAGATACAATTAAATATAAACTATACGCTTATCAATATTGCTTCATATCAAATACCTGGGTTTCCGAGAGACTAAGCTGCGACGCCAGTTCAACCCTCTCCGGAGTCGACAGGTATTTTTGCACCTCGAAGCGTTTTTCTAAGCCATTGAGTTGTTGGTCACTGAATACGGTGCGAGCTTTGCGGCGCCGACAATGTTTCCCCGGGCTATCGTGTTGAAAGATTCCCGGCGCCAGCTGCATGCCTAGAAATAGAATCAAATTGGTTAAATCGATCAAACAAAATTGGCAATTACAATGGACATACTTTTAGTGAATGAAATATGCCATTAAAGTTGTTGGTTTTGCGTTTTATTTTCATATCCCTGAATATATGGATCGAATATAATTGCTAATGACTTTTGAAAAATATGATGCAAAAAAATTCATCCATATTAATAGGTGCAGGGTTTAAAATAATGTCTGTTTTATCAACTAGTATGTCTGATTTACACGTTCCGCTCGCAGGTAAAGTGACAAAGTCGACTCTATCATTCCTACAGTAAGTTATACCTGTAAAAGTCTTAGACAGTCATATCATTGACACATTGTCAATAATGGTCAATCATGGACAATCATTTCTACAGAAACCACAAGACACTGACAATTGTTATGATAATGATAATAATTAACTGGCAACTATTCCAAGTGTCAACATATTCAACAGCTTGTCAATAAGACTGCAGTCGAGGGCAATAGCATTTTGCCATGTGCTTTTTCCTATATACATATATATATATATATATATATATATATATATATATATATATATATATATATATATATATATATATATATATATATACATATATATATACATATATAAATGTGTGCGTGTGTATATGCGTATGTGTACGTTCTCAGTGTCAGTGCGTTCTCAGTGTGCATATGCAGCTTAATAGTTAGCTCTACCATTCGAGCATTTGATATTTGATATATTTGACAGCGGCGCGCTACCACTAAGATGGCTCAGCTTAAAGTGATTACGGATCGAATGTCATTGCTTCTTGCCCCCAGTAAACATATACCCGACGCCTCCTCAGGGAGAAGGTTAAAACTGCTTCCTCAGTCTCTCTCAAGACCCGTTTACCAATGCCTTCATATCGTCAAGCCATCACATCTGACGTTGCTGCTCACAGCAAACTCATTTGCATAAAATACTATGCATGAGATCATTTGAAAACACGATTGATATTTTTCAGTCATCTTCATCAATTAAGTAAGAAATATCAAGTCGATGAAACGGTGAATGTCAAATTTATATCAGATCACTAATTGAAACATGTACCAGGTTAAGAATGGCTTTTTGCGACAAAATAGAACATTTCAAACGCTCGATATATCTAACGAGAAACCCACGCAGCTGTTTTACCGAATATTCCCAAAAGCACGTGACGCGTTTTTTTTGGGAACATATTAGCCTATATTTTACGCGTATCTATTAAGATAGCGAGCTTACTTTATTTTAATTTGATTTAACAAGCAAGCCATCAAGTTGATATTTTCAAATTAGTAAATATTCAATTTGTGCATTGCAATATATGGTAATTATATTTGACATATACGAAGCTTTCCGGGATTTCTCAGGAAAAAAAAGACACATATACGTACTTATGAAATCAAATGAAGTCGAAGCGGCGCCGTGTGCATTAATGTGTTTCAGTGTTATTAAATAATTGATATTCTTAAAATTGTATTGATGCATTGCATGCAATGGTTAAAACCGACAACTTTCCGTAAAGCACAAGTATTTTGTTCTCATCGCGAAGGAATCTAATGGTCCTCTACGCACGCACCCTAACCAACCAACACAAACACAGCCCTCTCCCTCACCCCCACCCTCTCCCTCACCCCCGCCCTCTCCCTCACCCCCACCCTCTCCCTCACCCCCACCCTTTCCCTCACCCCCCCACCCTCTCCCTCACCCCCGCCCTCTCCCTCATCCCCACGCTCACCCCTAAATCTTCAACTTACGGCAAATATTAACTAACTTCCATTTGCCAAAAATGAAATGCCGGGCGGTTGCCTTTTTGACACTAACTTGTAGACCGTATCAGGTCAAACGGGAAAATAAATGGCCGCTACACATTTCTTCATGGATATCGCCTATAATGGGCTAACAGTATACTCATTTGACAGATAGCTTATTATCGATATTGAAGCTAATGCCCTCATTCAAATTGTGTGAATGGCATTACCATGGAAACACGCAATCTTATTCAAGGTTACGTAGCGTTGCCCGGTAACGAGGTCAAGCTATTGAAAACGAGGCCGCGCGTCCGGTTGATTTCCTCCTGTTCAACCAGGCGTAGAATAACTGACTAACTACCTTTTGGTGAGGAACTACTTTCTGTGTGACACGGTGGATTTAGGCTGTGAGCTGTTAAGTAAACATGCGACCCCATCAAGTCTTGACTGGGCTTGCGACTTGAGGTGTGTTCTTTGAGGCGAGGGGCGAGATGAAGAGAGTTGAACTTCATCAAGACAATAGCACATTCACTCAGCCGTCAGTCTTATAACTATCGACTTTATCTATAAAAGTGGTCAGTAATCCCTCTAATATTAATGTAAAGGTACATGAGCATCCGAACAGCACAATTACCTACGCTTTAGCACTCTGTCTCTTGTTCACTTAATTCGCGCGAAAGATAAGAGCGGCGAATTCTACGCGATTTGTAGCGTTGTATATCTGCTTCGCGCTTAAGTTAACTCCACATTTGAGGTCAATAAACGGTTGCCCATTCATCAGCGCAGTTAGATATAGACGAATATTTACAGACTTGTGAAATGCAAGTGCATATCACAGCCGAACTTTCACATATTTGATAGGCTCATAACGCCATGTTCAAACTTTATATATAGGTTTCTTCACATCCACGAACATGACCCCCACCCCCACCCCCACATCCAATTCAACGTGATCTGCTCCGAGTGAAACATACTTAGCCAGTTTTCGACGCAAACGAGGGCTTAAGTACCGCTTACTGGCCAAGTTATACAATAACTAGCGCTAGCTTTCCTTTCTCTTGGGGCCCATTGGAGAAAGCCTCAAAGTTAAGTTCGCGCATTAAGCGCCTTTAACAGCCATCAAGTATTCACCCGCAGAGATGATTGATCGAATCCCCCAATAATTACCTCAAACTAGAATGCATATTGATTTGTATGTATGTTTTAATATATTACAATTTAATATCACGGCTACTTTATGAATAAAACACATAGGTGCTCGCTTCATGCGACTATATATATCATGCATTTAAGCACTTGGCAGTGTGGATTTTATGTCATAAAAAGCCGTTTGATATTGATTTACAGAACTTAACAATTACCCGTCCAAAACAACGTCTGGTGAAGAGGGGTGGGGTTTTCTCTCGATGCGGGATATACATTGGTGGCATATTCATATCTATCTATCGCTATATTACCTACGAAAAAAGGGACAAATCAATTTGCGACTCTGCTTGGAGCTGATGGACGAAACATTACACCATCAGAAAAAGATTGCCTGACGATATAGACGGAGCTCCATGCCCCAAACCAGTCACAGCATTATGGAAATCGAAATCGGCCCCTCGAATTTCAACATCGTAAATTCATATAAGACTCATCTTCCACTTATGTATAAATAAGTAACCATTTAAATTGATGCATATCATAACAAATGGAAACGAGACTCGACCTGGCACTCACGCATATAATTCAGCGATATAATCTATGTAGATCGGGTCATACATATGTTATCTTTGTCAGGGCGGCTGTTAACCAAATCTCTCACCACTGCAGTGGAGGGAGATTTTAACCGCAAACCCCCACCCAGTCAATTTGCCCTCACAACATCTGCCCCCAACCCCTTTGTTTTAAGCCAGTCCATGCGATTGCAATCGACTCGTCTGCAATTGGAAATGAATTAGCTTTTTGGGTGAGATGTGCTCTGAAAGGGGGCGTGGTGTCATTCAATTGACGGTGAGTTGTCCTAGCGCGAGGTCACGGCAAACCACCGCTCGAGGCACAAAGTCACCGGTCTTTTGAGGTCGCGAACAGAGGAAAAGCTTTTCACGAGTGGGCTAATTGTTCAATTAGATTTGGACGGATGCTTACGTAGGTGTGACAAAGTTCTAGGGCTCGTGACGACAACATGTCTTCGCGATAAGTCCGCTCAGATGCTATTATGTGGAGGGAGAAAACAGGGCATATGAGCGAAGTCTATACAAGTATATAATGAAGGGGAGACAATGTGAAGCCGGGGCAACCCTTCTGCCAACTCCTCCCAGCCCCCGTCACACGCCCTGATGCCTGTATATCAGCGCGACGGAGGGCGCTAATTTGAGCAAATTGCCGTTGAAGGGTATTTTGTGTGGGGGACTAAAAGCCAGGGGCCTTTCTGGCGGGTGGAATCATCCAAAACGCTGTCATTATGAGAGTAATTAAGTGAATTACCACAGATTTAGGGCAGATGTCTCCGGATGTTCTATTAGGAACCCTTATCGTCTCTATCACCCACTCCCGCTCACAAATTTATCCCCCCAACCCCACCACCACCCCACCCACCCCGTACAACCCCCTCCTCAACCAAATTTCAACCTACCAACTCTTTGAACATAGAGCTTCGAGAGAGGTGAATTTGGATATCTCTTGATACAGAAATATTCAGACATATGTATTATGGTCTGCATAATATGATTTAATTAATATATTTCATATCGCCTGTTATTTTAACAATTCAAGAAGATATGCTATTCAACTAATTTCATTCATAATTTGAATACGAAAACTATGAAAGGTGGGATTATCTAATTATGGACTTCAAATGGAGGTAGTTTGGTGTCATTCATTTGTGAATACATTGTATTGTATTGTATGGTGGTATGTTGCTATTTTGATAATTATGTACCTACAGGTAGGTATATGTGCCAGTAACGGTCGAATAAATTTTAGACTAAACGGGTATATGTTAGATATATATTCATGCATCGAATAATCTAGCTATAGTAGCAGATTAGACGCCTATATATATACATATTATTTCTTATATCTTGAAGGCTTTTGTCTATTAAATTTCATTTAGTGTTATATTGAAGTTATCGTGCGTAAAAGGATATTAATGCACCAATAATGACTAACTGCAGGATATCAGCTTCATTTGAAAAAATATAATGAATTATTGAGGCAACTGTTATATAGCTCTTCTTGATATAACCACACATGGTAATGTATACAGACAACGAAGCAGTTCAAATAAACATTAAAGTAAAGATGGACGCATTCAACCGTAAACCAATTGTAATTTTGAAAATATAGGTGTTTTACCTGCTGATGGAGGGAGAATGAAGCCGTTAGGTTCTAGGTAAGGCTTGTGATGGAAAGCTGGATGGGCTCCAAAGTGCTGGGGGTGCAATTGTCCCATAGCGTGCGGCAAGAAGGCAGAACCGGGGAGATAAGCCGCCAGCCCGGCCGTGTATTCGTGTGGGAGGGCCCCTTGGAGGCGCCCGCCACCTGGCAGGTTGATGGGCGCTGTCAACCCGTGGAGTCCGGCCACGGTATGCAAGGCCGCCTGTACCGCGGCGGCGCTGTGTTGAAGCTCCCGGGAGGCAGTGAGAGGTCCATGGAGGTTACTAGCGGCTGACGATCCCGGTGTTGATTTCCCATGAGGTTTGTTCAAGAGGATATCGTCGATGAAGAAAGAGGTATGTCGGTTGTGAGGCAGCGCATCTCCACCTCCGTTGGAATGGCCACTTGAAACAGGCAGCGCGTTCATCGCTTTTTCGCTTTGCGTATTTTTTTGCTGTTCTTGGATTCGGTTGGGATCCAAAATATCTTCTTAATATTCGCCGCCCAACCACAGTGACAGTTCCTGCAAACAAAGTAGCAGTCAAGAGTCTTGAGTGTGAATAATTTTTTACAACTTTTTGTTGCTTTCAAGTCGAATGATTTCAAGTACGTCTTGGTGATCTGGGACCGTTTGTAAGAGTTTTAGCGCCAACCTATGAGAGCCGATCCTTCGAGCCCCTCTCGCTAACTGCACCCCGTGTATACAAGCTACGCGTCGACTTCACCTAAATCCCCCGTAACACGTTATTACGAGCGCACAGATATCTCTTTCATGGCCAACGACGGCTTCCTTTTATGGTAATAAACCACATCACGCCTTTCACAACACGGCACAGCGCCCCTCCCCCTACATTTTCTCCAAGTCAGCGCGCCAGAGAATATCTCTACGCTGGTATATGGAGGACTAGGGTCCTAGCCGGATCTACTTTCCGGGCGATGATAAACGCTCAGTGATTGGCAGACTAGCCGCAGTTAACTAATACGCTCCCCGGCTAAGTGCATAATCAAATGTTATTACAAGTTTCGTGAGGTGAATACAGGAAATGAGAGAGAGCGAGGTGGGTGGGAGAGGGGGTTGGGGAAAGTGAGAGTGAGGGGTAGGTAGAGGGTGTTTCAGAGGCCTGAGCGTGGTGAAGTACATACAAACAAGCATAAAGCGTATTTTCCCCATTTATACCAGACGACCACAATTTATACTGTATCACGTCTAATAGCAGGAATCTATAGTAATATTATCTCGAACAAGCCGAACATAATCTTTGTTCTTAAAGAACTGAATGATATTCTCCATTTGCAATATATATATCGTCGAAACGAGGTTGCACGGTTATGGTGTGGGTTTTTTCTGAATTAATATATTCGACTTACGCTCAAAATACATAGAGAGGAAATGAACATAATCAAATTAAAAAGCTTAAATTTTGATATACCCATAATATATTAATTTAATGTATATATAAATAAATATTATTAATATATATATCCTTATGCGTAGAAATGGATTGCGTTAATATATAGGTAACCTATTTCCAACGTTTACACTTTGTTCAGTTTTTAAAATATGCTATTTGCGCGAATCCTCTAACTATTCATAAACAGTTCATGCAGATATATACGTTCTACATGTTTGATAATCGATCTTATTCGTCAATATTGTCAATGGATCGTTATCGATGTGATTACGGCGTTAACTAAACACACGCAATTTTCAAGATATACAAGGGATACGGTCGTGAGATGTTAAGTTGACAGTTGGTTGAATAACGAGGTCCGTGAGGAAGCCTCTCTGGGATTCATCCCCTCCTCAAGCTTTACCTCGCTCACAGAATATTCCCTACTTGGGTGGGATCAAAAGGCTAATCATTCCATACACAACACTCCGGGATCCGGACTGCGTCGCGTGCGCGTATTGAAACGCCCAAATTTCAGGAGCTGAATTGACAATTTGATATGAAAATGACATAAATTGTAGTATTATGGAGAAACGCACGCAAGAATGAGCGAGTAACGCCGCGAGGTGGCGGGGTTAGTTGCCGGAAGTAAATGGAACGCTGAAAGTTTGCGTGATGTCATGAAATCTCGCGAACGGTCCAATCAGGGAGCATTTATTACAGGCTGCGAAAATTCCGTCACCCCTCGCCATTTGGTAATCTCTCTCTGTTTGATATTAAAACTGACGTGATTTAATTTGAAGCAGTGCTTGACGGTGAAATAGGAGGTTCTTGATGAGTTAGCTTGAAGAGCTAAGACGGAGAAGGGGTGCATGGAAGGAAGGAAAGGCAGAAGTAATACGGAGCGCTAGCATATAGAGCCTCATCGCTGCAAATTATACCCTCCTGATTAAGTTAGCATGCGCGATGTAGCGGCCTCCTGATTTCTGCCGCGTGTGTGTCTCGCCGGTCGCTGTTGTTGACCCCCCACCCCCAACCCTACCCCACACCCCGCCTCCCACCCACCCACTCTTTGCTGTACCCACTTAGTATGGTGGTAGACGCGTTGCTGTAATAAGTTGCCAATACGCGTGTAATTACACCAATTAAAGACGGTCTTCCATACATAACCATGACGACTGTATTCGACGCGCTTAATTGTATTGCCGGTTATTTTCAATCGGCCACTTGCCGAAACTGACGTGAGGCGGAAGGATGAACAAGTCTGCGAGACTGTCAGATGCCGTCTACGCTGCTGCTGCTGCTGATGATGATGACGACGACGACGACGACGATGATGATGATGATGATGATGATGATGATGATGATGATGATGATGATGATGATGGTGATGGTGATGATGATGGTGATTAAGAGAATCACAGTACGGTGTATTTTACTTGAACAAATTAAAAAAGTAACCCAAATCTCGTCCTCGTGCAACAAACACATTACCAAGATCCGCTTCTAACTGTTGCTAGTTACCCCTGGGAATAAATGAATAATTTAAGATCGATACTTGAACACATATGTATATAATGAATGCAATCTAATTTAGGTATATCCAAAAAATATATATATATATATATATATATATATATATATATATATATATATATATATATATATATATATATAGATATATATATATATATATCTATATATATATATATATATATATATATATATATGTATAGTTATATATATATATATATATATATATATATATCTCTATATATATATATATCTATATATATCTATATATCTATATATATATATATCTCTATCTATATATCTATCTCTATATATATATATATATATATATATATATCTATATATATATATACGTGTATATACACAGGGTCACATTCCTTTATGTACATGGTATTGGAGTATATGAAAGCCAACATGAGCAGCAGCAGCCGTCATCGCCCGCGGCTCAGGCAGCCTAATAAGTCTCTAATCTCGTCCCAAATGGACCCAAATGGTTCCCTCACTCACATCCGCTCACCCCTGTTCATTTCATACGAGTGCCACTCACTCTTCATTATATCTTTAAAACTCAGGGAAATAGGCCTAATTTGAAAAATGTACTTGGGCCATTAAACTCAATACGACAACTAGAGGTAAGTGAAATAATTTCTGGTAATGGCATGTAATGATAGTTAAGTGGCCAGGCGAGTGCTTCATGATGGCTCAGATGCGGCCTTTTTACTTCATCTTCACGACGCATTACTTCGTTTCCTGTATTATTTTGCCGACATTCAGACGGTTTATTTAGCACCGTGTATCCCTCAATTTGCCTGGGAGGGAGCCCTCGTCGAAAGGAAGGAGCGTTGTTTTCATTCTTTACAAAATCCACAGGAAAATAACTACCGTTGCCTCCTAGACAAAATAGCCCGGGCTTTGGCCAGGAATACGCAAAGAGGTGTTGCCCTAGCAACAGGTTTTGAGATAAAGCAAGACTCTGGAAGCCAAGGGAATCCGCCCATTGACTGCAAATTACACGACAAGAAAATTGCTCCGTGACTTTTGATACTGCGTTATTATTGTTAATTTCGATTCCCAGCAGACGACATTTTCAAAACAGCGTTAATTTGATTAGACGAATGCCGGTGATTGTGTTTTGATGTGAGTTTTACATTTAATCATAGCCCTCCCTGGCGTTTTTATAGTGTCGTACTAATAGGCAACGTACAAACACGCTCACAGCATTATGTAGCTTCAAGCGCTCCTAATTCCCTCAATTCAATCAGGGATGCTCCCGCCATAATCTCGTACCGCCTCCTTCACCGCGCCCCCTGCTTTTTGATCCCACCAAAACAAAGCAGACGACATTTGCGAGAGAAACGCAAGGGGCGGTCACCGGCGCCTGGTAATACCTGATTTGTCTTTCAATAAACGTTTCTAATTAACAACTCGATTAGGCCGTCCATTGCGGTTCATTAGGGCGAGAGATGAGACAGAGAGATGTCTTAGATAGGCTACCAGCGGAAGTGCTTTCCAAGTTCCGGCGTGCTTCCCTGAGGAGAGATTGAATTAAGGGCGCTCCAAGAAATAGCGGACTTAAGTGAAAGCAGGGCATTTTCTCAGTGACCTGCACTAGACATGACATGTTTAATTCAGGATTTATTAGCTAGGCAACAGGGAGTCATCTCATACGTCAGTAACTCACCATAGAGATTACTTTTATTCTTCATATGAACGTATTGTCTCAGCGTGATACTTGAAAAACGCGTCTCTTTTCAATCAGTTAGCACGCCATATTTATCGTAAGAACTTTGACGTATGTTGCATATCACCAACGTTACCATATAGTTGACCAACAATCAACACAAAAGCGTGAATTTACGTGAATGCATGGGATCAGAGCTTCAACGCCTTCGGGAATATTGTTTTCAGCAAACAGATATTGCGGCTGTGCTGTATATATTGATATGACGGCGCATGCGCCTTAGGTTATTAGGATTGTTGTATGGTTTGTATGGTTTTCCCTCAGTATCCGCTGTGTACATATGATGCCGCCCTACATTGTCAGTGTGATTGAATCAATTAACAGCCATGTCAGCAAAATTACAGGTACCATCTGTGAGTGAAGAAGCGTGGGGTGATGTGTGTATGTAGTTGTGGTGGTCAGACAAGATGCCATTTCGTATTCGGTATATTTGAAGTCGCGATATTTGGAGAATCTCGTATTTGCAATATTGTTGCAGCCAAATTTGTCGTCCCCAGTTTTGTGAGACGCCCTAATTGTGCTGGCCATATATGTGGTTACTACATTAGCGATTGCCATATTAGTAGTGGACATTTCAAACCAGGCACCAGATAAATGGGGGACAAAAACTCCAAGTATAATGAGGAACATACAAGAGGCACTTGTCTCTTTAGACCCTATCCACCCTACAACACCCTACACCGCGCTCACTTCACGTCACCGATGCTAATTGGTTGAACCTGGCCACATTAGGCGGAAATCAAATCAACGCACTGCCATCACTAGCGGTCAACAGGAACCCCATTCCACCCATTTGCCTCTTGCAATACGAAAATAACAACATTTAATTAATATTCTCTTCGTCAGGGTCGAAAACAAGAAGCCAATTTTACACCCTTTCTGGTATTATCTTCGGTCGGATGCCGGAAGTACTTCAATTAGGAACATAGATTGTTACAGACGATTTATCATGATGATGAAGAGTTTTAGCTCAAACTAATCGTTGGTACAAATGGGAGAGGTAGTATTTGCACCCAACATTTCTTTTTGCCCATCAACACGTCACTAAAATGAATTGTTCTCTGGCCCCATTCAAACTTTGCTGTTGAAAAAAAAATTGAAACAGTTGCTTCAGCCAATTAGAACGGTATGTATGTACAACGACCTTCTTTCGCATAATATATCGTCGAACAAACGAAAAAATTGTTTCAAACCCCTCCCATGGCGAAGTCATCAATTGCGCATATAGACGAGCCCTGACCAAAGGTGGATTAACCATGGGACAAGTGAGACAAGTACCTCAGGCCCCGCACATGGCACCCATATGCAAGCCACCATCCCTCGACCCAAACAAATCTCTACTTGACGATTTTTTGGGCCCCCCATAATGTAGTATGCCCTAGGCCCTCCGTTTGCTTAATACGGCACTAACCCTGACACTTCATTTGACAATCTATTCATCCAATTTTATGATCCACTTAAAAATAAAGTTACTCACTGTGTTAAAATGTTACTAAAATCGTTTGTAATATATCTTTCTAGTCTCGATAGCTTTATTGTAGGTTACTATACAATAGGTAGGAGGTGTGTTTAGTGCATATCATTAGGGATAAGGTCGCATTAGGAAACGACCTAATCCGCCTGGGATTGGTGTCATATCCCTGACATTCATTTGGATAACAGTGATTTCTCGTGGTCTCATCAATAATTAATTGATATCAAACCCACACAACTAGATTATGCCTAATACTGGTGCAGTGTTACGAATCTGACATTTTGACGAATGCGGGACGAAAGTCAACAGTTATAATGGGACAGGAACTAGGCGGGTCGATTCTGAAGAGGCTCGTCGGGCATCAGTTACACGCATGACGTGGTTAAAGGATGGTGGGCAGTCGGGGCTAGGGTCGATGTTGGATCAGCACTTGAATTGTGCTCAGGATGGTAAAAAAAAAAAAATAATATAATGATAATATATATCATCATCATCACTATCACCACGACCATTATCATGATGATCACGACGACGACGACGACGATGATGATGATGATGATGATGATGTTGATGTTGATGATGATGATGATGATGATGATGATGATGATGATGATGATGATGATGATGATGAAAGCAATTGACGAATCGAGCCCTTCCTGACAAGGGTCACCGCCGTCTCCTCTCTGCATTGTGCACCAGCTGACCTATACTAATCTGACAGACGCCCTGGTGTTCACGCGCCCTGGTGTTCATGCGCCCTGACCGAGCGCAAACCAGCCTCTTTCTCCTCCCGCCCGTTCCTCTCTATGGTGTGTAACACCAGCGCCCCAACTAACGCCATAAGAACTGGCTAAGGACCAGTTAAATAGTTAAAGGCTCTTCGACATATCTGGGTCGATGGTGAACGGGAGGGTCAGTAGTCGAGTTAGCGGGCTGGAAGTTAAGAGGATATGGTAGTGCGGCGGCCCGATTTGCTCGGTGGGCCGAGTCAGCTTTGGGGGCGTTTTGGAAGGTTGAGTACGCAGTCGGCATTTCCCTCATAAAGTTGATGGCTTCTGTTTCAACTAGAACACATTAACTCGACTGGATTGAATGGCGCGAGCGGGCAAACTCTAGCAAGTGAGGTCGCTCATCTTAACAGTGACCTCAAGAAGCGAGTTGGGAACCGCGACCTGTTCGGGTCATGATGGTTGATATATGGTGTTGTAGTGAAGCTCATGTGCTATGTAGTTGTTTTGTTGTGTTTGTCAACATCATGTTGATTATGATAAAGGTGATCATTGTAATCATCATCACCATGATCACCAACATCATCACTATCATTATCAGTATCATCCTCAGTGGATTGTTGGGTTTTTTTTGTGTGATTTTATGTATCAATAAGTTATATAGCAAAGGCCAAACATAATCATCAACACCTCATCCAGTGAGATATCTTACTAACGCACGTGTTTAACAGATAGGTAGTACTTAACTATGGTGTAGATGAGGATATAGATTGACTGTTTGTTTTACATCTGGGGTATCTTTATTTATCAAGCATATAAAATATATATATATATATATATATATATATATATATATATATATATATATATATATATATATATATATATATATATATATATATATATATATATATATATATATATGGAAAGGGAAAAGTATATTGTTTATATGCAAGAACATGTATATTTAGCAAGATGGGTCGAATATATGAAAGATTTATGTGGTATTCGTATTAATCAGTTGCATAACTATGATCTGTAAGGGTTAATGTGACGATAGTATTCATTTCAATGGAAGAGGAATATCTTATCTACTTTATGAATGTCGATTAAGACTTGTCGATTGAGATTACATCACATTATATCTGTATAAACGCAAAAACAATCTATATAATATGAGAAATCCGACCGCATAAATGTGGACTATAGCCGAGCCAATGAACGAGCTCGTTGTTAATATCGACCATGACGAATTGACCAGTATAAAGAAGTAAACTAACCCTGAAATAAACAATTGAGGTCCCGAATTCATAACCTTGGAAGGAGTTTATTGTCAACTATAACTTATAAATTATGACTCACCGAATAAAGTGTCCACGTTTAGAAGCTATCCATAGTTTCAAGTCTGATTTGGTAGAATTTAAACCGTCCAATATGGTAATCGAGTTGCTTAACTCAATCCTCCGCGAGTAGAAACACTTTCGAAATTCCGATAAACCAAGCGACGCCTCAACTCTGTTCGTTACTGTATGTTTAGTAAAGAAATATAGCAAGTCTTGCGCAGATATCGCAGCACCAACGCCCTCACACAGTTCCATGATCACAAGTGCTAATTAAAAGCGAGAAATTGACGGGATATTTGGTCGTCTGGTTTGCGGTGACGGTTGAAATCAGACAGTCTGAGTCGCGCTTGACTCGATTGCAATTCGACGCACAATATTTTCGGCTGCGTTTCTTTTCATTGATCTAAATTAGGGTTTAACGTGTCTAAAGCTGTAAGTAAGAGCAGTGGGTAATTAAGTCGTTAGGTATATTATAATTCGACATGGAGTGGGTGTTTACACATGGACATTTCGTTAAAATCATGAGGGATTGATGGTTTAATATCGGTCGACAAGCGGGTGAGCCGCCATATTGGTCACAAAGGTCCCGGATGAACGGACGCGCATGACTGAGCAGCCCCGAACCTGTATAATCAGAATGGACGTCTGAAAGTAGAGCCTGTAACAGCGCCCCACACCATTCAGTACACTTTTTTTCTCTCTATCAGATGATGCTAGAAATGATGATGAAATGTGACTTACTGTTAAATAATATACATTCGCGTTCTCATTCGTATTATGGTTTTGATTTGCATAGGGTGTGAAGTTAATTTCTTTATGCCGAACTTCAACGTGTGAACGATTTGTGGATTTCCAAGGAAAATGTTTGGAGAAAGTTGCAGGAGCTAACAAGGTGGCGGTTTCATGAATAAGCAATGAGCGTAAATAAACGCTAGGCTTTATCGAATGAATACTTAAATACATTTCCTGGTTTTGTAAACACCAAGGCACATCTCACAATAACTTGCTGCATGCATGCCATTAACGACGGGTGAACATGTAGGATGCTCAGTATGGCATGGGTCTGCTGCTCTGGCGGCCGAGAGTTCCGTCTCCGGAGCGACAAACAACTTTTCTCTTGTTCCTCGGGTATAGGGGCGGGAGATTGACGCGGAATAATCAATCCAGCAAGCAGCGCTCGCTCCAGACGACTTGATTGGAATCGTATAACACCTGGGTGGTCCAGCCCACCAGCAATCAGCTTAACACACCTAGCCCAATCTACGCATAATGACTTGAACGCGATCAGAAGCACTCTAATTAATACTTCCCCTAGCGAGCTTTTATCTCCTAGCTCATGCCATTTAGCAGATGTGTAAACCGAAAGCCGGATTATTGCGCACACACGCTCGGCGGATGGCGCAACACAATGCAAACGCAATTTCTCAGCACGAAAGAACACCGACCTCTGCGGCGACTTTTGCTCTGTAGAAGACCTGCGTAGGTCTTAATTAATGTCCGATTGATGACAGTATGTAACCACCTTAATTGCCACCAATAATGAAACGTAAAAGCCGCCAATGCGCTTAAATGGAGAAGTTGTATGTTTCGAAAGAAGGGATTAGAGTATACGAAGTTAGCATTTTAGGAATTAATTTACAAATCGACTGACAATCTCTTTCATAAAATGATGATGTAATTCTACAAATGTAAATACAAAACAATGTTAAAGAGGCTGTTCAGCCCCATATTTGTAACGAGGTTGCCTAGCAAGCTGCTCAGCAGCCGCACCTTGGAAACCGTATTTGTGCGCATTGATGCCAACAACTTTAATGAGTTAATATTTTATGAAATCTACATTTTGTAACCAAAGCGGAAGTATACATATCGATAGCGAGGTAGTTATAGAGCGCGTAACGATTTACAGCTAACATTCGTGTGGTCATGGTTTTAAGGAGGCACCGTTATCGATGGAACGACACAACTAAATAAAACAGATTTCCATAGTACATCGTGGATATTTCCAGTCAATTAATAATGTTGAAAATTTATCAACATGATTTTCAATCAAGTAAACTTTGCGGCATAAATTAAAAGATGCCATTATTTATGTCTGCATTAACGAAATGATCCCTGAGTGCCTGATATGGGGCTGCCTTTAACCAATTGATGGTCGCTTCATGTTCTCATGTTGTCGCTTTGCTGTGCTAAATACTTGCTTAGTTTCACAAAGCTCTCCAGGTCAGCGCGCGCGACTACGCGAACAACCGAATAGACAACGCTACCAAATGAATGTCGGAAGTACATAATAGGAGAGCAGTTGGCCTAACTCCCTTGAAACCTCTTCACCTCTTTAAGGCCAAATGAACGCAAACAATAACCCTAAGCCACTGACGGACCGAATATAAAGTCAAACAACCCAGACGTCCAAAGCAGTGAAGTGGCTGGTCTTCTAGCTTGAGTGTAGCCTTAACATCAGAAGGACGCTAATAACTCGCACCTTTGATGAAAACTACAGAAGATGGGATTGTTAGCAGGTGATCTATAGTCCTTGACTTATCTGCAGAATACTAAGGTTAAATCAACAAAAGCAAAAGCATGCCCTCTGTTACAAGCAACATATATGTTCATATATATATATATATATATATATATATATATATATATATATATATATATATATATATATATATATATATATATATATATATATATATATATATATATATATATATATATATATATATATATATATGGCCTCCTTTTCTAAACCTTTTGACAGGGTGCATCTGTAGCATCTCACGGGATCAGTGCAGAGCTTGTCACTGATGCGGTTTACAATAGTATTCACACAGCTCTTCTTCCATTTTACGTTTCTTGAACAGCTCTCCTATCACTTCCTTCCAAACCTCCAAACAACGCCCTCACCCCCCGCAACCCCTCAAGAATCTCTTCCCTATGGGCGAATAATTATCTTGTCCTATTAAATATCGCATATGGGCAATTTAACATGGGGAAGAATACTGTCATTGTCACTTCCGGGAGCCGTACAATAAGTGCTCGGGAAGTCCAATCCGTGCGTCGCACCACGGTATTTCTGGCTAATGTCATGTACAATTAGTGGTAAGATGTCTCTTAATGTCAGTGTACTACGCATCAGGATGAATAGAAACGCGATTGTGAGTTGAATATTAATATTTTAATTTGTATGTCAAGAATAGCAGGCAGTAATGAAATGGGGCAGAAATGATTCCGCTTATTCTATGAATTTATATATTATCTACCCTAACTTCTTACCCCCGTGCTCTGCTACCCACATCCATGAATGCTAGCACTCTCCTAGCAACATTCCCATAAAGAGATGCCATAGTGCAGCGGATCTAATTATACATATAAACAGAAATAAAAGGACAAATTGGTGATAGTATCGAGGTAGCCTGCTTCCACCTTACATAGTTGATTTTTATATTTGTTCCAAGATTACGGAATCAATTCCAGATACTTGTATGAGATTTGCCGGTTCAAAACGCTATGATTGGTGAATCATGAATACTATCATAACGCATAGATACAATTTCCCTGGACAGTTATCGACTGGTTCTCCAGGCCGCAATGAAAAATGTGCGGGTAGTAGAGAGGACCCAAGGTAATAGCCAACAGGGACTATCTAGTCGGTTGTACCTTTTACAGCAATGGCAATTCGATCCCGGTCATCATGGACTAGCAATGCGTGCAGTGACGTTATGATTGGCACCTGTCCATGAATCCAAACGCCTCTGTTTAACACCCTTATCTAGTAAGAATGGATCTCAAAACGTGTCGATCGCAAACAAGTCATTCAGGAATAGACCAAATGATCTGAAAACCAGCCATTGGCGGGGCATAAGTCTAGAGGAGTGAGACCTTCACGATAAAACAATTACGCTCAGAGAGCGATGAATCAGCCGACGGGGTACGAGACTGGTCATTAAATATCGTAACAGTTTATAATCTGCATTCTAAGTTACCAATTTCATGTTTGACTAGATAGCTAACCAAAAGACAGGTGTATGATATAAGAAGCAACTACAAATCGCCGGTAATAGGCATAATCCTAACTTTAGCGGATCATTATTCAAGTAAGATTGCTAAATGATGCTCATTGAACGTCAAGATCCAAAAATCTGTCAAGGAAGACTTTAAACGGAAAGTAAATGATTACCTTTATGACGAGCAGACCACCTCCTGGAGCTAGTGTGGCGCGCGTTGACAGCGGACAAGAATGGATATAAAAACAATAAGCGGTTATTGGCACGGCTGCTCTTCTGCACTTCACATCGCATTGTGTTCGCTAGGCAATAGGCAGCCTCCCTGTGTTCGACCCCAGTAGAATCCCTTCCCCCAACCCCTCCGTCTACGCCCACCCGCCCCAATCCGCTCCCACCCCACCATCACCTCCTACCACCCATCACCTTCTACCCACAACAGCAGACACCTCGCTCTCCACTTGAAATCCCTGTCCCTCTGGAGTCCCCTGAATCGTGAGTATTTATCGTCACCAACATAATTACCTGCTCAGGGAATATCTGAGACGGCATGGAACACGACATTACCTTGTCAGAGTGATCATTTGGTTCATCACGAACGATTTCCCAATGAGAGCGGAAGTTTGTCAATGCCGGAAGTTGCTTGTGCATGAAGAGAGCGGTTGGTATACGATGGTGATGATTCGTAATGACCTCAGTACTGTCAATTAGGGGAGGCTCAACAGTCCCTACAGGCTTATTGTGTCTGCTTTAATGATCATCGATACGCACCTGTTTCCTCTGATAAGCCACCAAGAGTGGATGCGGTGCGCGCGCACATCCACTCGTGGACAGCCATGATTTACCTGTAGGACATTTGGCCACCTGAAGAACAGATACTGGGATGATTGTTTTCTATACAGTCATGCCAATACATTCAAGGAATGTGACATTGAATATGTATCATTAAAATGGTGCTCATTTTAAACCTAGACTTGGTATTATAATGGTTGGTATTTTCATGGGAAAAAAATATTGTTAATTTTGTAATCTGAGTTCACGTAATTGGAAATATTGCTTGTCAAGAATCAGAGTGATTACATGGAACACGGCATGAGTTCTATCCGGGACAGCCCTGCTATTGCAATGGTTACAGCAGCTTGCACCATTAACTTCGTTAGTCGCTTCACGTGACATTCTCAGGGGCAGTGCATTTATTGAAACAGCTGTAGAATTGAGGCAACAATTGAATTTAGATCCTTTTGCGTTGAGCCATTAAATGAAGAGCTCGATCGACAATAACTGTGTCCATTAGATGTGGAAATTAAATCGTTGGAGGACGGGTTTGGTGGGAAATGGGTCCGTTTTATCGGCCACGCCCTCACAATCACAGCCACGACCGCCTCGCTTGTCCTAACAATGAGCGATCGTGGAATTCAAAGGGAAGTACGCGTGACAAAGATGTTAATCGCTTGTGTAGAAAACCGACTTGCTCTATCGAAACGGCGAGCTTCGATGCGTAATCAATAAATTGAAGTTGAAATGTTAATAAATGGGAGAAATATTATTATATTTGTCTATTCTTTCGACAGCTGTTTTCATGTCAGACATTTCATAGGTTGGTTACATTGACTGTCAATATCGGTAAGGATGTGCGGATATGAGTCAAGCATTGCTGTTCGGAATTGAGGGGAATTCTTCTTGCATGATATTTGATCGGCTGGTAAACCAGCAATTGAATATATTTGCAATGTTATATTTATGTACATAGAAAGGGTCATACATTCAGCATTTTGGATTCTTTGTACAGATTGCGGTTATAACTTCTAAAGCATCCATCCAGTATAATGCGAATATCCCGCCTTTTTAGCGTGTATAGAGCCTAAATATGTACCTAAGTTGCGCATCCCCTGACCGGTATGACAGATACCGATATACACAAGTATTGAAAATAGGGTTCAAAATGAGTTAGTTAGCCTCGTAATTTATTTCATCATTCATTCTTATTGCCTTTGTCATTCATTTGTTTTTGAGTCTATATGAATTTTTTTTATCTATGCTTAGTATCCATGATTGCATCTGAGATGTTTGTTTTGTAAGCAGCGTTGACAACATCATTGTTTATTTTAGGATTGAGTTCTAGTTGGGTTTTTGTATAGCATTGTATTGTTTTTATTGATGTTTGATGATGAATTATCTATGAACATCCATTCAAAGATATTTGTTATGTCAATATTTAGTTTTCCTTCCAACAAGCTTGTGGGGCGTTTGTCTGTCATCAATAATTCAGTATGATCTGCAAACATTTCCGAGTGCAAGTCTCTTATGAACATCAGAAATAATAGTGGTCCTTCTAGAGATTATCCATGTTATAGCGTGGATATTTGATTTGGTTGAATATTTTGAGTTTTATCTATAAGGTAAGATTCAAACCAGTTTTTGTTAGACATATTATTCTGTTTTATAACAAATAATTTTTTTACCACTGTACACTCTCTCTTTAAAAGATTCAAAAAATACTTTATAATGTGTTTGTTCAGCCAGCACTAATACTTTACTAAGTATTCGGTTATTGTTACTTGTATCATCAAATATAGAAAAACTTGATGTAAGTTATGTTCTCAACTTTCATGCACTTACAAGGACTTGAATCAACCGTGTTATAGTTTTTTGGGTTTTTTTACTTATTGTCATTCATAAATGAAATGCTTCACTGTATGCTACTTATATTTTATTATTGCAGCTTCTAGGACATCTTGGTGCATGACATTCCAAGCTTTTAGTTTACTGCTTGGTTGATGATCACCTTTATAAATCTACGGCCTGTGATGTGAGGTTTCATGATGACGTGGTTTTGTTTCACCATATCAAGGAGTTATAACCAAGTTATGTAACTCCTTGATCATATCTGACTATTTCTGACAAAACTGAAAGATCAATATGAATTTTATATATCGATATAGCTGGCTATAGTGTGGTGATCGGTAGGACTTTTACCGAATACAATGTCAAGTTGGGTTGCTGAATATTGTCGTTGAGTAGGTAATGATTGGGTAAATACATAAGGAAAACACAAGACATGTCAACTTCAATAGATATACAATCTAGATCAGGGATAAATTCTTGAAGTTCAGGGTGTGTATTATACTTAATGTCATTACGATTGTAGAGAGTAACCCCGCGGGGTGGTGGTGGTTTTAGATCGTCAATAACTGTTTGGAGTCAGGGAACTGGATTGGGGTAGACTTTAACTTTTGTTGACTTGTCAGGGACATGTGAACGTCTCGAGCAAAAAGTTTATTACTACGCAAAGCTGTGTAGTGATTGTGAAATGACGCGAAATACAGACCCATCATAAGGCGACGATACCATGAAATCAACAAAAGCACATGGTACTGTTGATTCAGCGTCTCGGGGCTCGGCGTCTGTTAAAGATATGGAGTCATCTGATTGGTCAAGGCGACCACAGCTCATAATAAAACAGAGAATATACCACGTGATTTCAAGAGACGCTATGACAAGACGTTATGACACGACGCTATGACAAAGCGCTTCGGCTCACAGGTGGCGTCTTCGCATATGTCCTCTGGCGGAATGCTTGAGTGAGCGCTCTTTGGTGTGATTCTCGGCGCGTAACTCAGGGACCATTCATTGTATTTGCATTGTCAACGATTGCAATTTAGTTATTACCTTAGGGTCGCATATATATATATATATATATATATATATATATATATATATATATATATATATATATATATATATATATATATATATATATATATATATATATATATATATATACATATATAGGTCAAACATACATATACATATATAGGTAATATATACATGTGTATATATAGGTAATATATACACATGTATATATTACCTATATATGTATATGTATGTTTTACCTATATATATGTATATTTATATATATATATAAGTATATACATACATCTATATATATTAACTATATATATATGTAAACATATACATATATATATAAATATATATAGATATATATACATACATATATATTTACACACATTTATATGTATACAAATATATATTTACACACATTTATATATATACAAATATATATATATATATATATATATATATATATATATATATATATATATATATATATATAGATATAAACCTTGACATTCATTTTTAAATTGTAATGAATTAATTAGCTCTCTTCAACAATGGTGGTCATGGATGTAACCAGTAGATATCACGTCCACAATGATACACTACAATTTACTTGAATCCGTAATTACCTGAAAGACTTGTGACAATGTGCTTCCCATAGACAATTGCCTCCCAAAAACATAAAGTCTTTCTCAGATTACCAAAAAAATTTATTTAGTATAAATCTGTGCATAAAAAACATACCCCATAAAATCTGACAAAAGCATATAAAACAGTGCATCAGCATGATATATATACATGAAATACATCAACAACAATAAGAGCTAAATATCACACCACAGTGACATGACCTTATTATGAGCTCATAGTGACCTGACACAAATATAAATGCATAGTGACTTTATATCAATATGGATCAATAACCAGATATGAATAATCAGTAAATGATGACCTGATATAGATATAAATTCATGGTGCATCATTTTAATATCAGCTCAGCTTCATGCAGTTTGAATATGAATCCTTTTAATGGCATTAACAATACAGGTTAAAAACAAAAACTCTCAAGCAAACAAGCAGACCCATTCTAATATAAAGTTAACTTTATGATAATTTGGAAACCATACGTTCACAGTATCATAAGATATGCCCGGGTCAAATGTAACAGCAGCAACACAAGCTTAAGTCTCATGCATGGCCAATACAAAGACCATCGGCAGAATGCAAATTCTTATGAAGCGACCACATGGAAATCAAAGGTGTTAATTGAAGCAAAAAATGATAAATGAAATGCAACCCAAACAACAAATAAATATGTATCAGTTATGTCTATGTAGGGCTCAAGTGCTGCCAATATGGTAATATATACCTTGCATATGGAGGTCAATTCAACAAAAAAGACGAATATCATGGCTGTCCTGTCACTATGTAGCATGACTGTCCTGTCACTATGTAGCATGGCTGTCCTGTCACTATGTAGCATGACTATCCTGTCATTATGTAGCATGGCTATCCTGTCACTATGTAGCATGGCTGTCCTGTCACTATGTAGCATGACTATCCTGTCACTATGTAGCATGACTGTCCTGTCACTATGTAGCATGGCTGTCCTGTCACTATGTAGCATGACTATCCTGTCACTATGTAGCATGGCTATCCTGTCACTATGTAGCATGGCTGTCCTGTCACTATGTAGCATGACTATCCTGTCACTATGTAGCATGACTGTCCTGTCACTATGTAGCATGGCTGTCCTGTCACTATGTAGCATGGCTGTCCTGTCACTATGTAGCATGGCTGTCCTGTCACTATGTAGCATGGCTGTCCTGTCACTATGTAGCCAGGCTGTCCTGTCACTATGTAGCCAGGCTGTCCTGTCATTATGTAGCTTACATTGTGTGACTCTCATTCCAGTGTATCAGCTGTACATAAGGTGATGGCCGGAAAGTTGACAGAACTCAATCCAAGCAAGTCTCTAATAACCCATTGCATGGTTAGCATTTCTCCCCTGGTTGATTGCGTAGGATGTCATAGACATTTTCTGACATTTGGTCCACAAACATGATGTCAGAATCCCTGTTATTGTCTTTTAGGAGGTCTGAGAGTTGCTCCTTCAGTTTAATGAATGCTGGTCTTTTTGGAGGGAATTGACTCCAGCAATCCTGCATAATTTTATACCTGAGGGAGAAAGAGGTCATATGCTTTAATCACTGACCATGGTGAGCACATCAAAAGTTACTAAGGAAAAATGTATCTAAAGATATTGGTAAATCAAAACCATATATATATTTCAAAGTTAGGGTGGAGGAAAAGTATTTTGAATGATAAAAACAAGAGTTCCCCCATTTTTTTTATTCAAATGTTAGCCAGGATTCAGGAGCATGGCATCGTACTCATCCAGGACAAGTTGGAAGGGCAATTTATTAGCCGATCCATTACATCATACATACCGCACATATACGTTATTTAGACATAAACACCCTTTTTGAAATTTGACCACATCCCAGTAATATGAAGTTATGTTTAACAGATAGTTTTTTGACTAAATGACTTGGTCATCTATTATCCAATAGTGTTGGGTGAGTATTTGGTGGAAAATGAGACTCACATCATGTGAGAGCAGAATTTGGGCTTTGCCATTCTGCACCCCTTCTGGACAAACGTCATAACATCTGGACCACTCATACCTGGATAGGGACTGGAACCTGACACAGAAAAAGGAAAACAAGAATACAATCTGATAAGGAACATATTATGGGCCTAAAATATGCTTATATTAATGATCATTTTCTCAACTAAACAAATGCAGAAATAATTGCTTACCAAGCGTGACAATCTCCCACAGCACCACGCCAAACGCCCAGATATCCGAGAAGAAAGAATACTCGCAGTTGAAGAGTGATTCGGGCGCCATCCATCGTATAGGCAAGCGCCTCTGTAGGAAAGCATATGAAATTACTGGTACCTAAATTGTTATCATTAGGATGACTACGTGCGACGTTATTGGTGATCACAATCATGATGCCGCTCATGTGCAGCGTTTACAGGCTAACATGTAATGAATTTCAAAGATTAATGCGTTTTGATATCGACAGTGAAATTTAAACAATATGGGAAAGTTTTAAATGATTTCAATGATTATTAATACAATTAAAGGTTGAAAATGCATCAAGAATTAAATAGATACTTGATCCATTATTTTGCAGTTATCTATAAAGAGGGAGAGATGAACGTCATGATATTGACCTTTGAGTTTATCAGCGTTATGATATTCATATTCTCAGCTATGATCGTTATGATATTGATAATCGCAATATTCATATTAGAATTACATACAAACAAATCTCAGAAACAGCTTACAGTTAAAAACAACTTTCTTGAGTACCACTAATTCAATACATGAGAATGGGCTGTGAAAATCAAAGTAGAGCATAAGGTGACAATGAACGTTATGATAACAGAAAGGTGAGCTATACCTGGGTTGTCGACTCGTACTGCCTAATATTCATAATGTCTCTAGCAGAACCAAAGTCACAAATCTTACACACTAGATCTGAGTCCACCAAAATGTTTCTGGCTGCCAAGTCGCGATGCAGCAGCTGTAAGAGAAAAAAGATGAGATATTGTAGAATTCCCTTCTGTTAAGTCAACAAATATACATACTTAGCATAAGAGTTGCATATGTTTTTAAAAGAATTTATGTGAATAGTCCCATTTTTTCTATAAAGGGGGATTGACTTTGATAATTTACAGATCTGTTGTACTGTTATCTAAACCTATTTGTGTGCACTGTAAAATGTCCATCGATATGTTTTCCAAAGAAAATAAATGGCCTTTTTGACAAAGTTAACCTGTTGTGCTGTGATATACTCCATGCCTGTAGCCACGTGAAGAGCGAATATAGCGAGGTCGCGAGAGGTGAGATCAACGTGCCGCTTGGTAGCTGCATGGGAACTGGCACTGAGATCGTTAGGGAGGAATGCCGAGCGCTGCCTCCGTAGCAAGTCCTGGAGGTTGCCATTAGCAGCATGCTCCATGATGACTAAGATGGGGTCTATATATGAGAAATAGGATATAAGGATGAAATTTTGGAAAAGTATTGGTATAAAATGGATCATTGACAGCAGTGATATTAATGTAAATATCATAAAAATAACAATAATAATGTATACATCCAATATTAGAGGCCATAGGTGTTGCCTTCTGCATTTAAACTGTTCATTGATTCATGTTCACCCTGCATATGTATAGCATGTTATTTCATGTTTTTTGTATATTATGGACCACTTATATTTTGTCTGTGTAAAATGTGTCTAGAATAAAGTTTATCTATCTATCCAACATATAAAGCTGATGCTTGGGTAAAAGTCAAATATGGCAATGACAAACAAATGGCTGTAGTGTTTGGTTGGAATGACAACAGTTGTAAACATTGGGTAAACTCAGACTTCAGACTAAAGATGATAAGTCACATTGCCATGTCTTGTGGTGCAGACAGTCTCTTAGAAGTCTAGTCTATCTCAAATTGAGACAAGTTAGAGGCATCAGTGGCATCCAGCTATATATTGCCATGCCATGGATATGGTAGCTTAAATGTCCCACTTGAACATGCCACCATTGATCCAGCTTTATATTGCTCTTCCTCTAACACAGGTTCACAATATTTTGCCATTCATCAATCATCAGCCGATACCCTGATCCATGCAACACATCATGGAATATTGTTTCGAAGAAGTGATGGCTTTACCTCGGTCAGTGCAGCATCCCAGCAAGGAGACAATATTAGGATGAGGCTGCAGTTGTTTCATGACCTGTAGCTCCTTAAGGAGGGCTCGCTTCTCATCTGGTGTAAACATATCTAAAGGGTACCAAATACAGATATGCTGTATAGTCATAAATAACAATATGACTGTGATTCATAAATTAATGAATTGAAATTATAACAATGTATTATATGTTATATAAATAGTCAAAACATTTACACTCCATAAGCAGTATTAATGGACTAAATATAACTCTATATAATTATACTAAATTCCACATCCTGGTACACAAGGTCAACCCCTTCTTTCAATGGATACTTGGAAATTAAAGACATGTTGAATTTATCATTATGAAATATTTACAAGTTTTCCATAAAGCCAAATAATTTCATATTTCTTATACATAGATTCAGGATTCAAAAGTATATTATACAACACAATTCCGAGAAAAATCCTGCAATATTTCAAAAATAATACTTATTTGTGTTGAATATAATAACACTTGTCCAAGAAAGATTAAGCCAAGTCAGTTAATTACCCTTAAAGAAACCTGGCAAACTGACAGAGAATCCAAATTTCATACAGAGAGCAATCTCCTAGGAGGATTTGACAATATTTGAGGTTTCATATCGAGGATCACACTTACCTTTAAGCATTTTCACTGCAACAAGCTGTTTACCAGGTCGCTGTAAAATCCCAGTAGCTTTAGCTCGCCACACTTCCCCAAAAGAACCCTCGCCAATCTTTTCTTTGTACGAGAGCTTTTCCCTTGGAAACTCCCATTCTACTTCGGGAATAAATGTGGGAGGTCTTGGACTGTTAGCCATACCTAGGCTGAGTCCAGGATTCAGGGGAGCTATCGAGTTGGCTCGTTTGACCTGTCTGTTATCACCAAATGGCACAGCATATTCAGGTAAATTAGGCGCTGCAACACGGCGAGACAAATTTGTAGATGGAAGTGAAGATTTTTCTGATGCATAAGGTTGATGAAGTCCTGGATATTGCTTCTGGGGAGATGCATATTGGTCTGCCATTATAGGATTCTGTTGACTGTCAGTCCCATCACGGGATTTCTTTTTTTTCTTGGATTTTTTCTTTGCTGCTGGTGCTTGATCTTTGGTGGATTGAGTTTGCGGTTGAGTCTGTGAGGTTGGTATGGTAACAGCATAAGGTGTAGTCTCTGAGTAAAAACTTTCTCTGGGTTCTTGTCCTATAACTAAAGCTCCCAGCCCAGCAAGGTCCGGCTGCTCACTGGATATCCGTTTTGCCTTGTGCACAGGGTCAGCCATTTTCCTTCGCATTTCCACTTCAGTCATCGGCAAATTTGAGTATGTTCCAGGAGCCACATTAGCATATACATTCTGTGAGCCTGACAAACTCGATGGCCCACTTCCAGAGGGTGTGTTTCCATAAATAGCACTCCCAGCTGGGGAGTAATGAAGGTTTGTGACACCCATATCGGATGATTCTCCTGGGAAATGGTTCAACCGTACCGAATAAGCTGGTGCCGAGGACCCCGAATAATCAGCTGGCCTCTGATGTCCTAGACTCCCCGGTTGTGAGTCTGGCATGTAGCCAGGGTTATCTAATGCATGCTTTTTCTTCTTGTCCTTAAATGAAGCCCAAGAGGTTTGTCGTTCAAACCTCTGTGACACGTCTCGAGATAAATTCAAATCATTATCCGAGTCCTCCGCAAAATAGGAGCTCACATTGTTGCGACTGTTACCTACTTGAGCAGGGGACTTGGTCCTCGGGCTAGATGGACATATCTGACCGAGATTATTCTGGAAAGAGACAGGAAAACAAGGACATTATTGGGTTGCATTTATGAAAATAATCATAAATTAATTTACAAAATAATGTATCTGGCAGAAATTTCCTACAAAAGATGAAGAACAGGTTATCATTTATATACAGTATCACACATGGAAAAACACTCTTGAATAAACAATGCCATTCTAAGACCTTAAGAGGCAATAAAAACAATGTGTACTGCAGTTAAATTCTTCAAATAACAGAAATTACTCCACATATTTATAGTGCAATTAAGCCAGCATAAAAAGAATCAAATGATCTATAACATCAAAAGGTAATTACCAAATTGATTGGGACCGTGTCTGCCACCTCCTTTTTCTGGCAGCAGGTGGAACACTTGCAGCAACCGGCAATGATACAGACGACAGTGGTGGCAATCACGACAAGGATGAAACCACCGACGGAGGCACAAATCACCACAAGCTCCATGGGGAATTCTGATTCAGGGAGGATGGGGGGCCCATCTGCACGTTGACAAGGCAGTATGTAGACTACAGTTAAAATCATGACTTACAGTTGATTATAATTGGGCACATGTAGAAATGATAGCAATCAAAATTTGCATAATCTAGCCAACCCAGGCAGTCCCAGAAGCCACCAAAACTTAGCATCTGGTCTCATTCATTTTATATATATATATATATATATATATATATATATATATATATATATATATATATATATATATATATATATATATATATAGATATATATATATATATATATATATATATATATATATATATATATATATATATATATATATATATATATATATACATATATTAGCATATATATATATTATAAGTATAGATGTGAATACCATTTATTCCCTCATTAGCGCCCCCGGGGGCGTTACATTTTGGAAAGGGGGGGCGTTTATAAAGCGTCAAAAATCAATAAAATTTACTTCATGTTTGAGTCTTATATACCAAAAAAAAAAATAGTCACATCATGTCCATGTCTTTTATGTGTAAAAAACAACACGTACAGAGCAAACTCTATCTTCCTAGACATCGCATACGTCTATTAGAACAAGTACGGCAATCAGAATAGTGAAAGTTTGAGAATATAAAAGGATGAATTAATAAATTTATAGTAAGTCATGATTTTATCTTTTCTTTAAAACGGAAGGGGGCGTTAATTAGGGGAGGGGCGTTAATTAGGGAATATACGGTATACAATACGTACCTGCAGTACGGACATAGACACCATATGAAATGTCACTGTCACCATATTGATTGACACAGTATATGTGTAAGGTGTAATTCTCATTAGGCTCCAGTCCATCAGCATAGACAGTAGCTTTTCCATCCATCCATGTCACATTGGAATTAATCTCTACCATGTCGATGTATGGATTGGATTTATACACTTTGAATGAGAGATCAGCCCCTCCATCATAGGATGGTATACATTGCAGCCATGCTCCATACGCTGTCATTTCCATCACTGTGCAATTTCGCGGGGAATCAGGTATACCTGTAATAGCCGGGTGTCAAGTCATATATTTAGGTGTAAAATCATCCTCTTAAACAAGTATCAACTTCAAATCAAAATAAGAACAAATTTATATCAAATATAATTGGCTCTAATTATTGAATGCTATACCAATTACGGATAGATGAACACAATGGAAACCCACACCTTAAGCCATCACTGTTCCTGTTTTTAAGAAATCCGGCTTGGTTCATACCGGGTATTGAACCCCTGACCTAATGGTCAAAAGCACACGTCACTTACCTGGCTCCAGCAGCTGTATTGATACTGTTCCTGTTTTTAAAAAATCCGGCTTGACTCATACCAGGTATTGAACCCCTGACCTAATGGTCAAAAGCACACGTCACTTACCTGGCTCCAGTAGCTGTATTGATATAGTTGCAGTGCCAACATCATTTGCAGCTTTACAGAAATATGTTCCATAATGGGATGATTTGACAGGACTGAATACCACAGTTGTTGAAAGTTCCTCTGTTGTTATACTATAATCCCCTCCAGTAAGGTTCACATTGCCACTGTCTTGCCAATAAAATGTAGGAGTTGGTAATGACAGAACAATGCAATTAATAGCCCCCGATTCCCCAACATGCCCAGCAAACTTCTGCAGTACACCAGGAGCGGTTCTTGGGAAATCTGCAATATAACAAAAGAAATAATTCAATTGAGTTACATATGTTTAGATATATTGCATTTATCTTAGCGAAGATTTATACTTAATGAGACTTATTCACAGGGAGTGGATTACTTTTTCTTAAAAACAGACCATTTTATAATTCGTAAGTAGAGATTTATATACATTTAAAGCAAATATGTTGAGAATTTTATCACATATTACCATGAAAAGACAGCTAAATGATAGGGTGTGTGCATCTTAACCAATGGAGGTATTTTATGCTATTGATCAATGACCTTACCAATTTACATATAAAAAAACCATCAACAATCAATGGGAATCAAATAAACTCACAGTGGATAATCAGAGTTGTATTTGCATAGCCAAAATCTTGCGGCATTGTGGTTCTCACATTACAAGTGTAAATACCCGCAGATTCCTTGAATACATCTCTAAGGGTCAAGTTCTGGCTGTACTGCTGGAATTCAGGATATCCAATACGTGTCCAAAGGAATTCAGCAATTCCTGAGTAGCCGGTTGCATTGCATGTTATCATCACATTGTTGAATTCAAAGACTGTGAAATTCTCTGGGGCTATAACAACCAGTGCATCTGCATGGAAAAGAGAAAGAATACATGGGTATATACTACAAAGACAGATATGTTAATGATTTGGAAGGGCTTCATACACGTATATTAGACAAGGAACTTCTCTTCCCATATATATTGTCCATCCTGTTGACCACTCTACATCTTGCATGTCTGTCAAGTAGAACGCTTCAAAATGGGTTCTGGTTGGATGACAGTTGTGTGTTATATTCTGTATCTGACCTAGCCCGGTAACCAGATCTTACTACCAATCACTCTACTGCAGGCATAGAGCAGTGTAGAGGCCTACTGTAGGTCTAGTCTACATCTAACCATGGAGTATGTATCACTGCCTCATCAGACTTTATTACCACCCAATTGCATTCAAAAACCATGAGGGTCGAAGTTATTTGCAAAGGTGGGAAATTGAATGAATAAAGTACATTCGGGAAACTAATTTCGCCTCACATAGAGTCTGCGCCGTTAACTGCTCTATTTAACCAGTCAACCAAACCTACCAGCGTCGTATAAGATTGACGACAACAATGCCGCCACGGAGACAAATCCACACAAAACTGTGTCCCATCGCGAGAAACTTCTATTGAACGGCATATTGATCAGATCATAGCGGAGAGTTAGTTGAGTGGGCGGTAATATTTTGGTTAATTCCAGCCCTCTTCCTGTTTTTGAGGGTTCAAAACACACCTGACAGTCGTCCCACTGTTAGTATTAGTTGATTGATTACAGGTGACAGTGAGAACGCTTTGCTATGGGGCACCGAGTAGAACATAATAACACAGGCTTGTGAGTCGCGATCCGCGTCCTGAATTTTATAGCGTTATTCAGTGGGACTGAAGAAGTTTGATATACCTGAGATTCAGGTTAACGAGATTATCTGTTTTGAGGCTACGCACATGAGTGAGTGTGTACGTGTTAGTGAGTGTGGTAGTGGGCATGCACGTGTTTGTGTTTGACACCATCTGCACTTTGCCTAGAACATTTGACACAATAATTATTATGATTATTGTATAAGCCCTAAAATTACACTATATTTGATGATGGTTACATCAATAAAAAATCTTGTAAGTGAATAACACATACAGTGCATGTCTATGGTGAATTAACTTCCAGTTACCACTCTTTCTCCTCATGAAGGGATATGGATAGTCAAGGTCCCCTAGCCTGTTGGCTGCGGGCCCTGTTTACATGTTACTGATATTCAATAGTCTCGCCGAGTCGAGAAGCGTAGCGGAACCCCTGGAGTCTGGGACGCAGACTAGGATATGGAACTACTAAATAAATATCCTGGAACACTCATCTTCCATTATGCTAACGAATTCTGCAGCAACACGAGCATGTGTGAAACATCCCATAGAATAATATATGTAATTGCCAGCCTCACTAAACACTATATATTGTAAACCATTTACATCTTTGGGAAAAATGAATGAAAAGGCCAGCACTTGCAAGATGATAAATTGTGATGCCCTTAGCCGATAGGTCAAAATTCTGCACTAAAAATGGAAGAGGTTTCTCCTGTGTCACGGGGTACGGGAAGAACTACTTCCGGGTCACTGGGAAATGGCCTATTCATTGTTACAGAATGTTAACTTGGGGTACTATTCCTGATTTCCACAAAACATAACTTTGTCACCAAAAAACAAATCTATACAAAAAAAATGAAAAAACATAGTTTATACAAGAATGTTTATTGATTACCAAGAGGGGGATGTGGGTTATGAAAACCTTTTGAAACATCTGTCAGAAAGAACTGCACAAATCTCAATGAAGTCACATCATTTCCAGCTGCTTTTGACCAAACTGACTTTAATATGCAATGCAATTTCACTGTGTATGTACAAACACATTTGATCGATTATGCAACGATATTTACACCAGATGGGCCATATATTTATGCCTACATATGTGTGGATAAATATTTTTTTTTAATAGGAGTTATTTTGCCAGGAAAGAAAATCACAAATCACATTGAGGATTATCTAATGTTGTGAAATCATACAAACAAACACACATGACATTAACTTGACCAGGGGTTAGATAGGCTGTTAGATTTACATTGACGGAAAATACATTGAAGCCAACCAGCATTCACTCCACATAGGGGTGGGATGGTGGGACAAGTTCCACTCATAACACAGATGTATTAAGTGAAAATTACAAGAGTGTGGTCAAAGAAAACCGTCACAGAAAGCCATGATGCAATTAGATGGAACAAAACATATTTCATGAATAAATAACCTCCCCAAGTTAAAAATGGCAAATGCTCGAATTGATAGATTAAATGCTTTGTAACTGATGAAGGATTTTGACTGTCAAGCCATGTCCTGTATACAATGAAAAATACACCAATCTTAGAGATGTAAAACCTTGTACACAATATTTGTTGTATCGAGACAGCCTCGTGGCTAAAATACTGATGTTCATGATCAAATTGTACCCATAGATGACACTTGTTAACATGAACGCATACAAGGCATCCAGTTCCACCTTCCCCAACAACTGGGACACATCAATCAAAAACCTCTCAAAAAGCGCAACCCTTAAGAACGCTTAAGCTTGCATGCATTACCACGCATGCACAA
Source organism: Urechis unicinctus (assembly GCA_034190875.2). NCBI lineage: Eukaryota > Metazoa > Annelida > Polychaeta > Xenopneusta > Urechidae > Urechis > Urechis unicinctus. Next base: position 54,593,313 of record CM067347.1, on the reverse strand, counting down.
ATCAAGCTTGGATAAAAACGAGTGCATCAGCACATTTTATTTAACGCTGCATGTTAAACCAAGCTAAAGATCAGAGCAAACACAAGCTAACATCACATATCCCCTCATTCAATACTTTTATATTTGGTGAATTTGACAATAACATTGTGACTGGATCAAGATGCAACTGACAGGTCTATAATGGATGGCAAAGAAGTTTGCCTGCTAGCCATGACAGCAGCCCCAGAAAAAATATCATATCAGGGATGTCCGACCCCAAATTCTGTGGAATATTTTTTTTGTAAATGATGCAGTGTTTCTACACCAAAGGCAGATATATGACTGTACATCTTAAGCTCCCACTCGTAATCAGTGAGTGAAGTGAGCCAATATCAAATGACACACCAACAGTCGTCAAGAAATAGTCCTCAAGCGAGTCGTAAATATTCCGACGTCATTTCAAATAGCTGTCACATTGATCGCAGCTTCATAATTTGTCCAAAGGGTGATATAATGAAACTGTATGTTCCTTGATTAAAATAATCCCATTCTAAGATCTTGCAGTTTTACACAAGAAAGCACGGCTGATTTGCTGTGCAGGGGAAAATAGAACACGAGAGCATACAAGAGAACGACGGCATGACAACTGCTTCTTCTAAGTTATGGTGGCTTTTGATTACTAGGTGGTCAATTCAATACTGGAAACAGGGTATGAATGCAACTTGACCAGCCGCATTGACAAATATAAGTGCATAGTCCCATCAACATATTTCAATTCAGTCCACCGGTCTCTTATGTTAGGTCCCAAGTTGAATTCATACCCATTTCAAAACATAATGACAGATATGCTTTTCTTAAAAGCCGAACACAGTAAAGATATATGAATGAAAACACACATGAGGGTCATCAAACGTCACAACATACAGAGGGCAGTAACCAGAGCAAACTTCAAGGGCTCTGACATATATCTTGCTTTGCATACAGGCTCGCAGCATAAAAATAATTTACAGAAAAAGAACCAAGACAGGTTGTGACCCATGACACGAGTTCAAAAAGAAAACTTGCATTGCTGAAATGAAAAAAAAAAAAAAAAAAAAATTAGAATGGATTGATAATGTGTGCTTCCTCCCCACCACCCATTCCACTACAACAGATAGCAAAGTGATGTAAATGAACAATTGGTGAATAAACCCAGCTTCCCAAGCTGGATGTCCTTGTTATTTTCGTATCAAATCACTTGTTTCGGACCCATTTTGTAATGTACATAATGTCTGCTTAAGGACGACCAAGCCACATGGCGCAGAGAAAGATGAGAAGGCTGTGAGTCTGGGGTCAGGAACATTGCTAGTCGGGCAGAGAGGATACGTAAGTTCTTGGAAAGAGCCCTCGACAACAGCGGTTGTCGCGGACAATTTCACCAAGCCACCAGTTGGGATCTTTCTTGTCGACAACAGTGATGATATCCCCCCTGTTGAGTTCCATCTCTTCCTGGTCTTGAGGTTTGAAGTCGTAGTTGGCCACCATTTTTAACTGGAAACCAATCACTTTGGTTTTATTGAAAAACAACCATGAAACAAACAGGTTACCACAAACGAACCGATGTGAACTCACAAATATTTCATGACCACCCCTCACTCAAGATTGAATGTCTACTTCTATACCAAAGCTTGAGGCCAAACCAGTCTGTATTGACAATGACTTGCAACCGTATATTTCAAACATCTAATTGCAGAAAAATACAATACTTCTTATTATTTTTGTGCTGATTATTGGCTCCAAGAAATATTCATCAAGATAAATCAAATTAAGGTGCATAGCATCACAACATTAGGTACAAGTCTGGAATGGTAGCCAAGAAATATATTACAATGGCGGCCTGATACAAAGGGAACCTGTGTATGTAACTACCCCATACAATTATGCGATACCACATTTTGACGACATTATGTATACAATGTTTGTAGGCAAATAAACATGTAGTCATTGTCACTTGTCCCCCTACTCACCCTATGCATATCCTGGAGGTATATAGTCTGTGATCGACTGACTGAGGCAGTCCGATGGTAGTTCACCAGTTCGTTCAGCGAGTCAAACTTCACCACCCACAAGAAATATTTTCCCGCTCCATCTCGTAACACTTTGAAGTGCTGGACTTGTTCGCCAAATCTAGGACAGAGAATATACCGCTGATCACATCAAATGAAAGCCGTGAGTTGAGAATGTTAGTATGATTTGTGTAATTATGATGGAATATAATGCTACATTTTTCAGGTTGTAACTAAAATAAATAGGATTTTAGACAAACTAACCACATGCTGTAGATGGTTGATATATATATATATATATATATATATATATATATATATATATATATATATATATATATATATATATATATATATATCAAAATTTACTCGTTAATGTCTGGGCTGAATCAATAACAATAATAAGTTTGACTCCTTTGCAGACTGATTACATCTTGAACTTGAAAGGTTATACTTCACAGAGAGGGAGAATTCTCCCGGCGAACTCTCGCTTGGTCGTACAAGAAAGGCACCATCCCTTTGGGCATATTCATTCCTCTCATTCTTTTCCAGAAGCGTTGCCTCTGCTTCCACACGGCTAATCTTAGTTACATACCAGCTAAAAAGAACACCAGCAATTGCTAATTAACTTTAAGTAATGGAAAATATATGAAAGGTTAAAAAAGAAAGTATTTCTTATTAGAAAGAATAATCAACAGAACAATGTCAACGGTCAATTAAAAGTAGGTCACGCCCTCTAATGTAGAATTTAGAGAAATTTCAGTAGAAGTAAACATGTAAGGGCAGAATATGTTTCTATCCATAGTTTTATTGCTGTAATATAAAGGAGAGGTACTGGAACCACTGATGAAAGCAAATCAATAATAAAAAATGGCAAAATATGAGAAATATCACAAAGGGGTTGGTGGGGGGTTCCCTATACAATAACACAATATCAGATATGAAAATTTGATATAGACAGGTAGTGGTGACATAGGGTCTAGATTGTGACTAACATGAGATAACTTACGGATGTGGTACTAGTTCAATATAGTTACTGGGGATGTATCCTTCCTTGCCATCAAGCTCTGCTTTATACCAGTTTTTATCCTCATCCATACTCAATATCTGTCCATGAAAGGAGCATACATATAAATGATTAGTGATTCATTAGTAATGGTTCACAGAAATTCAAATCATCAATCACTCTCCTATGTTAAGTCATAATGGCACCCTAAATGGCCTATACATCTCATAAAAAATACTGAATACCTATGTAACAGGCAGGGGTTGCCTAGCATTTGACTTGTTTATTGTTATAGGAAAAGAGCCACTCAGTGAACAAGCACTTTGCTTTAAACATGAACTATAGTTAAACGGTGCACGAGAAGGCTATAAATCTGGTTTTTGAGGGTGGGTCAAATACCACATCAGAATATTTCACACTTTCCTCAAAACTTACAATTGCCAAGGTTCAATATAAATTCCACTCTTGGAATCATTTGCAAATATGAATCAATTAGATCTCTTGCAGATTATTTGTATTTAGGGATTCTTATTTAAGAATAAACAACTATGTTTGTCCTCATATGCTTCAGCATATAGGTGAAGAATGCTGTCAAAAGGAATTGCTTGTAGTGTGAAAGGTCATATAGCAATAACGAGGTTGGTGGCGACTACGAGGACCCTGTCCTTAAATGCCATTGTCTATTCGGCACTGACATGTACCTCCTATCAGTTTATGAGCTTGACTGTAAGGCAAACAGCCAATATAATATGATCAAACTTAGCAAGGTGGACTAAGATGCCTATGCTGTACCTCAAGTTATATGATAACCTCTGCTGAACAGCACAGCTAATACACTTTTGAGTCAAGGTGGCTATCATACAATATAGTGGCAGGAAAAAAATCCTGCAACATCCATTGAGGCTGGAGAGAATAAAAATTATTTCGAATCTATGTGATGTAACTGAAACTAAATAATAGTAATGTGGAGATATAAAAAAATTATTTATGGGCAATTTTAATCCGTGATAGACAGCAGTCACAATATACAAGTACATCTTTCAGTGATTTCTAATTTTTGTCCCATTTTTGTCCAGTTGCTTGAATGAAACAATAAGTACAGGTCTACCCTGGTAACTCACTTGCTATCTGCATAACTCAAAATAGCAAGTTATTTTATTACCATAGGAACAAAAACAAAAGTCTTATTGACAGCTGTAATAGCGAGCTTTCAAAACTCGCTTCCCTGGTTGGGACGTTGACGCCACAGGAATAAGGTGAGAAAACGTTTGCAGTGTAGGTGAATATAAACCAGCCCACACCTTAATGAAATAATCTCTAAAAAAAAATATCAATCATTTTCATTTCAAATCCTACTGATAAATTTAACCCGCAAAAAAAAGGAGATAAAAGCTGATGACGCGCCAAGCTAGTTTTCTCTCTGTTCGCTGCTAGGTGGGTTACTTTCCACCCACATTCGCTAACTCGCACTTTCATTTACCTCACAGCCCCAATTGATTGATCTGGATTGGCGCGGGTTATCGGGGTAGCGCTGTCATACTTTTTATGAATGGGCAACATCAAATCATCAATAATTTATTGATAACAAAACTTTAAAACATCCTTCAATTCTTGCATTTTCAAAATTTTCTGGTATTATCACTCAAATTTGTCCTGCTCTTAGTTTAGGGTGCCTAGCAATGTCTGCCATGAGCCATATTTTGTCGATAAATCATGTTCCACCAAAATCAGACTTGATTAAGGCATTTAAATAGCTGAATTCCTCAGTAAAGCAGTAAAGTTAATTTAGCATAGGCTGTTACTTACACAACTGGTTGTTATGGTAATATCATGTAGACTTACCTTAAGCCTTATGTTTCTAGGGAAGCTGAGTTCATCATCAGCTGTGGCTGTGAAGTCATGTTTACTGATCGCCTCCATACTGCACACACACACACACACACAGATAGCATATACATCATGGCACAAAAACATGGTTTGACAAAAAATACATACCAGGCATGAGAAGGGGCAACTGAACTTAAATATTAATGAAATCACTACGAAACATTTCTGCATCATTTGAGAGCAGGTGATTGATGAGTATGCTTATGATGCTTGGACAACACCCAATCAATAGCTTATTACAAACATGTTGTTCATATACACCAGGGCCATTAGGACCAACACAGTGCCATTAGGATCAACACAGTGCCATTAGGACCAACACAGTGCCATTAGGTCACCCGACTCAATCTGCACATGGTGGGCTGTTGCAAGTTGCTAAGTAGTCTTGCCCCTACTAAAGGCAGAATGTTGTACTCAAAGTACCAAGTCTGACAGAAGCTATGCAGCCAGTCAAAAGGATCCGATCAATGTTGGACAATCAGGGTTCGACACTAACGGTTGTCCGCTTGCCCGGTACAAGTCATTTGGCCTGTCGGGCAAGCAGCTAGTCCAGTCATCTTGTCCTGCCGGACAAGTGATTTTTATGAGCCAGGCCTGCATTCCGCGGGGCCGGGATAATAGTTTCACACTGAGCGGGGCCTTTATCACACGGTCGGTGAGAAGAAGGTGCGCGACTACCGTCTTTAATTGACGGGTTAGACGTAACCAGGTTTTGATTGTGGATGTTTAAACTGTATGTAGTACTGTCATATTTGTGAAGTTATCATTGTAAACAAAATGACAATAAACTGATGTTTCATACAGCAGCGTTTCTTATTAAACAATTAACATACTGTAATAAAATTACTTAATTGCAACTAGAACTTTCCAGATTTTGCATATATAAAAATTACACATTTGGGAAAAGTAAAAATTAGGAAGGACAAGTAAATGGACCAAGCACTTGTCCTACAGGACAATTTGGTTAGAAACCTTAGTGTCGAACCCTGACAATCAGAAATAACTAAGTTAAACTCCCACTATATCAGCAGTTTTCTCTGGCTTAACAACTGAGCTTAAGCAATAGACTTCTCATCCATTTTAGATAAATATCATGGCAGGGCTCGAAATTACTACCCGCCCGCCTGCCAATGGCGGGTGAAATTTGAGTCGGGCGGGTAAATAATAACAACCACCCGCCCGGCTGGCGGGTAGATTTTTTCGCGCTAACACCTCGCGCCCAGTTCAATACAACAGCGTGATTAAGCGCCGCTTGAACCATAAACCCGACAAACACATGAGATAAGAAAGCTTCCCGGCTGTATACTATCATGTCATGCGTAATTTATTGACCTATAGTATATAAACTGAAAGTAAACTGATGAATAAACCGATGGCATGGATAGGCTTACAGAAAAAGTTATACAACTAACGTGCCTTGATTGTTAGGGAAGACTTAATAATCCATAAATCAGGGATCAGCTGGCTGCAGTCGGTGTATAATTTGGACCCATCACGGTATATGGTGTGAAGACAAGAACATGGACAACAGCCCACCCCACTCTCTCCCAAGCTATCTAATGGCAACCTCTCGTATTTGAATACAACATGCACTTACTGACCTGAATTAGTCGAACGGTTTCTTGGCAACAACGAATCAACGAGACTCCCCATTTCCTGTCTGTTGACAAATTTTATGTAACCGCTTTTCCAACGCATAAAGGCATTTTTATTTTAATTCATTAATTTGATTAACCATGTATCATCTGTGAATGGTATTCATAAGAATTGAGATGAAAGCCAGGTTATGCAGAAAAGCTGGATTCACGCATACAAGAACATTTGCAGTGATTTTTCAGAATCGTAATAGCCACAACAAAACAAACTTAATGCAACTGTGAAAGTAGACAAGTCAACTCTACTCGCGCCAGTAACAGTTGTGACCCATACGCGAGCGATGTTTTCTTCGCGCGCTCCTCGTGACTTTTCTTACGCGTCTGCCGTGTGATTGCAGTGCGTTCTAATTGCATTTAACGATAGGCCCACCAACAGTTGTATGACTTATGTAACACGCGTGGCATGTTTTCTTTAAGCGTTTCTTGAGAGTTGACTTCCAAGCCGCCAGTAAGCATACCTATATAACGGAATGCGATTACAAAATTTCTGAAGATGTTGTGCCTTCAGGATTGAGAGGTCGCAGACTAGATATAAGAAGTGATGATGTAGATGATGATGAGGAAGAGTATGTGTGTGTTGGAAAATTTTGCTGTTGACCTCATTGAATAAATGCTTTTTGTATGTTTTGACAAGTTCGTATATATTGATTTGAATATTGCATTTAATATAAGAATAAAATATTAAAAAACAATAAAAACGCGTACATTTTTGTTTTTTACTATTATTTATAACTGAAAATGTAGGGCCGATAGAAAATTTGTAGGGCCGGTAAAATTTCAAGGTTACCGGCCCGACTGGCCGGTGAAATATTTGGCTAATTTCTAGCCCTGTCATGGAGATACATTTAGCAACATATTGTATCAGTCATATAATATTTCCCACCAACAGCACATAGCTGAATACAGGTAGTCGCAAACTCTTGGATATTGCCATTTGACCAATGGGACATGGCCTCGTACACTCTATAATAAGCTATGAATATGTTTGAAGCCAGTAGGGGTGGGTGGGGCATACATTGTGAGAGGTAACCGGAGGCGTTGAACAAGCCAGCATCTCAACCAGATCATCCTCTGCCTCAGGGTTTCTCTAAAAGGGATGAGAAGTAATATGTTTCTTATGGTATTGATTAGACGGCTGTAGAAATTGGAATATAATATATCTATCTGCATCAAGGCATGCAGAATACATTTCAATTCATAACTGATTTCAATTAATGTATTTCATACGTAATGGTGCTTCTTCGATCAAATCAAGGAGCTGCATTGAACTGATCATCAAAGATTATATACAACTTAATTATTCAACCAGCTCCATACTGTGTTGGGTGAGGTGGGCAATACACTAGAAAAATGTAACTGGTGCCTCAAGGGATGCCATGTGATGCAATGGAAATCAAAACATATAAGTATTGTATTTAGTAACATGTCTGCAAAAGCTGATGACAGCATATGCTACAGCCATACTGGCTGATCCACACTCCTTCAAATCTCCTTCTGGAGTGTCATCTAGATCATAATTGCTAAATTCAATCATAAATAAAACCCTGTCTCTGGTGAAAACATCCACTACCTACTAAGAATTGGAATGACATAGACAGCCCTATACACACAGCGCCGTAGAGCGTCGTGACGAATTATGCGATCAGCTCCGTGACAGCGACTAAGCGCGACAGCGAGTGAATAAGAAGGGCGAGACACTGAAAATAAGAAACCAGGAAGTTTCGGCATACGATTTCTAACATGATAATGACTGATTTTTTAAATTCCAGTGTAAAAACTATAAGTTAATGATTCATACTATAGGAAACACATGATAAATACACACCTGTTTTCGTGTCATTTATTAATGCGAATGGAAAATATCAACACACCAAAATTATTCGTGCACAACAACACGGTGAGACGGAAATACTCTCAAATCACGAATCTTCGAGCGTTGGCGCTGTTGTTATTTATATTGACGTAGTAATTAACTTAAATGTACTACGAGTAGGAATTTTTGTTCATTAATAAGATTTTTTTAGCAAAACTAAACATTAAATGTTAAATGATAATAATTTCAGATTCATTGTGCCGGTGTTCCCATGATCCCATGGTCACATTCTCGAATGGCGGAGCTATGGCGAACCGAAAAGTACCAGAAGGGCACACGGAGTCCTTCGTTTTCAAATATGCATTGTCATGTATAGCTGCGACTGTGGCTGAGTCTGGTAAGATATAAGACATGAAGACAATATTGCAATACTACGAGTCTATCACTATTAAAGATCGTGTCATGCCTACCCTCTTCGCAACGGAAGTTGTGATCAGCTGTCTTGACTCGAGATTGAGCAGTTGAGGAGAGCCATGTGTGAGAAAAAAAATGCACGAATTGTGGCCTATTCAAACAAATTCCGGGCGTCAAAAAATTTATGAAAAGTTTAAGTTATTACAACTTTTATGTTGAGAAGACAACCATCATCTGCCGGGATCATTCGACATCGTAGCCCTAAAAGACGTTTGAGTATTAACATTACCGTTCGTCCGGAGCTATCGACATCGGGTCCTGGGGTCCTTGTAGCCTAGCCGCGCACGACGGTAATATAAATATATATATTAATAAACGTCGTGCACGGCTACTTGTAGCCTAGCTCCGGTCGTTACGGTAACATGAATTTACTCAGACGTCTTGTAGGGCTACTTGTAGCCGTGCACGATAGCTCTTTCGAACTAAGTACGGGTAGTGCTGCATGCACTCCCCTTTAGTTCTGATGTCCAACCGTATGTAGCCTGTGTAATTCAGCGGAATGATCCTGAGTTCCCGTGTTTTATCTTGTTTTATCTAATAAAATCAACTCACCAAACATTTATCAGAACGGAAGTTGAATTTCAGCAACAGAAGTATCCTGTGAATTGGTATTTTGGCCTAAACCTACACCAAGCGGTAATCTGGGCCCTACTTTGCAACATGGAAGTGAGGCGGCGGAAATCTGACCTGCGGAAGCTTTTCACCAATTGGAACATAGGCGAGACAGCTCGCAAGACGCGGGTTCGCAGGAACTATTTGTGGCACAAAGCTAAAAGATATAATGACCTTGTCTAACATGTAGAAAAGGCCACTAACATTCACTGTCGCACTAATATCACACCGAATCACGAAGAAAGCAACGAAAACTTGGGGAAAAGGCGACAGGAACTATTAGCTTAAGTTTTTGCCTATGTTTCCACCGCCTTATTTACATCGGTAGTTTCCGGGGCTGTATGGGATAACGTCCTCCGCGCTTGTATTTCTGAAGAAAATATCACTGCTAAACTTGGAAAGTTATCGAAAATATAGTTTTCTGCAGACGATAGGAATATGAAGCATTATCCCGAACCGAACTAAATAATAAATTTCGACACTGATCGCCTGAAACTCGTCAGAACATGCATATTTCATGAAAAAAGTGGTGAGTTCTGGGTTGATCGAATGCATCGACAATATTGTTTCGGTTTTACTGTTGGATCGACAAGGTGATAAATAGAAGCTGACGTTGGTCTTTTGGGCTAGTGCACGACGTCTTATTGATGTCGTGCGATGATGGTAACCGAATGCGGCGTGAACGATACATGAGTTCCAATTATACACGATAATAACACAAATGTACATATGAAGAATAATTTTTCACATGAATGAATGTTAATTAACAAACTGAGTTAGTTTACATTGTGAGTTTTCGCATCAATCGGTGGTTAGCTTTTGGTGCGATACGACATGTTTTCACAGGCTGTTGATATATGTTGTTTCTAGATGTCAAACCCAGCGATATAGTTAATGTGCGCCCAAAATATTGAAGCAGAACGGTATATATTTATATTACCGTTCGACCGGAGCTAGTCCGACGGGTGTGCTGATTATGAACCGCGCTTGTGTTAGGTAAGTTAAGTATATAGGGCTTAACTGCACACCAACATTCATGTTTTAAGTAGTGCCAAGAAAGGTTAATAGATAAGGTTGACCTGATGAAGCAGCCGCCTTCTAGGATAAATGGAAATCGAGATGGAAAAGATGAAAATCGAAAGATTATCCTAGTAGGGCAAGCCACCAGTCGATTGACTGAACTAGGCCATTCCAGCCTCTAGGTGAAATCCGTGCCAAAGTGGTGTGTTACAGATATGGCCCTCGTAAGGACCTCTCCACTCAACCACCAGGATCCCATTATCCACCGACACAAGTCACAACCCATGGCCAACAGGTTGCCCCCTATTAGTCGCCTCTTACAATGCAGAAGGATACAGTGGACCTATTCTACCCCGGACCCACAGGGGGAATCGCACTTGAGTTGCAATGCTATTTGTATTCAAAGTAAAATCTGCCAATTGACCTGCATTTTCTTCAGCCCTGGAATTGAAGTTAAGCATTTGTGCACCGCTGCCACATTGCTTCTTTATAGTAAGATTTTAACACATGTTGACAACATTATCACTAGTAGATTTCAATATTATGCCTGGGCTTCAATGAAATATTATGACCATTGGGTATGTTAAAATCACTGCACACAAATCTCAATGTATCCCAATCACGTCCGAGTTGATACGACATTTCTTAGTCTATTAATGGGTCAATTTAAACTGTTTACTTTGAGTGGGGGGGCACTTAAGTGTATAGATGTAGTATACGTGCTGTCGACGGGGTATGGTTGGGTTTTTTTGCATCTCGGCTTGTACGATTGGTTTTGTTGGGCCTCATACTTGTATGACGGGGTATGTTTTTCAGCTGCAATCTGTACAACAGGTTTTTGGCTTTGTATTGTACGACGGGGTATGTTTCTCTCTTCCAATCCGTACAGCGGGTTTAATATATATTTTGTTTCAGTATGTTAAGATTTTCTCCGGTTTTTTCCCCACCGATTGTGCAAACGCACAACGTTGTTACTGCATGTAATCAGAAATAAGCTGATCAGATTTCAAGATTTGTCTGACACTTATCATGATTACGATGTACCACGAGTTATACATTTGCTTTATACCTTGGACGCTTTTTTGCAGTTTTCATCTCATACGATGGGTTATGCATTCGCATGATACCTTGTACCACGGGGTATGCTTTTTGCCATTTATTAGACGGTTACAGGATTTCAAAGATCTGCAGCACACCCCTACCCGGGATAAGACCAATTGCCCCCCCCCCACCAATGTGGGTTTACTGCGCCATATTACCACAGCAACAGTCAGAGCATGTACAGGTTATAATCAGCCAAGGGATGAACCTTACTCATCTTTTGCTCATTGTGCCTACCTACACAACCCCATTAGTTAATCACACCTTAGCTCAATCACATTCACTTCTTATAGGGAGGATAATTTGTGACGCAGGCTGAATTCAGTTACAGGGGATCTGCAAAAACATGATTTTCCCTTGGCCCTTTTTAAGTATAGTATTAAAAAGACTTCAATAATGCTACTTGGTTCGGTAAAATTATTGTTGTGCTTGTCCATTGTGTTGTTGGGTCTGTATAAGGAAATTCTCATCCTATAGATAGGTCATATTTAACTCTTGATTCTTTGCAGTGACATATCCTCTGGACCTCACAAAAACCCGGTTACAATTGCAAGGCGAAAGCCGTGCCCAGTTGGCGAAGCAGAGCGGTGTAAAGCGGGGCATGTTCAGCACTGCTTATGGAATCGGTTGGTTGATGTTTGTTGTTCACAGATGACAACTATTGGTATCCTATTACTCTAAAGCTGCAGTATTGATAAAAACTAAGGAAAATCATAATCATTATGATTTTGTCATGCAATGGCATTTCATTTAATGGGTGTGTTGAGCAACATTTAATACTGAAGATTATGACAGTTGTATCCAGCACGCAACCTCATTGCAAACCCTGCAGTGAAATCCATCTTACAATTGACAGGCTGTTCTATATCATTTTATCTCATTGTAAATCTTGTCAAAATCAGGCGAGCTTTGACCCCTTTTGACCACTAGTTATTTGGACCAATAAAGTATTACAGGTTCAAGCTTGGGTTTTGATGTTGCCATGTGGAAAAGGGTCTGGGCTCATCTTCATATTCATAGTGCTCTAACTATTACAATCCTTTGTTACTGGTGATGAATTTCTGTCTTTTGGTTAACTTCACAGCTACAGAAGAAGGGGTGAGAAAACTTTGGCAAGGGGTCACACCAGCAATCTATAGACATTATGGTAAATTCTTGCCATCTTTTTTAATTCTGTTTGATAACCAAGTGTTAATATCTAAAGTCAGCCCACTATACTTATCTTTCTTGTGTGTGCTATGAAGGAAGGTAGAAAACCACACTGCTCACAAATTACATGCAGTACCTGATTTATGTGAATCTGAAGAATATATTTATATTTATGGGGCTATACAGATATTTGCATCAAAAGTACTGATATGTACAGTGAGTTGGAAAACTAAAGGGATTGACTGGGATTGGGACTGTCCAATACTTTCGCAGAGTGAACATAAATTAATAGCTATAGTTCATGTGTCAATCAGTCATGTTATGAAATGGATCGCTTTGATAAAATTTTGACATGGTTTATTTCACCAATTATATCAGATCTACATACCTGGTGTTAACACTCAATTTATCATTGCCAATCTCCCACATCTTATATCATTCGATGGACAAACAGATCCTATTCTCTGGTGATGACTTTATCATTTGCTGTGGGTTGAGTAGCTAGTGTTGATCTGTATTGTTTTTAGTGTTTCTGCCTGAAGATTAATTAAGCTTTTTGGCCATAATCCTCACGTGTCAGGCTCAGCACAGGATGTCCTCATATAAGCTCTCAACTATTATTGCACTCAAAAAACTTGGGGTTAGAAACCTCTTTCTTTTTGACAAACACTGAAGTTTGTGACAAACTTAATTGAAATGCATGTCCTTGTAGTACGTCCTGCTTTCTATTGCAAATCTGCCTCAATGCAGCTGATCAGCGCTTCTTATCTGTATAGCCTCGTATTGCATACATCATCATCATATCTTGCTGAAGCATGCCACTTCTTAACTACTTAAAAGTAATTTACTACACTCTCATTGAATTTATAAATGTTCTGGGATTTTTTTACCACATCTTCCCCACCCCTTAAGAAAACATGCTACTTGTGTTTTATATATTTAACACATTGAAGTTTGTATATGATTGTAGTTTCACAGTCCTATTTGTACCTGCCATTCAGCCTCACTATTATCCTTCTCAACCTTTTATCTACTACTGTTAAGAAGTGGTTAAGTGGAGTCACCAACAGCAATAACCCAAGCTGGTTTTGTGATGTTTGACTCTTCTTTGGGATTGGGGTGGGAATGAGGGGAGACAATATACTCATTGGTACTGTAATTACCCTTACTTTTAATTTATGGATAATAGATCCAAGTTGGTTTTGAAAAGCATAATCCCTCACTTAAATGTAACATCATTATGAATTTGTTTTGATGGACTTATCAGGAATTAAATATTTCAGTTGTGGATACCACGCAGCATGACATCCACCTCCTGGGTCTTGTAATTGGTTTCTATAAGCAGAGCCCCTTTGCAAGACAAGCCTTTGATTTCAGTTTACACTGGCTGCCGGCTAGGCTTTTATGAGTGGATTCGTGAAAACCTACTGGGCAAGAATTCAGATGGAAGCTATTCCTTTTGGCAAGTGAATGTGTCATACAGTTGCCAGCCATATAGCTTCACTGTCAATAAATAGATTGACATGGAATGCCAATATTTTTGTCACTATCACTTCACATTAGGTACTTTTTAAATGACAACTCCTGGTGGATTGTGCAACACCACAACGCTTACATTCTTATGATGAAGTGCCTCAGAAACTGGGACCTGCTCCTATTTCGGACTTGGCCTATTATTTCACCCAAGAATATTGTTGGACGAGACAGTTCTCATAAGCTTACAAAAAAAATAATTTGTAATATAAGATGTGGAGTGATACTTGAGCATATATTAATCTGCATCTGGTGATATTGAAATGGTTCATGTCCTTCAGTTATTTCACCATTCACTTATCCCGTCATCTATCTAATATGTAATAACTCGGCTGTAAATGGATATCTCCCTATGGCCTGTTATCATGCTTATTCATACCGACAAACAACATCCATTGCTATATTGCTGCCTATTTGACATTTTATCAGAAAATGAAAAATCTCCTCCCAAGTAATCCTGTATAATCCACATAAAATTAAGGTCCCAGTTTCTTGAAGTTTACTTCATAGGTAAGTCATACATGTCTATGGAAGAAAAACATTTAATACTTTGTTTCATTTATTGTTGAAATATGATATCATTGCAAAGAATATAATGAAGAAATTCAGGGTTAAAATTCAGAGAATAATTAGTTGATCGCTGAATGCTACAAAACTGTGGCTTGGTAAGTGACAGAATATGTATGTATTCTGTGTGGCAGGAAAGCGGTGGTCAGCGGACTGTCAGCCGGTGCCTTGGCTCAGTTCATCGCCAGCCCGACGGACCTTGTGAAGGTCCAGATGCAGATGGAGGGCCGGAGGTTGTTGGAGGGACATCCTCCTAGAGTCCACAACTCCTTCCACGCCCTCACCACTATCATGCACGAGGGAGGCATGAGGGGGTTGTGGAGAGGATGGGTGCCCAATGTCCAGAGGGCAGCACTTGTCAACCTGGGTGGTAAGGCATGCCATCTTACTCCCACTTCTTGACATACAGCCTTGGTAAAGCAGTCATATTTTCCCTCTCACATATTGAATGATCTGCTAAGTTTTAGTAAGGTGTAGGTGCTTGTTTGAATATCCACACAACTCATTCAGAAAATGATTATGTAATCGTTATCTGTGTCTTAATTGTTACAAACAATATTTCAAATATTGTTGCTACTAGCAAAAGTCATTCGAATTATGTATGAGTTGTTGTACTTCATTTCAGACTTGACAACGTATGACACTGCAAAGCATTTGATTCTAACCAATACTTCCTTACCAGATGCCCCCCTGTTACACTCGCTGGCCAGGTAAATTCTAATCAGTCAAGGTATAGTGATTAAAAAACCATAAACGAGAATTTCATCCTGTAAATACTGCAGCGTAATAACAGTAGAGTTTGATTTTACTGGACAATTTACTCAAATATTACAAATACGGTACTCTGTTGTCCTTGTCACAGATAATAACTCAAATCAGTCTTTTGTTCTATAAACTGATCATCTGCTGTGGTCGTCCTGTGCAGTGCTTGTTCTGGTTTTGTGTCTGCCGTGCTGAGCACTCCTGCTGACGTCGTGAAAACACGAATTATGAATCAACCTATATCTGCCTCAGGGTAGGACTTCCTTCACTAATATCGTTATGTAATGACCGCCTGTGACTAGCCTAGAGACTGCCTATGTCAATCTGCAGTGGCTGACTCATAACTGTGATAATACGATAATGGGTCTTCACGATGTCTGTTATATGTAGGTGTACTTTATGTCAAGGCATTCCTTATATGGAGGTGTCCATTCTACAAATGTGTTATGAAAGTATCCATTGAATAAAACATTGCTTGAACATGACCAACATAAGCAAAATGAATAAGGAAGGTTTGTTTTTGCAGAAAGCCATTGTACAAAGGTTCAATTGACTGCTTCCTCACCACAGTGAAACATGAGGGCTTCTTTGCCCTGTATAAAGGCTTCCTTCCCATCTGGGCTCGCATGGTATGTCCTGTCCCAATCAATTACTGTTCTTATAAATATGTGTTTGACTGGTTCAGTAAATTTATAGTTGCTTCATAGTGTATGGTGTATTCATATGAGAGATGCTTGCCAGAACCAGTTATTAAATCCAAACAATTTGTATTTCTGATGGTTTTGATGCAATTGTTACCCAGTAATTAGCTTGTTTTGGAGCTGGAAGGAAATATCTGTGTTAAATACCAATATTCATTCACTATCATCATTTAGACTTCACTTGCATTGTGCTATGGTGTTGTAAGTAACAAGTCGATGCTTTCAAATTTGTTGGCAGGCTCCATGGTCTTTGACGTTTTGGCTTTCCTATGAACAAATCCGTAAAGTGGCTGGCACCAGCTCGTTTTGATGTTGAAAGCACTCATTGGAACCTCTGCATGAGTAGGTCTGACCGCACAGAAATGGAATCTGGTAGCTTCAAATCAAATTTGTATATTTTGGCCAATTGCAAAATAACAGTTCATCAAGAAGGGGCCAGTATTGAAGGTGTTTTGTGTGATGTCTTGATCACAACCCCCTTGTAATTGCACCATGTACTAGTGTGTTTATATGTAGATGATATGTGAGAGTGCATTTTGTTCTGACACTGGGTGTAATGCCAGGACTTGTTTTCATTGATCTCCTTTGTTCTACCCAACTTGACAGCACTTACCTTATCTGCATGTTAGTTACATGTATTGTCTCTTGTGACTTTTGAACCAAGAGTATCTGGTTGGTAGGTGTTGTGTCCATGAAATCACAAACACTGAACACTTGACAACTGTTGTATATAGCACACTGGCCTTGTCCACTCTCCACTTATTGCGTTTACAATTTCTTTGCCTGTTTGTGGATATTCATGTTTATATATATATATATATATATATATATATATATATATATATATATATATATATATATATATATATATATATATATATATTTTTATGTATATATATATATATATATGAATAAATATATGTGTTTATATATATATACATATATTTACCTATATATGGCATATATATATATATATATATATATATATATATATATATATATATATATATATACGTGTGTGTATATATATATATTTATATATATAAGTTTATGTACATATATATTTTCAAGTATATATGTGTGTGCATGTTTATATATATATATATATATATATATATATATATATATATATATATATATATATATATATATATATATATATATATTTATACTTATATATATGTTTATACATATATGTATGCATGTATGTGTGTGTGTAGGTCATTAGCTCAGTATAAATCAGGTGATAATGATATCTCATAACTCCCTGCACAGATGCAATGCACTTGTATCATGTTAATGTAGTTAGCAATGGTTATTATGTAACCAATTAAAAAGTAGAGCATGTAGAATCCCAGTTACACAGGAGAGTTGAATTGAGGTTGTATGGATCAGTCAGGACATGTAAAGATAACCTCTATATTAGGGTACTGTATGATACAAATTCGTGCCACAATATTTTACTTTTGAGTAATAAAATTGCATTCTTATGACTCAAGTTTTGTATATTTGTGAATGTTTACCCTGGACCAGGTGGCTTGTTATCATACTAGGCTTGCTCCTCGTGAGCTATGGTTTGAAACACTCAGCACATTGGTTTTATCACAAGTGTGCGGTAAAAGTCAAGGGACGCTGTCCAATGATAACATTCATCCATCCTTATGACATCAACTCTCATGTTGCTAGAAACATTAAAACCTGTCTCATTGTATTGAATATATTTTTGAAACATACACCAGGTATTAGCTAACCCTATCATGATATCACATCGCATGTGCAATTAATCATTGAAAATCATAACGTACGATTCATAACTGTTGGTTTTTACCTTATTGTGGCTAACTCTTCGCTCTAATCCTTTGCTCCTCAATGATACTGATCAGGGCTTATATGTCCAGCTTAGGTTAATTGCAAACGAGTTAACAGTGCAAACTCTCACTGGAAATGATCTTCATTGGGTCCTAAAATTGTGATGCATTATCATAAGAAGCATGTTTCCCGATGGCAGACTTTCGATTACTGACACGCAAGATTTGTGTATATATATATATATATATATATATATATATATTATATATATATATATATATATATATATATATATATATATATATATATATATATATATATATATATATATATATATATATATATATATATGATATATATATATGTGTGTGTGTGTGTGTGTGTGTATTATAATCTCACTGCCACTAATCCTGTAAATTATTGAGTCAGCTTGACATTTAGATACCCGGCAATTTCATTTCCGCTGAAGACATATCGATGCACATTGATTCGATGCAACGTTTTACTTGCTATTTGACATGAAGCAATAGCTTCTTATTATTTTTCTACACTTTGGTCTGAGGTGAGCAAATGCTAATGTCTCGCACAGGTGGGGCAAGCTTGTGTCTGCTATAATTCATGTCATAACAAGTGTAGCCTCACCGGCGAAGTCAAGGTCGATCCCGTGCGAGCTTTCTCACGCAAGAATTAGGACTGCCATATGGCTTGACATCCATCAGGATGTTTCTGCTAGATCTGTAATGACCAGTCTTTATCATAAATGTATTAGTTTCTTGGTTTATGAAAATAAAATTATTGAAGGTAAGAAAGAAAATGATGTAGGTTAATTGAACTGTGATTTTACAGATAGCTTCGCCTTTGAAGTGACGTACAAAGAGTTTTCGCCGTATTAATTTCATCAGATTGCTGAAAGTTTTGGTCTTCAAGATACCCATATATAGTTGTCGAATTTCACACGCTGATTAAGGTGATTAGGATTAGACGAAAGTAATCGGTCGGTTAGTTTGTGGGGGAATTATATAATTCCGTCGGTTCGGATTATCCCATTGGATCCCCATACGAAAACGAACTTAGGCGTGGGAGTCCGTAGAAGGCACGTAAAATGTACTCCTTCGTGTATATGATGAATAAAATTCTGGATTGTCATGAAGGGCTGTATTCGACTTTTATAGCAATGTTTACACTTCGTAAGTGATATATTTCCTTGACTTGTGTTTTTCTTATTCGAAGCAATTAATACATGAAGTTCACTAGACTGTAAACCCTGTCTGCAAACGCAGGCCAGATGTTACAAGCGCTATTTGAATTCAATTGAACGGTGGTTAACTTTCTTAGAGGAACCGGCGTTGTTTGTGTGTGGGGTCTGTAAACAACCTAGCGAATTCCGCCCGACTGCACGACGACTGATTGAGCGCTGCGCCGACACAGCGAGTCGAGGCGTTGCTTTTTTGGGGTCCGAAGCGCCTCGTTCTGAATCCAGACAGTTTGATACCGCGCTGGGCTTGCTTGTGTATAGCGTGTATGCGAAGGCGTGCTTATGAGCAGACGCTGTCTTTTTAAGCAATATCCGCCATCAACACTCAAGTCTGGATAATAATATTTACAATGGATCTGTGGATTATAAGCTGTGTCCTGTTCTTGGCATGTGAGTAGTCATTGCTAGTTGGCTTGTCTCGCTGCCGTTCGATGTCAAATTCTGTATTACTTTCCTTTTTAGGTATAATCGTGCATAATATAGACTGCTGTCGTTAGCCTATGGGTTTCGCGCAGTCAGCTGTTATGTCGCAATAACAAATTGCAATGGTGATATGGGGAGCGGCTACGTTAGGGTTTCCACACGCTTAACCCAATTGTTTCTAGCGCTGCTTGCTTCTGAGGCTGTTCCTCGTCGTGTATAACATACATGCTTATAAGACAACGACCTTCGATGATGACAACGGATTGAAGGTTCCTGAGAGACCGTTAAGGGTTAAGGTTCAACAAGACGGCTCTTCGCGCTGTTTTTCACTGGACGAATTTATCCTGGTAACTTTGATTCATGGAACTCGGCATCTCTTTTGATAGCAGTTGTGCACCAAATATAAGGAGTTGGAGGGCGGCTCTATGTAATGTTAAACGCAACCGATCAACTTTCGTCTTTTCTAACCGTGAATGACTTTAAAGCACTCAGTCTAACGGTGACAAGTGGAACACATATAGTTTCATATTAGAGCAGTCTTAGGCTCAATAGGTTGAAGTAGCGTGGATGGACTCTTTACTTCGATGTTTTCAGCTGTCAAAATAAGCTGTCGGTATTCAACGAGTGTATTTTTACTGGGTTTAGCTGGGGTCATATCAGGTTTATACACCTGAGCACACTCATCATCACCCCGACACACAGGTAAGAATGAATCACCTTGATTGATAAGCTAAGAAACTTCGTATATCTCATGGTCCTCGATATCTGTTTTTTCGTTTGTGAACATCAGTGTCAACGCTATAAACTTCATAGGTTTGGCCTCATATTCGGAAACAAAGGGCCTTACTCATTATCTACCTCTAAAAAAATGTATGAATATGTTCATATAAACAGATAAAAGTAAATAGATTCGGTTGTTTTGGTGACTTTTCGTCCTGTAATCGTTTGGTACTGTGCTTAATATCACAATTTTGCGATAGCGTTATTGGTCCGTAGTTTTCGATGGAGTGATCGGAAAGAATCGAGTGGCAGTTGAGGATATGCGGCTGGGGTGAGGAAGAAGGCTTCATTTTGTTGTTTCCTACGTCATTAGCATCCCAATATTACGTCATCCCCGTTGCTAGGAAAAATCACCCCCCGCGTAGACCTGAATGCCACTTTGATAACCCTTCCCGTTAACTAGATACTTTACATATTAGCATATATAATCCATGTATTTAGCGCCCCCATCCCACACCATTTCCACAACGATGTAATAATGACCTTGCTACAAATCATGCAGATGCAAGTCTCGTTATATCTCGCTAAGTATCGTAGCCATGGCTATTGTGACCTGCCCTACTGCCCCCAAGGAGCAGATGGCCATCCT
The DNA here is from genome assembly GCA_034190875.2 of Urechis unicinctus. NCBI lineage: Eukaryota > Metazoa > Annelida > Polychaeta > Xenopneusta > Urechidae > Urechis > Urechis unicinctus. The sequence goes on along the minus strand of CM067347.1, from coordinate 54,572,153 downwards.
CACGGGCTTTCCGTGAATGTTCTTCCCGCCAGGTGGAGGTATCTAATGACGCGTGCCTTCGACCTGTTTCGCCTATCGCCATCAGCTGTAGTCGGCCACAGACCAGTCGCAAACTGAACTCGAGAAGGTCATATTTCAAAGTTAGCTGGCAGGAAATCCGTGAAATGCGAAAGGTAACTTGGGATACGCCAGTCGATGCTGAGTTTTCAACAGAACTCTACGAGGGCGTGATCAAATGATGCGATTGAGCTCTTAAGTGATGAAGTGGAACATCACCACTTTCCTAAACCTCCACCCACCGCCCCTTCCCACCACCCAACTAAACAATCCCTACCCCTTAGGTTATTGCTGACCCTACAACCAATTACCTTCGAACTTATTCAATCCGCTTGTTAAAAAGGTTACTCGTGGAGTCTGTGTTCTTCCGGTTTTCTTCCAAACCGAGCGAGGTGGCTTCTCAGGACTCTATTGTCTTCTGAAATAGACCACCTGCCCAGCTCTCATGACGTTTTTCACCCAATGAGGACAGCTAATTAGAGTGTCACGGCCAATTATTGCGTGGATGTTTGTGGGCGTGGGGGTGCCAGTGAAGATGTCAGCGTTGGTGCTCTTTAAGCTGTCAGAATCACTGTGTAAAGGGAGCATTATTGTCAGGTTTAGAAATAACATTTATCAAGCTGGGCTCGCGGCTGTGACCAGGTGACATCGTGGAGAGGTTTTCGACGTTGTTGCGCATGCGTCATTAAACTTAACCCACGGGATGTGAACGCAGATACACCATAGATCCCACCCCAAATAAGTATTTTGTTAAGGACTACCACGGTACTACATGCACGCTTCACAATGGGGAAATCGCGATTTTACGTGTGTTATTAGATTTAAAAAGCAGGATTGTCAGAATAGGCAGAGGTTTTATTTGTGCCTTCGCCGGGCACTTATGACTCGAACTTAAATATCACTCACCTGTTTACGCAAGTATGCCTACTAAGCAAGTTGGGTAATTTTGGTGCTGGGTAAAATTACATTTCAACATGCATTGACATATGTCATTCATTGAGGACTAATTGGATCGTTTACGATTGTTGTTATCTAAGCACTTCTTGCCCAGTCGAGACACTTCAGTTTACCTTTAAGATAGATATACTAGGGTATATATTAAATTCATCGAGTACATGTCTAAAGTAACGCTCATTTCTTGATCAGTTGCGGATAAACTCACCCACGCAGATTATACAAACCTCGCTCATCCATACTCGAGTTGTTTACTGCGAATTGCGCCTGTGGGGAGATGGCATCAATAGATACGTTGGAGTTGTCACTTATCAGGCTATTGTGGTTCTCACCAATCGGGATCCCACTGCCTTGTTACTTATTGCTACATAGCGGTTGAGAAGTGGTTAGCATGAGTGTGGGTGCGGGGTGCGGGAGTTGTTTGTGGGTAGGGATGAGGACTTGTCAACAGTAGATAGATAAAGTTAGCTCCCACGAGTGCTTCCCAAGTGGTTGTATGAAGTGATGACAAAATAGCCGGGTGTGGAGTCAAGTTGATGACATTAGAATCATTGTTGTACAGATGTGATCATTCTACTAGTAACTTTATCTATATACGAAATTAAACAATAGTCACGGAATGTCAGTAGAACAATAAAATAGACTTTATCATTCCATAAAGCATTCCTGTGTTATTTATGTATGTCGAGTAGCCCAAAAGACCAACGTCAGGTTCTATTTATCACCTAAGAGGGAGTGCATGCATCACTCCCGTACTTAGTTCGAAAGAGCTAATGTCGAGTCATATTACGATCGACACGCTTGTTGCATTAGGCATATCAAAGTTGCAGCCAACAATACCACGCGAAGCTTGGTCTACGATTAACAGCATTGCATGCATTCTATGTTATTGCACAAAGCCCTCTGCCAGCAACTCGCCTCGTCCATGAGAAATTCTTGACAACTCAATATTGAGAAGATAAATCCCTGGTCACCGGAAACCGCAACCGCTGGCGCCCTCTAGCGAATACTCCTGCGAAAGACGATGAGCGCTATCATTGACAGACAGTACTTGAGTGTCTGAGCAAAACTGATTTTCTGAAGGGACCGCGCCTTGCTACCTGGAATGTCTTTGACGGCGCAAGGGAGGCGAACTCGCTGTGCCAGCGTTACCTAATAATTAGCTTCGTGTCTGTTAGTCTGGGGCACCTTTTTTTGAACAATTCACCTCAGCTGTTGACAGACGGGGGGCTAAAACTCTTTGTAAACGCATAGGTGCATTTGCTTCAAATCATTTCAGCTGGAAAAAAATATGGTATGCCTAAAAGAACTCTCATGGAGGTTTGCGTGCATGGTACGATCTGGCAATGCCTGTAATGCATTCGCTGCTAGCATGCATGCGGTGACCCGTGTAGACCCCTCAACATGCGCGAAACACTTGAAGAAAACGGCTGCGCCGGGCCCCGGGTAGTATAGAGAATTCAATGGCCGATTGTCCCTCTCATCAAGTTCTAGAGCTTTTGTTCATTGACCAATACAGAAGTGTTTGCCACTTAATCACCTTAAATATATACTGACAGACTTAAGTGTAGTCGGCTTCAATTCGGTGAAAAGGTCGTGAAAATGACAATGTTGACAGGCCTTCAATTTTGTTTGAATCAGTGAGGGTCTTAGTGAGAGGGTCGTCGAGCCTGATGTGGACATAATACTGTACGTCACCACTTAATGACAGTATTGAGAGGCGGTTTACTTTTCAGAGGGTGTCATTCTTGTGAGACAATTACAACTTCATGTTCATTTAGATAGAGTCGATTGTATGAATGAGGATATGTTTCCATGGTAATGGATGAGCGATTTAGCGATAGAGAAACGCGACACTCATCTGCTGAACTTAAATGTTCGTGGTTGGTCTGATCTATACAGCTTCTCGGTTGCCTGTGTTGGGCTTCCGAGCGGAAAATCTATTTATAACATATATGCAGATCAGGCTCCCACACATACGGAAACAACATCAGAAACCGAGCGTCTGTGGTGTGACATAAAAGAGAACATCGGTTATAAAGGTTCGTCTTGATAGAAATTATGCCGGTTTAGATTTGAATAGACCGTACCCCAATTGATATATGTGTCTATCAATACACGCTGCCTCGTATACACAAAGCGACATATGTTTATCGCATAATTACCACCAACAAACCCATTATTGTCCATGCCTATGAATAAATTTAAATAATTGAAGCACTGCTAAACGTATCACCATGGCAATCTACCCCAAGGGAAAATTTTGTCCCTGAGCTATTATTCTTGCCAGATATGGTTCTATCTGCCTGGTGTACGAACGCCATTCGATCCAAGCGTCGTGGTTTCGAAATCCTCAGTGAGCTTTGGGTGAGCGCTGAGCTCGCTATGGCAAATCGTCTACTCAGCGTGTTCGTCTATTCCATGGACAATACGGACATCAATACCCTCCCAGTGACGTAAATTTCAGCTTCACAATATCGTGAAGAGGGCCCATGCCCTTACCCAAGGTCATTGTCTTCGTTTCACTAGCCATTGAAGGGTGCTCGCCATTGAGACTCAATATCGATCCATTCTCCGGGCGATGACAACAAAAACGTCATTGGTTTGCTTCTCGCCTCTCAATATTACACACAGCCAGGTGCATTGGCCGCATACATTATCTTAATGCTCACGAAAATATGGAACTATAGCAGTGTCTGTATAGAAACTATATTTTTTACGGTCTTATAAATATATGTAGAATCGGATTGGAATGAACTATTACAGGATTGTCATAGTCACTGTTGGTAAATGCATAGGTTTGGTGTGGAGCAAATAGACACAGTTAGCGAGTGGTTGAGGCAATGTTCCAGGGAGTGTGTAGAGTGACTTCCATTGTCAAAAATAGACTGAATATATGATAAGTGGATAGTTCCATTATTTGTCGCGCAATGCATGTTGCCATCGATGTGGTGTACGCAAGCTTGTCGCGCGAGAATGTGTTTCACACCTGAATTTATACCTGGCTCGCTATTTCTTTTGAACTTAGCCAGCCATGTGTGTGAAGTACTCACCTAGCTCGATTGGATACACCTGAACGAACGCTGGCTTTACCTACCTGCCATTCGGTGTATCGACATGTGTTGAAATGTAGGGCAGACTGCGGTGCATGACAATGGAAATAACTTGTGATTGAAACAATGCTCGTTATATATCTATGGACAATCATTGATGTTTAGCAGGGCACTTAATCAACTTGTTACCTGTGATTACATCCAGGTGTACCTGTACAGTTGCACGTGAACTCCATCATATTAGGCTAGTTTCATACCTTTGTTGATGAATGTACCGGGAGATATCGTTAAACCCTCCAGCTGGGGGGGGGGGGTATATGTGTATGGGTGTGTATGTGTATGTGGGACATAGAGCCAGTAGTGGCTATATTACAGCTTGTCATTTTCGTCAGCCGGACGTTTGTCATTCATCTTGAACTTTCCGTCGTACTCAACACGGTGATATATACACCAGCGGTTTAGCGCTTTAGGCTCATTCCCACTTCCAGCCGACAAACAATATGATCTGTTTGTTATTGTTTTCACTGTCGAAAACGGAAAGCTTCCCTAAACATCGTGCAGGCGCATCGATCAACACTGTTCAGGTAGGCTCTTCACTACACATATGTGGCTGTCAGTTCATTAGTCAGCCCGATGGATTGTACACATCCTCACCTCAAACCGTAGATCATAGCCCTCCACGTGCCCCTTAAACCGACAGCATATGACCTATGGCCAGTTCAAGTTTGCTTTTAGTATCGTTCACTTTCAAACAAAAGATATATAACTTGATCTTTTGGCTTATGAGTTGGCCGGTTATTCCGTTCAGCATCGCCGGGTTGGCTGTGTGCCATCAGAGTCAACGCGTGTTGTTAACACCCTTCCTTACTGTAAACACACGTATTGATTCACCCCCAGTCATCGTCGTACATAATGACATACTTAAGTGACTCACTCCCAGTCACCATTCATATATATTGGTTTAATTCAGTGTCTTACATTCTTACATAATATTGGTCTACTCCAGTGGCTTACTACCAGTCACCATTCTTTCATGATATTGGTTTACTACAGTGACTTACAACCAGTCACCATTCTTACATAATTTTGGTCTACTACAGTGGCTTACAACAAGTCACCATTCTAACCTAATCTTGGTCTACTTCAGTGACTTACAACAAGTCACCATTCTAACCTAATTTTGGTCCACTTCAGTGACTTACAACCAGTCACCATTCTAACATAATTTTGGTCCACTTCAGTTACTTACAACAAGTCACCATTCTAACTAATCTTGGTCTACTTCAGTGACTTACAACCAGTCACCATTCTTACATAATTTTGGTCTACTACAGTGGCTTACAACAAGTCACCATTCTAACCTAATCTTGGTCTACTTCAGTGACTTACTTACAACAAGTCACCATTCTAACCTACTAATTTTGGTCCACTTCAGTGACTTACAACCAGTCACCATTCTAACATAATTTTGGTCCACTTCAGTTACTTACAACAAGTCACCATTCTAACTAATCTTGGTCTACTTCAGTGACTTACAACCAGTCACCATTCTTACATAATTTTGGTCCACTTCAGTGACTTACAACCAGTCACCATTCTAACATAATTTTGGTCCACTTCAGTGACTTACAACCAGTCACCATTCTTACATAATTTTGGTCCACTTCAGTGACTTACAACCAGTCACCATTCTAACATAATTTTGGTCCACTTCAGTTACTTACAACAAGTCACCATTCTAACTAATCTTGGTCTACTTCAGTGACTTACAACCAGTCACCATTCTAACCTAATTTTGGTCCACTTCAGTGACTTACAACCAGTCACCATTCTAACATAATTTTGGTCCACTTCAGTGACTTACAACCAGTCACCATTCTAACATAATATTGGTCCACTTCAGTGACTTACAACCAGTCGCAATTCTAACCTAATATTGGTCCACTTCAGTCACTTACAACCTGTCGCAATTCTAACCTAATATTGGTCCACTTCAGTCACTTACAACCAGTCACCATTCTTTCATAATATTGGTCTACTTCCCGCTGGGGTTTGTCCCATATAGCTGCCTCAATGGAGAATGGATTGCTCCTAGTAGCAGTTGTGAACGGTTAGTATGGCTGTAATTTCAAACCACTGGCCGTGGATATGCCTCAAGAAGCGCAGAGGCCAACACGGGAAAATGATACCCTGACCAGAATAGCCAATAATTCATTTGTCATGGATAATTGAGGCCTCGCCATCATATAATATTTTGAGGTACATATATGTCATTTCGGTATTGTTATGAGAAGCCGTTTGGCGAACCAAACCAATTCCGTTTCTAGCATTCTTCGCACTGCGTCTCTCGTGTGTTTTCAGCCCACAATCACTGCCTTCATCTGTTCATCATCGTCCCACGATATCATTAGCACAAAATGGAAGGCAGACGAATTGAGCATATATCCGTGAGAACCACAGATACATGCCAATGGGTCGTACGGTCCGTGTGGGGAAGGGGGATTTGTAATTCGCGCGTAAGTCATTCATGCTGATTGTGGGACAGATCCATCGTATCGTCACTCTAATGTACGGCGATTATGAACATTTTTTTCGTGATCTCAGACACTGTACCAGAAAGCACGCTAACCATCGATAATCAGATTTAACACGCAGCTACCCTTGCGCTGGATGACCTTTGAGAAATTGTTGAACAATTGATACATAAAAAATAGGTTTGATATCCTAAACTGTCGACGACCCGACAATGAGAGTCTCGTTCAAGATCCAGTCAAAACTCGGCCTTGGTGCTTTCTCAGAATAAACTCCCATATCCACTGTACAAACACACATACAATAATACACACACACACACACACACACACACACACACACACACACACACACACACACACACACACACACACACACACACACACACACACATATATATATATATATATATATATATATATATATATATATATATATATATATATATATATATATATATATATATATATATATATATATATATATATATATATATATTGGACTTTTTCGACTTCCGAGTACTCCTCATACCTCGTTTGTTTTTCATTACAGCTGTGTGTAAATCAGAGGTAAACGTCTCCTTAGACTTCATTGACGACTATGACCGAGAGCTACGTGTCGGGGACAGTGTAGTCATCCGTTGCGAGATACAAGGACTTGAGCCGCTCTCAACCCTTCGGATACTCCGACAGGTAAACGGACGCGGGGAAGAAATCGTCACTAACTGCCAGAAAGGAAGGTATTTCCAGGATCTCGCGCGATATGAAGTGACGCGTTGTGATAACGACGTAGATACCAAGAGACGCACAGTGGAGGTTACCATCACAGGTCAGTTAGATATATACCATGTTCAGAACAACCGCCATTATCCCTGAATTCCCAATAAAGATAAGCGAAAAGTCTGGATGGTTAGCCGCGGTGCATAGATTTTGCGAATGAATTTCAATGTTTTCAAAGCTTACAATGAAAAACAATTATCCTGAGCAGGGCGGGTTGGTATAGGCGGATGGGTGTTCTCGAACATTTTCTTTTCTCCAAATTAAATTGAAATATGTGACTTGCATGCAAGAAGAATAGTTTATTACAAATTGCACAGTTTTAAACTACAGCCCCTACATGTTGAGGTTTTGGGTGGAAAAAAGTTATCATGGGTTTGCATGTCCACCAAGACTTGCTAGGAGAAGCAACAATCGCTCCCCATGTGTAAGCACCCACTAGATTCGGTCGCAGCATTTAACATGCACCAAGCGAACTCCGATGGTATACTTTATCTAGATCTTTCAGTAAAAGGTTGATTGTTGAAACCACTGTTTCCCACTTGGTCAAACAATGCAGTTCAACAGCTCAGCAGAATCGGTTCGCTAGCTCCCGGGCGATTGTGCGTAGGGCTATTTGTAGGTGGTGGTGCTGCTGTTGTGTATTGATGCGAACGCAACCAATCAAATTGCCCCGCTTGTCAAAAGGAAAAAAAGTTCTCAACATGTGCGCAAAACAATCAAGAGATTGGCCTACTCAAGCTAAAGTGTACGCGCCCTGTTTATGGTTTGCCCAGATTCCCGAAAAACAAGTATTACGCTAATGTTGCTAACTTAGTTTTGTTATGCGTTCTGTGCCGTTAAAAATAGAGGCCAACCTTTTAACTAAAAAGTGGGGGGGGGGGGACGAATAGATGTACATATCTACCCGATGCAGATTGTAAGGAAATCGGTATCATTTCAAGAAAACAGTAAGAACATTACTACGACATCAAGCCCTCTTGTGAATCCATCTCACTTATTGGACGAGAAACACCCAATGAGCATCTGTTATATCAAAGCGATATGTTCAAACGGTTACAGTGTTTTCAAGTCTCTTGACCAAGCCATATCACGCTTCATTTGTTTTTACTTAGAAGCAGAAATATTGGAAGTGACGTATTGCGATGCGATCCTAAGCAATATATTGTTTGTGTAGTGTGATTTACGTATAAAGAGAGTTTAATGTAGATTTGTAACCCTTAACCCATTATACAGAGAACTAGCCAAACAGGGCGGAGATGAAACGTTAAAGCCTCGGGCTCCGATCTCCATGTCACATTTCCAAGCGCCGGATGCATGGAAATACACAGAATTACTTCGTTACATTCGCAGTCAATGGACTGGCGCTCGGAAATCTGTCGTCGAGTTCCGAATATGTATGCGTAAAACTTCTGTAGAGCCAGTCGATGCGTCGTAGTAACCATAGAGACAGCACGCAATCGATTTCCCATGGAGTCTATCAAGCAATAGTTTATTTACAGCTTAATTCAGAATGCCATTCCACGTGCTAGTCCAGCATAATATCCGTGGAAATGGAGTAAACAATGTAAGTTAAGCCGTGTGTTCATCAGAGCAGCAGAACACCATTTCCAATCCACTTGATTTGCTCAATTTACGCTTGTGGCATAGGGATATCACGGACCACTTGTCGTGTAAATAGCCAGCGCACTGGCAGCGCCGCCATACGGACATAAACGCCATGGGATTTAGTGCAAACGAACCGAGTTCATAGAATGGCGGCTCTGTACGTCAATATACTGTCTGTGCGACGCCAGTAGCTCTTTAATTTCTAATGTGAGCTTGGCGTATTCAGCCGGAGAGATTGGCCTGCCGTGAGGTCGTCTGTGAAACTGGGATCAATAATCCCCATGAAGCAGCATCTTGACATAGGGTGGGGTTGGGAAGGGCTCTACTCGGGATGTATTGCCAAAGCAGTTGTGCACTTTTTAGTCCCTCCTGCAGATGATGCTGGTGCCGCCATTGGCAGCATTCGGGATGCATGTCTGAGCATGGCTGACGTAAATGCAATGAATGCATAGCATTTGAGGCAGTGAGTCTAGACTGATCCGAGTTTTTGATTAGATTATCAGATATAAACGTAATGAGGGTATGGTTCCCGGGTGCGGGCACTTGGCCTTATACCAGGTAGGGGTGTGTCGTGGGACTGCAAAAAAACACGTACCCATTGTACAAGGTGAAAATGGCAAAAAGCATACCCCGTCGTACAAGGCATTATGTGAATGTATGCGTTTGCACGGTCGAGCCACAGGGATTTGTATTGGCCGGCCAGCCGCTATCTTCTATGTATACATAAACCATAAAGGGTTTGTATACATAGAAGATATCGGTTACCCGGCCAATGCAAATCCCTGAGCGTGTGTTTCTGGGCGCGTCACACGGGGAACATTCATTGCATTTTCATTGTCAACAATCAAGAGTAAATCCCGGGAGAAAATCTTGACATACCGAAGCAAAAAATATATTGAACCGGCTGTACAAAAGGGAAGAGAAAAACATACCTCGTCATACAACTCGAAACCCCCCAAAAACCCGTCGTACAAATTTCAGCTAAAAAATATACCCCGTCGTACAAGTACAAGACCCAACATAACCTGTTGTACAAGCCGCGAGGCTGAAAAAACATACCCCGTTGCACGGCACATATATACTACCTCTATACACTTTATCCTTGAATGAGGCTGCTTAATCAAGACAATCTTATCTCTTCATAATCATCTCGCCTTTCGAGGCACTTTTTCTTACAAAGCACTACAAGCCCCAAATTACACACTGACCCCTCTTATATTGATGGCTCTTTAATAAGTTATTATTGAATAATCTCTTTTACAATCTAAACCCAATGTGGAATAAGAACTGCTATTTCTAAGCAATAGTAAGACCTATTTTAATTTCAGTGAAGCCTTATAGAGGAACCTAAGATTTTATAGGTAAACTATGACCTTGACATCATTTCAAGATCACTCTCAAATAATATCTTATTCATTTAGCTGGCATATTTGTTAATTTAGCTTGTGGAATGTTATAAATGTATTTCCCAATACATTTTAGCATATACCTATTGTGTGGCTCAATTCCTAGGACAATGGGACATGATTTAAGGGGTTTGTGACCCTCCAAAGTGTGCCATTAAATATTTTGTACAGTAAATCTATAAACGTTATGATCAAGTCAATGTCATAAGGTTTAATTGGAAATCATGTTGAAAGCAGCAGAGCTTCGAGGTTAATTGGCCTCTGTTAAATATGGTTCAGATTGTTTCCCAGTGTTTGGCATCTAGAGAACAATAATGTAATTACAGCCCAGTGAATAAACCTCATGTACTGCATCAACTACCAATAAACTGTTGATAAGAATCTTTCATAATTACCACATATACTTTGGAAACCTAAAACTTGATCGCCATCTTAGGAAAGAAATGATTTAAGTTTATAATCTAATTCTCTGGTTGGCTGCTGCCTTTTCAAAAGTATCGATTGTGTGGTAAAAAGTCCAGTCATTTGTTTTAAATGTTGGTAAGAACAGCATGGCCACTCATATGTATATGTGTTTGTTGTTAAATTATGTATTTTTGGCTTATTTAAATCAGCCAAAAATACAAAATAGTGTTTCATCACATTATATACTTTATCAATCAATCCCACTCTCTAAAGCCCACACCACCTCACCCTAACCCTTCTCTCTTTCTATATACAAAACTTAATTGCTTTCTAACTCATGTCTATTTCAGGCCTCCAGGGTGAAGATGGCGGAGATATTGGATGCAAATGTCTCTGTGGGCCGGAAAGTCCTCCAACTAGCTTCAGTAATATTTTCATAAATGGTACGTTTCAAAATTGTCATCAACTGTTCCTTGTTTTGAAACCATTATCAGTTGCCATTTGGAATTATTATAATGAAAATGCAGCTTTTTTAACCACAGTTGATGAAACTATCAAATTTTGGTAGTTGTTTTCAAACTAATACTCATGTTTTACCTTAGTGTGGATAGAGATTACAAAAATTGTGAACCGAATCTGAATGAATTCTTGGAGGGAGAAAAAATTGACTGAGGGAAAATATCAATTTCTGCTTCAATTGTCCAATTTTCCTAATGAAATGTAGCAATGTGTACCTGGTGATTTCAGTGCCATTAGAAAGCCTGGATTTTATGTACATGAAAGAAGGAAAGATGGTGGCACTTGAAGATGGAGTCACAAGCATTACATTAGATGAGAATCATGAAGTGGTGTTTGCCTGCCAAGTCAATGTAGTAGGAAGTGACGATGGGCCAGAAACGTTCACACTTGGGGTAAGTCTACAAAAAGGATTTAGTTGTGTACGGCTAGTGTTCACGATATACCAAACCGGACAATGTAGCAGTGTATGTGAAGTGCAAATAGAATATGTCACTATGTGATGTAAGTTCTCACAGAGGACTGTAATAGCCAGAATATAGAACATATAATTTTAAGTCTGCATAGTATTTGGCCAAAATAAAGGGCAAGCCAACGTAAGACGTTGATGTCTGGGGCATGTAAACATAATTAATTGTTTTGAATTAGGTTTTATATATTTTGAAATACAGGAACGTTGCTATTTCAACAACAAAAAGGGCTTTTGTGAAAAAATTATTTCCATGGATTTGCCTCAACAAACTTAAATGTTCAATATACCTGTAATGTAATCTAAATCATGAAATTATGTTTGTATGGTGTAACAGTTCAGTGACCTTCAAGTTGGAGATTTGATCTCAAAGCACCCTCACAACACTTCAGAGACCTTACACGATGGTCTGCTACAGGCTTCTTTCACACAACTTATTGAATACAGGTAACCAGGCATCAGCCTCACCGAATATCCAACTATAATGTTTTCAACATTGACCTTTGTATTAATTTCTGACATGAAACAGGAAATGATTTCTGGTTGTAATGTTTTACTCAATTTATGGCATTTTTTTAGGTGATATACAGAATAAATGTATCAGCCAATGCAGATTCATTGCTAGCTTGGTAATAATTCTTTGAGTCTATTATCAACTAGATGGTTAAAGTATCCATTCTGAAAGTGGTATCAATATTTAGATTTGATCTTTTTGTGGAACAGATCGGATGTCACTGATTTGCGACTGAACAATCAAGCTCTAACCTGTGATGCTTCCAAAACAGGATATCAAACTTTGACAAAATCAGCTGTGATTGAAGTTAGATGTGAGTGTCCTGTTGGCGTAATTTTTCTCCTATGTTTCGTTATCCAACGCCTGTTTCCATGGTTGGGAGCTCATCAGGACCCTAGTGCAATACTAATATTCCATCATCATTAGGATCCAATCTTTGGCACCATTATCAGCTGATGTCAGCAACCAATTATTCATCTTGAATACTTAATGTACAGTTTCAAAGATTCTAATATGATATTTCACTGTTCAGTAACACCCAATATATTATTTTTGATAACTGTAATATAATTTTCTTCATTCTATTATTACATCTGTTTGTGTTGCATTCATTGTCATGCCCTTGACAATGCAGCAATATTATCAGCATGGTTATTTTAGCTCATTCAGTTCAATGAATTACATCTCATGATTCATTTGTACATTTGTAACATGTAGACCAACCCAAGATCCGATGCGAGGAGCATCACCACCATGACAAAACACAACCAAATATGACAGTGTCCTGCAGTGCCCACATGCACCCCCAACCCCTCCATCACCAGTGGTCTTGGATAGATGGGAGCGACAATCAGACTCTAACTGAGGGTGAATCGATGGGCAAATACAGCAGTGAACATACTGTCAGTTAAATATACAACCTCTATCGTATAATTGATGAATTTCTTACCTTAATAATATACAGAGTCGCAAATTCTGATGACAGGTTTCTAGTGTTTGTTGCTATATATGTTGAAAGGCTATTGTTTGTGCTAATAATTCCTGGCAACTGAAAAAACCTAACAAAATGTATATCAAAAACAACTCTAAAAAATATTGTTTTTTGATTATATTGTGCAAAATAATATATGGATAGCAAGCTGAACACTAAGCATTTCTTTTTGCATTTCAATATCACCTCTGATGTATTCCTTTCTCTTTTACAGAGTCAAGGAGGTGACTGGCATCAGTTTTCTCTCAATGTCAACAACGTCACCTCTGACGACTACCGACGTTACACACTCCAAGTCACAAACGAAGTCGGTGTTGGCCAACACAGTTTGCATCTTCACGAAGGTAACTTTTATAATCCTGCTTCTGCACCAAGTTTGCCCCACGCCGGGCCGTTTCCACTTGACGCATGCATTTTGCTGCATAGCAAAGCTGGTTACTTTTCTTGTTGCTTACGAGTCCTATTGTTCCGCTTGCTTTCATTCATTCAGATGGTTTGTTATTCGTACTAGTCATTTGATAGCTCTGCAATGTTAGTGGATGTTAAGGTGTGTGCTTCGTTGCTTGTCTAAGTTGTTCTGACATATGTTCCTCTGGGTTTGCCAAGTTGATATGCTGCTTGGATGAGCTAGATCTGTGAACGAGTGATTATACAGATCTCATGACCATATAATATATTATATGGTCACAGTGAATGTATGGGAGGAAAGAGATCTAAGTGTCTATTGGGAGAGAACACAAAGGAAACCCAAGAAATGAGGGAATTCATTCATAGGGCAAAATATGTTTAGCTATTTCATATGAAATGATGCATTGTAATGACAAACACTTTCTGGCAAATACGGACCCCCAAAAAAGAGGCACATTATATTTATCTGTGATATTGCAATAAGCCAAGGCACATTAAAAGCTAACAGTTAAAAGTACAAAGTATGAATACCAAAAGCCAGGGCACATATTTTTTTATACTACTAAAAGCCTGTGTACATAGGTAATTGTACTGCAGTGGTTTGTGGATGCACGAAGTAGGCTGGAAAAGGTATGTTCACATTTATAAATTGACTAAAAAGAGAAGATAGCATATAAATAAGTACTTATCACAACAGTAAATTAACCCAAAAAGTCCGGTCAAATTAACATCTATACAAAAGGTCTTAAGTTATGTAGTTAAAGTAAGAACAACCATAATGAACGGTTGGGCTCGGTAATTGTAGTCAGAAAAACTGATGCAATGCAGACAAGATTCATTGTAGTTTATGAAAGAAAATTTTGGGAAGTGAAATAGGATAAACACACTGGACATTATTCACTATTAACGGATGCAAGGTGCTTTATTTGCAAATAATCATAGCCATTGCATGCATTTTGTGGAATACGTACACCAAGTTCAACACAACCAGTTTTTAAAAGTTGATATTAATACTCTTAGATGAAGATTCCTGGTGGAAGCATTTGCAAGTCTGCTTTCTCTTTGTTGCACTTCCCCTCAGTTTGCTACACTGTGCCCAGGCTTTTAAAGGCGTATGCCATGGAGAAGAATACAATGCTTAAATGCAATGGATCATTTGAACTATTATATTAGATAGAATGGTGTAACATTGGCCTTTTCCTATTGATATCAAGTTAAAGTGGCAAAATATCTGGCATACCTCAGAGTAGATTTTGTGTGTTTGTGTTATGGAATATTCTCTATTTATTGGGGACAACTTTGCTAATTTTTTTAACATTGCATCCTGTTCAGTTTGTGACTTATATAATGCCATGATGCAGCGCTGAGGTGAAATGTATAGGTGGGTGTGTTAAGAAATGGCCGATAAAGTGATTTGTGGTGGGGAGCTAAATGGTAAGTTAGAATTACAAGTATTGGCAAGGGTGTTATATTGGTAGAAATGGAAAATGTTAGTTACAGATTTTGGAACAAAGGTTATACGGTTGGGAGTGGGTGAAATAAGTTTGAGACGTTCGGGAAGAGACTCGAAACCAGAGGTAAAGTTGTTGGAAAGAAGGAAAAATGCAAGGAAATTAAAAACTTTGGGATGATGAAGATGGTGGAATAAAGGTAATTGAGGGAGAGCATTGTATAAGGGAGAAATGAGAGTTTACAATGCTGGGGGAATTTAGAAAAAGGAAAAAACTGAAAACAAATTATGTAGGAGAGACATCAAATTTTGGTAGGGATGCAACATGAGAGATGGAGATCTTTTTAGAGGGACACACTACAAGAAAAAGGGAAATGAGTTTCTGACGGTCAGCTAAGCATCAGAATGTTGTGTTATCGTGTTGTAACTTGGTTCCACGCGATCCTTGGATCACACGATGTGGACCCGTTGGTTTCCTTGTGTTGTCATCCGTTCAATGTCTTATCAGTATGCATATGTGTGAAATATGTCCTTATTTAGCCGTGGTCTCTACAGAATCCCCTACCACCACTAAGGTGACAGAACCTACCACAACTAACAGTCAGAGAACAACCAAGAACAAAGTTGTAGATGATGGTAAGTCGGAAATCAGTGGACAATAACCACTGAAAGCGACCATGCTTAATGCGGACCATCAAGTAAAAATGCTGAAATGGCACCTGTCAAGATGCTTGTCCACATTGTAACACTTGGCTTACCATTGACACCATGGGCCGATCTGCTTTCTCACTGCTGAAAACAGCAAATGAAGTGGAGACGTTGATTGGCAGATGCCAATTATGTGTTGACCATGGTAACACCTGGCCAGGTGCTGATGAGGCTTGGCACCTACCTGTCGGAATTCACTTATGTCATGACCCTGTTTAGCACTTTGCTTACTTGGTTCTTAGCCAATTAAATGCTAATTCAGACGGGGAGCATCTGTAATGGCTGGGACTGGATGGAACACTGCTTGTTGACAGATATTGTATGGCACACTGTAAAGCAGAAATATCCAGAGACTCAAGTAATATATAGCAAGAGAGCTAGTAATGCAGCATAAAGAGTGCATTTTGAAGTCTCTCCGATTAGATCATTGGTATTCTTCTGGCTTGCACTAGGTTCTCATTAAGTCTTCCAGGTTTTTAATTTGTTTTTCTTTTAGGAAATCATTGTCGTAGAACGGCTTTAACTATGAGGATGCATTCTTAGCTCGACTTACTGGAATGAATTCACCTGTAGTCTAGTCTATGTTGTCATTAGAGGCAGTTTTGGCCTTGACCAAAATATTGGCAGTCTAATGATTTATTTACTCAAATTAAAACGTTTTCAAATTGAATAAAATGACATTTGTCTGTTTATAATAATGAGTTATGTCAAAAATAATGTCGGTAATAGTTTAGCTATGACTCCTAGTTACTTGACAGCAATACCGGCTCAATGAATTGTTATCTTAACATTCATTTGTGATTTTTACTTTCAGGGAGTGATAGTGGAGCGGAAGGCAGACATGGACTGTATACCTCTGTGTTGCTGTGCTGGATAGCTTGCCATAGTCTGGTCTTCATGTAATAAATCTAAGTGTGTCGTTCTGCAAGTCCCTGTGTCCGCCCTCTGCTGTATCACTGCCGTGCAATGCCAAGCCAAGGACTGATCTTGGTGATGCTTTTTCCTGAGCTATGGTGCAAGGCTTTTACTCGCCACTCCGTTGACGTCGAGTCAACCGCGATTGACTTCCAGGCTGGCAATGTATTTGTTTTATCTTGTTAGTTGGTTTGCACATGAATTCATCCTCGTTTCTTGAATAAGTATATTTGTAAAGTTATTTTCTCCCTGTGACGTCCCTATGCATTTGTCTTTATTTTCTCTGTTCCTGAAAATTGCAACTATCTTCTAACTTCTCTACATATCACTAGCCCCAATCACGCATTAGGAAGGATAATACACTACTGAATATGCTTGGGCCCCAGTTTGCACTCTTTCATTAGTAGTGTCGCTTCGATCAGTACCTTCTATCTGATGGTGGTGAATTTTCATTTCACATGAATCCATTTAACTGCACGCTTTATATTTGTAGGCGAGCTTACTTCCCCATGGCGGGCTGTGTTTATGTGTTCTTTCAAGCCCCAAGATAACACATTTCAAGCCGCCATTAGATGTACTAGCTACCCTTAAGGTGTTGTTCCGGTTTCTTTATTGTAATATGCATGGAAATAAGTGTATATGTTGGTTTTGTATGTACGCACGCACACACTTCCCACGAATGTGTCAGGCAATTTGTTTATTGGTGCCATCGTTCTTGTATTCTAATATAATTGCTAACACTCGAGTCATGATGTATCCTTGATAACCGATTATTTTCTCAAAGATATCGGCGTCTAAGATAATACAAATGTCATCAAATATAGTCTGTACTCGGCCTATAGTACTGCCTATTGGTGCAAGGAAGATATTAATGTTGTTTATTGCTGTTCCAAGGTTTGGTTCTGTTTATTACGACATTATAATGAGATAATGAGGGCGTTGTCTTGTGAACAACTGTAGGATTAGGAACGATGAGCCAATGTTTTATCAGTGTATCAATAAGTATACAATATTGTCCAGTGGCAATGAGCGCAGATTCCTTTATCAATCACATATATGGTCAATTGTAAGAGAGTATGTTGTGAATTTCAAAGAAATACTCAATGTTTTTTTATATCATACGGAGTGTGTTATTTAATCTGATCAACAAATGCATACATTAACTTTGTAAAAACTGGATGGGCTCTTGTGCATTCCAACACGTACAAAGGCCATGTGATCTAGGATTTGCGATTCATTGTATCTGAGGTGATTCCTGGTTACAGATACAATTGATCTTTATGGTTATAAGGAGTGTAACAAGCAGAGAAGCCGTCATGGGTTGCCTCTATACATTGAAGGGTTCTTATTTTTTTGTGCATGGAATCCTATATTAGTGTCATTACACTTATAATGTCTTGTGTTGTATATAATCACTGTTTAATATGAGTGTGTTGCATTTTCTATGGAAATGGTAGAAATATATTTATGCTGTAAAGTTAATTCTACTTTTTGCTGAATAAAATAATGATATACTAAGTCGGTGTATGTTGGCTTGGCTTATTTCGTTTCTTGCTAATCTTCAGCGACCAGGTGTAGACAAATTTGGTTGTCAAGTTAGCGGTAGCCAGCTCTTGCATTTATCAAGGTTTTATAGCCTGTTGCTAAGAGTCCTCTGACATGGTGGCAGCCAGGAGACTAATTCCTGTGTCACTTGAGTCTCGTCGGTGTATAGTTAATGTTACACCCCAGCACATAATCCCGTGTTGGTGAATATCCTTCTTGGCTTATGGATAAATTGTAATTAGGGCATTTGGACAATTCTGCCACGCTGTTTGCTTTGGTTACAGACGCTACACGCGTATTGATTGGCCACAGCAAGGAGTTACATATACCTAGCTCTTTTGAACTAAGTGGAGCTTGCGCAACAAGGGAGTTGGTCCGTATATATATACCAGGTATATGTAACTAATTGGTCACAGTAACGCAACACGTTTATCGCTAAAACAATTGGGAAATCGTCATCATGAGAATTATATCATAACTATCAGATATGAAGTTGACATGGGAGCCTCCCTTGACATGACCAAAAGTAGTGCTGTTGAGTCGTCTGTAATGTGTACACGTGATTAAATGTAGTGTCTTATTGGTTGAGAGATGCTTGACTTGGTTTGTTGAGGTCTTTTTTTATTAAGATAGGCGTTAAAGACAAATGACGTGTAAGATAAGCAACGACAAGTCCAAGTAATTAATTATGCTGCTTGAACACTAATTAGGGTCTCTTTGAAAGTGAAAATAAAATCGATTACCACAGTATGATATACATATGACATCCCTTATCCGTATTTTCGCGGAATGAATAAGTGAATAAGTCTTAAATCATCACCTTGACTGCTATCGCAATTAGATCCCAAGTTACTTCCCTGCCACCCCCCTACTAGCCCCCCCCCCCCCCCACCACACACCACACACACACGAATATCAATGAACTGTTAACATGATTTGGATAATAATTGTTACACAGTCTAATCTAAAGTCCTGTGTTGCATTAATTATGGTGTTCAATTCGCAATTTTGGTATTGTTTTCATTCGACACTAGAACACAAGAGCGCCTTTCAACGCATGCACAAAGTGGTCTGATCTTTGATTAAGAAGGCTGACTACTGTATGGTCATATTGGTCAAAATTTCCATATTCCAATGTTTTGGTACGAAATTCAGGGCGACAATTAATAATTACAAACGCATTCAGGATGTGACTTTCTTAACAGTTTCACATCGAACAGCGTAGCGATGACGCTGGCGCCTGTATCGCCGGAAACCAACTGCGCGATAATTGATCCTGAATTCCAATTTTAGTCAACTGTAAGTGAACGGCAATGTCAAATACATCAAATTAAAGAATACCGATTTAGATATTAATAATCATATTAATAAGGTGTTTTATGGTACAGTTTTTCATCACTTGCAAATCTTCCACAGAGTCGAGACTGTAGCTGGTATCCTTGAATTGTTTGAGATAATGTCTGATGCCGTCGTTGAACCAGGTATGTACAGCATATTCAGGCGCGTAGCCAGGCATACTCCCATACTCCCGGAGTACTTCGATTTTGAAAAATGAAAATTCTAAATGGCCTAAATCCGGTATAAAACTTAAATGTAAAATGTCATATATATCGGTATAGTAACTGTACATAGTTATTATTAACTTAAAACTTGCATTTCAAGTTACCAGATATGCGTCAAATGCCAAAAAAAAATGGGAGTACTTCAAATTGGGTTCCAGCTACGCCCCTGAATTATTTATGATGCCAGTTCCACGTCTCAGTTCCCCACATCTTCTTCACCTCTTGATAATTTGGACGATGTAGTGTGTCGTGCCTGCCAACCCGCCGTCCAATCTTAAAATGGGTCAACCCAACTTGAAATTTCAAGTTGGGTCAGGACAATTTTAAAATTGACCGGATTTCAAGTTGGGTCTTAACAGATCTACAAATATCATGTTTATTCTTTCTTATCCCGAGTGCCAATCAGCACCGCTCCCCACCCACCCACTCAATACCATCCCCTCACCCCAATGGGACCAAAAGATCTGTAGTAAAGTAAATTGTGTTGAAAATAGAAGGCAAAAAAACTTCGCCTCTGACAGCGTCCGCGCTAATTACTACTTACGATCTCTCATATCCGCGCTGTAGGAAAATTTGCATTTAAAATTGATATTCACCCATACCACAATTACGATGGATGTGAAACAAAATTTTGAACCACTCACACCATCGATAGAACAGTTGCATACTTCATGACCTATGAACAAGTGTTAACATAATTCCAGCACACAGATATAAACAGTATATATATATGTGCGCATGAAAAAGGCCAAGTGGGCATAATGTGTTAAAGTAATCCCCACAAAGAGCTAATTGATGTTGACGGCTACATTCTTTGGGCAGAGATAGCATCTCCTAGGCACACAGACTCCTCCCATTGACCGTTTGTCTGGATTTCACAAACAACGTAGGTGATTTCAGAATAAACCGTCCCAGGAGATATGTCTCAGGTGAGGAAAACGTCGCTCCCACCTATCATTCATAACGGGAACGGAACATCATCGAGAAAAGCTTCTTCTTGCGCGCCTAAATGGGCGGTGCCGATTAGAAAAAGCAGCCAACATTCGGATGCTCTTCCGAAAATCAGCAATCAGTCACAACAACCTTTCTCGTCACCGAAGAAGATCACAGAAAGCTCGGAAGCAGCAGACGATATGCGTCGGAAGCCTTCAAATGGGCAGGTTTGGAAAATCAGCCAACAGAAGGAATTGTGTTCCAGAATGCGTAAGGAGTTCCCGCGGTTATCCATCAGCAAGGACAGCAGAGCGAAACACGACAGTTCATTCGAAGATCTCATCGGATCTCGCACTGCGAACACTAAGTCAGGTCGGACTCGAAAGCTAACTCATGCAAATATAGGTCCATTTCACAACGGAGTTGTACATTGTATTACCTCTGGGGGGTCAGATGAACAAACGGCGAAGACTGCTTCGGATCAAGGTGCATGTTGCAGACGAAAATCCGTCACGATGGAGAGGCGAAGGGAATTCTCGACAGCGACGAGGCAAGCGGCGGAAGAGAAACGCCGCGACGAGCAGAAGTCGCGGAAAATTTCCCAAATCGAACAGATCGCAACAAACTCGGCTGATTTGCAACACATGATAGGTCTCCTCGATGAGACATTGGAAAGGGATGACTCTGCTCGCCGACTGGGGGCCGAATCCACCTGCTCGTCCATTTCGCTGAACGGGTTCACACCTCCACCACAATACCAGTTGGATTACGGTAAAAACCTGGAGAAGTTCTCGTGCGAGGGGCGAGAATTTGACGAGAATTCGTCAGCTTATCGTCCCAAACGTTGCTGGTGCTATCGATGCCAGATTATGTACCGCATGCACCAAGAAGGTGATGAATCACTGGTCATGTGGGGTAACTACCCCTGCCACCAGTTCTAATAATCCCTTAGTCATCCCCATGATCGAATCAATTCTAGAGACAAAATGCTGATTCTTAAGGGTACGGAAATATCATAATATCATGCAACAGGTGGTAATGAGAGGGACTTTGGGTTGAAGACTGGTAGCAGAATTACTTCCATCCCCATACAATAAATAATGATGCTTGTACAGTGAGTGATTGAAGTTTTCCGTTTTTGTTTATTTTCCACTTTAACGTTACAATTTACAAGAGATACAATTTCGAACAAGCGCACGACTATGTATATTGATAACATTAAAATTAAATAACGGGCTCTGTCTACTTATATTAATTAAATATGTATGCACATCGGAATAAACGGTATAATTCACCCCAAATGTTTATTTTGTCATGCATTACATACCTGTCATATATATATATATATATATATATATATATATATATATATATATATATATATATATATATATATATATATATATATATATATATATATATATATATATATATATATATATATATATATATATATATATATGAGGAGAATACCGGAGTTACTGTGGGCAGCAGGCTGTGCTAAATGCGAGGATAAGGACTTAGTTACGACGGGTAACAGGCTGTGTCAGAGGCGACGGTAAGGTCTTAGTTACGATGGGTAACAGGCTGTGTTAGAGGCGATGGTAAGGCCTTAGTTACGATGAGTAACAGGCTGTGTTAGAGGCGATGGTAAGGCCTTAGTTACGATGGGTAACAGGCTGTGTTAGAGGCGATGATAAGGCCTTAGTTACGATGGGTAACAGGCTGTGTTAGAGGCGATGGTAAGGCCTTAGTAACGATGGGTAACAGGCCGTGTTAGAGGCGATGGTAAGGCCTTAGTTACGCTGGGTAACAGGCTGTGTTAGAGGCGATGGTAAGGCCTTAGTTACGATGAGTAACAGGCCGTGTTAGAGGCGATGGTAAGGCCTTAGTTACGCTGGGTAACAGGCTGTGTTACAGGCGATGGTAAGGCCTAAGTTACGATGGGTAACAGGTTGTGTTAGTGCGATGGTAAGGCCTTAGTTACGATGGGTAACAGGCTGTGTTAGCGGCGATGGTAAGGCCTTAGTTACGATGAGTAACAGGCTAGTGTTAGAGGCGATGGTAAGGCCTTAGTTACGATGAGTAACAGGCTGTGTTAGAGGCGATGGTAAGGCCTTAGTTACGATGGGTAACAGGCTGTGTTAGAGGCGATGGTAAGGCCTTAGTTACGATGGGTAACAGGCTGTGTTAGAGGCGATGATAAGGCCTTAGTTACGATGGGTAACAGGCTGTGTTAGAGGCGATGGTAAGGCCTTAGTTACGATGGGTAACAGGCAACTACAGAACACCAAACATACCCAAGTGATGGAGTTTTAGAATGCAATGATGTTCACGGACAATTTTATCCCTTTGCGTCGGGAGATTTCAGTCATGGTAATTAGTTATAGTTCGATCAATTTGGAAGCGGTAAAAAGTCCGAAACACAGCACCATGTTTGTTTTCAAGTTCAAGCCCACGTGCATCGCGCATGCTCAGAATGATGTGACCCATCGACGACTAATGGTAAGCCCGGGGGGGCGCACTTAAGTATATAGAGGCCTCTCGACTTGTGCGACGGGTTATACATTGATATAATACCATGTACGACGTGGTATACTTTTTGCCATTCTCAACTTGTACAACAGGTGAGGGTTTTCGAGGTCCCGCGGCACACCCCTATCCGAGTTAAGGCCAAGTGGCCCCCCCCCCCCCCCACCCACCCCCGGATGCTAAGGCAATGCGGATGATGCGGCGGGAAATCACGTGACGCAATATTTTTCAAAATGGCGGTCATCGTATCGCGATTTGTCAGAAATGATATATCGATGGCATTTCTTGAAGAAGAGCATCGAGTGGGAGAAAGTTTTTTGGTACGTGAGGACTTTTTGTTGTACAGGCTCTTGATATATGTTATTTTCTAAATGCGGGATAGAGCAGTTTAATCCTAACGCGTTTGCTGCGACGCGCGGAAAATGATCGAAGCAGAACAGTATATATTCATATTACCGTTCGACCGGAGCTAGTCGACGATTACGTCCACGCAGGGCTAGTCGATGACTACGTCCACGCAGGGCTAGTCGATGACTACGTCTACGCAGGGCTAGTCGATGACTACGTCTACGCAGGGCTAGTCGACGACTACGTCTACGCAGGGCTAGTCGATGACTACGTCTACGCAGGGCTAGTCGACGACTTGAGTTCAGGCTCATACGGTTATAATCGATTCAATATATGCAAGGGGGGCAATATGAAGTAAAACTTAAGAATTTATTCATCCAGTAAACGTAGCTCGTGTAATGGAATTTCAATTCAGGTTGAGACTTTAAGTCGACTGGTTATCTTAGTATGCGTACTGATTTATCATCACGTGGCATGTCATCTGACTCTACATGACGGACTTGTTTGACGCTACGCTACATATCATCTCTGCAATATGTAACGGGATGTCCGAACATGATGTCCGAACTCGAGTGCCTGTTGTAGGGGGTTGTCGCTACAACACGCAGGTTGAAATATCAAGTCGCGGGTTGATATCCAACCGCATCCTGTGATCTAGTAAACAACTGTAACGACCCAATTTGATATACCACTTGTGCTGTCATTAGTGTAGTTACGTAAAGCACTTAAATTCTTATTTACCATAGCACGCGCGTCAACAACAAAAAACGTGAAAAAGGGAATTCGGAATAACCACTCCCAATATTTCAAGGGAGAAACACTGAACCACGTGACAACCATGCGCTGCTGTGTCACATCCCAACCAACTAGAATCGTGTGGAATGTCACGTATATAAGTTGCGCTGGATTTTATTTCAGAGCCGGGACCTGACCTGTTTTACCAGCAGAGCACTTTCGGCTGGAATAAGTTGAGTGAAGCCCATGGTCTTATGCGAGGCCATGATACACGACAAATGGCCGAGAAGCATTGCCAACACCATGTCACCTTTCCCCATATCACCCACGTGACCATGCGATAACTAACACGTAACAAACCTTCATTGAAACTGACCGATCTTTTCACCTGTTACACTAGAACCAATCCGACTTGAATCTACCTCTAACGCCTAAAAAAACCTTCACAAATATAAAACCTAAACTTGTCCAGCTCCATTTATCACGAACACCGAATATTGGACCGGGACACCCGCGTGGCGTAAAGCGATTAAGTGCGTCCTTGTTGGGATAAAATGCCAGGGTCCATAGTCCAACCGACGACCACCCTATCGCGATAGGATGGGCGTGTTTCGCACGAACTGGTCCAACAGAGGGTGAATCAACCGCGACGTCGACTCACCAAACACCCCCAATCAATAACACTGACCACGAGTGAGGGAAATCATCGTGATTCGTGGTTGTCAGAAGTCGTGAACAGACGGATTTCAGATTTAATTAGGAAGTGTGAAGCAAGGAACAAGCGCTGGCCTCTGTCAGATGTGAGTGCAGTAATCCGTTCGCCATTACGTAAATTCTCGAAATTGTTCTGATCATAGAGCATTCGTTTAATGGTCTCAAAATGTCCGTTCGGTAGGAGACTGGGAATATTCTGTTACTGGTGACTGCTGGAACCCTGGCACGTACTTAGCCGATGACCGCATACTAGCCCTACAAGACGTCTGCGTAGACGTCTTACCGTTTCTCGAAACAACGCCACTCAATTATTTTTAGATCGATTCAGACAACTACCAAACACCAAACATACACAAGTGATGGAGTTATAGAATGCAATGATGTTTTACGGACAATTTCATCCCTTTTCTGCTGGTGATTTCATCCGTGGTAATTATTTATAGTTCGATCAACTTGGGAAGCGGTAAAAAGTCAGAAACACAGCAACATGTTTGTTTACAAGTTCAAGACCACATGCATTGCGGGGGGGGGGGGGGGGGGCACTTAAGTGTAAAGATATAGTATACATGTGCCGCACGAAGGGGGTGGTTTTTTTCAAAATCTCGACTTTTACGACGGGTTAGACATTCGCATAATACCTTGTACGATGGAGTATACTCTTTCTCATTCTCAACGAGTACAACGGGTACAGGTTTTCGAGGTCCCGCGGGACACCCCTATCCGAGTTAGGGTAAGTGCCCCCCACTTGGAATGCTAAGGCAATGCGGGAAATCGCGAAAATTAATTGTTTCCAAAATGGCAGACACCGTATCGCGATTTGTTAGGAAACGAACTATCGATGCCATTTATTGAAGAATAGCGTCGAGTGGTGGTAAGTTTTTTGGCGCGTAAAGTCTATTTTTTGCAAAGGCTCTTGATATATGTTATTTTCTAGGTACGTAGAGTAGTCCTTCAACCCAAACGAGAACTTGCCGACTGTGTTTGACGAACTCTTCGTAACGGTATAAATTCATGTTACCGTTACACCGGAGCTAACCGCATACTTGAAATGACACGGTATTATTTACGAATTTTGTTATATTTCACGTCTCTGGGTGGATATTTATCCCGGGGGGGGGGGACTTAAGTGTATAGAGGTAGTATATATGTGCCGCGCGACGGGGTATGTTTTTTCGGCCTCTCGACTTGTACGACGGGTTTTTGGGACTCATACTTGTACGACGGGGTATGTTTTTCAGCTTCAATCTGTGCAACGGGTTATACATTCGCATAATACCTTGTACGACGGGGTATGCTTTTGGCCATTTTGACCTTGTACTACGGGTACGGGTTTTCGAGGTCCCGCGGCACATCCAGAATAAGGCCAAGTGCACCCCCCCCCCCCCCCGGGATATTTATACAGATATTATACACATGCTCTCCAGTCTCACCACTGGCAGCCTATATGTGATATTTTAGTGCTCCGAGTCAGAGGCGTTTAACGGTTTGAGTGTCTGTGGAATTTAACGTCGGGTCCAACAGTTCAAGCAGTACCATTATGAGGATTCCACGACTTTATTGGTTTTATAGCGTTCCATATCTTATATAGGTATGACAACACAAATCCTCTAGCTAGCTGAACTCATTCATAGGTTTAAGTTGTAGAGGTGACTCGTGACTCGCTCATCGTTTATGGTCCTGTAATGCATAGTACTCCGTCGAGAGCGATCCCTGTCTGATTGTTTGGAATAGAGATAAAACCGCTAAGGGTAATCAAGCTGCTGCAAGTTTATGTTGCTCCTTTACGGCGCTGGGATAGACACGTGTATATCTATGGCAGCTGTCTATGGTATTCGAGGGGGGAGGAGGGGTTGTCGGCTGTTGACTGTTGCAGTTGTTTCGGTAAGGTTTTTGGATGATTTTGTCTGTAAAATAATTTCTCAATGAGGATTTTGAAAGGAATAGCAGAAAATGTGTACACAGATCAATAAGAAGGGGATATATGAAAGCAATTTCAAAAACGTTAATCGTCGAGTTCCTAATCCAAACCATCTAATCGACGCAACCACTCGTGTTATAATACCACATTGATGAGAGACGGAATTTCAATATACTTATCTCAGATAGATCTATGCGCTTATCGCTGGTGTAATGTCCGACTCAGCTGACCTTGAGCATACATATCTTGTTCGCGTGATGTAAACGTCACATCTGAACAGAAGGCCTTCGACTTCATTAATTGCTGAGCGGTAAGAATTTCTTTTTGTGCTTTTCTGTTTGTGTGATAGTTAGACGCACGGAAACTTCCAGCCGACGAAGAATGGATGTTTTTGCTGTGTTGAGATATATACTATATTGAGATCAATTAGACGAAAGACTCGGTGGTGGCGAGCATTCGCTGGAGATACAGGAAACTGTATATTTATTTATGCATTTAAAAATCCTTCAATACGTGATCATCTTTCTGTCATTTCCATACAGGTTCATCAGAAACGCCATGCTCCCCGACCGATGGCCCAACACTTCATGATCAGCACAATGTCCAATGTCAGCTTACAAATACACAAACTGGTGATTGTCGTCGCCCTGTTCGTCCTGCTTATCAACGCTATCTTTGTCATCTGGGCTTCCACGATACACAATAACGATGACGACAAAACGCAGAATGCTCCCCTACATCGCTCTCCTAGAAGTCCCCAAGACTGCTCATATCCGGTACTGACGCTTTTTACGACATTCGTCAGCAGTTGGCAGAGGAATGTGATACAAGAAAACACAATACAAATGTGGTCTGAGATGGGCCCAAGCGTCAAACTTGTCTTATTCAAGCAGCAGTCTAAACATAAAGGATTTGTTGATGTATTGGCACGAAGTGCGAAGAACTCAAATTGGGATATCCTTCCCGTTCCTCGTGCGAATCCACAGGGAACACCAATGCTTAAAGATATGTTCATCACTGCAAAGCAGAAATACAAATCAACGTTTTACGGCTATGCCAATGGTGATATTTTATTCACGGATCATTTACCGAGAACTCTACGAGCCATCAGTTGTGAACTAAACAGGCTTAATTCAACATTTATAATCGGTCGTAGACGAAATTACGACAATCCAAAAGGAAAGCCCGAGAAAGTCACCTCACCTAAAACAATTCTTTCAACAATGCTCAAATCATCGACACTTTTCCGGGCAGACGCTCTGGATTATTTCATCACTGATGTTCATGGGTTCAATTGGAGTTCGTTTCCAGACTTAGTAATTGGCCGACCTGGTTATGATAATTATTTGGTCGCTAAGGCGATAGAAACAACGTCAGTTATTGACGCCTCTGGAACCATTCTAGCACTCCACCAAAGCCCCGCTGGTACGCTAGCCTCCAAACCACGTGTTCATAGCGATGATATGTGGAATAAAGACCTCATACGAAAAATAGAACCATCCTTTAAGTACACTGATGGGACTGTTATTAATGCTCAATACGAAACCACACGAGATCTCGCGGGGAAAATATGTATCAAAGCGAAACCTCGACCGACGCCAATCGTGACCCCTGATCCCAGCTCAAATCAGGACGATAGCAAAGGCAGGAATAAATCTTGACATGACCAAAAGTAGTGTTGTTGAGTCGTCTGTAATGTGTACACGTGATTAAATGTAGTGTCTTATTGGTTGAGAGATGCTTGACTTGGTTTGTTGAGGTCTTTTTTATTAAGATAAGCGTTAAAGACAAGTGACGTGTAAGATAAGCAACGACAAGTCCCAAGTAATTATGCTGCTTGAACACTAATTAGGGTCTCTTTGAAGTGAAAATAAAATCGATTACCACAGTATATACATATGACATCCCTTATCCGTATTTTCGCGGAATGAATAAGTCTTGAATCATCACCTTGACTGCTATCGCAATTAGATCCCAAGTTACTTCCCTGCCACCCCCCCTACTAGCTACCCTCCCCCCCCCCCCCCACACACACACACACACGAATATCAATGAACTCTAAACATGATTTGGATAATAATCGTTACACAATCTAATCTAAAGTCCTGTGTTGCATTAATTATGGTGTTCAATTCGCAATTTTGGTATTGTTTTCATTCGACACTAGAACACAAGAGCGCCTTTCAACGCATGCACAAAGTGGTCTGATCTTTGATTAAGAAGGCTGACTACTGTATGGTCATATTGGTCAAAATTTCCATATTCCAATGTTTTGGTACGAAATTCAGGGCGACAATTAATAATTACAAACGCATTCAGGATGTGACTTTTTCTTAACAGTTTCACATCGAACTGCGTAGCGATGACGCTGGCGCCTGTATCGCCGGAAACCAACTGCGCGACAAATGATCCTGAATTCCAATTTTAGTCAACTGTAAGTGAACGGCAATGTCAAATACATCAAATTAAAGAATACCGATTTAGATATTAATAATCATATTAATAAGGTGTTTTATGGTACAGTTTTTCATCATTTGCAAATCTTCCACAGAGTCGAGACTGTAGCTGGTGTCATTGAATTGTTTGCGATAATGTCTGATGCCGTCGTTGAACCAGGTATGTACAGCATAGTTATGATGCCAATTCCACGTCTCAGTTCCCCAGATCTTCTTTACCTCTTGATAATTTGGACGATGTAGTGTGTCATTTTCGATATGTAAAATACCAGGAAAGTTCTGGGAAAGTTCCAGTGGTTTCAGCCCTGTATTATAGGCCCATGTTTTCTCTCTGTAATCGTCGAGGTAAGACTGGGCCCAAAGTTGCATGAAAGGGGTATTGCTAGCACCAATAATGATCCCACCGCATATTCTTTGAGGAGATTCCAGTCCCATGGTACAGGAGTAATTCCTCAATGGATTGAAAGATTTCAGAACCAATACGTCCATGTCGAGATAAATACCGCCATGAT
>CM067347.1:54507136-54537136 GCA_034190875.2 Urechis unicinctus | reverse complement strand
CTACCGAAACGTGCTTGTCTCCTTAAGTGGTAGGTGAACATCTCCCAGCTATCCATATACTCGTAAGGATAAACGCCCTTATGTAGCCCAAGTGCATGCTTCTATCTGTTGGGCTCAAAGTAAGCTGACACTCGGATAGCCCTACGAGACGTCTGAGTAGTATATATTCATATTACCGTTCGACCGGACCTATCACTCGGAAGGCTTTTCGCGGGTTCAAAGCCACTAGTCTGTCCAGCGATGCCTGCAGGAACTGATTGCTGTCGATAAAGAGCAGGGAGTTTCTATGTGTCTAAACATTATTGTCAACAGACCTAGCGACTCCATTACTGCGTAGGTTTTTAGTATATACACATCTGTTCCATTTCATTGTAACAAAACCACCTGATGTCCGTCAATACCCGACGTGTCTTGCAGTAGGCATGATTCCATTTAACCCACGATCGATCAGTTCTGCTCCTATCATAATCGATTATATCCGTACTTGTTAGTGTAATTTGTAACATCAGCCGACAGGTTTTTAAAAAGTTTTAAAGTCTATGTGTCATCAAAACACAAAGGCCCTGTTTTTTTACGACATACCTTGCTGCTTTGTTCATCTGTCCGATTCGTGCCTAAGATAAAAGGACAATGAAACGACTTCGCCGCTTAGGTCCTATCGTGGTGAGTACTTAATCTTCAAAATAAATCTGATCTTCAAGTGACATTTAATGGACTGGTCTCATGAGGCAGTGGTTTATATCATTTGACTGGGACAGATATTTCGTTATTGGTTTGGGGCAAGGATTTCAAGTGTCAAACAGGGTACGAATTATACAGTATCACGTTTCTGAACAGTCACAAACCGGCCTGAGGAGACACGAAATTTTGCCGATCTCCTGATTGTAACGGTAAAATATACTACACATTCGAAGCTGTATTCTTCATCCCGGTGACGGTTATGAGGTGCCTTTGCTGTTTGTAGACATCCGACACAGTCCCCAGAGTGTTCCTTATAGACTGACATCAAATAAAAAAAAAACAGTACATTCAGATAATCAAAACGATGATAACGATGCTTTTGAAATGGAATGCAATTCATATTGAAACGATTGTTTGAGTTTTTTTCTGTTTGCCTTTAGATATTAGATTCCATTGCATCAACTGTGTTCATGGCATCGATCATAAGAACCTCAACACATCCCAAACCTGACGGTACAAAAGAACCTGATGAGAAATATAAATCAAACCTTGCCAACAGCAAATGGAAGAAGCCAAGTAATTTCCCAATAAATGGTGCCACAATTCCAGAAACCTCTCTCACTCAAAAAAACATACTGATGATACGACGTTCATTGTAACAAATATATATTGTACATTATTGTTGGTATACACAAGCGCCTCTTCCCATGCGCTTCATCGACTTCATGGGATTTATGAGCGCCTATAAGGTCCTCCGTCCTGATGCGATATATTTCCATCTGGACCACGAACCACTTGGGCCTTATTGGAAAGCCATCAAGAACTTGGACCGCGTCAACATCAACCAAACGGATTGGCCTGTCTCGATTCTGGGTCGTTAAGTAAAGAAGCCACATTTCCAAACGGCAGGGTCAAATCTTTGTCGAACCACACAGATCCTACATCATGGCGGTATTTATCTCGACATGGACGTATTGGTTCTGAAATCTTTCAATCCATTGAGGAATTACTCCTGTGCCATGGGACTGGAATCCCCTCAAAGAATATGCGGTGGGAATATTATTGGTGCTAGCAATACCCCTTTCATGCAACTTTGGGCCCAGTCTTACCTTGACAATTATAGAGAGAAAACATGGGCCTATAATACATGGCTGAAACCACTGGAACTTTCCTGGTATTTTACATATCGAAAATGACACACTGCATCGTCTAAATTATCAAGAGGCAAAGAAAATCTGGGGAACTGAGACGTGGAATTGGCATCATAACTATGCTGTACATACCTGGTTCAACGACGGCATCAGACATTATCGCAAACAATTCAATGACACCAACTACGGTCTCGACTCTGTGGAAGATCTGCAAATGATGAAAAACTGTACCATAAAACACCTTATTAATTTGATTATTAATATCTAAATCCATTATTCAGTATGGAATATCATTCCCTCGCAGTTAACTTATGGGAAAGAGGGATCAGGTGCAGTTCATTTCCATGTAGTTAATACCAATCATCGGCGTTCAACATTGGAGGCACATCTGTGTTTATTTCTTAATGCCTATAGACTATAATCATTCGTTACGCAATGAGAGATGAAACTCACTTACAAATCAGCATTTAATCAACCGTAATGCGTTTTGAAATGATTGATTGCCTCAACAATCTCCCGACTTTGAATTTTGTTCCTTACTATCAAATGATCCTAACCATGTTTATTTGAATATTTTGGTCCCGGTTTGATTGAATTTTGATGGCTTTTTACATAAGTTGCAATAACTATATATGGGAGCCATTATTTTGTTGGTTGATAATCCATATATATATATATATATATGTTTGTATACATTGTATATACATTTTAATACATATATATATATATATATATATATATATATATATATATATATATATATTTATAGATTTACATAAATGTATGCATATATATATACATATATATATATATATATATATATATATATATATGATTATGTGAATATATAGATTCATGTATATGATTTATATATCGATATATACATATATATACATATATATACATATATATGTATATATATTTATCTAAACTTACATATACAGATTTGTATATTTACATGTTCATATTAATATACAAGTATATATATATATATTTATATATATATATATATATATATATATATATATATATATATATATATATATATATATATATATATGAAAGTATATATAATTATATATATCTTTATATATACATACATGCATGAATATATGTAGATATTAATTTACACCAACACATAAATATATATACATAAAGCTATTTATATATTCAATATATATATATATATATATATATATATATATATATATATATATATATATATATATATATATATTATATAATTATACATTTATATATATATATATATTTGTGAGTTTATGTTTGTGTTTGTGAGTGTATTTAGTGTGTGTCTATGAATGTGTGTGAACTGTGGTTGTGTGCGTATTGTCCCTTTCATTGTCAACTGCACAACAGTTACCTATCCGTGTCGCCTTGACTGGTATCCTGTATCGATTATTGGTTATCAAGTTTCTGGCACCATTCCTGTGATTAACCAGGTGCAGCCGACATCTGGTTAATAATGGCTGCAATTGCTGACTTTGGGTCGAGGTGAGGCATTCAGGCGCCAATCTATTCACTTCAGTATTTATGAGGTACAAAGGTGACGGTGATTTTGTGGTATATCCCTGTGCAGCTTATCATGGTCTTTGTTTAAAAGCGTGTGGATTGAGGTGTATAGAAGAAGTGGGAGAGAGACCGGTCGCATTCCTGCTATAACCTGGAAAGTTTGACTTTACGCAAGAAAAAACTGTTATGCAAAAAACGGGTGAGCGCTGCTATGCATCCAACTGTACTGAATCGAGTCAATTATTAAGTGTGAGTATCGCTTCGTAAGGAATTCAGTTCAATCAATTATCGGCTTGTAGACAAAGAATTGCACAGCTATTTTAAAGTTTGAGGTCATATTGTGACGATGATGGATGAATACATCAATTCCTGATATCTGCGTCTGTTTCTCAGTGAAGTAGGCTGGGCTCAAATCACAAGTGCTCCAGTTTATCAGAATAAAAGGGGCAAAACAAAAAAATACGTAGAGGTTTTTGGCTGATTTTCGACACTTATCACCACCACCTACGTGTAATAATTTTTGAATGGCCTAAAAATTGCTTTTCAGCATTTATCCGCCAGTGTCCCGCAGTCTCGAGACCTCAACCAACTCCAAATTCGATACCCCGGGTTCATACAATTTACAATAACTCAATTGTCCTGTTTGTTTTTACTTCACGGTAGCCCACTTGTGCATTATCAGCTGCTCTTAGTGAGTGAGTAGTGCTTCATGATGGCAATATATAAGGATACCAAAGGTCAAATATTGGTAACAAAATACTTACAGCGCTAACTATGAACCCTGGCTCAGTATCCATGGTGCAGTTGATTGAGGTAAGTTAAATACGCCTAGTGGCGATGTTAAGTATCGCTGGTTATACAGTTCCTAGGTTACGTTGAGGAATTACAACGTTATTAAAACCATACTACTATCAAGCGTTTAGATATCTGTGATGTTGTCGATAAGCTAGTGTGAAACGCAAATACACTTTGACCTGCCCATCTGTCTCGTGTCTGGCTAGTGTTATTGTCAATTGGTATTAACGTGCAGACAGCAGCTTGGTATGATATGCACCGAACGTTGTAAAATGTTATCGTCGTTCGATATTACCCTTGACAACTTTAATATTTACACCTGTAATAACTAATATATTCACACCTGCAGAATGGATTGGAGACTATGAACTACGACGAACCGCTCGATGTGTGGGCCGAGATGTGACAAGATCTGACTAGAATAGGATGGCTTCATGCAACAGTCGAAAGCTTTTGTTACTGAAAAAAAATCGCTGGATTAGAACTCTATTTCTCATTGGAACAATGTTTTATGGCCTCTTCGTGTGTCACCAACACATCTTCCCCTACCGACCAGCACATTACGGCTGCAGTCACTATGACAACAACCACCGGCAACTGAAATTTCTCGTATTATTCACGATATTCGAAGATACGCACGCAAAGAAACCTGTACTTCGCAATACAATCCGCATGTGGTCACAGCTAGGTGATGATGTCATGGTCGTAGCATTCGCCGCTTCGCGTGTTCGGGGGTATACTGCGGTTCTAGATATGTTGGAACTGGAGCAAGAAGCTTGTGCATTTCAATGGGAAGTGATACCAATTGCATCTATTACCAACCGCAGTACCCATATGTTGATGGATCTTTTCCACTATGTCCAAAATTCTTATGAATCAATTTTTTATGGATTTGCAGACGCAAATATCCTATTCACTGGAGATCTCAGGGAAAATTTACGTTTTATTTGTTCAAAATTGAAACTTCTGAAATCAACAGTGCTAGTTGGACGTAGAACACTTCACTCACCGCACCCGATGGACCAAGCTTCTAGGTATCGATTGTCAACAATTGAACAAATTGCGAAAAATGCAACTGAGCGTTTTAATGCCAACTTGTTTGATTACATCATAACTACCAAACTTGATTCCTCATTTGACGAGGCGCTGATTTCCCAACGAATATTAGGAACTAAGGAAGGATTTGTGGATCATGTTGACAGGTTTCGTACAGTGGTTGATTTGTCTTTCACAGTGACGGCTCTCCATCAAGTTACGCCATATGCTCCTTCATTTATATCCAAATATCACAACTTATGGAACAAAAACTACATTAATCTCTATTATGGTGACCGACCCTTCAACCGAGTTACATACGAATCAGCTTTTGATATCGAAAACAAGCTCTCCATAGGTAGAAAATCTCACTTCAGTGAGCAACAATTGGTGAACTTTGACCTTATTTAGTGTTTTGAATGATAATGTTGAATTCCATTTATAGGTTTTGGAAAATATTTTAAAATGGTTCAGTTCTTTCAGTTTTAGTCAAATATGTATCACGCCCTCGTACCAATTGCTTGACATCATGTAAATCAGGAGGGGATGTGTTAACCAGGAGGGGATATGTAAACCATGAGGGATGTGTTGACCAGGAGGGGATGTGTTAACCAGGAGGGGATGTGTAAATCAGGAGGGGATGTGTAAATCAGGAGGGGATGTGTAAATCAGGAGGGGATGTGTTAACCAGGAGGGGATATGTAAACCATGAAGGATGTGTTGAGCAGAAGGGGATGTGTAAATCAGGAGGGGATGTGTAAATCAGGAGGGGATGTGTAAATCAGGAGGGGATGCGTAAACCAGAAGCGGATGTGTTAACCTGGAGGGGATGTGTAAATCAGGAGGGGATGTGTAAACCATGAGGAGGTGTGTAAACCAGAACGGGTTGTGAGTCATCCTCGATGGATCAAATACTTCACTGACTAATTCCATGCTAATTTTAGAATATATAAGTGGAGAACATTTGATGATACCGGTTATTCTTATTGCGTTTCTAAAGATTCGTTTTTATTTATGAAGGGACGTGAAAAATATATCATATATGACATGTGATATGAACACAATAAGACGCGATGCTTGAAATGAGCGGTAAGTGACAAATAGACTCATTTTAGTAACAAGAAACAAAATTCAAAAAATGCACGAAATCGCACAAAAATAGCATCCTGATGCATTGAGCTGTGGAATCATTGAATAAATCTAACTAAAAGTCTCTATTTGTATTGGAATACGTTAGTTTAATCATCAACAGTAAAACAGGGGCGTAGCTTCCTATAGGCCGTGTAGGCCGCGGCCTACACATTTCCCCACAAAGCCGAAAAAATAAAAATGCCAAATATGCAATAAAAATCGGAGGGGGGAGGGGGGTATGGGTAATGGAACACCAGAAATAAGATTTACCAAAAACAAACTAAACTGTGATTGATTTGTCGGAATCTTCAAGTATTGAATGGTTTATAGTCTTTATACCTCAAGGAAGACTGCGAACGACTAAACCCCGCATATTATAATGTTCGGGCCGGCCACGTATTGTAAAGTTCCGTCTTTTTAACATTACAAAGGATGCTTGGTGGGCGCTTTTTCTTTCAAATGTAAACAGACCAAGAGCCTGACAGAGGTCATCATGACCGAAAACATTCCCAAGTATCCGGATATCGGATGTCTTACTTGACCTCCTGTAGACGAAGACACCAAACAAAAGCTGTTAAATGGAACCTGACCATCACCTTTAATAAGTATTGAGTATTAAATTGTGTGCTTAGTACCATAACTCACAGGTATATTTTAAAAGTGGATTTGTCCTGTCTTTTGATAAATTTTTCTTGCATACCAGATGGGGATATCTTCAGTTTTTACCAGTACTTGAAACGCATTCAGATGTTGAAAGTTGATGTCGCTAGTTTTTCCTCGTTTTTTTATTTGCAATAATCAATGATATCTTATGAATTTCAAAAACACACATAAGGTATGCAAAATACGCGGGGGTTAAAGCATATTGTTTAACATAACGGCTTAGCATATTTTTAATCCAACAATATAATTATGTTAATGCAGAAAACAAGTGGAAAATAACCAGCAAATAGTGTATTAATTAACAAAATAAAAACAACATTCCGTTGCTGTCAAATTTATTCCAGCCATTATACTTAAATCTAAGTAAAATGTCATGCTATCTATGGTTTATGAAACATTCTTAATTGTACCAAATATACGCCAAAACGCACCTCTGACATTCTAAGGTCCAAAAATTATCGGGGGGACTATGCCCCCATACCCCCTCTAAATCGGCCTACACATTAATTCCATTCAGGCTAAGCCCCTGTAAAAGATCACAAAGTTCGAGGCGATTATTACAAGATGGCAAGAATAAAAACTTACTGTAAGAAGCATTTAAATTGCCACTTGAACCTGGAGTCTGGGGGAATTATTATTAAACATGTTGGTGGGGGGGAATTAGTCTTCTATAAGTGTATACCTTTTTAAAGTAAGTTCACTAAGCTCATTAACAATTATTAATCGCAGGAAATAATCAAAGCTGTCACTTTGGACGTTTTTTTACTGGTGAAAATAAGGGACAAGATATCGGAAATCCTGATCGGATTCACAGTGAAATTGAATGTGAGCTAGTAACGCCCAACTGTAATCCTATATGGGGGTGGGTTAGAAAACTGATGCCCAAAATATAGCCACATACATTAATGCTAGTTAGCGAAAAGACTGAATAAGGAAATATTTATTCTTTATGCTGCCAAGCGGTTTAGAATCATTAAAACTTTCCTGGTGTCCAAATGTGGATTAGGCGTTGTTATTGACGGCGTAATGAGAGTTATTGTTCCATGCTAACATCTACATCATTTTAGACCAAATCGAAATCAAAGATGAAAGATACATATATCTGCCTAGTTGGCTTGCTAATATCGGCCTAAGTGTATTATTTTAGATCAAAACTCGTGCCTGATTTCTACCGTTCTAAATATGAAAAGTAGCTCTGATTTTGTTCAAAACATTTATCAAGTTCCACCGAAATACATTAGTTTTGCTTTTTTCTGTATTACGAAACGTTTGTAGGACTAAATGGCCGGGGCAGTTCCTTATTCGGTATGCTCATCATGTGACTTAATCATATGAGTTAATCATGTGAGGGGGTTTAACGAATTTCCTCGTAAAATATTATCTGCGCAAACAACTAAATTTGTTTGTCACTTTTGTTGTATGCTATTTAGTAACTATACACGTTATGTATCAAAATATACCTGAAAGAAAGTAAACTACACGACATAAAGACATGGCTGCTCAAATGGATTCTGACGGGGTATGTTGTTTCATTTTCTGATGTTATTGTAAATATTTCAATAAAATTACATTAGCTCTGGTCTAGAGCTAGTCTTGGTCGGACAGTGATATACCAATATGACGTCGTACAGGGCAAGTCTAGACCTAGCCCGGTAAACAGACCTAACTATCATTGACTCTCAGACATGTGCGGTGGAGTGGTCAATCAAGATTCTTCATCCTAGTCTACTATTTATGCATTCAGAATAAACCGCTTTCTTTCAACACATTAGTGCTTACTCAATTTTGACTTATGAAGTCGCAAGAAAATGCTAACAGCATATCACGCATAGATATCTATACAAAACAAAAATTTGAGCAAATTGCTTCGCAGCAATTATTAATATTATTTATTTCTTGAGAAAAAAAGTTTTTCTTCTTGCAAGTTGTGAGTATTCCACACATTCTGACATAGAGTAAGATCACAATCTGTTTGATCATAAAAACCACTTAGATAAGAATCTGGGCCCTTTGTTGCATCTGTATTATACCTTTCGACAATGCAACTGCTAACCTCAGTCTTACAGTGTTGGACATTTATTGCTATCTTTCGTAAAGAAGAATGTGATGAAAACGACCATATTCCAAAAAAATGTACTGTAATGAATAGAAGTGGGGGAAAAATGTAACATATGTTCAAAATTTTTATTGTATTATTGTACACGTTGCCTCAAGCATGACTCAGTAGTCAAGGTTACATATTTCAACTATGTAAATGTTGATTATGAGTGTATTTATATTTATTTATAACTGACACAATTAATCACTAGGTATAAAATGAACAAGATATTTTCAGCTAGAGGTTTTGATTATTATTTTAGCAATGATATTCGGAATGCTTACTGACAATTTTTCCTTTTGAATGTTATGCTTGTTCACCAGATAAATGCTTTTTATATTTTTCCAGGGTGATCATCAGATTACTAACCCAGACACTGATGAATTACTGAGTGATCCCTCCCTGGGTGTCTGCAGGACCTTAATGTACCGGCAGATTCCCATAACATGGACCATAGTTCTCGGACAGTTTCTGATTGTAAGTAGAAAGCACACATACTGCTGCTGTTCTGCAGTTTACTTTCTTAAATGGACACTCACAGTGTAAGTGTTTGGCTGAGGGCAGATGCACGTTTAAGTTATGTTTGGCCATGGTGGTTCATGAAGTTTCTTCAGCAGGAAACATTGCACCTATAACTTGCCACTGTACATTCTCTTGTTGTTAGTTTCTCATCCCCTCCATTACCTGGGCTGTTTTTCAGATTGGTGTAGAAGTTTCTGCATTCCTTCTTCCCTTTTTCTGTTACCAAGGCAATGCTAACACTTGCAGCTTCTCGCCTCTCTCCATCACCTGTTACATGGAGTGCTGCCTCTGGGCAGTCTTTCTGCTCCTAGACCAATACTGGCGACGACAACACAACATATCTCGAGCGATGGGTTACCTGGACTTCTACCGATGGACACGACACATCCGACGTATTCCTCCGATGATAGTCACAGGAGGTTGGTGTAAGACTCATTACCCGGGTAGTACAAACTAGTCATGCAATAAGATGCTGCCTTAAGATCCATACCCTCTCGCCACCAATTTCCTGTTTACCAGTAACCATGTCCTTTCACCACCATTTCCTGCTAAACCAGGAATGGTGAATATATATATATATATATATATATATATATATATATATATATATATATATATATATATATATATATATATATATATATATATATATACACACACACATATATATATATATATATACATATATATATATATATATATATATATATATATATATATACACACACACACATATATATATATATACATATATATATATATATGTGTGTAAATATATATATATATATATATATATATTTATAAATAAATATACCCATATATATATGTTTGTGTATATAATATATATATATATATATATATGTATATATATATATATATATCTATATATCTATATATATATATATATATATATATATATATATATATATATATATATATATATATATATATATATATCCTATAGAATTCTACTGTTGTTTCCTGTGATGTCTGATTTGATATATACTACCCCTATTTGCCAGTGGTATTATTGTGAGATGACAATGTGTGGGTGTGCAGGAAGCATTGTATTGCTCCTGCTCTTGACTGTTATAAGGGAGTACTGTGACGGCAACGGATCTGAGACCCACCCGTGTCCATCACACACCCACCTGAAACCCATCCACTACCTGCAGATGGCCATCTCCTTGCAGACAGTTTGCTGCCTGGTCGGCCTCATTGTCTACATGGGTGAGTTCATCTGTTCTGTTAGTGTTACTTTTATATTGATGCAATGTGACATAGAGAAGTTGCTAAAGTCAATGTTATATTGTATAGTTGATAGTATTTAAGTTACTCCGATTGAAAGTCACATTGTTAGTAAAGCCTCTTCACATTGTGACTCAAGCTACTTCTGTTCAATGTCCATTGTTAGTTAATTCACATTGTTAGTTGAGCTACTTGGACTCAAGTGTCAGATTGTTGGTTAAGCTACTTCCACTCAATATCATATTGTTAGTTAATCTATTTCAATTCAATGTCACTTTGTTAGTTAAGCTACTTCCACTCAATGTCACATTGTTGGTTAAGCTACTTCCACTCAATGTCACATTGTTGGTTAAGTCCACTCAATATCATTGTTGGTTAAGCTTACTTCCACTCACTCAATCCATCAATATCATTGTTAGTTAAGCTACTTCCACTCAATATCATATTGTTGGTTAAGCTACTTCCACTCAATATCATATTGTTAGTTAAGCTACTTCCACTCAATGTCACATTGTTGGTTAAGCTTCTTCTTCCACTCAATATCATATTGTTAGTTAAGCATATTGTTGGTTAGCTTCTTCCACTCTCAATGTCATATTGTTGGTTAAGCTACTTCCACTCAATATCATATTGTTAGTTAATCTATTTCAATTCAATGTCACTTTGTTAGTTAAGCTACTTCCACTCAATGTCACATTGTTGGTTAAGCTACTTCCACTCAATGTCACATTGTTGGTTAAGCTTCTTCCACTCAATATCATATTGTTAGTTAAGCTACTTCCACTCAATGTCACATTGTTGGTTAAGCTACTTCCACTCAATATCATATTGTTGGTTAAGCTACTTCCACTCAATGTCACATTGTTGGTTAAGCTACTTCCACTCAATATCATATTGTTGGTTAAGCTACTTCCACTCAATGTCACATTGTTGGTTAAGCTACTTCCACTCAATGTCACATTGTTGGTTAAGCTACTTCCACTCAATATCATATTGTTTGTTAAGCTACTTACCATCAATGTCCCATTGTTGGTTAAGCTACTTTTGCTCATTGTCACATTATTAGTAGAGATACTTGCACTAAAAAAATGCTAAATGTTAACCCAACTTAGAGTAACTATCGATGGCACGTTTCATTATCAAATAAGCCCTTTGTCCCAAATTGCACATGTACCCCTCCGATATTGATGGCTACTTGCAGAACATAAATCATCCCCACATAACCTTTGACTCCAGAGGTATTACAGAAAATCTCTTGTGACATGTGATGAAAACTTTCCTTATAAAACTAGCTACCTGCACCAAATCACACATGTACCTATCTCATGTTGATGGCGGTACATGACCTTGAACTCCTGAGTTATTTGAGAAATCTCTCGTGCCATGTTATCCCTTTAGAGAATAGCTTTTGGTGGCATGTTTCTTTATGGAGAGAGCTAGCTGACCCAAATAACACATGGATCCCTTTGATGTTGATGGCTCCTTGCAAACCAAAAATCAGTCCTACATCCCCAAGTTATTTG
The DNA here is from genome assembly GCA_034190875.2 of Urechis unicinctus. Lineage (NCBI taxonomy): Eukaryota > Metazoa > Annelida > Polychaeta > Xenopneusta > Urechidae > Urechis > Urechis unicinctus. The sequence goes on along the minus strand of CM067347.1, from coordinate 54,524,759 downwards.
AGAAAATTGTCTACTTGGATATTCATGACTCATTGCAAAGTTAAGGCACTGCTTGACCTTTAACCTCTAATTTATTAAAGTAAAACTTCACCTGTACAATGTTGCTATTGATGGCAAAATTTAGCTGTTCAGCAAATCTGATCTTATACATTCACTTAGGTGTCTGTTTCTACATCTGTTTTGTCAGGCCATCAGTTCATTTGTGAACTTTAAATGGCAATTTTTCTTTGATTAAAGAGACTGTTCAGCCCCTTATTCATAACCAGGTTGCCTTTCAAGCTGCTTGGCAACAGCACTTTCAGACTTTCATTGGCTACACAGCGCTGCTATCTCTGGAAATAGAACCTTACCTGTGCTGTCGCCATTTTTGTTGTCGGAAATTGCCCTTCCTGCTTGTCAGTCTAATTTTTGCGCAATGATGCCCACAACTTTAATAGTGAAGATCTGATGAAATCTATATTTCGTAACTTAATGGAAGTATACACATCGTTAGCATGGTAGTTATAGAGCACATAATGATTTATGGGTAACATTCATGTGATTCATCGTTTGAGGGAGGAATCTTTAGGAATGACACTAACTAAATAATACAGATTTCCTGTCAAAAAATATTTATCAGCATGATTTTCCATCAAATGAAATTTGCAGCACAAATTAAACGAAGTGATGTATCAACAAAATGATCCCTGAGTGCCTGATATGGGGCTGAACAACCTCTTTAAGCAAGCTTAATTCCCTAAATAATACTTCTTATTATAATGGGTCTTTGCATACTCATAATCAGCTCTACATGGCCTTTAACCCCTGAGTTGTTATTGGAAATCTCAGTCACCTTATGTAGTATTATGATTTAATCCTGGCATATCTTGTTTTTGATTATCATGTCATAAGTAGCAGAGCTTCAAAGCCTTTGGGCCTCTAGTTATTGTTCGTCACCTTATTTGATGTCAATTCAGCCTGATCACTGAAAACAGCATCTTGCGTACTCCAAGAAGAGTTTGTTAGTTGCTTGTGTTGTCTTCCATACAGTGAGAATCGTACGGTTCAACATCCGTCGAGACTCTCCAGATATACAGCACGAAGAAAGGGCGTTACCACCAACATCAGACGCAGTGGATATTGGATTCAGGTGAGGTCCTATTGAAGCAGAGAGTTCTTACCTGGAATCAGGTATCATCAGTTTTTAAATTGATGATGATGATGATGTCAAACTTGGATCGAATGGTGCCAAGTTTGATAGTCACTATGTTTGTAATCTATTTTAGGATTAAATTCCCTAAGCACATATCATCCTCTACCATGCATATTACAAAAAAACTTACAAATGTGATCACATTGTGGTGTTCTATTTATTCTGAATTATTTAAGTTATGTGTTTTCTCCAGAGATGAGACTTTTGTCGACAATGTCCTGGAGAAACAAGCGGACATGATCCGTTATTTGAAACAACACAATGAGAAGCTGGGCAGAAAAATACTGGAGCTGACCACCCAGGTTGATGGGAGTCCTCGTGCTTAATGTCTGCGTTCGTGAAGTGCATGAGGCATATGGCAATACATGTTTGCATTTGTTATCATGCTTCAAAACATATAATCATTTTGTTATATTTTGATCAAAGATCAAAATAATAATGTATACAGTATTCCAATCCTATGTTTTGTAGATGTACTGATTTTAGTATGAATCTCAATCTGTTATTTTGGTGTTAATGCTTGATTGAATACAGCTGAGCTTGGTACAATCTGTTTATTTTGGTGTGATTGGTTGATTAAATACAGCTGAGCTTGCCACAACTCATGTCTTCATCAGATATAACATTCAACTGATATTGTCCCCAAGAAAAGGTTCTCAACATAGTAATGCTGATTCTCCAATCAACTTAGAATTCCTAATGAGTTGAAGTCTTGGTATTAACAGCATTGAACACCAAAAAAAGGTTAATACACCAAATTGTAATTATTTCTGTTTTTACATTCTTGTGGGTTCTCCGAAACTCATGACCCACTTTGATGCATATCGGTGATTGTATTATATGACCAATACATTCACTGATGGTTTATCCTGGTAGCATCACATAGCACCCAACATAATATAGCATGCCTTCACTACTGGGAGCCCTGTCATGAAACGATGATGTCGACCCCACTTCCCTTCACTTTTCTCTACCCTGGAGTAGTCGCCAATTCTTCTCTCTGATCCCGCCTCTACATTCTGATCCTGCCTCTACACTCTGATCCCGCCTCTACATTCTGATCCCGCCTCTACACTCTGATCCCGCCTCTACACTCTGATCCCGCCTCTACTCTCTACACTCTGATCCCGCCTCTACACTCGGGGTCCGTCATCTTCAGTTTTCAGTCGAGTAGATATAAGGAGATGTAGTGAGGGTTTCCTCTTCACTTCTTTCTACCGTATGGGATCCCAGTGGATGGTGGGAGGTGTTACTCTCAGTGGTTGGTCTGGTTTTGGAGGCAGGTGAATTGTCTTCCGCAGTAGGTAGGAAGCGTTGTATCAGAAGCTGAGGTTGAGCTGGTAGTTCTTGTTAATTGAGCTGCAGACAGAGCTTTCTATGCACATGAACTCCGGTCCTGAACACATGACACAATCATAATTGTCGTGATCATCAGGCTTAGGATGAGCCTGTTGATGCATGATCATAGTTCTATGGTACTCACAAAGATGTTCAATGATGAAACCTAGCGTTCACAACTACTTGGTACATTTGACTTACAGACGCTAATGTTTGTATGGTCATAAACGACACTCGGTTCGCCCTCATTGTCCTACTCTTTGTTCAGCCAGTTTAGAAATGCAGCAAACTAAGCTACAGGCAGACGTTGGACACTCAAATATAATGCCTTACCCCATTCCAGCCCCAAAGACATACCGAATATTGCAGCAAATCTTCCAATTACGGTCAATGTCCACATTAAAGAAAGTAATGAAGAACGTTTCAGTATACCCTGGTTTTAATAACTATATTACGGGCACTCAAGAAGAAATTATCTAATGCCCCAGAACCAACAAAGGTCGTAGTTGTTTCTTTTGATGAAATGGTAATCAGAGAGGATTTGTCATTTAATAGTCACAGAGATGTGATATAAGGCTACAGCCAATGTACCAATACCTTGCTAATCATGTCATAACATTGATGGTTCGGGGAATCACAGAGAAGTGGAAACAATCCATAGGTTGCTTTATCTTCATAAAACAGTAAAATGGCGTCAGGTGCTGAAAAATCACCTTTGTATTTCAATTTACGTTATGTTAGGGGTGTCAGCCGAACCTCGCCGCAGGCGGCCGCGCTTGTGCCTCAATGTTAATTCCGATTTTTTTCAACTTGCTCTAACTGGCATTTATATTTAAGATACATGGACGAATGATACATCAAACGAGAGCTAATGTATTGAATTTCAATAATATTGCTTTACTTTTCGCATTTTACCCCGTTTGAGCCATAAAAGTTGTGTGTTTGTGGAGCAATACGTTAAAATTCTAGGCGAGCATTTTTGACTTTTCGAGATTCAGCCCGTTTCGAATTCTCTAAATCTGTTCGCATTCGTTACTCGTATCGTTTTTATTGTTTAGTAGATGACAAGATGACATTCTAATGTTCATGATCATATAAAATCTAAAATAAATGGCCAAAGGGAAAATAATATTATTTACGTACGAAATGTTACGGTGTAAACAAATGTATTTTTTTCCCAATTTCATCTGATGGCCGCGACATAAGTACACACTTTTAACAAATTTAAGTATGATGTTAGAAATGGGTTAAGTTTTTTTTCTTATTTAATGGACCGGAATGGTCGTATTTTGCACTTCAAAACGTTGTCCAATCATCTCATGCTCGCCGCGTGAGCCCGTATCAGGGTCAACTTTGCCTTCATTCAACACGGCTTCGCGCTCTCGCAACCACCGCTGGACGTGCTCCGTTAAACAAAGTCGATTTTCGTTCATTTATCAATCCGAGCCCTAATATCCATCTATATACAGGGGTAATTCAAGTATAGTGGAATACTTTGGTCAAGTTTATTTTCTTATTGAATGGACCGGAATTGTCGTATTTTAGACTTAAAAATGTTCGATTTTGTCATTCCCGCGCCGGGAGAGCGTATACTATGCCTTCACACGGCCGACTCAAGATCGCTTACGCGACTGATCGCTTGGGGTCATACAAGGTCAATTTTCGTTCATTTAGATAGATAGATAGATAGATAGATAGATAGATAGATAGATAGATAGATAGATAGATAGATAGATAGATAGATAGATAGATAGATAGATAGATAGATAGATAGATAGATAGATAGATAGATAGATAGATAGATAGATAGATAGATAGATAGATAGATAGATAGATTAGATAATAGATTAGATAGATTAGATAGATAGATAGATAGATAGATAGATAGATAGATAGATAAGCTTTATTCCAGACACAGCTTATACTGACAAAAATATAAGTGGTCCATAATATGAAAAACAACATGAAATAACATGCTAAACATATGCAGGGTGAACGTGAGTCAATGTACAGTTTAGATACAGAAGGCCAGTGGCGTCTAATATTGGATGTATACACCCGACTGTAACAAATTTACAATGATAGGATTCTATTCAATCTATGAGTAAACTTGAAAACCAGGTTTCTTATGACAGATGCACATCCTTTAACATCATAAATAGTACATAATAAGCTGGAACTCTCAAACTCATTTATCAATCTGAGCCCTAATATCCACCTATATACAGGGGTAATTCAAGTATTGTGGAATACTATGGTCAAGTTTATTTTCTTATTGAATGGACCGGTATTGTCGTATTTAAGACTTTAAAATGTTCGATTTTGTCATTCCCGCGCCGGGAGAGCGTATAGCTTGCCTTATCAGCATTATGTGATTTAAGAAAACATTCGATTCTTGAACTTAATATGGTACTTAATTTATTTATTTGGGGTTGTGGATTCAAAAAATTATCCGTTACAGGCCAGTACCTTCAAAGGCAATATGCCGCTTGCGCTAGCGCGTGGAATTCGGCAGTTAGGGTTCACAGAGTAGATGTTGAGCGGCCGACAGTTACTGCGACGGTTGCACGAGCTGCTCGTCGCCAAGGGCACCACCCAGATTTAACACATCAAAGAGATTCTGTTAACCACGTTTTGTGTCAGATTCGTTCACGGAGTACATCCCGAGTATATCATGAGTTCACTCCAGCCTTATATAAGTTGCGTGTTGCCACGTCAATATTCATAACCATTGCGGTTAAACAATTCGCTTTTGAATCTCTCTCTGACAAAATTTTTGCGTGAAGACGCGAGTGACCACTGACTTTAAACCATCACTGGTTTAATCGAACCATATATCTCTCATCGTTACTTGACGCGGTGTACATATATTTCACCAATCTTATAAAGGGTGTGACAAATAAGTTGTACTGCCCTAGTCTGGCCCTGAGGATTTTTATTGGTCTTGGTACACCGCTAGGACATTTTATTATTACCTAGAAAGACTTGTTCTGTCACGAAAACAACTAGGGGAAGTTTTCAGTAAAGAAGAAAACACTACGCTGTTGTCCGATGAAACCAGCAAATTTGGGCGGAAGTTTATGGGGTATGAAGCTGCTGATGAAAAAGGGAATATTTGGGTGCTGGGTTTGCGGGACATTAAAACTAAGTCTGCGCAAGATCTTGATGATGCTGCAAATGCCTCTCAAAATGAAGTGTCTAAGTTTTACAACACATTTCTTCTACAATGTCTGACCGTGCAGCAACAGAAATCAAATTCAACCAGCTCTTAGAGAATTACCTTGTTTGGCAATTTCAGACAGGTGTCTGGTTGCAATAGTTTAAGCCTTGTTTGGCAATTTCAGACAGGTGTCTGGTTGCAATAGTTTAAGCCTTGTTTGGCAATTTCAGATAGGTGTCTGGTTGCAATAGTTTAAGCCTTGTTTGGCAATTTCAGACAGGTGTCTGGTTGCAATTGTATAAGCATTGTTTGGCAATTTCAGACAGATGTCTGGTTGCAATAGTTAAAGCCTTGTTTGGCAATTTCAGACAGGTGTCTGGTTGCAATAGTTTAAGCCTCGTTTGGCAATTTCAGACAGGTGTCTGGTTGCAATAGTTTAAGCCTTGTTTGGCAATTTCATACAGGTATCTGGTTGCAATAGATTAGCATTGTTTGGCAATTTCATACAGGTGTCTGGTTGCAATTGTATAAGCATTGTTTGGCAATTTTAGACAGGTATCTGGAAAAGTGAAAAGTGGCTGTCATCCTGTCAATTCTGGCACAAAACCGAGCAATTCCATGGAATTTGAAACCTCATTAACTTTTTTAATAATTGATTTAAAAAAATGAAACATAGCTTTTTAGAATCCTCTACATTGTACATTTCTTGTGGTATAATTTCACTATGATATTCAAAATATAAGACATGAAAAGTGGCTGTTATCCCTTACCGTGGAATTCTGGCACAAAACCGAGCAATACAATGGAATTTGAAACCTATAACTTTTTTACTAATTGATTTGAAAAAATGAAACATTGCATTTTAGAATCCTCTAGATTATACATAGCTTTTTATAATCCTCATGAGTATACCTATCTTCATGTATAATTTCAACGAGATGCAAAGAATTTGAAAAAAATCCCTGACAGCCCTAGTTATGTTCGGGTGATTGTTCGAAAATTGAACCACAAAAATCGAGTAAACGCAAATTTATCTTACATTCGGTTTCATAAAACAAACCATGGAAAATCGATGTCAAAGACAAAGGCACTTTTAGATCATAAAAGATGCATTTTTCGGCGATTTGGTAATTTTTTGATTTTGCTTCCATTCTTGTGTCGTTGCTAAAACGATTCGTTTTCAATTCGTTCATATTATTGAGAACACCAAATCATCGATGATTAATCGATAAAGGCCCATTGAAACAAACTCCGACTTTTGTTTTAAATAATATTCAAATGAATAACGATCTGAACCGGTAACTACGCATGCGCAACTCTACCATTTGGTCTGTTGGACTAGTACTGAGTAATCGGTAGATTAATTTATTTTCAAAATAGAATTTTGATGGGTTTTGATGAAATTCACCGTTAAGCTTAAGGTATAAAAACCCTCTAATGCTTTGCATGTTGTAAAAACTAACAAAATGACAACGCAAACTCATACTCAGATTTTCGAGCAGAAAGACATCTTGTCTATTTTATTAGCCGCTGAAGTTGTTAAAGATGCATTTTTTGAAAAAATGACATGCGGTTTTTTTGCTCCATTTAATAGAACAATTCTTTTGGAACCCATATAAACCATTTTGCGGACTAGTTCAACGCTATATCGTCGATTACACCGTATCGAAATCTGTCGGCCACACCCATGTTTACAAACATGAGCACATGTCGATGGGAAAATGACGCATGCGTATTGAAGGGTCATTTGTTGACAACACATAGTCGTGACGTCACGCGCAGCGCAGATTCGATAGAAGATGGAAACGCATGCAACCGAAATGGTGAGTGTTTTGATTCCTACATTTCTCTTCTTTCTTCTTCTTTGATTGGTTTTTTCGAATGTTGTATATAAAAAAAAGAACCCGCCTCAATTAAGTGAACACTATCAGTACAATAGATTACCGTAAATTTAACAACAGATAGCCTGCGAACGAACCCTGAGGTAGCCCTTAGACTTAGTATATTTATACTGAGGCTGCGCATGTTCAAGCGTAATAAAAACGATATTCTTGACTAGTTTTTCACGTTTTGGAGTGTAAAGCCGTGACTCTTGTTCGAAGTTTGATTATTTCTTATGCAATTATCGGTGCTTTTTCATAGCAAACTATTGGAGTATTCCTGAATGAACTCATAAATTGTATTATAAATCAAGGGCTGAAACTGGGGTCTCCCTCATGACGTCTACTTTATCTGGTTATAGTGAACTGAAACATGGATTTGAATTGGCTGGCGGGTCGCTATCTTCTATGCATACATAAACCCTACAGAGAAGATAACCGCCAGCCAATGCAAATCCCTGTGTACTGAAACGTCAATGCTAGGAGTTTGGTGTGGTATGTATCATCGTATTGGTTTGGCTGACTTTTGCAGGCTTTTGGCTCAAACACTGTAACATTATTGATTGAATTATTCTTGTCATGTTCATTCATTGATTAAATTGAACCAACCCACTTTCAAATTTAAAGGAAATCAAAATGCCAAGGAGGGGATCACATACAAGAAGAGGCAGTGGAAGGGGTCATGGTACAGATTCTGACAACATGTGTGGAATTGAGGTTGATTCCTTTATTATTTGATTCTTATCAAGGGTATTTTATTGAACTCAATACACCCATTATGACTGGGAAGGATGTGTTTAATGGTTTGAAATTGTTCACCATGACACAGGTGTCCAAGTTGGTGGAGGTTGCAGACAAGCCTGAAGAGGTGGCAGAGGAGCCCCACCTTCTTCAAACAAGGTACTTTTGGGCTTGCCTTACCTAATTGAATCACTTTGTCAGTAAATAGGTCCAATGTTGAACTATCGAACCATAAATTTCCATTGGTTCTCATTTGTTTGTAGACCTCGACAGGCCGAAAGCGAGTCAATCTTGTTTGCAGTGGCTACCTTTGCAACACACCAATAATACTAACCAGACCCTACAGCAGAGTAGAGTGACTGCTAAATCTTTAGAGCTGTCACAGAAGGAGAAAATGAAGGTATTGTACAACTCAGCATTTAGCACTCTAAAGCTGCTCCAAAAACCTTCTTGCAATTTTGGTCACAGAGAGAGATTTGTATTGGAGATATTCAATCCATCAAAAAGAAGACTTTTGATTACTCATATTTTCAGAATTTAGTGCAGTGGCTGGATTTGGATGGGGCGGGTCAGTTGCTGGTTAGAAAGACAGCCACAGTTTGCGCTTACAATCACCCGACAACCCACACCGCCGAAAGAAGGATTCCACCCTCCATCAACTACCACTTCCCCAGACTGTTGCATCTGCCTTCAATGTAGGGAAATGCCTCCCCCTGTGGAGCGGCAATGGTGCACTAACAGCCCAGACTTTTGCACATATGCACTACCTCAGATGGAAGGAGTTGTGCTTGACCCGATGGTCATTGAGGTTATTAACAGGTACCGGGTGGACTTGCTATGGGATGCGGTTGTCGAGGACAAAAAAAAAAGATGCTTAGACACGGCGCCTATCAGCAATTGGTTCAGTGGATTCATGTATTTTTGGAGGAGTGCAACAGGAGGGTAACTCCGGTTGTGTAAGGAAGATCAGAGACCTCTTCCTTAACAAGTATTGACAGTATACAGGCTTAATACAAAATAGGTTTTGGTAATATACTAAGCCTAAATGTTTTAATTTTAATCCGGAAATATCACATTGTTCTGATTGGTATTTTTTGTGTAGATTATAAATTGCTTAGTCTTACAAAACATGTGGTATTATTTGTTCTGAACATTTTTGCTTCAACAATCTGATAACTTATTGTCTATATGTTTTATGGAATGAGCTTTCATATATTAGTAAATTTTTTCGTCTCTCAAACACAGAAGAAAAGAATTATGCACACATTATTTTGTCAATTAGTCATGACACTTATCTTCAGATTTGACTTTTTATGTTCATAATTCTAGCCCTGATAAAAAAAGAAGTGACATTAAAATGAGTTCATGTATTATTTATTTGCCAATTACATGAGTTCTCTTCTATTACAGTTTGGATTAACAGACAAAAGAATGTGACTAATAAAATATTTGTACATTTCAACAAAAACAAATTTCCAAATCATATTTTTAATCAAAATAAGACTCCTGCAACTGTTTCTTGGGTAGATGGCCTGGCACAGGAGCAATGTTCAAACTGATTTTGCGGGGGTCATCAGCAGAGCATTGTGGGTTTGTTGTGTGATTGCTGTCGCATTGCTTGGGCCTAAAGATTTCTGTCATCATATCTGGTATATGGGCGCAAGTCTTGGCCTCTAAACCGATGACCACGTCTTTGACTGCTTGTTGAAGTGATTGCTGGACCTGTAACACAACAAATGGCATTATATGGCCAAATAGCTAGAACACATTACATGTGCAGCATCAGTATTTTGTTTTCTGATAGGACATTTAGTCAGTGTGTAGTTGAGTGGTCAGACTTACATTGGCTGACCAACCCTACTTGAGTGCATATGCCTGTTGTGGTCCATTGTCACAACTTGACTGCAGGCAAGGTTAGACGAAAACTTGATCACCAGCCATTGAATTAGGGTCAAGAGGATGCAATAATTTCTCTACCTGAAATTTACAAATTAAGTAAGGTATGTTTGCAACAACAATTTACAAATCTAAATGGTGCAATGGACTCACAATAGGCCCTTAGATTTTATTTAATCGGTGACATTTACACAAGTCGATTCAATACAGACCGATTCGATAGCAGGGTATTCATAATACAACGAGATTACTAGCTCCGGTCATAACGGTAACATGAATTTATACGCAGACGTCTTGTAGGGCTACGAGATTACTTACATGTCCAGCAAAACTTTGCAGCTTCTTCGTTGGTCACACTCCTCACTTCCCTGAATGCCTATCTTAAGACACCCTCGTGTTAGACCGCAGCTGGTCTAGCTCCCGCTTCCTTCTCTTAGTTGTTGAATCTATAAACAGCTTCTTTCTTCCCTCCACCTTTTCTTCGTTTCTTGGTTTGATCGTCCTTTATCGCAATGAAAATAGCGCAAACTAAACACCCGCCGGCGGCAATCGGCACAGAGTGATGACGTTTCTGCGCTTCCGGAATTAATAATACATGAGCTTCCAAATATGGTCTATTCTTGGCTGGAAGTGAAAAATAAGGAATTGAAGGTTTATTCACGAACAACAAGAAATATATACGGCCATTCCAACTTTGGAATCCGGATATCAGCACCATTTAGGGTACTCTTGCAATTAGCAACTTTTTTTTTCGATTCGATTTTTTTGAAAAAATGCACCTTTAATCATCAGGTACCGAGCATTATGATCATTAGTTCAGTTGCAGATCATAATGAGCAGCTTAACCTGATAGAAAATGGGATGAAATTAGCTCTTGTGAACCAAGTGGAGCTTGTGCTCGCTCCACAAGGTAGCACTCGATCGACTGTTGGTCTGCTGGGCTAGGTGAAAGGTGTAATCTTGCGGTGGGTAATAGCATCAGGTATGAGTTTATTCGTGGGTGCTCTTTTGTTCGTGGCAACGTTAACTTCAAAATGTCTCTTTATTATCGATGACATAGCAAGCCCTCGAAGTTGTCAGTATATACATTGATAATGTCTATAGTCGTTTTCTTTTCGTCGGAAGACAACGCTCGTGTAAGCCTGTAATTGGGATAATATCAAAGGTCGCATTGTTACGGTGACGGGGGGAGATGAAAGTCAAGAACGGGACATCAAATGCCACAACGACTCGGGAACAAATACTTGATTCGCACTGGTACATGTCTAGACCAACAGTCGATCGGGTACTCCCTTGTTCAAAAGAGCTATACATATCCATTAGCGCCCAGCATTCCATGAAACCGCCATTGAACATCTTATCTCGGGAAGATGAACTGCATCTACACCTAGGTAAAGAAACTTCGCCTCTGACAGCGTGTGCGCTGTTTACAACTTTCGATCTCTCGTATCAGCACTATAGACTGTTAGGGATATCCCGGGGGGGGGGGGGGGGGGGGGGGTCACTTAATGGTATAGAGGTAGTACATATGTGCCCGCGCGACGGGGTATGTTTTTTCGGCCTCTTGACTTGTACGACGGGTTTTTGGGACTCATACTTGTACGACGGGGTATGTTTTTGAGCTTCAATCTGTACGAGGGGTCATACATTCGCATAATACCTTGTACGACGGGGTATGCTTTTGGCCATTTTGACCTTGTACGACGGGTACGGGTTTTCGAGGTCCCGCGGCACACCCCTATCCAGAATAAGGCCAAGTGCCCCCCCCCCCCCCCCGGGGGGATATCAGACCGGCAACAATTAGGGGCGAGGTAACTTGCCCAATCTACACCAAGTGATTTAGAAGCCGGGTATCGTTTTCCAAAATACGGTTGTTCAAAACACAGGAGGTATGAAAAGTGTGAGGTAATAGTAGCTCTTCCGAACCAAGCTGCAGCCACAACAACGTAAACACCGTTTTGTTCACGATTTACTCATCACAAACATTTAACCCCTTGGGCAGGAGATGTATCTCATCATAGCACACACTTAGTCTAGGCTGTTCTATTTTGTCAAATTGAAGTGCAGCTTAACTTGAAGGATGTCTTGAAAGTTGATAAAGCCATTTATATAGGACTATGTAAAATTAAATTAGGTTACAAGTCGAAAGGTATTTTAGTGTGAATCGGGCTGATCGTGCTATGTGTGACCAAATAAACTGATTTCCTCCTTATGAGATGTATCTGCATGGTAAGTTCATAACAAATTTCTTAAGATATCACGTGTTTAATTAAAAAAGACAGACGCAAATAAGTATAATACACATATATACAAAGGGGATCACTTTAATGCTTTCCTCGTATAAAAACTGAAACACAGAGAAGACAGTTTGTTCACTTGAGCGACAACCGACAGCTTGCCTCCCTGGGATCGTAAACCAGTCTCGAAATGTCATAACGTTCTGACAGTAACAAAACAAAACAACTTGCACAATACATCATAATGTCCACGCTGTCCGTCTTTCTAAACGAAACTAGTCATTTAATTACAAGTACCGTCACCAAGAATGCAACAAGTTGCCATTAAACTGCTTTAAAACTATCTCACGAGGCGTGACCTTTACTAATCCTAGACACAACTTGATCGTTTTCTGAGAGAACATTTCACAGGTTGAATCTAGACCCACAATGTTATTAAGTTATACCTAAGAATGTTGACTTGACCTTTGATGTTTCTTCAATCCCGCTCGCTCAACAATGGATGCACACGAAATGATAGAAAAAAAAAAGAAAACCTAGCACCAGTATGAAATCAAGTTAAGTTTTCACAGTGTTGATCGCAAAATTTTGAAATAACTAAAAGTCTTATCTTCAAGCGGCAGGTGGCGCTTCCGCTTGAGGGGTAAGCAGACGACAAGAGCTTGGAGGCGGGAAGTGAGATGGGATGAAGTAGACGAAGGCGCGCTGTTTAGAAGCACTTCCTGTGGACGATGGATGGGCCGGACTCATCATACTCCTGCTTGCTGATCCACATCTGCTGGAAGGTGGAGAGGGAGGCCAGGATGGAGCCACCGATCCATACGGAGTATTTCCTCTCTGGTGGGGCAATGATCTTGATCTTCATGGTGCTTGGGGCCAGAGCGGTGATTTCCTTCTGCATACGGTCAGCAATACCGGGGTACATGGTGGTACCACCGGACAGCACGGTGTTGGCGTACAGATCCTTACGGATATCGACGTCGCACTTCATGATGGAGTTGTAGGTGGTCTCGTGGATACCGGCAGACTCCATACCCAAGAAGGATGGCTGGAAGAGAGCCTCGGGGCACCTGAAACGCTCGTTACCGATGGTGATCACCTGACCGTCGGGAAGCTCGTAGGACTTCTCGAGGGATGAGGAGGAGGCAGCGGTGGCCATCTCCTGCTCGAAGTCGAGGGCAACATAGCACAGCTTCTCCTTGATGTCACGTACGATTTCACGCTCGGCTGTGGTGGTGAAACTGTAGCCCCTCTCAGTCAGGATCTTCATCAGGTAATCAGTGAGATCACGGCCAGCCAAGTCCAGACGGAGGATGGCGTGGGGAAGGGCGTAACCTTCGTAGATGGGCACGGTGTGGGTGACACCATCGCCGGAGTCGAGCACGATACCGGTGGTACGACCGGAAGCGTACAGGGAAAGTACAGCCTGGATGGCGACGTACATGGCTGGGGCGTTGAAGGTCTCGAACATGATCTGGGTCATCTTTTCGCGGTTAGCCTTGGGGTTGAGGGGGGCCTCTGTGAGGAGGACGGGATGCTCCTCGGGGGCAACACGCAGCTCGTTGTAGAAGGTGTGATGCCAGATCTTCTCCATGTCGTCCCAGTTGGTGACGATGCCGTGCTCGATGGGGTACTTGAGGGTGAGGATACCACGCTTGCTCTGGGCCTCATCTCCTACATAGCTGTCCTTCTGACCCATACCCACCATGACACCCTGTCAACAGAGTAACAACACATATTGAGATCAGACTTGAAACAACTTCAAACACATCTCAGCTCACCAATTCAAACATCATTAGCTTGGCTATGTTTGCAGAAGCAACCGCAACACTTCCTCATTCTCATGCGCAACTGAAACCACCGCCGTCAGCGCGAGGGACAACTTTATTAAATGTTATCCTGATCGGCGCCTGATAACATATTTGTACCATGCCACCGATACTCGCATTTATGTACATGGTTTGCTTTAGTGAGGGCGGTCCATTTGAAACATTATATATATTATCATTTATCTAAGAACCATCGAGAATCCTGAAATCCCCAAAGAGTAACCCCTCCCAGTACAAAGGCCACATACACGCCTTCTGTCTGGACCCAGGATTCCGCTAGTGGGCGGATCCCTGGAATCCGACACAGGGCATCACGTGACCGACGCCATGATGAGCCCCTCCTAATAAGTTCATGCAAATGATAAGAAGCCGGTACCACGTGGTTACTTGAAACCCACCTACTCAAAGGCCAACTTTTGAACAAATCCGTTCAAGTTGGCAACTAACGATTCATTGATAACTCCCATTATTCCACAGAGATATTCCCAAACCATTCTAGCTAGTAACCACTGGAAAATTAAGGTTGTTTAACAGAACTGTTGGATAACGTTGTCTTACTTGACTACCGCCTTGTGTTTCTTTTTCTGAAGCAACCACGTACTGTTGCCGAATGCGAAATCGTTTCCAAAGGAAAAGCTCATCGGAGATTAAGTTCACTGTTCTATACATTTTTTGTTTCACTTCTCTTCACTCGTATTGAAAATCATTTAAGACCCGAGTTAACTTAAACAACTCAGCCCACTACCTCTTATGAACTTATTAATTCTACCCACTTCGATATTTTTTTCGCTTTCTTGCATCGTTGTAAGAAAATGAAGTTGTCACTCACCTGATGACGGGGGCGTCCGACGATGGATGGGAAGACAGCTCTGGGAGCATCGTCACCGGCGAAACCGGCCTTGCACATGCCGGAGCCGTTATCAACTACGAGAGCAGCAACATCATCGTCACACATCTTGGCTGTTTAGGTGGTTGATTTCTCAACTAATGTTAAATGAACGAATCGTGGGAGATGTGCTCCTGTGCTCTCTCAGAAAAGCAGATGGCTGATGATAGGCCGATGTGCTGTTTATATACGCTTGGAGTGGAGGTTCGGGAATTGTCGGAGATCTCCGTCGTTCGGATGCCAAGCCGTCTCCTTATTTGGAGAAGCGGATGCCATATTCGGGAGGCCACTTGGCCGCCATGTTTTCGAGAGAGACGCCCACTACCCCGCGCAGGCGCGAGCAGACGACATCTGGATGAATCAGAGCGAGGCCTGTGGCTTGTGCGTGGCTTAGTATGAATGCGGTGTGTTAGGGGAGGGGGCAGAAGAGGGACCAAAGGGAGGGGTTATGGTGCATTTTCAAGGGTGGTTCCCTGCGCGCGTCACTGAGACAGCGCCAACAGCTCCAACTTGATAACAAGAACAAAGGTCTAGTGGGCGATAATGTAATGAACTGGGCTGGTATTCTAGGTGTTGAATTTAGCTAATAAATATCACGGTATTTCACACTGACCAATCGTTGTGCTAATTATGACATTTCATTAGAATTAACGTCTTAAGGATAGGCATGAAACATGCGATAAACCATCTTCGCAAGCCTGAAAGTGTTGTTAAATATGCCACCTGCATCATCCATGGAATACGAAAATGTAGTGAAGTTTTAGTATTTTGTTGCTCCATATTTTCTTCAACATGACAGTTTTTGAGAGCTGCAGTGTAAAGGTCAGCGAGTGCTATGCGCTCAGTACAACGGATGACGTGGTGTACAAAAGAAACGCCCGACACAAAACCGCCTGCTACATGTACACTCAAGTGTTTATCGTGACAGAATATGGCCACAGATGTCTCGTTACTCAGAAAAGCACTCCCGGAATACTTAGTACTTCCTTACGCCCCCTTACCCTACCTGTTTACTCTCCAAATGTCCAAGTCTTAGGTGGCCAGTAGTATTTTGGTTGAACCAAGAAAGAGGTACTCGTGGAGAGGTGTACTTTGACATGTGGCACTGTAATCGGTAAATTGTGTTTTCTTCCTCTTTTTGTGTTGTCTGAGAGTGACGGTGAGGCGATACTGATGTTGATTGGTGCAACAGCGGTTGACTTACTTAAGTGCTACGTCTGATGACAAACAAGCATCAGCATATGTCGATATTATGGCGCTAGAATTTAGTTTCATTATGATTTTCATAATTCGTAAATTTGAATAACTTAACTGCCTTTGGTGGGTAACTAACGATGCATTCGTGATATTTTTTGGGCTGTACGTGGCTTAAGGACGATTTCAAATTCAATATCATCTTATTCCAATCACTCAAGAGCACTTAAGGAATTACGACCTAGATACACAATAATTCGACCGGGGAATTTGTTAAAATTTGTGACTATGTGTTTGCACGTTAACAGCATCCATGTGCTTATACCAAAGTCGAGGTCCAATAATAGTGGATGCAAGTCGAAACAACCAATGCTTTGCATCTTACGTAAGTGTAGTAATTGTAACTCCGCCTCGCAATATCCTTATTACATCTCCCGTGACTCCAAACGACACAGCTCGCTCGCTTAGTAGATTGAGGGGTTACTCCTTAGTTTGAGGAAGTGGAATTCAATGTTGTACACTAAGAACAAATGAGAAGATTTAATATCGTTTGTTTCAATTACCCATTGTATTATTATTATATGATAATAACGTTAAAGTATATTGGCCTTACAGGCAACATTGGTAGGTATGGGTCTTTACCATGATGGCATGAAATGTTGATCTTGCATAGAAACATTTATGTCATGAACAATTTGCAGACTTTATTTCAAATTTTTCAACATGCATTTGACAAAAGCTCAACTCATAGGAAAGTCCCATTCCGTGTTATATTTGTCCGAACGTGTGATTCTAGAGTGCCTCCCTCCCAGAAATCGCGCCCCCTAGAATTCCGTCCGTCTGCATGAACGATGATGGACTGAAGGATAAACAACAGGACGCGCGTCAAACCAGTTGTGGTATTCAGTCGGATGGCTTCTTGCTGAACAATTTCATCAAAAGAATACAGTCGCTGGAGATAATTTGATTTCATTTTCCTGATCATGCTCAGTCATTCCCGACAGCGATGGAGAGTTGTCATCTAGCTCCTCAATTGTTTCCACAACTCGAACAAGCTGACGAACTCGATCAATGCTGTATCTGGGCTGGCGATACCATACTTCGCCTACGTTATTGTGGTTAGATTGGACAGTTGGCTTGTTTTGGTTTCACGGACACGCTTGTATCACTGGTTGATTTACCGAATTTCGCATGTCTCCTCAATATTTGTCAATGATTGAAACTTTAAAGAATGGCCGAGATCTATTAAGATAGCGGGATATTGGTCACC
>CM067347.1:54492136-54502136 GCA_034190875.2 Urechis unicinctus | reverse complement strand
TTTCCTTTGTAGCTGCAGTCGAGGACAGCGGATTATAAGGGACAGTTGCGTAAAGCAGACGCGTTTTCCACGCTCGTCGTTATTCAGACTTTGTTCATGTGCTATAGGGATATCATAAGACGATCCCACGAGACTTATATACTCTACAACTCGATGGTCAGTTAGATTAGCAAAATACCACAACGCCACTTGATGGCTGTTTTTCGTAACAATCTACCTGACCTAGATAACGCGACAAACACTCAGCAATATCTCTTGAAAGCTTGAAGACGGACTTATATGATATCGTTAAAAAGTGCACCCTGTCTCCAACAAAGATTCCTGGTGTGAGATATAACGAGAGATAACGAGTGTGGATTCACCGTCATCGCCATATATGGTCATGTTGCCGAAATGTCACGTGGTATTTATATTTAGTGATTGTAAAGGCGGGTGGGAGGGTTCTTACATATCTTGAATGTGTGTACGGGGTGAGAATTGGAGGGGGGTGAGGGGGTGTCTACTCTGTAGTATTGACGTACCTTAACGATTGCACCAGGATCCAGCCGCAGATATTGATGGCAGCTTCCTGGATCACTAACTTATACATGATAAATCACAGTACCAAAATGCCTGCCTCTTTGTTGAAGCATGGGATGTTAATATATTGGAGTTGAACGTCTATGCATACGGCCCGGTCAATGGATTCATGCACGTTTATACATTGAGTGGAACCTATCTAAGCGGACCGCTGTGTATTAAGGACACTAGCGTATTAACGACACGAGTTGAGTAACTATGCATGTGCAATGGGATCATTCTCTGGTATTATCGCTCTGACTTTGTTGGCGGCTTTTCAGTGTGTAGCACGTGCCATATTTGGTATATTTTTCACGTCCCGTCGAAAATACGCCTGATATCAGCCCTCAGATTTCTATGGGTCAGCGATTGGGACTCGGCTCTACGGGTATCATTTCTAAAACTTTGATGAGATTTGACTTTTAACGTTGGTTATCTGAGGACGGATGACATATCTCACTTGTCCAATTCGCCCAGAATCGAGCCATTTAGCACGACACGATTTGTGTCTTAATGTACAATCTACATCATATATAAAAAAGACACATCAACAGGGCATAACAACACAGCTACAACGCACCAGCCACACACACAGGAATGGTGAAGCAATCCATCCCCTGTATACCTGTCATACGTGCAGCCTTCGTGAATATAAGCGGTTACCTGTCTGTCTCTCTATCTGGCCGATCTGATGTTAGCATGCAGACAAGTCTCGCTTTGGTGGCCACTTAAGCAATAAACGACAGTCGCTCTTGTCGGTGTTCGATTTATACTATAAAATGGTGCCGTTCAAGGCAGGTGTCCGCTACACGCAAGTGCCGATCAAGGCAGGTGTCCGCTACACGCAAGTGCCGATCAAGGCAGGTGTCCGCTACACGCAAGTGCCGATCAAGGCAGGTGTCCGCTACACGCAAGTGCCGTTCAAGGCAGGTGTCCGCTACACGCAAGTGCCGTTCAAGGCAGGTGTCCGCTACACGCAAGTGCCGATCAAGGCAGGTGTCCGCTACACGCAAGTGCCGATCAAGGCAAACAATAAAGCACTGCATCGTGTGCACTGACACAATAGCTATTTTTACGCATGATGAATGTTAGATTTCAATGATGGTCATTCATTGATTGTGCGCTCTGGAATGAAACACCTTATCATCCATTATAAGGAGGGATCATCGATCGTCCAACACTGAGTCCGGTTATATCGCATTGCTTTATCTCAACAAGTCCTCCACCGAGTGTATGTGGGCAGTAAAGTGTGGGCGTGTCAACCGGTCGACTGAGACCCAGCACAAACTAGGCCGTTATAAGGTTATAAAGTGTGACATCATGGCTGTCCCAAAACTGGACTTAAAGAGACTGTTCAGCCCAATATTTGTAACTAGGTTACCTAGCAGATTGCTTGGCAACTGCACCTGGGAAACCAAAAGCTTAAGGTTTTCAGACTTTCAGTCGTTCTGCGGCGCTGTTGTCACTGAAAATAGATCCTGCTGTCGACATTTATGTTGTCAGAAATAACTCTTCCTGCTTGTCGGTCTAATTTTTGCGCAATGATGCCCACAACTTGATAAGTAAAGATTTGATGAAATCAACATTTTGTTACCTAAACGGAAGTATACACATTGATAGCGAGGCAGTTATAGAGCGCGTAATGTTTCACAGCTATCATTCTTGTGGTTCACAGTTTGAGGGAGGCATCGTTATCGACGGAACGACACGACTAAATAACACAAATTTCTACTGTACATCATGAATATTTCAATTAAACTAATAATGTTGAAAATTTATCAGCATGATTTTAGATCATGTAAAATTTGCGGCACAAATTAAAAGATGGCATTATTTATATCTGCGTTGAACTTAGTAATGTATCAACAAAACGATTCCTGAGTGCCCGATATAGGGCTGAACATCCTCTGGTTCATTTAGATCGTGTTCAACGGAATACACATCATTTCTGGAGTTAAATATCGCGATCCATGACAGTACCTAAGCATTTACGACCATTCTGATGTTTATTTCGCGATTAGTTTATTAAGAATGCCAACATGCAATATATAGAATGTTTTCACCCACACAGTTACCTAAGTATATACGACCATAGTGCAGATGACTGGGGCTGAACATATCAGTGTCAGTCCATTTGAATGGATTTTTTTATATCAAATTCCGGTCTTAAAATCTTGTATATAGGAGCTGCTGGGCCTCACATTTAAAGTCAATGGGAAGTAGTCCAACTCAATTAGAGATGTTTATAATTTAATTTGTATGAATATTAATATCGAATCACTATTTGTTTGGTTCAATTTGGCTTTGTAATCAATAGCAGTCATTGAAATATTACGTGAATCATCTTCTTCGACATTATTTCATCGGTAATTAAGGAATCATTCTGGTGCTAAACATGGTATTCCGAGAAAAAAACTTTTTTGTTCACTGTGACATCTCTGTCATAATGGTTTGTGGATACCTTCGAGCTCAAACAATACTGGACAAAGATAAATTTTCAAAAGAGAAATACTATTTCTTTGGTTCAGCAGATCTTCCAGTAAAAAATGCGGCTCGATAAAACCTCACCTCTATATTGATTAGTGTCTGTATTTCGGTCTCCACTAATTAATGAAAACTAAGAACTTGAATACCGTATCTTAAGTATTTGCTGAAAGTCAGTGGGCGTTGGTTCAGTCGAATTGTATAACATTATGATATCTCACTTCTTTGTTCAACGCTATGACCAGTCGTCAGCAACTGTCCCATTATCTGATTATGTAAACCACTCTAAGTTTATCCCAAGCCAACTTCTTTATGTTTTCGAGAATTTAGATTGTTGATATCTAGAGAAAATAGAAGGAAAAAAGGAAAATATATATACAAGCTCGTGGTTACGTGAACATACAACACGCTGACCTGTCTATCTTGTTTCTATTCACAGAAAACCCAGATATCGAATGTCCAGTTTTTATTCCAACTTTATATCTTCATTTCACAACGCCAGGATCAATAGATTTAAACCGACTGCTCGACCGGAATGAAAATGTATTACCCAGTATCAAGAAATTCGTATGATTTTATGTGGACACGAATGTCTAAACTTCCGAATATTTGGAATTCAATCGCGTGATCACATGTGAATAATGACCGGACTCCTACTACACCATTTTTTTAAACATATAAATGTTGAAATCACAATTGGTGAAATTTACTCATTTATTATGCGATTATTTTACTTATGAATCAGTTTAATTAACAACACGTCGAGCATTTCCAATATAGCTGATTTGAAATTCAGTCCATTCTGATGTTTATTACGCGATTAGTTATTCAGAATGTCAACATCCAATAGATTGAATGTTTTCACGTCTGATTTGAAATTCGTTGATTCGTGAACGCCAGTATCATAACTTCTGGCGATAATTCAATATATAACCATTTTCATAGATTATTATTAAATATTCATTATATTTCTAAACCTATTGCATCAATGTTGGTGCGACGATTCTTTATCATATTGGCAATTCAAGTTATAAATACAGATTAAATATATTGCAAGTATATTATATGAAAATGCTATGTTGACGAGATTTTATCATGATGAAACATTATTCAGGCGTGGTGCATTCAAATCAACAGGCGATTCCATGTTCTTGATCTAGAGTAGCTGCATCATCTTACATGTATTTATTTGAAAAATTTGGTCAGTCTGTCAGTCTTGCTGTCTGTCTGTCCGTCTGTCCATCTTCTCCTTTTAAATTGCTAAACAAAACCCTTAGCAAATTGGTCGATATGAGAAACTTTTCATCAGGAATATGCTTCTGTACATTGGAGATTACAATGTCGTTGTCTTGAATGTTCAAACTGCCTTCGAGTCAAAGGCTTCCTTTAAGCCAAAAACTTGGTTTCAATGTACTCCTCCCAATTGCTGAATCTAGCCAGCTGGAAATTGGTCCCCAGGTGGAACTTAACACAAGGAATCTGCTGCTGCGCAATGCTCTTCAAAGGCCAAAACAGGAATACGATGCCATGTCTTAACGTAGTTTTTTAGGTATCTGAGGGAATAAGGATGTAATAACAGTGGGGATTAGGGTGGGCACTAATACAAATAACAAGGGCGAATTCGCCTCGATTAGGTGTTTACATATGTGATCATAACGGGGAAGTCTTTATGGTCTGGTTATGCGTGCGCCTGTGATAAGATACTCTGGGGGACGTGATTCGAACGGAGGTAAGAAATTGCTGGAGGAAATCCTTCGTCACACCCACAGCTCAATGCGCACGCGTACATGGGACATCTGCGGACCCTACACCTTTAAGACCTTTAAGACTTGTCTTTAAGACCGGTCTATCAGCAGAATGATCAATCGACCGTAACCCAATTCTTGCGCGTGAGTTAAAGTAAATAGGGTTAAAGGCAGGTGAAATGAAAACTACTCCTCACAGAGAAATCTAGTTTCCCATCGTGTCTGGTGTGTTCGTGGCATTTATGCATTTTGTTTGTCTATATTGAAGAGAAGGTGAGTCAACGAATATATTAGCCCTACAAGACGTCTGCGTAGACGTCTTACCTTTTTTCGAAACAACGCAATGCGAATATTTTTAGATCGATTCAGACAACTACCAAGCACAAAACATACACAAGTGATGGAGTTATAGAATGCAATGATGTTTTACGGACGATTTTATCCCTTTTCGGCGGGGGATTTCATCCATGGTAATTATTTATAGTTCGATCAATTTGGGAAGCGGTAAAAAGTCAGAAACACAGCAACATGTTTGTTTACAAGTTCAAGACCACATGCATTGCCCATGCGCAGAATGACGAAGTCTAATGCTAAGCCCGGGGGGGGGGCACTTAAGTGTAATGATATAGTATACATGTGCCGCACGAAGGGGGTGGTTTTTTTTGACATCTCGACTTTTACGACGGGTTAGACAATCGCATAATACCTTGTACGATGGAGTATACTTTTTCTCATTCTCAACGAGTTCAACGGGTACGGGATTTCGAGGTCCCGCGGCACACCCCTATCCGAGTTAGGGTAAGTGCCCCCCACTTGGGATGCTAAGGCAATGCGGGAAATCGCGAGAATTAATAGTTTCCAAAATGGCAGACTTCGTATCGCGATTTGTTCGGAAACGAACTATCGATGGCATTTATTGAAGAATAGCGTCGAGTGGTGGTAAGTTTTTTGGAGCGAAAGGTCTATTTTTTGTAAAGGCTCTTGATATATGTTATTTTCTAGGTGCGAAATGTAGCCCTTCGCGAGATATAGTCCAAACTAAATATCGCCGACTGTGTTTTGACTAACTGTTCGTAACGGTATAAATTCATGTTACCGTTACACCGGAGCTACGAATATATATACTGCATTTATTTTTGACGCGGTTGTTAACAAGGTATGTGACGAGTTGAAAAAGTGGGGTGATAGCCATTAATGGTCATTGCATTGACCCTCGAGAAGATAGTCGAAAACAAACCAACTATTATTACCAGTATGATAAACGATTATATGTATGCATTTTGCGTGATGTGCCCATGACCTGCTGAGTGCAGACTTCCTCTTAGCTGAGTGCATATTTAACAATAGCCCTACAAGACGTGTATATATTCATATTACCGTTCGACCGGAGCTAATTTAACAACAGCGTCCAATCATTGCTATATACACCATGCATGTTGCCACTTGCGAATCAAGGCTCAAGACCATGTGTTTATTAGTTGGTAGGTATGTATGTGTGAGCGTGCGTTCAATCCATTCGTACATATAGTGGAGAAATACCCAGGTAGCTAGGTGTCAGTAAGCTCAGGTGCATTTGACATGTCGGCCTGCCATGCAGAAAGTTTGTTGGGATCTGGGAAATTGACTTGCTGACCCTCTTTGCTAATAGTTCTTCATTCATTGTAAATATTCTCTCCATCATCTTCCCCGACCAAGTCCACAATATTTACGGTGCTGCAGGCATTTCGTACTAATTCTACGAGCTCAGTTTTCTTATAACTCGAGCAAGGGATCCCCCTATCTGTAAGGAACGTTTTCAGCTGGGGTATTTTCCACTAAGAAGGGGACAGTGGTGACATGGTGTAGCAACAGTCACGAACGCTATCTTCGAAGAGATATTGGGTGAATACTGATGTTCTTGCAGAATACTCTCCAGACGACTGGAGATGAATGGTTCTGGAGTAGTTGGCAACATTTTGGATCACTATTTTATGATAATATCTGTGTTTGAGAACTGTTTCAAATTTGCTCATTGCGACGTGACAGCGTTCAGATGAACTTAAGAGAAGTTTAGAATACGCTTGACATCTTCGGCGACGTCTTTGATTTCCTATACAGCTATAGAAACACGCAACAAGAATGCGGGCAACAACGCAGGATCTTAAAACAGCAACTAGTAAAGCGCGAACAAAGCGCTGACAGCTTGACAAGCAGAGAAACATGCCCCCAGTTCCGGCCAAAATCGCTGTGCGCGACGGTGGCCCTCCTTGTGGCCGCGACGGAAACCCGAGAATGTGAAGGCAGGAATTAGGGTTAGGGGTACCTGGAATTGGTGCGGGTGCGGGATGTGATTGAGACGAGAGGTTGGGTGATTGATGTATATATCTTTGGATTTAGAAAGAGTCAATTTAAGGAAAATATCGTAACCTATCGGAGTTCTTTAGGACTAAGGATGGAACAAAGTTTGGGTGAATGGACGAATTGAAGGGTGGATAAATGGGTAGTTGGAAGGAATGGATGCATGGATCGATCGATGGTTGCAGGTGTACCATATGTAATTTTGTGAAAATCACTGAGTTTGATAGAGGTCACCACATTTAGCAAAGGTCAATTCAGTTGAGGTCATCACAGTTTTGGTGACCCACCTCAGTGTTATACATGTCACTGCACCTGAACAATGGTCACCGCCGTATTGTAGTGATGTCATATGATTTATTGTGGCTGGCATATTCTGTTATTTTTTTCTAAAATAATTCTGTGTGTCCTTATTTACAGGCTACGAACTTACAATGCAGCCCTATGGAACACGAGGCTTCCGTACAATTGCATATCGATCTTTCCTTCTCATCATCATTGTCATTCTGTTGCTCGCAACCACATATAATTCTCTCCTCTCATCACCCGAATCAAAATCTCAGCCAGTCTCGCAAAATGACGTAATTTCTCACTACTCTAACTCTGGCCCCAAGATCACTAAGGGCGCAATGCCCATGCAACAAGTGATAAAACCAATGACGAAATCGTCAAAAGATGAATTGAAGAATGTGAACATCATGGATATCAAGTTTGCGAGGGATGCGCCATCTTGGGGGGGCGAGTCTCGGCCTGTGTCAAGCCTCTTACAAGAAGGTCTTACACCTTCAAACATGCATTATATTTGGTGTGGACAGGCTTGGTTTGAATATAGGGAATACCTGAGTGTGTTAAGTGTATTGAGGTCAATAGCACCAGATAAAGTAGTAATTCACCATGAGCATGAATTCACCATCGACAGAGTATACTATCACCAATGGATAGATGATTTAAAACATGATTACCCTTCTCTTTACCTTGAGAAAATGGACGATAACTTCGCAAGATTTTGCTCTGCTGGAAGAGAGGAGCAAATTAATATAATTCTTAATCTTCTTAATCAAGAAGGTGGGATATTCCTTAGTACAAGAACGTGGATACTTGACCTCCCCCCAGACGATCGTAAAGTCGATTTTGAATACGCATTGGACGACACTGAATTGGATGGCTACATTATGATGCGTAAAAACACACTTGGTAACAGTACTTGGCGGGAACTTCTTGACGAAGATAAAGTTCGATCAAGGGACAGAAGATGCGCTTTGGCTCATCACATGATACACACCGAACTAAAAGGAGGTTGCCTCATCGTAAGAGGGAAAACCTACGATCACTTTTATCCCATGGATATTTGGGAACGAGATGACGCTTTTGGTCGCCTCACACGGAGAATTTTCTACGGCACCGAGGAGATTCGCAAACCCAAACCAAGTTATAACGAGCTCGTTCCAAATATTGGTCACATGGTTTGGATTGGCGGGGGACGCATGGATTTCGTATTCTTTCTCAGTCTACTGAGTATGTTGTATGTCGTCAAAGTGGACGTGGTATATATTCATGGCGATGTTCCTCCCACTGGTCCGAATTGGGATCGTGTCCAAAACACTGAAGCCATCAGAAGTAGGGTGAAATTCATCACAAGAGCTCCTCCGTTGATGGTGTACCAAGGGAAAATAGAGCCGTACTACGTAGCTCTTATGAGTGATTTAATCCGTGTTGACCTTATGATTAAATATGGGGGTGTTTATACAGACACGGACGCTATATGGGTCAAGGGTTTGAGCGAAGAAGATCGTGCTTATGACGCTGTCGCTTCCTATGATTGGGTTGACTGGAGTTGGCCTTACCCAGACTCCGTCAACTTCGGTTTGTCTTATGGCAAAAAGAACGCTCCATTTTGGCAGATATTCCGCGATTCCATGCGCGTTCTGCACAATGACAATCATGGATTTACGGGCGTTATGATGCCGTACAAACTGCTTGAAAAGTAACACTCTTACTTTTTCATTAATCAAATATACATCTGAAATATTGCATTATTCATCATAATTTAAACGTACCCTACTTATCAACGTATCAGCTGTAACTTAATTTATACCATATACGTTTTCATTTAAATCAACTGATTTTGAAAATGTTTCAGATATCCAGAGATGTTGAGAATTGACCGTCATCTACAAGTCATCTGTTATCAATATCGTTGTCATCCCATCTGGGTCAACGACTATCATAACATGTCACGTGATCATATAACAGATGGTAGCCTTGACAACTGGCGAGAAGACGTCAATGCGTTTCATTGGACGCACCCCAATCCTCTTGAATATGCAAACGAAACAGCATTACGCCATGCAACAGGAATGTTTGCGGACGTTGGTAGATTTGTTATGGAGCAAGCTGGTCTTTGGTGACACACAAAACTATAATTGATGCTGTATGTGATAGCATCAACTTATAATTATTATTTGTTGGGTCATATTGAAGATATCATTACAATCAATGCTTTACCTGATGTGTTTTTAGTTCCATGAGATTATATATAACTTCCTCAATGTACAAGAATGGTATGAAACTAGATTCGGCAGGAACGCCAACGGCAAGTCTTCCAATGGCAAGCCTGGACGACCAGCAATACGATATCAACAATATTACATAAACAAATGTTATCTCTAAATAATATGAATTCTTGACCTGTTAGTTTAGCAATCGGGTATGTGATTGCGCCTTGTTAAGAAACCCTATGCGCCGCACACGTTTACGATAGATGTCAGCGAGGGGAGCTGGTTACGCGCACTATTTTTGGATAAATGTCACAAGCTGCAGCCCCTTAGATGTTTTGATATGACCCCTTAACAGATGTTTTGACATGACCCCTTAACCAA
>CM067347.1:54284636-54489636 GCA_034190875.2 Urechis unicinctus | reverse complement strand
CGAATCTAGAAATGTTAGGCATGGTTAAATTGCACAAGTGACTTGAGCGTAATGGTTATACAACACTCGATATGCAATGTAAAATAGCAGTAATTATGTGGTTTTATTCAAGAATTTTAATAAACTGACCATTCTAATGCCTGGCTCACATTGGATCGTTGAACCACACAACGTCATGCGATGGAATATACTTCAACGCATCAACATGAAGTGATGATGATATGGTTTGTTCTTATGCGTTATATTTCAACGTGATATTTAGTGTACTTCTCTGTGACCTTGGTTTTACCATCAATTGTAAACAACACCTTCTTGTAGTCATAAAGCACGTGACAATCTAATATGTCTGGTGCTTTACAAGTATAACATCCACTCCCATCTACCACCAACCCCCTCCACTCTCTCTCTCTGTATCTCACTCTCTTTGTCTATTAAAAATATATATATTTATAAATATATATATATAGTACAGCAAATGTGCCTGTTAGAAAGCTACGACTCCCAAGTCAACGTCATGACTACGTTGCATTGTTTTGACATTTTGCGAATTCCTGCTCCTCCAGCTTCCATTTGTGACCATGTTTTGCTGGTCCTACAATTGTATAGTATGTTGGGGCTAGGCAAGGCACTCGATGATCCGATACCACCTTCATCTAGAGCGCGGATGTGAGAGATCGAAAGTAGTAAATAGCACTTGGCCTTATTCTGGATAGGGGTGTGCCACGGGACCTCGAAAACCCGTACCCGTCGTACAAGGTCAAAATGGCCAAAAGCATACCCCGTCGTACAAGGTATTATGCAAATGTATAACCCGTCGTACAGATTGAAGCTGAAAAACGTACCCCTTCGTACAAGTATGACGCCAAAAAACCCGTCGTACAAGTCGAGAGGCCGAAAAAACATACCCCGTCGCGCGGTACATATATACTACCTCTATACACATAAGTGCCCCACCCCCCACGGATAAATAGCGCGGCGTTGTCATAGGCGAAGTTTCTTTGCCTATGCTGGGGCCAGCTTATGCCAATAGGACGTCAACGTAGACTATGAAATGATGTCCGTTCAGGGCTACGCAATGCGGGCAATGACCTTGACCATTCATGCTGGCACCCGCTTACACTTTACATCGCCCGCGTCATTTTTTCCCCTGATAACAATTCCAATTTTATTCTGCAATACCTAACACTCGACCACCCTAGCCATCGGATCACATCGATAACATATATGCCGACCAGTTGAAGATTTAAGTGAAGAGAGATTCATAGCATATATATTTCGATTGCAACACACCTTGCGTAACAGAGTAATTGTTGTGCTCTTAGGAATATAACAGAACAGCCATGGCTAAAATCGCCGTGTTAGGCGGTGGTATCAGTGGACTTTCAACTGCTTATTATCTGGCGAAAGCTGCCCATCCCTCTGTTGCAAAGGTAAATATATACATGTATATATATATATATATATATATATATATATATATATATATATATATATATATACATATATTATCATTTATTCTCTATTATCGTTCTCACCACAATTAGTCCGCCTGGGTCTCGGCCGAGAGAAACAGATGCAGACTCAGCCCATAGACCGAGGATTCCAGCCTGTATACCACGTACCTCGCAATGAGGAAATAATTGAAAAATTTGGCGACAATTCATTGAAGTCGTTTTTACTGTTTTACTGAAATTGTCTAAAAATCTTGCGTGCGACTATTAGCGCACATTTCTCGCATCCCTCCCTATCCCGGGTCGGATGGCGATATACATATATATATATATATATATATATATATATATATATATATATATATATATATATATATATATATATATATATATATATATATATATATACAGGGGTGCCCCAGTGGTAACTAACAAAATTAGCTACCAGCTATCAGGGCTGTTAACTGTCAAAAGTTACCGGCTAAACACAAATTTGACCGGCCTTAATCATAACATAACCATATGCCCATATATAAATCTTAATTTCCCACAGCGATACAAATAATTTACAGATAACATGTGTACGAAGACATATAGAAATTAACACTTACCACTCCTTAACTGCAAACACTAATCTCTTGTCTATGCTTGTGACTTTATGAATACCTGATCTAAAGCTTGTTGACACATGCATATTTTATTGTAGCATGCATGTACAAAAACTGGAGACAAACATCTCAAACATGCTTTTGATGTTTGGCAATGTCACCAGAAAGTAATGACCCAAGAGAGAGTGCGAAAACTTACTCACCACCCGGCACGTGATTTGGCGAATTCAACTCGCCCGGAATCGTTTATATATATATATATATATATATATATATATATATATATATATATATATATATATATATATATATATATATATATATATATATATATATATCAATGTTACTTACGTATCTATATGGTTCAAGATTCGGAATGAATATCTCTTAATGGGCACTATTTTGGTCATCCACTTTCTTGTGATTATTGAGCAATTGTCACATAAACTTTGGGAATCATAACTATCGATCAAGGCAACCTCTATCTCTAAAATATGCGGTCATATTATGCAGTTTCATTAGTGTAGCAGTAAGGACTCAAATGGGTGTTGTTTTGTCAATGTTTAATTCATTAGAATAGATTCTCGAGCACAAACCCTGCCGGGTTCTTTGAGTAAGATGCAATTTAACGACATTGCCAAGCCCTCCATACTATGGAGACACTTTGCAATTAAAAATTGGTACCCAGTTTTACCATTGCGGCATATGGACTATTTCATAGAGGTGATATCCGTCACATTTTTCATTATCAATTTTGTCACTGCACAGATTGTGGTGCTAGAAGCGGGCAAGAACGTTGGCGGATGGTTACAGTCCTCTAGATTTGATGATGGCACAGTATTTGAACATGGACCCCGCAGTATCAGAGGCGCTCGCACCAAATCAGGATATGCTTCACTCACCCTGGTTAATATCTTTGATTCAAACCTAATATTCACCCTGTTAATGTTTTACTATTTTTCTGTTGATTATAAATCTTCTATTTGATCAGCAGTTTGATTTAAATTAGACAAGTGATGATTACCATCTGGTTAGTGCTTTGAGAATCGAACAACGATGCTAATGTGTTGATTATGATCTGGTTATCGCTATTATTATGAAATTGTTTTTTAGGCCTGCGACTTGGGCCTGGAGTCTTCTATTATATCTGTGAATAAAGACCATCCAGCCTCAAAGTATAGATATATTTATGCCAAGGACCAACTGTGTCTGTTGCCTAGTGGTAAGTGTCCCATGAATGATACCCTTGTTTAATTGTAACAATTAATGTAGAACATTTAGCTGACACTTCATTGTAACTGGTTAACTGACACAGAGTCAGAAGTGCTTTTAATCCCAGCATGATCAGACACTTGCCTGGTTTTACTATCCTTGCTCCAAAATAGGATGAATTCATTTCAAGATTCATGTCAAGAATTCCATCATGCAGGGCCTGGGGGAATAATTAAGAAAATACCCCCATTCAGCAAGCCTCTTGTTGCTTTTGGCTGGAAGGAACCATTCACAAAAAGCATCAAGAAGGAAGATGAAAGTGTTCATGATTTCTTTACGAGGAGATTTGGCGAGGAGGTTTGTGTTTTTATCAATTGTCAATTAAACTTTGATAGTTGTAAAGATCACTTGGGTCAATTGTATACACACCAACCAGTGAATAATCCATTTAATGATTGTACTGAACTGAACAACTATCGTGGTTTTAATGAATCTTCTATAACTGATGTACATTATACCAATAGGTTGCAACCTATGCCGTAAGTGCGATGTGTCGGGGGATCTATGCTGGCAACAGCAGACAACTGAGTGCCAAATCCTGCTTTGGTGACGTATTTCATGCCGAACAGACACATGGATCCATTGTTAGAGGAGTTTTGAAAAAGAAAAAAGGTATTTTGTCATATGTTGCCTCTATGTCACCATCTCAACCAGTGTGTGCCAGTAAAGATAAATAATGTTTCCTTTCTTCCATCGTATTTCCTCTTTTCCTTTTTTCCCATTCATTTTATGACCATAACCCGCATCTTTATAGTCCTTCCTTCAGTTCCCCCTTTTCTTGTATTCTTGCTTTATTTGATCTAATATCTTTCTGTCTTTGTTCCATCATCTGTCTGTCTGTTTTGCTGTCTTTATTATTTCTTATCTCTTTCTTAATGTGTTTTACAGAGCAGTTTGAAGTGCCAACTGGTGATCTTGCCGACAGCTTCCGCAAGGAGCGCTGGTCATTGTGGTCCTTGACTGGAGGAATTCAGACTCTGGCAGATACTTTGCACTCCACATTAGATGGCATGGCTAACGTGGAAGTTCGCACTGAAACACCATGCCATAAAATGACTGTAACTGAAGATTCAAAAGCCAAGGTGATCTATCCTCAATAAGAACCTTTGCTTCTAGGCTGTTTATCCGCGTTTACAAGTCCTTAGATGCCATCCTGACATCCTCACTTTCCTTAAAATCCATAGTGGTGAATTGACGTATGTTGTTCTTACCAGATAAAGGAATACTTCTATACATGTTGAGAGAGGTGCTCAAAAGTTCATATTTATAACAGGATTTGTCCCCCATTTTGTCCTCAAACCATAGCAAAATTCATATTCAGGAGATTGAATTTGGAAATTTGATGATTTTTTTGTTACATATTGGTTTTTTCAATGGTTCTGTTATTGGTCCTACAATGTGATCCTGGGTTGTTGTGCAGATCGTCTTAGAGACAGGAGAAGAGGAATTTGATCATGTTGTCTCATCCATACCTGCTTGGAGTAAGTTATTCAGTGTTTACAGTGGTGTATACTGTTGATTAGTGTTCACGTTGAGTTCATGGCTCTCTAACTGTATGATACACATACACACATATGCATAGGCACATATGCATGCAATCAATCTCAAACATTGAAACACTCGCACAATAATGCACACTCACACTCGTGCAAGCACATGAGCCAATGATTCCAATCAGACATGCAAACACAATTTGACACCACAGTGGCAGGGTGACATATACTAACACACTCCTATACAACGCTGACACAGTGACAAATGCACACACTCTCCTTCACAACCCTGAATTTATAAACACTCTGTTTTATTAGAAAAGCTGCTCAGGAAAAAGACAATGCCTCAAACAGTTCACTGCTTTTATTCTCAAAATCTTCCGTGAGCACGAATCCCACAAAGTTCAATACCTGGAAACGTTATACAGCGTTCATTGAACATAACGTTCATGCTCGTTAGATACAACACACTCCCTCATTCAATTTCAGTTTATATATGCACATTATACAGTATATAATCTGTGTATTGTTCAGACTTGTCTCCTCTGATGTCAGACCAACATTCCTCTCTCTCCTCTCATCTCGCCAGCATTCGATCAGCTTCTGTTGCAGTCGTCAACTTCCAGTTCGAAGGAGAACAGCTACCTTATCAGGTAAATACCAACATATGTTGCTTTAACCTCAAGTGATATTGCTTTCAATCTTCATTCTGTCAAACTATGTAAGTGAACCGTATAATAGTGCCATGAAAAAATCCCACTTGTTCTGACGTCTACAGAAGTCTCTATTATAACTCTGTACCCTTTGTTTTACAGGCTCTGGGTCATTTGGTACCCGTCACAGAATCCAACAGAGTGATGGGATGTCTCTATGACTCTTGTACCTTCCCAGGACATGGAACCACAGACAGGCCCACTACTCGCATATCTGTAAGTTATTGATGAGGGAGCAATCATTTTATGTTCAATGAACATTTGAGGAATCATGATAAAGAATATAATGATCTTCAATATGCTGTATTATACTTAAATATTTGTGCATATTGTGTGTGAATATTTATATATATATATATATATATATATATATATATATATATATATATATATATATATCAATGTATATATATATATATATATATACACCAAAGTATATCTATATGTATAAATATGTGTGTGTGGTTTTTTTTAAAGTTTTCAATAACTCAATGAAATGTTCAGGGACAAAATCAATTCTGGTCTGAGCCATGTTAATTGTCACCATCTCTCATTGGACAGTTTCTTTTGGTCAGGTGAATCCCATTTGTCATTCTTTCTTAGTTTGATGATGATATCTTGGAACCCTATGCAGTGTATAACAGGCGGTGTGCTTGGTTTGATGAGTGGTTTGGCCCTGTGGATCAATGTAAAGATGATGCCCTCATAGAAGCTTCTCTTAAGGCTGTACGTGACCAAATGGGAATCAAAGAGGAGACCGTTCAGAGTCCTCTGCAGAATAGCAAAGGTTGGTGACCATTGAAATTCTAATTCATTGAAACACTCTTACTCACACACACACACACACACACACACACACACACACACACACACACACACACACACACACACACACACAAACACACACACACACACACACACACACACACACACACACACATACATCTGGAAGCTCTCACACATACACACGCACATACATACATACATCTCTCTACATACATACATACATACATACATACATACATACATACATATACATACATACACACACACACACACACACACACACACACACACACACACACACACACACATACATACATACATACATACATACATACATACATACATACATACATACATACATACATACATACATACATACATACATACATACATACATACACACACACATACACACATGCATACATACATCTGGAAGCTATCACAATAGACACAAACACGCACACACACACTTTCTATATCTCTCTCACACACACACATACACACATACATACATACATACATACATACATACATACATACATACATACATACATACATACATACACATACATACATGCATGCATGCACATACATACATACATACATACATACATGCATACATGCACACATGCACACACACATACACATACACACATGCATACATACATCTGGAAGCTATCACAATAGCCTACCAACCCAAGTGTTTTCATGACGCTACACAGTCCAAGCTTCACTTGTGTTGTTAGAAGCATTTATCAGTCCTCATTTGTTTGAAGAAGCCCACTCTACAACAAATGTTCTTTGCAGCCAACTTGCATGATAACCCTCTATCTTCAATGACCTGTAGACTGTCTAGGCTTACATAATATATAATTTAGCCTTAGCTAAAAAGGTGCATGGAAAATACATGTATTTAATTCATTTTCATTATTTGGGTTTTCAGGATGGCATACCACAATACGTTGTTGGTCACAGCAAGATTGTTGACAGTGTATTCGACTACGTAGAAGATAACAAACTCCCCATAACACTAATCGGAGCATCATACAAGGGTGTGAGCATCAATGATTGCGTGTTAAGTGGACGTACAACCGCGGAAAATATACTCCATAGATATAACACAAAGCTTTAGATTAAGAGTTTTGCTAGAGCTAGTCAGTGTTTTTGCCGTAGAGGAATTATGGCATTCAGAATATTTCTATTGAGATCATTTAAGGACGACATGAGTCTGCTCTGCTATTAATGGTTATGTTCGGAAATATGATCTATCTTATGAATGGTGTATATTTGGATTGTGTTACTTTGTGTATCATTTTTACAATTTTCTCCAGCTGCCAGTTGGTTGGTATTCTTTCTCGTGATATGATTAGAGGGCTTCTGGACTGATTTTATCGTGTTCTGTAGAAAGACACAGTAGTGTGAAGCCTGTTTTTTTCTGGTTACTTTAGTGACTAGGCTCAAGTGTTCATTACATGTATGTGTTACTGTTTAAAGACAATGAGTTCTCTCTGTAGCGGCTAAAGACTGAGATTCTCTTTGTAGTGTCCTCTCTCTGTATCGGCTAAAAACTGACCTCTTTCTCACTG
The DNA here is from genome assembly GCA_034190875.2 of Urechis unicinctus. Taxonomy (NCBI): domain Eukaryota; kingdom Metazoa; phylum Annelida; class Polychaeta; order Xenopneusta; family Urechidae; genus Urechis; species Urechis unicinctus. The sequence continues at coordinate 54,481,727 of CM067347.1, read as the reverse complement.
ACTCTGTATTGGCTAGTTAATGACCTCTTTCCCACTCTAAATGCGGGAACCTCTTGTCATGGAAGCCTTAGGGAGGGACCTTTAGGGGCTTATTAAGGAAGCTTTCTCTTCAGGGGATTAAGACAGGTACCTTTCCTGGTGCTGGTGCTGGGAGGGATGACCTACAATGTTGCTGTATCAAGTGGCATATCGTATATGTAAATAGGTGTATGTTCTAACATGTACATAATTGCGAGCTGACCTTGGTTCCATTCACTCATAATGATATATTGAGTGTTTTCATGAACTTGATTGAAATATTCTAGCTGCATTAAAGGCTTGGTCAGAAATGTATCAGTATTATAATATTATGAAGAAATCACCAAAGTGCATTCCTTGAACCAGTTGGTCTGATATTATTGAATAAATAAAACCATGTATTACTTTTTCTAGAATGAGTCATGACTTTTGTTACCATGTGTTCGTCAATCATATAGGTATGAAAAAGTCTGTCAGTAAGAAGGTGAATAAACTACTCGCTGTTTTCCAATGTTATCATTATCTTATCAGGCTATGAAAGGACAGCTATCTATAACATAGCGAGTCAAGAAAAGCAATACTGATTATTTATACATACGTATAACATTATACTGATACGGGGAAGGTGGAAATAACATAGTCACTTCAATTGTAGAAACGTGTCTTGTATGGGCTAACTTGCACAAGCGGGCAAAACCTTACCGTTATGATAACAAAATATCCCCTGTTGATTGTATTCATAACGTTTTATACCAGTGTTTTTTTCTGATTTGATATGCACAGTGATTGTTTGTTTGTGATATCTAATGAAGCGTCAGCCGTTCATTTTTTTATTTAGTGACTTGAAATTGAAAAAAGGCTTTTTTAATCAATCCTTACTAAAGAATGAAAGCACCATTTTATTCAATCAAAGGGGAAGGAAAAAAAGCAAATACGGATATCATTGGATGAATTCATGGAGCACTATTGAACCGCAGTTGTACGACTTGGTTTCCAAGAGAGTCGAGACTGGCCTCGTGCGAGATGTAATATCTTGTTTGCTCAGTAGTGCATTGAATGCATGCACATACCTCCAGGTCTCTGACCTTAGAATGGTATAAACGGCACTGAGGGCAGACGAGCTCATGGTCCACGTACTCTGTACGTACCAACATCCAGATGGTCTCAATAATCTGGGAAGGTCTAACTGATCATAAGTTGGTCTTCTAAAATGGAAAATGTGCAAGAGCTGTGATTGTCTGGTGTTTATCTTGTCATATAGCTATAGCCCTTACCTATGTAAGGAACGCGAGAAAACGTATGACCAGTGATGTTTGTTACACCTGGTACAGTGTACCTGTCCTGGTAACGAGGTAAATTTAGCATATCCATGACAACAAGTCAGTTGAAGCTCACCATCCCACCCGCCCCGCCCCAAGGAGGCGTTGCCTCATGCTCTTCTCCTGTCCGCCATGCAATAGCCCGGGAGCTCAAGTTATACTCCTCACCATTCGAGTTGACTTGGCAGTTGTTGGCCCTATGTCGTTTTTTTTCGATTCTCAAACAATCATTAAAGGTGATTTATCTTTTTAAGTTTTCTTCATGAATACCGTTGCTTTGAAGTAAGTTTCTTATCCTCTCGTCGTGGGACACGGATAGAGTTGGCCGCCCTCTTCGGGCATTGAATACGCATTTCGATAAACTTCGTACATTGCGAGCAAACTGGACATTATACGACGCATAGGTGGCAATCAAATGCAATAACTCAGGTGATAAAAAATACGAGTCAAATTATTGACAATCATAACGCTTAACGTTCAGATATTTACAGCGCTATGCCTCGAATTGAATGACAGTAGTAGAGTGAGGTCACCGCGATGGGAGAAACCTCACAAAATGACCTTTATCGACACAAACACTGCTTTAACTTCCTCCGTGGGACCAAAAAAACCCGTTATTTTGTGAGAAATGTACGACCATTTTACAACTCACCTTGATTGAAAGAGAGTTCAATTAATGACCGTGATAAGCTGAGTTGATACTCTTGCACTTCCATAACGGGAGGCTTTTTTTGAGAATATCGAATATAATTCATACTTACAGATGTATACTGTGAATTTTTGAGGATTATACGACGGTAAACTCAATTGAAGTAAAACCTACCTACCTAAACACTCACCCACCTACCGACCTACCCACCCACCTACCTACCTACCTACCTACCCACCTACCCACCCACCTACCTACCTACCTACCTACCTACCTACCTACCTACCTACCTACCCACCTACCCACCTACCCACCTACCCACCTACCTACCCACCTACCTACCTACCTACCTACCTACCTACCTACCTACCTACCTACCTACCTACCTACCTACCTACCTACCTACCTACCTACCTACCTACCTACCTACCTACGTACGTACGTACGTACGTACGTACGTACGTACGTACGTACGTACGTACGTAAGTAAGTAAGTAAGTAAGTACCTACGTACGCGAATTGTATAATCAATCGAATCGTAACTATTCATATCCACTGCCTGACGCCCAGCGTTCGTCATTGTTTCAGCGTATGATTTTAATTGGACCTTCACAACCTTAATAAATTGACATTTAAATTGACATTTACCTAAACGAAACAATCCATATGGAAAACCAATGGCCGCATTGTTCGATAAAGCTATAGAATAGTAACTATTCGTTGACGATTTATAAAGATTGTGTAACTCGTTCAAATATAGCTGTTAAATACACTCAACCGTAGCGTCTACACTCCTACACTCAACCGTAGCGTCTACACTCCTTCGATCGGTGTTTGTCAAAATATCCCAAGGCTTCCATGCAATGGTGGTTTTCGATTCTCTTTCTTTTTCTGCCAAGCCAACTAGTCACCCTGAAACATATCACCTAAAGTGACAGGTTTTATGCGGAGCTTACAACACATCGTAGACGATCTACAATATTTTTATGCCTAGATTACGACTTTGTTTGGCACATAAAGTCAAATATAAGGGGGATGAGTGTGTATCTAAGACAAGCCTGCGCGTTCGTGAACCAGGGTGGTAAAAATCGCCTCGATGGGCAATCGAACCAAGTACGTCAGAGAATATTAGGTAATGGTAAGATAATGGTAATATTGAGGTTTTACGTTACTTTCAACAACGAGGTGATATCGCGACGGTGATGGATGTGGATGATTGTGATGCTTGGCAGCTCCTCTATAGTGCCAGCGCCCACTTGGCATTAACCCGCTGCCCTGACTGGGCTGTGAAACCCACGCTACTGGGACGAAGGTCCAGCACGTACTATTGAGCTACTGAGTCTGTTGTGGCAATAAGTGCGTCAACGAATGTAAACATTTCAATCGAATACAAATAAATAATCAATAAAAGATGTGGCGAGTTAATGCTTTTTAGTGTTCTAAAGATAAAGCGCGCTTGAATATATATATATATATATATATATATATATATATATATATATATATATATATATATATATATATATATATATATATATATATATATATATATATATATATATATATATATATATATATATTCATGAGGCCTACTTTTAGTGTGGCGAGTTTATCAGTGGAGGGGAATATGAAGGAGTGATGTAGGGGAAATACGGTGTCGTAGCATCAATAATATGTTGGAATGATTAAACAGTGGCGACAAGTCACACGTAGATCAGACGAGGTCTCGACGCAATTCAGCGAGACCATTAACGCAAGTAACTATGACGCGCAGTGAGTACGTGTCGTCTGCTTTTTTTATCCTGTGCGTTTTTTCTATCTTCTCGCAGTTGTCATCTGGTGGTGGTTATTGCGTTGAAGGGGAAAACAGGAAGACGACAACTACCGCTCTTCTTAAATCAAGACATCACTACTTAAAGCTCAGTGACGAGGTGACAAACAACAAGTCCAGGCGGCGAGTCATCATACCTGATTATCCTTGAAATGGTGGTTGATGTGTATACTTGAATGCGTGTGCATTCGAGCGCATGTATATATATATATGTCTATGTATGTATATATGTATGTATGTATGTATGTATGTATGTATGTATGTATGTATGTATGTATGTATGTATGTATGTATGTATGTATGTCTGTCTGTATGTATGTATGTATGTATGTATGTATGTATGTATGTATGTATGTATGTATGTATGTCTGTATGTATGTATGTATGTATGTATGTATGTCTGTCTGTATCTGTATGTCTGTGTATGTATGTCTGTATGTATGTATGTATGTATGTATGTATGTATGTATGTATGTATGTATGTATGTATGTATGTATGTATGTGTATGTATGTATGTGTATGTATGTATGTATGTATGTATGTATGTATGTATGTCTGTATGTCTGTATGTATGTATGTATGTATGTATGTATGTATGTATGTATGTCTGTATGTATGTATGTATGTATGTATGTATGTGTCTGTCTGTCTGTATGTATGTATGTATGTATGTATGTATGTATGTATGTATGTATGTATGTATGTATGTATGTATGTATGTGTATGTATGTATGTATGTATGTATGTATGTATGTATGTATGTATGTATGTATGTCTGTCTGTCTGTCTGGCAAGCAGCCGGTGTATAGGTAAGTAGGTAGGTAGGTAGGTAGATAAGTAATGTGTGTGTGTGTGTTTGTGTGTGTGTGTGTGTGTGTGTGTGTGTGTGTGTGTGTGTGTGTGTGTGTGTGTGTGTGTGTGCATTTACATATGAACAGGCATACTTGACAGTGTGCAGTTGGGCGACGTCGTATAAATAAATGCCTAAACCAAATTTACCATGCTAATAAGCAGTTATTCGAACCCGATATTTTGTGATATTTTTCCATTTACAGTCGTGCGTAACTAGTGCCATTCATCAAAGTGACGATCGCCCACCCCATTAATAGACAAAAAAACTTGCTCAATTGTGAATCTGCCTTTGTCAGACACAGATTGATTGTCAAAGTTGAGTTTTGGCCGCTATTTGAAACGTACACTATTCATAACGCAAGGCATAGCTGTCATCGGTATTGCTGTCAACGAAAGTTTAATGGGGTATTTTTGTATGAAAAGTAGCGTTTATTTCATAACAACAGAAGGTATTGGCTCCATGCTTGCAAGATTATTTGCATTTAACTACCTGCGATTTTTCAAGCGCTCGGATCCCGACGTTATCATACCGACCACCGGAATCCTAGCCCAACCCCAACATACAGACGCATAATTTAACATCCACTTTCAACCAAAAAAATATTGCCTGCACCCTTCGCGTCTGACATTAAGAACATGAGCAACTTTGACCTGGTTGCTGTTCATTGCTGAGTTCATTATGAAGTCTTTCAGCAGGCGCGGCATGTCATGATCTCAATGGTCGTGACTGGCTCAATGACAAACCTGTACCCAAATAGAAGTCCAGGCACCTCGTAATCGCCGTCTACTCCTCCCAAACACCCACACGACTGTCCTCGCTGGAAGAGCATCCTCGAGTCAACTGTATGTGTGTTGACGAGTGTTGAAATACATCAAAGCGCGGGATCCGCCAGGGTTTATTGGGAACAATACTATTATAAACTTGTTATTTGTTAGAATACAGTTTATTTATTTCTATTTATTTTGTTTATCATACATTATGTAGAGTTGATAAATAAATATGCAATGAGGCTTGAGATTAAAATAGCTTCTTATTTTTCCGTCACACGCCGCAGCATTTGGAACCTATGTCTTCTGCTCATAAAAAATTGTATATTAAGTCTCTTGTTTAAAAGGTACTTCAAACAACTTTCTCTTGGCAAGCAGACATGCAGTCTTTGTTGTGGTCTAATGTCTGATGGGGTTCGTTAGGTATGGATTTAGTGAGCGTGTGGGGGAGGGGCGCGGTTATGGGGGAAATGGCGAATTGCGGCGTGGGATGGCGGAGACGAGGAAGCTCAGAGCAAACGTGTTGCACTTCAGACGCTGGGGTGAAGTCGTGGGCGGATGCGCAGTACTGACTGCGCCGTGACAAGATGTGATCTCGATCTATGGTTGGCCGACTTTGTCATAATATTTAGCTCCATTCTCACCGAGCGATACATCCTTGTGTGGCGTCATCAACTTTATACCACATGTTGAATTGAGACTGCTTACACAAAATGCCAGTTTTCATAAACTGTCAGAATTCAAGAATCCATCAGTTCTCATACGTGGGATCGCTGTTGTGAGCTGGAACGTTTGAACTGTTAAAGTCCTGGAAACACAGAGTACTGTGTAAATTCACGGAGAAGAATATATCGACTCATCTTGAAGACACTAAAGAGTAATAAAATTGATGAACGAGTTGTCCCTTTTTACAGACATGTCATGTGCTCAGTTTAACATTATCGATGCAGCTAACCTAACTAACCGTTAACAAATATGTAAAACGTAAGAAGGAAGCTTCCTGACCTCAGACATCAAGGAAACGCCAGGGATTCATCAACAATGAACAGCGATATATTTAGTATCAGCATCGACCATCGAGTACGACTTCAACAGCATCAAGTAATCAAAAGTCTTGACGCATAACGAAAGCTTAATAATAACCCTGGCAACTTCAGACCAAAAACCACCAGAATGTCCTCTGTTTCGATTTACACATTGATGTGGCTCATCATAGGATATAACATTTACTGCACCAATAACATTACAACGAAACCGGATACCGTTGCATACCACCGAGATTCAAGTAGCTATTGATGGATTCGGATTGCTTTCAATAATTTGACGAATGTATTACAACGTGCTAGTGTCAAATTCGCATTCCCAGCTGAAGTATACACAGTCATAGTTATGGGGGTGGTAGGAAAAGGAGGTGTGGAGGCAGAAGGAGCAGAGGATGCAAGAGAGGTATCAAAAGAAGAAAGGGAGAAAAGAAAGACAAGAAGGGGGCACGAAGGAAAGAAGGGAGGGGAGGGAGGAGGGAGAGAGAGAGGGAGGGAGGGATGAGGGAGGGAGGGAGGGAGGGAGGGGAGGAGAGAGAGGAAGGAGGGAGGGAGAGGAGGGAGAGAGAGAGAGAGAGGGAGGGAGGGAGGAGGGAATGAGGGAGGGAATGAGGGAGGAAGAAAGTTAGGCTTGGCAAGCAGACCAGAAAACAGACCGACCACGGTATTACCAAATAGATACACAATAGATACCCTGTCAATCACGCTGTCTAGTGCTGCTCAAGATCACACATTACTAGCGTCAACCACGACCAAGCTCAATACAGGTTACTCTCAGCCAAATACTTCCTTTGCAAGACACAGTTCAGAACAATAAACCTAGCTCTTGCAAGCAAGATAAAACCCTTTAAAATCTCCTAACAACGACTTTAACACCCATACTTCAGACAGTTACCTGTTATCAACAATATGAAGACTATGTATTAACAGGAAACTGACATGTTATCAATTCCAAGAGGGGCTCTCTAAACTAATTGGTTATCATCTGTAGTCACTCTGTCACATGTCATCTGGATTGTTCTATCTCTGTCAGCAGCCTCTGGAGATGCTCCTTGGACAACATAAACACTTTAAATCCCTTCTTTACACTCCACATAGACGCCAGCCAATCTTGCCGCGTTTTCTCAAAAATCTTTTTTATTTCGACTCTTAGAACCGCCGAGGGCCGCTCTCTGTGACACTCTGACCCTCGGTCGCTTGCCACTAATCCTCTCCATAGCTTACTTGTCACGAAGTCGAACTGAGAACCTCTCTCAGATTTACTCCAAATTAACTTTACTGTGGATTTTTTTGGGGCACACTCCGCTTTGTAGTTGTAGTCTGTCAACAGATTGCTGTTGCTCGCCCCCGCACTCATCAATTCACAGGACAACCTTCACGTTGTCAAAGCTGATAGTGATTTCACTGAGATTTTTTTTCATTTCTGCAGTCAGTCAAACTCACGTTCAATCTGAACCAGGTACAAGAGAAGTCCACCCACGCAAAGATATATATGTGTCACGATCCCAGGCATCGTAGTACGGTACATGTTGAAATGATTTTTAGTGTCCCACGATTCAGAATTCGCAAAAGGAACTTCTGGTAATGGGATTCTTATGTCAATGTTTTGCAGTTGCAATGCATGACAGTTGTTCCGGTCACGTGGGATAGAGTATTGCTTGGTTGGCGGAGATTGCTCCCTTGTCTGGATGGAATTACAAAATCTCTCGTTGTATGCGAAAGGCACTGGAGTCTTAAAACACCCCCCACTCTTGGCATCGAATATATATAGCGGCGACATTTTAAGACTCGAGTGCCAGTGTCATGTGCTTACCACTTCCCTCTCATTTACCATTCAGCAGAAGGACGAAAACCTATGAAAAAACAATGTCCGGATTTCAGTGTAAGAGACCCCTCAGTGACACCACCCCACAGTGACAACACCCCACAGTGACAACACCCCACCATGACACTACCCCACTGTGACACCACCCCACAGTGACACCACCCCACAGTGACACTACCCCACAGGGACACTACCCCAAAGTGACACCACCCCACAGTGACACTTGCTCACAGTGACACTACCCCACAGTGACACCACCCCACAGCAGAAGGACGCTGCTATGTCCGGATTTCGGTGTAAGAGACCCGACAGTGACAATACATCACAGTGACATCACCACACCACCCTACAGTAACACTACAACAAAGTGACACCGCACCACAGTGACAACAACCCATAATGACACTACCCCACTGTGACACCACCCCACAGTGACACTACCCCACAGTGACACTACCCCACAGTGACACTACCCCACAGTGACACCACCCCACAGTGACACTACCTCACAGTGACACTACCCCACAATCAAAGACGAGGGCCTTGGAAACTGTAATGCACACAATACCTGACGTTAGGCCACCCTTATCCCTGCCGTACCCCCACCCCTTTCCCCGCCATTACATCAACTGAATCTTTCATAATACAAACTTATTTGCCATTAAAGGCAGTGTCCGGATTTCGGTGTTAGAGACACAGTGACACCACCCCACAGTGACACTACCCCACAGTGACACGACCACAAAGTGACACTACCAAAAAGGTGACACCACCCGTCATCCATCCAAATCCAGGTTTTCATGCATAATATATCATGCATATATTTTCATGCATATATATATATATATATATATATATATATATATATATATATATATATATATATATATATATATATATATATATATATATATATGCATGAAAACCTGTGATTTGGATCATGATGCCCTTGCACGGCCCTTTCTTCTGCTGTGAATAGTTGACCATCATACTGCTTTCAACGCTGCTTTATTCCATATTCACACGAAATTAAATCCACATGCCCGGGCCACATGCCACGTAACTATATACCAAACTAAACGTCCATCTTGTCGGCACAACCTAGAATGCGCTAAAAGATCAACCATTCGTTAAACATTTTGACGAAGGTGATAATGAGGTCACAGAACTAGCTCATACTGAAATCCCTACCCCCACATCCGTCCACGACCAAACTCACCATTCTCAGATGTATACGTACACAATGCTGGCCTCGTGTAGATAACAAAAAAACTTGCCCATTGATCTTTGGATGCAATCAGTTGGCAAGGTCTTTTTGTTTTCGGGAGTACTTGCAAGTTATGAGTAACATTAAGGGTCTTTGGAAGGTCCCGCCCTAAGTGCACTCAACCTATGACGTCATTTCCGGAATCCTTCACGCTAGAGTGATTTGAGCATGTAATATTGACGTTTTTTTGTAAAAGTGATTTATTCAAGGAAAAAAATAACAACATTGTGGTTGTTTCTACTGAATGAAATTCTCCCTGCGGAAAGGGTAATGAGTCACTTGCAGTCGCCACAAGTGTCTTCATTCATTAAATAATCATGAACAGGTGTGATAGATAAGAATACTTATAAAGTAATTCATGAAATAAACACTCGAGTTTAGACCGCTCGACTGTGATTTCTTTGGAAATTAAGCGTGCGTTCGTGTGTTCACGCCCCCCTTAGTCGTTTTTGATTTCTTTGGAAATCAAGCGTGCGTTCGTGTGTTCACGCCCCCCTTAGTCGTTTTTTTGTTTGCAACCGACAATATTTTTGTACACTTATCTTCATTGCTTTGGCCAGATGAAAACTCTTTGATACTTCCAACGAGTACTTGATTGATAAATTGAAGGATTCTGAGAATGCTTGCTGATAATGCATATTGAAAAACAAGGTAGGGACTCGTTAGGTGGGTAGTGATCATCTGTTGAAATGGTGACTCGTTCTGCAGCTGGTGATCATTTCTGCAGGTGGTAACTCTGCGGGTGGTAAATCTGCGGGTGGTATCTGCGGGTGGTTACTCCTTCTATAGGTGGTTACCCGTTCTGTAGGTGGTGATCAGCTCTATGGGTAGTAACTCGTTCTGTAGGTGGTGATCAGCTCAATAGGTAGTAACTCGTTCTGTAGGTAGTGATCAGCTCTATAGGTAGTAACTCGTTCTGTAGGTGGTGATAAGCTCAATAGGTAGTAACACGTTCTGTAGGTGGTGATCACTATAGGTAGTAACTCGTTCTGTAGGTGGTGATCACTATAGGTAGTAACTCGTTCTGTAGGTGGTGATTACTATAGGTAGTAACTCGTTCTGTAGGTGGTGATCAGCTCAATAGGTAGTAACTCGTTCTGTAGGTGGTGATCACTATAGGTAGTAACTCGTTCTGTAGGTGGTGATCACTATAGGTAGTAACTCGTTCTGTAGGTGGTGATCAGCTCTATAGGTAGTAACTCGTTCTGTAGGTGGTGATCAGCTCTATGGGTAGTAACTCGTTCTGTAGGTGGTGATCAGCTCAATAGGTAGTAACTCGTTCTGTAGGTAGTGATCAGCTCTATAGGTAGTAACTCGTTCTGTAGGTAGTGATCAGCTCTATAGGTAGTAACTCGTTCTGTAGGTGGTGATCAGCTCTATAGGTAGTAACTCGTTCTGTAGGTGGTGATCAGCTCTATAAGTAGTAACTCGTTCTGTAGGTGGTGATCAGCTCAATAGGTAGTAACTCGTTCTGTAGGTAGTGATCAGCTCTATAGGTAGTAACTCGTTCTGTAGGTAGTGATCAGCTCTATAGGTAGTAACTCGTTCTGTAGGTGGTGATCAGCTCTATAGGTAGTAACTCGTTCTGTAGGTGGTGATCAGCTCTATAGGTAGTAACTCGTTCTGTAGGTGGTGATCAGCTCAATAGGTAATAGTGATAGCTCAATAGGTAACTCGTTCTGTAGGTGGTGATCAGCTCTATAGGTAGTAACTCGTTCTGTAGGTAGTGATCAGCTCTATAGGTAGTAACGTTCTGTAGGTGGTGATCAGCTCAATAGGTAGTAACTCGTTCTGTCAGATCAGCTCTATAGGTAGTAACTAGGTGGTGATCAAATAGGTAGTAACTCGTTCTGTAGGTAGTGATCAGCTCTATAGGTAGTAACTCATTCTGTAGATGTTGATAAGCTCAATAGGTAGTAACTCGTTCTGTAGGTGGTGATCACTATAGGTAGTAACACGTTCTGTAGGTGGTGATCACTATAGGTAGTAACTCGTTCTGTAGGTGGTGATCAGCTCTATAGGTAGTAACTCGTTCTGTAGGTGGTGATCAGCTCTATAAGTAGTAACTCGTTCTGTAGGTGGTGATCAGCTCAATAGGTAGTAACTCGTTCTGTAGGTAGTGATCAGCTCAATAGGTAGTAACTCGTTCTGTAGGTGTGATCAGCTCAATAGGTAGTAACTCGTTCTGTAGGTGGTGATCAGCTCAATAGGTAGTAACTCGTTCTGTAGGTGGTGATTCAATAGGTAGTAACTCGTTCTGTAGGTGGTGATCAGCTCAATAGGTAGTAACTCGTTCTGTAGGTGGTGATCAGCTCAATAGGTAGTAACTCGTTCTGTAGGTGGTGATCAGCTCAATAGGTAGTAACTCGTTCTGTAGGTGGTGATCAGCTCAATAGGTAGTAACTCGTTCTGTAGGTGGTGATCAGCTCAATAGGTAGTAACTCGTTCTGTAGGTGGTGATCAGCTCAATAGGTAGTAACTCGTTCTGTAGGTGGTGATCAGCTCTATAGGTAGTAACTCGTTCTGTAGGTGGTGATCAGCTCAATAGGTAGTAACTCGTTCTGTAGGTGGTGATCAGCTATAGGTAGTAACTCGTTCTGTAGGTGGTGATCAGCTCAATAGGTAGTAACTCGTTCTGTAGGTGGTGATCAGCTCAATAGGTAGTAACTCGTTCTGTAGGTGGTGATCAGCTCTATAGGTAGTAACTCGTTCTGTAGGTGGTGATCAGCTCAATAGGTAGTAACTCGTTCTGTAGGTAGTGATCAGCTCTATAGGTAGTAACTCGTTCTGTAGGTGGTGATCAGCTCTATAGGTAGTAACTCGTTCTGTAGGTGTGATAAGCTCAATAGGTAGTAACTCGTTCTGTAGGTGATCAGCTCAATAGGTAGTAACTCGTTCTGTAGGTGGTGATCAGCTCAATAGGTAGTAACTCGTTCTGTAGGTAGTGATCAGCTCTATAGGTAGTAACTCGTTCTGTAGGTGGTGATCAGCTCAATAGGTAGTAACTCGTTCTGTAGGTGTGATCAGCTCAATAGGTAGTAACTCGTTCTGTAGGTGGTGATCAGCTCAATAGGTAGTAACTCGTTCTGTAGGTAGTGATCAGCTCAATAGGTAGTAACTCGTTCTGTAGGTGGTGATCAGCTCAATAGTAACTCGTTCTGTAGTATCAGCTCTATAGGTTCGTTCTGTAGGTAGTGATCAGCTCTATAGGTAGTAACTCGTTCTGTAGGTGGTGATCAGCTCAATAGGTAGTAACTCGTTCTGTAGGTAGTGATCAGCTCAATAGGTAGTAACTCGTTCTGTAGGTGGTGATCAGCTCAATAGGTAGTAACTCGTTCTGTAGGTAGTGATCAGCTCTATAGGTAGTAACTCGTTCTGTAGGTAGTGATCAGCTCTATAGGTAGTAACTCGTTCTGTAGATGTTGATAAGCTCAATAGGTAGTAACACGTTCTGTAGGTGGTGATCAGCTCAATAGGTAGTAACTCGTTCTGTAGGTGGTGATCAGCTCAATAGGTAGTAACTCGTTCTGTAGGTGGTGATCAGCTCTATAGGTAGTAACTCATTCTGTAGATGTTGATAAGCTCAATAGGTAGTAACACGTTCTGTAGGTGGTGATCAGCTCAATAGGTAGTAACTCGTTCTGTAGGTAGTGATCAGCTCTATAGGTAGTAACTCGTTCTGTAGGTGGTGATCAGCTCTATAGGTAGTAACTCGTTCTGTAGGTAGTGATCAGCTCAATAGGTAGTAACTCGTTCTGTAGGTGGTGATCAGCTCTATAGGTAGTAACTCGTTCTGTAGGTGGTGATCAGCTCTATAGGTAGTAACTCGTTCTGTAGGTGGTGATCAGCTCTATAGGTAGTAACTCGTTCTGTAGGTGGTGATCAGCTCAATAGGTAGTAACTCGTTCTGTAGGTGGTGATCAGCTCAATAGGTAGTAATAGGTAGTGATCACTCAATAGGTAGTAACTCGTTCTGTAGGTGGTGATCAGCTCAATAGGTAGTAACTCGTTCTGTAGGTGGTGATCAGCTCAATAGGTAGTAACTCGTTCTGTAGGTGGTGATCAGCTCTATAGGTAGTAACTCGTTCTGTAGGTAGTGATCAGCTCAATAGGTAGTAACTCGTTCTGTAGGTGGTGATCAGCTCAATAGGTAGTAACTCGTTCTGTAGGTGGTGATCAGCTCTATAGGTAGTAACTCGTTCTGTAGGTGGTGATCAGCTCTATAGGTAGTAACTCGTTCTGTAGTGGTGATCAGCTCAATAGGTAGTAACTCGTTCTGTAGGTGGTGATCAGCTCTATAGGTAGTAACTCGTTCTGTAGGTGTGATCAGCTCAATAGGTAGTAACTCGTTCTGTAGGTGGTGATCAGCTCTATAGGTAGTAACTCGTTCTGTAGGTGTGATCAGCTCATAGGTAGTAACTCGTTCTGTAGGTGGTGATCAGCTCAATAGGTAGTAACTCGTTCTGTAGGTGGTGATCAGCTCTATAGGTAGTAACTCGTTCTGTAGGTGGTGATCAGCTCAATAGGTAGTAACTCGTTCTGTAGTGGTGATCAGCTCAATAGGTAGTAACTCGTTCTGTAGGTGGTGATCAGCTCAATAGGTAGTAACTCGTTCTGTAGGTGGTGATCAGCTCAATAGGTAGTAACTCGTTCTGTAGGTGGTGATCAGCTCAATAGGTAGTAACTCGTTCTGTAGGTGGTGATCAGCTCAATAGGTAGTAACTCGTTCTGTAGGTGGTGATCAGCTCAATAGGTAGTAACTCGTTCTGTAGGTGTGATCAGCTCAATAGGTAGTAACTCGTTCTGTAGGTGGTGATCAGCTCAATAGGTAGTAACTCGTTCTGTAGGTGGTGATCAGCTCAATAGGTAGTAACTCGTTCTGTAGGTGGTGATCAGCTCAATAGGTAGTAACTCGTTCTGTAGGTGGTGATCAGCTCAATAGGTAGTAACTCGTTCTGTAGGTGGTGATCAGCTCAATAGGTAGTAACTCGTTCTGTAGGTGGTGATCAGCTCAATAGGTATCTCGTTCTGTAGGTGGTGATCAGCTCTATAGGTAGTAACTCGTTCTGTAGGTGGTGATCAGCTCAATAGGTAGTAACTCGTTCTGTAGGTGGTGATCAGCTCAATAGGTAGTAACTCGTTCTGTAGGTGGTGATCAGCTCAATAGGTAGTAACTCGTTCTGTAGGTGGTGATCAGCTCAATAGGTAGTAACTCGTTCTGTAGGTGGTGATCAGCTCAATAGGTAGTAACTCGTTCTGTAGGTGGTGATCAGCTCAATAGGTAGTAACTCGTTCTGTAGGTGGTGATCAGCTCTATAGGTAGTAACTCGTTCTGTAGGTGGTGATCAGCTCAATAGGTAGTAACTCGTTCTGTAGGTGGTGATCAGCTCAATAGGTAGTAACTCGTTCTGTAGGTGGTGATCAGCTCAATAGGTAGTAACACGTTCTGTAGGTGGTGATCAGCTCAATAGGTAGTAACTCGTTCTGTAGGTGGTGATCAGCTCAATAGGTAGTAACTCGTTCTGTAGGTGGTGATCAGCTCAATAGGTAGTAACTCGTTCTGTAGGTGGTGATCAGCTCAATAGGTAGTAACTCGTTCTGTAGGTGGTGATCAGCTCAATAGGTAGTAACTCGTTCTGTAGGTGGTGATCAGCTCAATAGGTAGTAACTCGTTCTGTAGGTGGTGATCAGCTCAATAGGTAGTAACACGTTCTGTAGGTGGTGATCAGCTCTATAGGTAGTAACTCGTTCTGTAGATGTTGATCAGCTCAATAGGTAGTAACTCGTTCTGTAGGTGGTGATCAGCTCTATAGGTAGTAACTCGTTCTGTAGGTGGTGATCAGCTCTATAGGTAGTAACTCGTTCTGTAGGTGGTGATCAGCTCTATAGGTAGTAACTCGTTCTGTAGGTAGTGATCAGCTCTATAAGTAGTAACTCGTTCTGTAGGTGGTGATCAGCTCAATAGGTAGTAACACGTTCTGTAGGTGGTGATCAGCTCAATAGGTAGTAACTCGTTCTGTAGGTAGTGATCAGCTCAATAGGTAGTAACTCGTTCTGTAGGTGGTGATCATCTCAATAGGTAGTAATTCGTTTTGTGGGTGGTGATCAGCTCTATAAGTAATAACTCGTTCTGTAGGTGGCGATCGTTCCTGCAGGTGTTGACTCTTTCCGTAGATGGTGATCAGCCCTTCAGTTAGTGCTTCGTTTTGTAGGTGATGAGAAGCTATTCAAGTATTGACTCGTTCGGTGGTGGTGATCAGATCTCAAGATGGTGACTAGTTCTGTCGGTGATGATCAGCTCAGCAAGTGATGACACGTCTTGTAGACTTTTTACGGGTGACACATGGTGACAGCTGTACAGGTTGTTCTGTAGATGGTGGTCAGTTCTGTAGGTGGTGATGAGCACTTCAGGTGGTGTCTTGTTCCGTAGGTGCTGATCAGCTATTAGGTGGTGACTCGTTCTTTATGTGATGATCAGCTCCACAGGTGGTGACTCGCTCTGTAGGTGGTGATCAGCACTTCAGGTGGTGACTTGTTCTATAAGGGTTGAAAGCTGTTTAAGTGGCGACTCGCGCCGTAATGTATGATCAGCTCTGCAGGTGGTGACTCGTTCTGCAGGCGATGATCAGTTCCTCATGTACTGACTTGTCCCATAGGTGATGATCAACTCTGCAGGTGCTGACTCGTTCCATAGGTGGTGATCGTTTTTTTTGCAGGTGTTGACTCATTCTATATGCGGTGATAAGCACTTCAGGTTGTGATCAGCTATTCAGGTGATGACTCGTCGTGTGGGTCGTTTCTAGAGGTGTTGACTCGTTCTATAGGTGGTGATGAGCACTTTATGTGATTTCCTATTCCGTAGATGGTGATCAGTTCTACAAATGGTGACTCGCTCTGTACATGGTGATAAGCTATTTAATAGGAGCTCGTCCTGTAGGTTGTAGTAAGCTATTCAAGTGGTAACTCGTTAAGGCGGTGACTCGTTCTGTGGGGTTGTGATAAGCTCTGCAGGAGTTGACATGTTCCATAGGTGGTGATCGTCTTTGCAGGTGGTGATCAGCACGTCAGGTGGTGACTCATTACGATGATTGTAAATTTACTTGTTGTTTCGCGAAATTGTGTTGTAAATCATTACTTAAGTTCCACGTGACCTCACGCTTTTAATTAAAGTTCTCCGAGAGTTTATGGAAGAATGTCTGCCTATAGATGTCGGTTTTGTATGTCATATTTCATCCTTACTGTAAGCGATTCATTCAACAATGGTTCAGGTAACCAACATGTTCTTTCTCATGTTAGCGTTTCTTTGATCGTAAGATGAAAGGGCTAAAGATAGCCGAGTAGCTTCAAGCCAAGCCAGGGCGATTCATCTTAATATGTTGTTACATGGCAGGACTCGATTGTTGTAGGCTCATCATGGATTTGCATATATATGAAAATGTTTGATTCTGACGGACGAGATGTGACGAGGGAGATGCATTGCGGGTAACGTGGGGGGGGGGGGTGGAATCTGAATCTGGCGCAATCCACTGAGGATTTGACACGGCTTTCAAGACTGATTAAAGGTGACGACGCTGATCGTGGATAAACAAATATGAGGCTGATAACGATGATGATAACGATGATGATGATAACGATGATGATAACGATGATGATGATGATAACGATGATGATGATGATGATGATGATGATGATGATGATGATGATGTACAGGATTCAAGCATATATGTCACAGTTACACATAAAACTATACTACATCTTTTGCATTGCAATTACTTACACTTCATATATTTGCAATAAAATGTCCTACTCAGACATGATAAACAAATCATCACTCAACACACAGTCGGCATCATGGGAACTACCTCGGCCCATGCAAGGGACAGATCCGCTATTGAATGAGATCATTCAAGCCGAGGGAAGTAAATTGACCAATTGTGCCATGCCTAATTTTGTCCACATGCCACGGTGCCTGCTGCGGCCGAAATGTGGCGGACAACCAGCTTGCAAAACGGCGAAAATAAAAGTATTTCAAATGCAATACATTATCACATTTCTAGTGAATCCGGAACGCTGACGAATACCGCCTACATGTCACAGTAACTGACGAATGATGTTACGGCCGGAGGGGCTGAACGAGTAATATCAGATATATCGCTTATTGGTCGCGATGACGCCCATGCAGAATGACGAGTGAACCGGAAATATTTATATTGTACCCAACAATACGTCAGTTTTGGTTATTAGATACTAGGTTCTCGAATCTTATTGTTGGTTTCATCGAATCTTACAGGTCATGAAGCGACCATACACAACCAGGAAGGCGACAGTAAACTTGTATTAATCAAACGATCTGATATCCAATCCGAACAATGACTCCGGTACAATATAGTTGGCAACATCGCAAAGACGCATAACCTCTACACGTGCATATCACTTTCCTGTTGGCGATTCGTATTATATGCTTTGCATACTGAAATTTAATATCGCCTATGTCAGTAAAAACGGCGGGGGCACACACCTGGCCACAACACGCTATTGTCCAAAGAGAAGGTGGGGAGGTGTTAGATGTATTGCCAGGCTGTACTTGATCTGGCATGAGTGCCATGTCCCCACGATATAACCCTGCCCTACTCATCTACAGCCAAAACCGCTCAATTCACTTCGCACAATGCCTTCCAGCATTGCTCCAAGCACTTGCCTGCACATGAATACACTCGCTTCCTCGTCGGAAACTTATTTTTTTACAGGTTTGAAACATCGCACTGAATCACGTAGGATGTATTTTGGATTTAAAATGTCCTGTGCTTAGCTGTAGTATTTATGAATTGAATTATTGAATTGAAAATACATGAGTTCTTTGATAGTTTATTGTTGTTTGGTTGTTTATGAACTCACTGGAAGACGCGCGCAGCCTTTGCCAAAACGAGGCTGTTATTGGTGTCGTATTGGCCAATAAACCACAAAATATAGGTGAGGTCGCAAGGCGGTAATGTTTTTAGAACAAGCTTTACATAAAGAGCTCTTAAGACATAAACACGTTAATTATCGGTACATGTGAGACACAGAAGCATTTAAGTAAACAAACACACCTAACATGTGCATCAACCCTTATCCAAGTTCGTAGAAGTTTCGAAGTTCAAACGCTAGGTTTATCATTACTTAGAATTTTTCTTTATTCATTCCGGTTATTATAGTCTGGATTCACTGAACAAAACCTATAAAAACAACAACACATCATACCACAGAACCCCACCCCCCCCCCCCCCCCCCCATAATAATAACAACATGGAGGAAAAAGTATCCAAACTAGCGAACATGGTCGCTAAAAACTTGCAATTACTCAACATAGACAAACGTAATTGAATGAACCACTACATTCCATGTCAAAAGCACATTTGTGATGGAACAAAGCAATCGTGAAAACCCGACTTATTGATGATTTCAGTGCTTGATGAATTGCAATTTTGTGTCCTGATTTTAATGGCTATAAATATGTCGTTAATTGCACTTTAAATAGCGCTTTGACTTGATGGCTGCATTGAAACATTATCAATTCAACATTTTCCTCATCAATAACACTAATTCGTAAATTGTAGGATATGATTGGGAGGATTATTGGACGAAGGCTCTGTCAACATCCCTGGCATAATAAGAGAATCCATCTCATAAAATGAAAGTAGGAATCAGCGAAATGCCCAAGACCATCTATGTTTATTACTTTGTGAAAAGGGGTATATACAACGAATAAACACATTTGGACACATTAATTCTGGCTGTTTTTTTTGTATGATGGGGTGAGATATAAGCTGACTAGACTCACTCATGTCGTTTACTGGAGCCCTAGTTTCAAATTCTCAACTAAGTAACTGATTCCTTATTTTATAAAATATATAGCAACAAACGCACGTTCGAGTGTTCTTAAGCATAATAATTAATCATATTAAAAAAAATTCAAAAATCTTTCAAAACACATCAACATGCACGGAGAACGTACTCGCGCATAAACTGGACTGAACAATTATGATATAGTATATCGCTTAAACCTGGACGATTGCCACACACTATGCTTTCGTGGCATCGTGACAGCGGCTATAGAGTCAGCCTCCTAGCCATCAAAGGGGGTGTTGATTGATTTCCAAGCCTGACAACTCGACAAATATGTAACCTTCTAGTGGGCGTGGTTTAAAAAGCCAATCATCACCTGCGTCCCTTTGATTTACAGGTGAGCGTATATAAGGGAGCTCAATGACGCAAATGGAAGTTTAAAGTTTCCTCAAACCCTCCGGGGCACCAACGGGAGTACGGCGTGGGAGCATTGTGCCAAAAGAAGGGGCCGTTTTAGGTTGTTCGACTTGCACTCGATGAACCGAATGTGTTTCGATAAAGACTCACAATGTGGTGAATTGTAGCAACAAAATAAAAGGGAAAAATAAGGGAATATACTCGATTAACAATCAATTCTGTAAATCTCCTCTATTGGGTCTATTTGGACAAAGTGCGTCTTGAAAAGAAATTGGTAGTGAATTTATGAAAAAACATCGCAATTACAGGTTGTGAACCTCAAAGCATTACAACCGGAAGTTAGCGCAAGGATTCAAGGACAATTCTTCTGCACATTTTTAAGTAAAACGTTATTCATATTTTACTGTGCTCTTTTAAATGATTGACATGCTATGTTGCAAGGCTCTCTTTGGGTGCAGGAACTTTTTAGCGTCAAATCGGTGTAATGACACGGGGGCCAAATCAGTAGGAGCAATGAATCGGGCGCACTTTTCCCATCTCTGGGCATTGCCTATGAAATTTGGAACCTCGTTTTGGATCAATATAAGGAACAATCCCAGAATGCGTCGAGTTATTCAGTAATTCACATGAGCTCATGTTTGGATTCACATTATCTCATGTGAGCACTGCTGCCTTCACACAACTTGCAAATTACAAATAATCGAGGAACAATAATTGCTTCACACAAGTAAAGACCCTATTTGTTGAATATGACACGTATTTCGGAATGTTAAGGGGTTTTGATTTAGTGTTTATATGTGTATGCGCGTGTGCTCGTGTGTGAAGCTACGTTTGTGTAAGTGTGCATGTCGGTGCAATACGTGCGTACTCACGTATGCAAGGAGATACAAAGGGCCTAGACACAATAATTTTTGACAAACAAGTATGCTGATGTAAGGCCCAAGGCCCAATTTTCTTTACTGGCATCTACAACAGAAGTCTCATCAATATCAATATTGAATACTAGAACACTCAATATAGAACAGTACCGCTGGAGATGAAAGACCCTTAGCCATTATCGACGTCACGGGGAACAGGATATTATTTACATAAACTGGATTATGTTAAACCAGGATGTCATTTACATAAACTGGAGCATGGTAAACTAGGATGTAGTTTATATAAACTGGATTATGTTAAACCAGGATGTCATTTACATAAACTGGAGCATGGTAAACTAGGATGTTATTTACATAAATTGTAGCATGTTAAACTACGAGGTCATTTACATAAACTGGAGCATGGTTAACTAGGAGGTCATTTACATAAACTGGAGCATGGTTAACTAGGAGGTCATTTACATAAGCTGGAGCATGGTTAACTAGGAGGTCATTTACATAAGCTGGAGCATGGTTAACTAGGAGGTCATTTACATAAACTGGAGCATGGTTAACTAGGAGGTCATTTACATAAACTGGAGCATGGTTTACTAGGAGGTCATTTACATAAACTGGAGCATGGTAACCTAGGATGTTATTTACATAAATTGTAGCATGTTAAACTACGAGGTCATTTACATAAACTGGAGCATGGTTAATAGGAGGTCATTTACATAAACTGGAGCATGGTTAACTAGGAGGTCATTTACATAAACTGGAGCATGGTTAACTAGGAGGTCATTTACATAGCACTAGGTCAACTAAACTGGAGCATGGTTAACTAGGAGGTCATTTACATAAACTGGAGCATGGTTAACTAGGAGGTCATTTACATAAGCTGAAGCATGGTTACTAGGTCATTTCATTTACATAAACTGGAGCATGGTTAACTAGGAGGTCATTTACATAAACTGGAGCATGGTTAACTAGGAGGTCATTTACATAAGCTGACTAGGAGCATGGAGCATGGTTAACTAGGAGGTCATTTACATAAACTGGAGCATAGGAGGTCATTTTAAACTGGAGGAGGTCATTTACATAAACTAGGAGCATGGTGGTTAACTAGGAGGTCATTTACATAAACTGGAGCATGGTTAACTAGGAGGTCATTTACATAAACTGAAGCATGGTTAACTAGGAGGTCATTTACATAAGCTGGAGCATGGTTAACTAGGAGGTCATTTACTAAACTAAACTGGTCATTTACATAAACTGGAGCATGGTTAACTAGGAGGTCATTTACATAAACTGGAGCATGGTTTACTAGGAGGTCATTTACATAAGCTGGCGCATGGTTAACTAGGAGGTCATTTACATAAACTGGAGCATGGTTAACTAGGAGGTCATTTACATAAGCTGGAGCATGGTTAACTAGGAGGTCATTTACATAAGCTGGAGCATGGTTAACTAGGAGGTCATTTACATAAAACTGGAGCAGCTGGAGCATGGTTAACTAGGAGGTCATTTACATAAACTGGAGCATGGAGCATGGTTAACTAGGATGGTCAGGTCATTACATAAACTGGAGCATGGTTAACTAGGAGGTCATTTACATAAACTGGAGCATGGTTAACTAGGAGGTCATTTACATAAACTGGAGCATGGTTAACTAGGAGGTCATTTACATAAACTGGAGCATGGTTAACTAGGAGGTCATTTACATAAATGGAGCAAACTGGTCATTTACATAAACTGGAGCATGTTAAACTACGAGGTCATTTACATAAACTGAAGCATGGTTAACTAGGAGGTCATTTACATAAACTGAAGCATTTTAACCTAGGAGGTCATTTTCATAAACGGGATCAGGGTTAACTAGGAGGTCATTTACATAAACTGGAGCATTTTCAGCAACAACGACAAAGAGGATCTTCAACATATATGACTCATCACGTCGGACTCGCGTTTGAATAGGCAATGCTGATTTGGTCTCAAGTTCAACGCCGAGCTTGGAAAATGGACCTACTACGAGAATGCTATCTCGTCGAAGGAAAAGTACAACAACATTCGCATCAAGAGGAAGATCGTGCAGATGTCATTTTATCGTAGAGAAGGACAAGCCGCAAAGTATGACTCAGCAATGCACTTCAGAAATGGCTATCTAACGTTCCATGTACTAACAGGGCTGGTTTGGACCCTGGGACTTACCAAAGTAGAATCGTGAAACAAAGACCCAGAATCCGGATGTGGTCAGCCATTCTGGTCTGCCGCCAGATGGAGCAGCAGCAGCAGTAGTATCTGCAGTAGGCCGTTTGCGTTATGTCATCTCAAAAGAATGCTTTGTAAACTTCAGTACCGACTTTTAGCACGCGCAGCCGGCCACTTACAAAGCAAAACTATTGGTTGTTTCTGTGTTCGTGTAAATTATCACAACGTTTAGGAAGAAATTGTACATAGGAGAGCATGAATGGTTGTAGGAAGCGTAGAGACCTCTGTATAGTGTGTGTGCAGAGAGAGAGAGAGAGAGAGAGAGAGAGAGAGAGAGAGAGAGAGAGAGAGAGAGAGAGAGAGAGAGAAGAGAGAGAGAGAGAGAGAGAGAGGGGAGAGAGTGAGAGAGTGGGGAATGAAAGAAAGAAAGGGTGCGGGCAGCGAACGGGAGGGGGGATAAAGTGTTGTGAAATAAAGGTAAGCGCTAAAGTATAAGGATGGCTGAGAGGAAGAGATGAAAGAGAAGGCAGAGAAACCACAGTGTGAGAAAGAAACCTCTTCTGGATTATCGCGGGAAAAACCACATGCGTACCAGACACATACGCATAGTAAATGATCTCGGAGCGAGATGACACCACCAACTGTCACAATACCTGGCCATCCCCCTGAAACCCTGGCTCAATCCGCTTCACCACGAGCACAGTAACGGGAACCACCTGTCTTTCTACTGAATGTCCTCAGAGCGCCCCCGCAAACAATAAATGATAAAACCATCTCCAGACTAACAGCGATCAAACGCGGAATGCATTTTATTATTGTCGGTGCTGCTGTCATGGCAACAGCGATATCGATACAGAGTTGTTGATGGGAATCAATCGTCAGTCAGTGTAACTCTGTCATGACATGAACTCACGTGGCAGTTTTCCTCCTAAATATTGCTAGTGATAGAACAAAGAGAATGGTTGCCATAGACATACACACGCAATAGACCAAGAGAAAACTGTTGCAGGATGTGGAAAATGCCATTCTCCTGAGCAGAGAATATGACAACAAATACAAACTCGCCACGGAGAATGAGAGAACGTTTTAAATATGCGATACTTGTTGTGATGAGAGTCAAGCCCATAGAATAAAACTGTCAGCTCATCTATTATTAAACAATTTTACCAGTAATTGAGTGTGTGTTTTATTATGACCCTCGAGTTAAGGCCAGGTCTCAAGTTGCAGTGAGTTTGTGTCGGTGAAGAAGGTCCATTATCGCACTCTCACTCACAAGTGCATTTCAGGTGATTCTCAAACAGTATTGAGCTTCGTGACTATAGACTAATTGGAAAACAGGTGTGACCAGAGACAATTGATGCTTTCAAGATGCCAGAGAACGATGTACTTGAAACACTTAAAGCAGCTGATAATGACAACACCTGCGACGGTATATGATGGGAGAGGTTAGAGGTTAGAGGAGTTTCTTCTTATTTCGGCGGGGGTGTAGGGGGTGCAGTCGTTCATAGGGATGGCGGAAATGATGCATGGGGCAAAGGTGGTAGTCGGGGGTGGGGTTGTAGTAGGGTAGGGATGTCTGAAGGGATGTCTATCATCACAAATATTTCAAGCGAATGAGACTTAAAATACCGCTGCTTTCGATCGTTTCTCTTCAATATGCACCCCCGTGTCTAAACTCGTTCACTCTATGAGGGTATAAGAGATCAAAGCTGTTTGGATTCCGTTAGCAGATTGTTTTGATGTATGCTCTGCGTAAAAATAAATATATCCAAGAGGCTTGTACAACCGACATGGAGATCCAAGCGCCCATAACGATATTTGTCCTCACAACATACTCCTGTTCACACGTGCTTTAGTTTCCAAACCAGTACAAGGTCACCGTTATTGAGCAGAAACATTAAAGTATCAATAAAAAACGATAGGTCCATGTGATGTCGAAAACCAATTTGTATACCAATTTTCCCACCAAGTTGCCGTGCACTGCGTGACCTTAAGCTTATGTCTTCCAAGTTGAACCAGGCGTGGCTGATAGACCATCACAGGGACATCCTGGCGTGTCGGAGGGGCGATGGCCCAATGGGAACTTCAGTACCAGCGAGCGCACGAATGACAGATGGGGGTCTCTAGACCAATTACCAGTTAATAAGCCTCACAAAGACCAACGGGCTGACTGATAAATTATCGCAGGTCCTGATTTACTGCCTCATGTGTGCACACATAAATCCACACACATATATATCCTCGGGGTATACTTCCATTCGTTCGTAGGCATGGTAGCAAGTGTGCGTTAACCTGCAAAACACACACACACACACACACACACACACACACACACACACACACACACACACACACACACACACACACACACACACACACACATATACATATATATATATATATATATATATATATATATATATATATATATATATATATATATCTGTATATATATATATGTATATACATATGCATGCATAAATATATATATGTACATATATATATATATATGCATAAGTATATATATGTACACACACACACACATATATATATATATATATATATATATATATATATATATATATATATATATATATATATATATATATAGACATAAGTGTTCGTCGATACATCCATGATTCACTTATATACTCGCATAAACATACATTCATACATACAAACATACATGCATACATACATGCATTCATACATACATACATACTATTTCACAGAAAGCAAATATAACTCACGCACATTTCATATTCCAGGCACCATCTATAATGACATGGTGTTTCACGATGTAAATTTCACAGGTGTACGTGCAATGAGTTTAAAGAAGTTTTTGACGAACAATCAAGTTCGTGGGTGTATAATATAAACTTAAATGTGCCTCTGTTTGACATGCCTTGCAACGAAACATGCAATTGTTTACGTCCGCCCAAAGTACTCAAACTTACATCAGCATACATCCGCCATCTTCCGATTATGCGAGCATCAAGCTTCCCTCATTGGAAGACAACGTTTAGACTTCATCCGAAAACAAACAAACCAGCAAGTCTAGTCTAACGGCTCGTTTGGGAGACCTCAATAATTGAATTTGCTCAACGCCGACAGCCACTATAACATTATATATGTTTCGCACGACGACGCGACAGTAGGAAGTTGAGTGGATAAATATCTATAAATACGCGTATTATTCAAGCTAGTGCAAATTCACGAGAGGAAAGGACTTCAACGATTACAGTTGATCGTTTTCATCAGGGGTCCCACCCAAAAATGTTGATGTGCTTGGATAAATAAAGTGCTCTCGGGAACGATGACTCATGCCTAAATCTTCAGACCTCCTTCTCCGACCCCACACCCACTCCCCAACCCCCAACTCCCATATTCCTCTACCCCAGTGACAATGTATCCGCAGACGTGATGACATCATCCGCGTTTCTTTTAATAGGTAAATGTTTTCCGGAAGTATATAAACGTATGTAATTATATTATAACCGTTACAATCGTGTCGCTTTCAGTATATGGAACTGTTCATCAGTAAGCCTATAATACTCATTATAAATCTCTGTAGATATATCCACGTTAAATTTATAAACGTATCCAATTATTTAACTGTAATAAAGTTTAAGCGGTATACATTTAGTTTGTCCTTTCGAGCAATATCATTCATTATTCAAATGCCGATGTACCACTCTTAACATCCCCTCCATTTTCGCCCCTTACTCTTTTAACAATCGCAAAACGGCCACGAAGGTATCTGAAAGCAGGAAACAATCAGAGCCATGGGTAGCGAGCAGAGAGCACGTAGTAATGTTAGCATTGTTCAAGTCCTCGATTCTAAGCCGAGTTCAGGATGAACTTAACCCTTCTTAGCCACCATACATCTTTCCAGTGTCGGCGAGATAATGAATAAGTTAGTCATTCAGCACCCGGGGGAAGGGTAATTTTACCGTCATGTCTTTTTGTGTGTGTTACTTTTGCGTCCCCATGTAGAACAAGCAATACAGCATTGGTAGGAATGACCCTTTGGCAGTAGTAAACCCACACCCCTCCCCACCAGCTACACATATCCCCCACCCACAACTATCAATCTCACTCCCCTACCCCTCAACGACCCGAATCATTCACCACTGGGTGTACACTCGTTATCGAGACGTCATCGCTTGAATCCCGGGCCTCTGATTGGCCCCGCAGACTTTCATTTAACTTTTACAGGCAGCTGGGCTCGTAGGTTCCTGAAGCAGACGACAGCTAGATGTCAACAACTTGGTTGTTGTGGTGCTAGCGTTCCAAAAGCAGACGACAGTTCTAAAGCAGACAACAGTGTAATAAACTGCTTCATTTCTTGCCTCTCCGTTAAAAGCAGAGTAAAGCTGTGTTCGTAAGATCGTAGAGCGAGACAATGACTCGATGGACAGTCAAGGAATCGTTGATATGAAGCTGATGGAGTATTAAGTCAAATTGACTCTTCAATTCGATAAACGGGACGACTAGCTTGACAAGGTGCTCTCTGTGCTCTACAGCCTGCCAAAGGCACCCGTGAAAGTAAGTGATATATTACCTTCAAAGCCTACTTGTATTATATGCACTCACTTTGCTAGAATTCGTTCAAGAAAAAAGTCTTGAGTTGGGCCTACATTACCCACTGAACTTATCTACTAAAATATATAATTCTGACATGGAATCCCGGTGCTTGCTCGAGGGCTTGGTAAATGGTACAGTCGCAACTTTTGAGGCATGTGATTTGATAACCAACCACACAAGGAGACGTTTACCCCTACCCCTAAACAGACTCTCGAAGAACACCATTTGAGAAACATTCCAAGCAGACACTGCTGATTTATTTGTCCCCAAAAACATTTGGTTTCACAAAATTGACGCCCTCACCGTTAACCGATTGCCTAATGCTACGGTCCTTATACATAGCTTGCAACGATTGCCATATTAATATATATATGTTATGTATATTGCTCATGTAAACTTGCATACAATTATACCGAACACGCTATCGTATTGAATCAGATAAAAGATATAACCATTCATTTCAATACCAATATTCATATTTAACATCGTCTCTTCCACTGATTTCAAAAGCTGACCAATATCTCGTAAAAGTTTTCAAACATCGCTTGCATGCAAACGCATGTATGTATAGTGCAAAAATACAAGTGGCTGAGGAATGCCGTTATTAGACACGCGAGGAGCCCCGATGTAGGACTGAAGTAATCTTGAACCTCGGTTACAAATGATGACGAACGTTGGTTACTTGCGACCAATTGCAGTCAGCTTGGTTGATTGACAAGGATGCACAACCTTCTCCAAATAGCCTGTTAAAATAAATTTGATGAATTTTAAGTCAACTTTGGCCAATAACGCTTACCGTTTCTCAGTATTGGCCATGTTAGTCATCGCAGGTGAGACTGTGACGTCACAAGCCCATTCAATCCCCAGCGGTGGTAGAGGGTTAATTTGATCTTTCTCTCGTAAAATCTCACCCTACGTTTCGACTGTTACGATTTGACTCTCGCCTCATAAGGACATGGCCCCATTGTGGATCCTTTGCCTGAATGGGGCGTGTCAATGTGAATATACCTCACAAACATGCATTATATTCCGTCTCTTGTTATAATACCTGTAAAACGCTTTTCACCTGATGTCACCCACTCGTCGTAGGCACAGATAACTTGTTATCTTTGACTTCTTTCGCGCATAAATACCTCTATGAAACTTGGAATAGGAAGCGTCCGGACACTGCTTTACACCCAGCTCGTATAGCGTAAGATCGTGTTACCTTGTATGGCATTACAAATAAAAACAAGATCACCTTATCCAAAGAATCGCATAGCACGGGTAATAATCGTCACATGCGTAATTAAAGAGCACCAGACTGAGTTTACTCACATATCGACCAAACAATCTCGTCAACTTGGGCCTGAAGTGCTCATATTATCATGTGTTATTGTTTATTCAGCTTTAATAAAGCAGCACGTAGAATCTAGGATAACGCCACCCCACATACATCTTTTTACCCCCTACTGTTTCTGTGGGTCGTGATAAACTTTGCGCATTAGGCATAACTGGTCCTTATTCGCTCGTATGATCTAAGTGAAGTGTGTCGGTCGCGTGTGGCTTCAAAGTAATCCAGTTATTTGCTTTCTATGTGTCAGGTGTTGCTAATCTTGTCAAGGTGTGCTGTACACCGTGTAGTTGGTCGCACCTGTAGAAGTATGAATCGCCATATGTTTATATGTTGGAAGCTAGGAAGGTTCGAAGTTAGGAAGCTATTAGACGGTGCACGTAGTAGGGTCGTGGGGAGTAAGAAGCAGGGTCAAGATTTCGGTAATGCTCCAGGCTTATAAAGCTCCTTAAACCATACAGGTCAAAGTGAACACTATGATGAAAGTAGCGTTATGATATCGCTACCGACGCGGATGATGATGCTAAAAAGCTGCATCAGCTTTCTTCTTGGAATCGTCTTGCTCTCGTTAAGTTAGCCAGATTATGGCGACTGTCCCAAGTAATCCGGGTTCGCGTACGCGGGTGTAAAACTTCGTTGCCATTATTCTAGAACAATATTTGTTGACCCCTAAACATATTGGTGTGTTTGGGAGGTGTGTGCGTGGGGTGGGGGGGGGGGGAGGATTGAGGTGGTGAATGGGGATGGGTATATGAGAATGTCCGACCTATCAATATACGATGTCTAGTTCAGTCTATCATCTCAATTCCTATACCATACATATTGATAGACAACGAGAGAGATCTTTCGTTGACGTCAGCCCGACGTAATACAGGTAGCATTTATATATAATGCCACACTTCTGCAAAAGCCAAGTGTCTAGAATTAAAGACAAATATGTTTGCCTCGATCAATCATTGACCTTGGGTTTCATTTGTTTAGGGGGCGATAGCAAATTTGAACACCAAGCGTGTTTCATTTCATTCCAAATTCATATGCTCGAGTTACTCACTAGAGGGCAATGACAATGGATTAGGTTTTGAGTATGTTTTTTTCTTGCCGGAACACCTACTTATATCGTGAAATGATCAAAGTTAGGTACAGTCAAACCTGTCTAATCAGGTCGGTCAAGGGACTTGGCCAGAGTGACCTTTATGCACAGGTGACCAGATTATACAGGTGACCGCTCCTATCTTTTACATACATGTAAATTCTCAAGGGACTGAAACTGAGCGACCGGTATGTACAGGTGACCGGGTTGTACAGGTGACCGGTAACACAGGTTTGACTGTATATGTTAATATAGGAAGCGCAGATGTTGTATGAAGATCAATGGATCTGATTCATTCTCTGTTTGATTGGGTAGTATAGATTCTATGTGAGTGAGGATGGCATGTGGTCGAATGTACATTCTGAAACAGATACCATTAATACCATCAATACTGTCGTCATGCGGATCTGTTCATAGAAATCCAGATATCGATGTTCTCGCCGCTCGGAATGCTTAAATTGAGTACCGAGCGCGTGCAATATCGTCGCTGTGTCCCAGTCAGCTATAACTTCGGTGCCGAGTACATAGCCTCGAGTGATATTTAGAGTACCTATTGTTCTATTTGTATAGGCGGGGAGAGGGGGTGGTGTTCGTAACAACCATTGTTAACTAATCATATTAGCTCTACGGGACGGCTCTTGACCCATCAGTCATCACAAATCGCGCCTCGTATCCTGGCCTGTCTATTGTCACCTGTCATATTTGATGTATCGCTACATACATGAGCAAACTCAGACTCGACTGTCAAGTGGTCATTACACTGCTATATTGTTTTTCCTACTCGGGGGTCATATATTCAGTTATTTTCTTACTCGGGGGTCATATCACAGGTGTTAGGACAGCAAGTAAGAGTTCGGGGCTCCACGGTGATGCCTGAGTTGACAAGTTGAAATGAAATGCCGATATTCAATACAGTCCAGAATCCCATAATGGCAGACGCTCAGACCACTTGACCTCCTCGTAAGATGGGCTCGGGTGTCCGTGTCTTACGCGGTGAAAGCGAGGTTAGGAGACGCCATGTCATCTTGTTCCATGGACGGCCGCCAGAGGGCTTAAGCGACTTAACTAGCAGTGACTTAATTTATCAGTTCAGAAAAGTTATATATCAACCAAATTTGTGTGATTGTGTGCGCATCCTTATTGAAGTCAACACGCTTTGAAAATGATATTATTCCTGAATGGGTGTAGAACTAAGAACCAAGTAGAAAAGGGATTTGTCCTCTTGATCACACCAGTCACAAGAGTCCCCTATAACCTACCTATAACGGACACTCCTTCATACGTGTCCATTGTATGGTTGATAGCGGAGATAATCTTTTCGTTGGTACATTGATAAGTGTGTTATTCGGCTAAGGAAGGTAGGCTGTATTAATCTATTAGTGTAATGATTGGAGTGAGAGGTAAGCTCGACGTGACTATACCACGCCGTGAAGCCCCAACCCTCGCCGTCGAAACTCAGGTCCCTGAAAGCGATAAAGACTACAAACACCATCATGCTGCAGATAGCAACTACAAAAACTTATTAACTACCCTGACAGCTAACAGTAAGACGGGTTTGGAGCGGTCCGGGTGAAGAGGGCGAGTCGTAGGTGACGGTATTAAATCTCTACTCCTCATGCACCAATATAGCGTCATACATGGTTGCCTGGTGAAGTTTTATCGGCCTGGAATTGAAGTGGTCTCCCCAATTATAATGACAAACCGTAAGTCATACATGGTCGCATTGGCACAGTTGCCATGCATCGAGCGGGTTGGATGGGCGAACGGTGTTTTTGAGGCTGTCAGTGAAGACTAGGTCACTTATAGGCGGTCATAATGGCAGAGTTGGACAGACTAAGTCACCCTTGCCACAACAAACACTTGGCTCGGCTCGCCACCGGATGTAGTTGCGTGTTATGTTTTGAGCTGTTGAATTTTCATCATCTCCCGCTGGCGACCCCTATCCCGCGCCCCCTACACACACACACACACACACACACACACACACACACACACACACACACTCCAAATCTGCTGTGAAATAAAGCTTAGACAGTGTGGAGAACTTAACGCTCGTATGCCATTTAACCCCATGTTTACCTAATCAAACCTTTCATCCTTTATTAATTTTATTTCGCATGTAAAGTCGCTTAAATACGCTTGATTGTGCTATTCTTAGATTCTTTTCTATTGTCTTCTATGAATTCCTACCTTATCCTGTATCATGCCAAGCAATACGCCATTATTTGTCGACCATCGTCACACAGATAGTAATTCACCAACATGAGATCCCCGGAGTTGGCTCCTCATGAAATGACAAACAACTGATATATATTATAGTAGTATAATGCATACTTACTTGTTATCCTTATATTCTTTACCTGACCCCAGATCAAGGTCGAGTTCCCCAAGGTGCCTAAGCATCAATTGTAGACCTATCTATCTTTCCCAATAACTCGTGAAACACATGCTCCGTTCAACCGGAGCGTCAAGTTCAAGGGCATATTCGGGTTTTTTTTCCACTATTGCAGTTCCCGGGCTGCACTTATATACATATAAGGCCGCGCATGTTGACTCAACAGCCATATAAAGCGTCCCCAGGTTAATATATTGTTCTGTCGGCCCACATGAAATGACCTTATTAAACTGAGAACACCTGTAAAATTGTATTCTTAAAATCTAATATTTGTCTTACTCAGACAACAGCGACTTCGTGGGGATAAATAATATGATATATAATTCCCATTGAGAATATATGATATTGTCACTTGCAGACAATGGGCGCCTGTGCTTAACACAGACGCTTTAGCCTAACCGTATGTGTATGTCACGATCATCTCTTTGTTGAATTTGGTAGTTGAGGGCTTCGTGTGTGTGGGTATAGTTGCTGCAGAGGCCAAGATATGATGTCATTTTTACACATCCCGTCTTTGTCGATTCACGATCAGCATTGACTTCTTGAACCTGCCACCTCAGTTCCTATTTCTGTTCAAGAGGAGTTGTATTTACTTTCGATGAATTCGGACCAATACCAGGAAACTCCGAATATAAATAAGAAGATTTGACCTCTTTTTTGTGTGTGTGTGATTCGGCCAGGTTGAATTATGCATGTCTATGTACGGATCACTGCTCGAACCAGCGATGCTAGAGAAGGTAATAAGTAAAAGCGGCGTGGGATAACGACAAACATTGACGCTGGCTGTATAATCTACCTGGTGCTAATTAATCTTCGGTGATATATGTATGTATGCGATTGTAAGCGCATGTGTGTATGTGTGTGTTTGCATGTGTGTATTTGATTGTGTGTGTGTCTGTGTATTTGTGTGAGTTCGTGAATGTGTGTTTGTGTGAGTTCGTGAATGTGTGTTTGTGTGAGTTCGTAAATGTGTGTGTGCGCGTGTGTGCGTTGCTATTGGCGTCAGGGGAGTGGGTGTCACCACACTAACGATATCTTTGTAAATTAGATCGATAGTATTTTGTCAGTGGTGAATAAACAAATATCATAAGG
Source organism: Urechis unicinctus (assembly GCA_034190875.2). Classification (NCBI taxonomy): domain Eukaryota; kingdom Metazoa; phylum Annelida; class Polychaeta; order Xenopneusta; family Urechidae; genus Urechis; species Urechis unicinctus. The sequence continues at coordinate 54,448,353 of CM067347.1, read as the reverse complement.
GTTTTGCAATCAAAAATTCAGTTGTATTGAAAACCGTTTCTGCTTTGGCCTGATATAAAAACACAGACGTCGTCTTGTAATCTGACCATAATACGTGTATATAGTTCTTTTAACGGATGGCTGATTTCCCCGGATCTCTAAATACGTCATGGATTACGAGTAACAGTCGCAATACCCCGCCCCGCCCTGGACGTATATTTGCGATTAGAACCCATTGTTTGAGTTCGCTCTCAGTGCACGTCTCGGTTTTCACTAATTTAAGCGTCACGCCGGCGATTCGGTTTCCTGTCGGCGGGAATACTATACTCGGCTGATCACCACATGAAGAAATGATGCGCGATTCTAGAATGGGATTGCAGGGTGTTGGCAGTATTTAAATTTAGGATAATGTTCGGCAGGCTTGCTTGTGAGGGTGCAGAAAGTTCAAGGATAGGCTGTTGCTATGATAAGCATGCGTTCGGATCCCGGAGGTACAAAGCGAAGCTTCACTCTTTCCGGAACCCAAGCTCGGATCCTTAAATTAGATTTCCGAGCGACAGATCAATCCGCTCTGAAGTCTACCACAGGAACCCTATGATGGCGAGAGTGTGTTTATCTAACGGAAGCACACCTGCAGTTTTGCTGCGGTTGACGATGACTAACGATTGATATTTGTCGGGTGGTTCACGACCACGAGCGATCATCCCGTTCCAACGCATCCACGGATGCTTTTTTTACAGACTTCTGCTGCAATTGCACCAATGTCACACAACCATCGAATAGCTTCACTGTCATAATCATTCTAAAAAAAGTCGAACTTCGATCATAAGTTGATGTGAACATATAACACTCAAGTTCACTGACCATTCAGACGCTACATATGATATGATGGTCAATTGGTGGAGTTTGTAAAGAGGTGCCCTGTATGTTATTTAGTTGAGTTGAATGGAGTGACAAGTTCAGTCGTCGATGCAAGTTATCTCAGCTGACAGCATGGCCCATTTGGTTATCATCCGCCTCACATGATCATTGCTGTACCGTAGAGTTTATGGACGGGGTGTGGGATAATGCGGTTTTTTTAACCCCACGCAGAGTAGATTATTCATTTTTTTCATATTTCGTCGACCCCTTGTTCATGTAAAAATAACACTATACGTGTCACACAGCTGGTCACATGTCAGCAATCATGTCTCGTTCCATATCTCATCGCAAGTCTCGATCCAAATCTCGTAAATTCCCAAGTCTCGTCAACAATGTCACCGCATCTCACATCTTTAGTGCCATCACAATTGTAATCAGGGGGATTTTTAAAGGTCCATTTTCACCCCGGTGTCAGTCCACTGGTTGGTACCCAACGGCTGTGGTTATTTCACGGTGGTTGAGCAATGGCTCAACAAAACTTGTTTTCAAACCATTTGGGTAATTGCTATGGTTTCTGATAAACGCGCATGTTGGGTTGCCACTTTATGGCTATATTGGTTCATGTCATTGGTGAGATACCACGCAAAGTAATAAATATGCTCGAAAAGGAACATATTATATGTCTCTAGAATATAAATGTAAATATTTATGACAGAAAACAACCCTCTGCTCTGAGAATAATTATTCAGCTGACGCGCATATGTGCCTTCAAAGTTTTTGTTAGCGGTCTCTGTGTAACAGCTGGGCGGGCGATGCTGTCGAATCGAGGGTTCTTGGATCTGGCTGTTGCTATTCATAAAATGTCCCAATATCATACGTCGGTGATATTGAAGGAGCGCGCTTGACTAATGATCCCGCATATTAAAGACAGAGGCAACTGGAGCATATGTTTTGTGGAATGATATTTTATTCATTTACTTTAGCAACTATGCTTAAACCTCATGACTTTTACTGTGAAGATTGTTGAGCCGCGGATGACGAATCCATAATAAGCAATCCATCTTCATAAAACAGTATATTGCCGCAGCTTAAGTTATCCTTGTGGTGAAAGAAAAAAGAAGAAGCTTGTAAGAGAAGTGTCTCTCTCTCTCTCTCTCTCTCTCTCTCTCTCTCTCTCTCTCCTCTGTCTCTCTCTCTTTGCAAAAAAATTCATATGCAAGCGTTGAAATGCACATCTGGCCCTAAAGAAATCTGGCCGCACTTCGTCAGTGGGGTAGTGGGTCGACAACGATGTGGTGACGTGGACTAAGCACAATGCCTGTTTGTTCTGCATCACAGACAATTTGATGTGTGTTGCCACCTGGCTGCCCAACTGTTTGCCATGCTGTCGTACACCTACGTCGACTTGTTCAGAAGCGTTCATTGTCATAAGTCATGAATATCGACGGTTGTTCTGGACCTTCAGTCCAGTACTTACAGGTTCAATACATGGATGATATTTATCTCCCCAGCGACTTCAGAATACCGTGCTACAGTAGACATATAACAACGCCACGCGATCTTATTTGGTGTTGGTGCGATTCAGATTTGGTGCTTAAGAGCCATAGAGCGTTTGCCAGCCAGTGTTAATGTTGTTGACAAGTTCACGGTTGGGTGATTCAGAGATTGATAGCATTTGATAGCATTCAAGTCAGGCGGTAGATAGTACGGAGAATTGTGGTCTAGACACGACAGGCTAGTGAAAGGCTTGATTTATTTGCAGGGACTAGTTTTCAAGTGAGCTTCTTTAGCATCTGAGGTTATAACGAGAAGATGTAGGCGGTATAATTCAATATACCAGCACCTATATAATACTGCCTGTTGTGGAGCCGAATTTGCGACACTCTCTCTCCTCACCCTCTCTATCTTTCATAACAAGTTCGCGAATCTCTCGCTCCCCCTCTATTTCATACACGTGCACACATACTCACTCACTCGCTCACTCACTCACTCACTCACTCACTCACTCACTCACTCACTCACTCACTCACTCACTCACTCACTCACTCACTCTTTCACTCACTCACTCACTCACTCACTCACTCTTTCACTCACTCACTCACTCACTCACTCACTCACTGGTTCCAATCAACTTAAGCCGATGGCGATGAATACTGCACGATATACCACATTATCACATGGCACCCTCCTCTCAGTAAATCAGTTTTAATCTCACTCTCATTCGACACAGGTCTTTGATATTGGTTTCTTTAATGCGAGTTAATTATAGATTTTAAAACTCCACCGAGGATAAATCGGTTTCGTCGGCCTTTCGACCACAATTGGGGCACCAAGTGAAAACAGCTTAAGCATTTTAGCGACCCAAACACAACCCTTGCGTAATTTCCGACAGGGTAGCTTAATATTCAAGGCGATCATACGAAGTTGCGCTTTATTATCGCGTATAGTTTACTTCAATATATATATATAGCGGCTCGGCACTCGGAAGCTTGGCATCGGCTCTGAACAAATTCGGTTTAAGTAATATCACCACCGAGGTTCACGCTTGTGCATAACCATTCTTCGAAAACCCTCAGTTATGCTCTAGTGGGAAACAGACAATTCTCCACCAGTGCGAGTCCACAAGTACCAGTGAACCGCCCACGCTTCTAACATTCATCGTGTATTCAGTAGACCAGGTTTAGGGGGTCGATGTCGGTCTGCATCAAGCACTGATTTAACCCAGGACAGCGTGACGCAAGAACCGTAAGCGGGACACTCAGGCAGGAAAACGTTAAATACGAGCTGTGATAATCGCTGTTCGATCAAATGCAGACAGACAACAGAGCCGACAGGCTCACACAAACGAACGGACAGACAGGGAAGGTACTATTATTTTTGAAGGTCTTCTTGTAAGCCAATGCAAGACACAAGGGTGAAGGCTTGATAAACACTGTGGCCTTTTGTCCCCTCGCAACTGAAGATCTGTTTTTTAAGTCTGGGGATGAAGTTCCTCTGTTCTATACACGCTTGGTGGGAACGAGACTTTGCGCGTAACGAGACTTCAAACGGAAGGTGGCATCCCGGCAGAGCTGTACATATTAGCCGGACCAGACACGTTCTATTACATTGACAGCCATCGGGGCAGAGTGCAGGACGGCGCATTGACAACACATACACTTCCCATCTGGAGGGATGTATGCCGCAGCGCCAACTAGCGAACACAGACACTCAAAATTTCTAAACTGGTGATGATGGAGGCGGTGAGCGGCAAATTCTGACTTAGAAACCTCGAAGACAGGAAAACTGACACGTGTCGTCTGGTAACAGACAAAGAGAGACGCATGAAACCGACACATTTGCGGCATAGCATCTTCGCGCGTTCTCCGAGTGCGAAGCAACTAATTCTTCTACAATTCACCAGAGAAATACAGCGGCGATTTTTAAAGTTTGGATAATTCTAACGAAAAAGAGACTAACAGCATATCGATACTATGAGATGAGAAGGAAGCTGGAGTTGAAGCGGGGAAAATGGAGACGATTGCTTGGAAAAGCAGACGACAGTTTTGAAGAGGATGTTGATTTGGCGTCGGCGTTGGCGTCTCATGGGGTCGTCCGCTAGGTAGTCGCTCTGGGTTACTGTCAGGCCGATTACATTCACAAGTAGCTCAAAGCGACACCCTGACGGGAGGCCCGCTTTTTCATCACCTTCTCACATTTACCCAACCGTATCCTGATTCTATTTGAAATACAAGAGTTAAGCTGTTTCCACCTAATCATCTTTATCTTGCAATTCCTGTATATATATGAGATCCACATTGTGTGGTCTATTACTGTTCAGCTGGGAGGATATATGACATTATTTACATGCATGTTAAGAGCTATATAATGTTCTAATCCATTTTTGCATGTTATAAGAAATTAAGTATATGGTATTATTAAAATATTTATATGATAGCTGGTTGAATTCATGGTGAGAAGCAGTGGATGCCACGTGGCATATCGCTGTTACCTACGTGGCATATCGCTGTAACCCAATGAATAGCTTGATTTCAGTATAGACTATGATGCAGATTAGTTGTAACCCGATATGGCATCTTCTTCTCTCGACCAATGTAAAACTTGTGTGTATGTGCGTTTCATATAGCAACATAGTATATGCTTCTATAAATATGCCACTATATGTAAGTAGCGGATAGTGAAATTGTCAGACCAATTTGTGCTTCGTTGACAAAAACAACGCGTATGCTCCGCTGGCGATGCATTAATGACAGTATTGAACGACGAGTCGATTTGCTGGTATTTCGATGTTAGTGCTTGCATTGTTTGGGGTTATCGAGTGGCTATTTAAGGCCATTCTGTTGATGTGTAGCTTAAACGATTCCGCCCCGATTTTGGCCATTGGCAGATAAACAAGCCTGGCGAAGGAGGGAAAAGACGCTGGGAGTGGAGGGGTAGGGGAGAAAGATTTACAACCTTTTGTACTGTTCAGGTAATTAATGTTGTAAGGTGCAGATATGGCGAAATAAGTAGAAGTAGGAGTCTTGACTTTCGCTTGATAAAAGTCAAATATAGCGCTAAGAATAAACCTGTAGCTGTGGCTGTCATTGATGTTTTGCGTTGATAGTGGTTGAAGTAGTATGTAGTATTTCACTTGTATTAGTTGTCACCACCAGCAGCAGTTGCTGTAGTTGTTGCAATGGTGGTAGTAGTAGTTTTTCTGTTCTTGCCAATAATAGTAGCAACAGTTCTTCCCTACTCGTAGATGTACTGGTAACATAGACACGGTTGTAGCAAACTTGAAAAACGCTGGTGACCGTAAGGCGGTCAGAGAGATACAGAATCCTTGATTAGGGCGAGATTCGAGGCGGTGGCCACTAGGTTCCCACGCTGACCACGCTCGGGTGCAGGCTTCGGTAGTAGTTAACGGAGTATGTACGGCGAAAATTGCCACAGAAGTGGTAGTTATCATAGCAACCATATCGCCTTGTTGCTGAGTGCGTGATGCCAAGGATATCAATATTAAAGGGTGGCAGTGTAGCTGTAAATATGTAGCAATTATCTCTATTCAGAAATATTGCAGTAGGGATGTTGTGGTTGGCGGTTTAGCAACATCAGTTGGATCGCTATCCACATTTCGAGGGAAATGATTGTCCGATGTACGGGCGCTTGGGTTCGACCACCATGATCCCATCATTATGTCGATGGAACAAAAGGCTGTATTAGATACTTGGAATTCAGGACCATGTCGCTCACTAATAAAACAAAGGAGACATTGATAAATATGAGTTTATTATCACCAATTATGAGTCTTATCATCACTTGTTACATATGCAAACATACTTCTAAGACAGCAATGTGCCAAACGGAACTAATACGTCAATGGTTGCTACCATATATGCAAATTGAATTACTGCCATCCATCCTCCTAACCATGAAATGGAACATCCCTCTTCCCCTCATCCTGCGATAATAAACTCCTCAGCCATTGGTAGTCAGTTAATGAGAACGTATTGGGTTGGGACGGCTTACCGGGTAACTTCATGGTCGGACATTTGCCTTTTCCTTCAAGCTGGTGTCACGAATCCTGGTTATGTGGCAACATTCACTTCCTTCGTGGAAAGACAACTTCGCTGGTAGTCGAAGCCTGCTTTGGTTGTCAGGGCAACATCACCCCCATGACCTGAAGGAAGTGGTACTCGGGTCTTGATATGCCCCCCTCGCATATAGCTTTCCATATGGAAGGTGATGAGGCGCACGAGGGAGAATTACCAAGACCTAAGTACCTATGATAGCGTACACAATTACTCGTATCCGGTTTTGGCGCCAACCCCGGCCATAACCAGGATGATGATTGTCATAATAGGCATGGGCAGCTTATTCCAACAGATTATGTAACAAATCGCTTGCCATTCTATTGAACCCACCCAATCCCCTGATATCTTTATCGGGTCAGAATCAAGCGAAGGCTCATCGCCGCAGATTGTACTTCCCCTCACCCCACTAAAGAACATATTGTGAACGGGAGTTCTTGAGGTCAATACTCCCTAGTCAACGTGAAAAACGTACAATTCAGCTGCCAGAACTAAGCAAGATAATGTCCAAGTTCTATTTAATTCACCCGAAGTTGCTGAGAATCACATTCAAGAGAACCTCTACAGGACCACTTTATTGAGAACTGTTGGCGTCACCACAAACAGTTAAACATACCCCCCCACCCCTTACATGATTTACCTATATCAATGCTCGGCTAAACTGACTAAGGGATTTTTGTTTGGTTTGCTCCGAGGTGGAGCGAAGGCTAATATAAAATGTAGTGTACTATTTGGAGTGAGCTGTTTTGGTTAAAAACTTTGTCAGGTGGTTGATGTCTATTGTATAGATATAAGTGTTAGGCGGCTACGTAGGAATATGGATAATATTCTACACACGATGTAGGGTCACAGCGGACAGACGGAGGGGGATAGTTTTTGTTTTATCTGAATAAGCAGACGCGTTTCTTGGGCAGTTCTAAAATTTCAGCTAGTTGAGTGGAAATTATTTCTGATATTATTGATAAGAGCACCCGTTAAAGATCATTTTATTTGGTATTTGTTTGAGATATGTTTGCCTTGGGGATGTGACGTGTATGTGTGTGCGTGCGTGCGTGTGTGTGTGCGTGCGCGGAGAGACAACTGATGAACATATTGATCACGAGAATGAAGAAGGAGAAGAAGATGATGATGATGATGATGATGATGATGATGAAGCTTGTCTTGGGAACGGTGTGGAAATAAAATTCGGGAGTGAATCGTGTCTCACACCAACACCACAACCACAAAACCCACGCAGAATTAACAGACAGGGAAGTCAAACGAAATCAGAGCATCCCCAGCCATCTATATATAGGCCTGTGTGGGTGGTTTGTGGTGGTTTAGGATATAATCGGCATCGAGTTAAATCCTAACCCCCCCCCCCCCCCACACACACACACACACACACAGAACGGTACAGTGAACATCATCTTCTCTTTATTGTACCCATCTACCGCTGAAGGTTAACAAAGCCTCTGTGTCCGAGTATTCAATGACAACAAGCCCAGAGAGGGACAAGAGAGGGCTGTTACGTAGACATAACTCTCAGCCAGATAGTCAGCCTATCCTCGTCGCCGGGCAGCAGCATGACCCATACCAGTTTCTTGGTGACTCAAAGACCATTTGACCACGCGTATTTCCACATTCTCTTCTGTGTGATCCAATTACATTCATATAGACTCTCGTTATCCGGATATTCTGATAACTACATTCAGATGATCTTCAATTGCACCGCAACGGATTATTGGATCCATGTTGGCCGAATATATATATAGTCCAATTATTTCTCTAAATAAGCGATTATATTTCATCCAATTGCTCCAACACCCAAGAAAATACTTGCTTCCATTGTCCGTTAAACTATCTGGTCGAATTTGTCAATTTGACTGTGCTCCTTTCCAGGCCCATTAATAAACTAGCATTAACACCAATACCCATGGGGACTCTGGTTTGAATATCTATTTTTGGCACTTGCTTACTTTGATTCTTGTAATAGGCACCAACAAAATGGTAATTTACAAAACCAGGAGAAATCGATTCTCCGAAGTGAGCCGCGAACTGACCAAGACATACCAACAGCAAAGTAGGCCGGTAAAAAAAACCCTTTGAAATGTTGATTATTCGACAGACTAAAACAATAAAGAACTGTCTGACGACGCATCGTTGTTTCATCCCGATTGCCGCATAGTCATTGAGGTGGAAGGTGAGGAATTTGATCTCGTAATCAGGCAACCAACGCCGCACGATCTACGGTGCCCGATCTTTCAGGTCAATAATGTTCGGAAAAGTTGGGAACGCACGCGGCGTTTAATGGTGACCATCAAACAGACCAGAATCATTCCGCCAGTCTAGGTTCCTTCATTTGATTTGGTAATTTTAGTTTACTGCCTTTCAAGGAAAGTTAATTTAGATATGTCTGAATATCATCTAAGCCCAAGAGCTCCTCCTCACACGCAGATTTTCAATCTTTGCACCTGAAACTGAATTGGACTTGGGTTCGATTGCTTGTTAGTGATTGGTTCGCTCTGCTCAGACGTTTAGCCAACTGTCAATGGCAACCTAACAGGACTTAAGTTTTTCCTTTCTCATAAGTACTCAATAGAATGAGCCCTGAATCCAAGTGGATTTCTGCTTATTGTTTGCATGGCATAAAAATTCTGATTGTCAATCGATATATTTCTTCAACTCGGACTGATAGTACATATACGTGTTCAACAGGTCTTGAGAAACATCACAACACAGACACACATCTCTTAATATCCACAACCGTAGTGGAATACCATCATAAAACAACCCAAGTTGGCTGCTTTGGATACCACCCCTTCACATGCCCAAACCAACAAAATAGCGCTGGTTGATAGTTCAGAGGCAGAGAGTTCAGTAGTGTGTAGCCTTCGTCCCGCGGGCCGCGAGTTCGAATCCCGATGGAATCAGCCATTTACCTATTATATAACTAAGGATGATGTAGTAATGTCAAATGACAAGGATATCGTCTCATCTACAACTCCCTTATGTTATTCACCACTTCACTTAAGTGCATTCCTTCTAAACACTTATGTTTCTTTTTGCAATGATAGATTAGCTCATTTGACCTTAACCTGCAATTATATGCCACTCAGTAGCCCCGAATGGTGATATTGTTACATATACATCAAGAGGTTCTGCAGGGCTGACCTCACTGAAGCCGGGTTTAATAGTTGAAACAATCACGATGACAACTTAGTTCTCTGTTTCGTCATCATATATTTCATTCGTATATAGATCATGGATGTCGTATAATCACGATTTCCAAAATTAAATTTGGCCAGAAAATTACCCAGTCCGTCCCTTGAGGTACGAATCAAACTAAACACAATGGGTGATCCAAGGCTATGTGGGCGAATACAGGGTATAAAAGCAAACAGTAGCTGAGCGACGATTTACATTCGGCGTGTCCGAGTTTGCATCAAGTAATATCCCATCGGCAAACGAAATCTATTCCGACTAAGAAACAGGTTCGGTGATTTACAAGTAAAACCGCTCCGCGTTAATATCACCAAACGCTATATAAATACCAATAACCTGCATGTATATATATATATATATATATATATATATATATATATATATATATATATATATATATATATATATATATATATATATATATATATATATATATATATATATATGCTTATATATGTGGGTCTGTTTGTGTGTATAGTTGGTAGGGTGGGTAGACTGCATTCCGTGTGTGCCGTGCGAAATACACGCCGCATATTTTTATGTAATAGCGATATATTGGCGTTCTCGTCATCTCGTCAATCCACGCGTTTTCTCACACGTATCGCATAGCACGATCGTGGCGACTCGTCACGTAACATCCTCCCTCCAGCCGCATCCCTCATCGCGCCACCGACCAATACAAGACATGTACCCATAACAGCGCAAACGACCAGCCCAGATCGCTTATGGTATGATGCATGTGCAGTGCACTCAGACCAAGGTATCCCAGTGCGGTTGGGTCCGCGCCGGATATATATTTAAAGCCTTGATTTCTCAGTAAAGGCCGACGCCAAACATAAACAAAGTAACCGCCCATCTCAATCACACTATATGGCAATGTGTCTTTGTCTCCTCCGTGTCTTGGTAAGTGTATCCGTTCACCGTCTTCAATGACGTAGGTAGATTTTACTACGAACCCACGCGCGCATGCGCCACTGAAGAGCTCAGCGAAAACCCAGACTTTGAATGGGACTGACAAGGTTCTGAGAAATTCTCATTGACTTCTTATACATTGTCATCGCGCCTCAGCGCCACCCTATGTATATATATATATATATATATATATATATATATATGTACATAAGCAGTGCGTGGGAATAGTAACGCATCTCATTATTGAGTAGACATCGCTCACGGTAGCGCGGATTTACCAAACTTGAAGCGCTTGGCTGACTGCTGGGGTCCGAACTGTTGGGCTTGTTTTAGTGCCGACACAGCCAGCTGATCAAGACTGTTTGTAGTGACTTCAAATGCAAATTGTCTGCTGCAGGTTGGTGAATGAACGTTATAAATCGTGAATCATATCTATTTTCTTATTATGTCATGCAATAGTTTTGCAAAGCGAGTTCGTTCGCGATTGCATGAGGAATTTGTAATGGGACAACAAGCGTTATCAGCACGCACAGAGATCTAACATGAAAATTTCGTTTTTTAGCTGTTAGTGCGATGCTTAAGCATCCGGACTGTGGTGTAACTGCATATATATATATATATATATATATATATATATATATATATATATATATATATATATATATATATATATATATATATATATATATATATATATATATATATATATATATATATATTTGCCGTTATTGCAAGCTACATAACCCCCCCACCTGTAAAGTTTCAGACTGTCATTATCATCATCACTCCCCCAGTATCGATCAATTAGGACGATTATTCAAATGACCAACGCGGCCCGAACCAATCAACTCGCCGGCCTTCGTACGCGTTGAGGTTTTTTTTGGCTTGGTACTTTCAATTAAAGACGCCTGTAAACAACGTTTGTAAATCAACGAGTTATGACCGAGATCATAAACATCGTCAGCTCCGAGGATCCCTGCACAAGGCATTATATATCGCCAACGAACCATAGCGTCGCCGAAACCCGCTAATAAAAGATATGCAACAGAGACCTACAAGATGTTTTTAGCGTCTCGCGCTCATAATGATTGATACCGTATTGGTGTTTTGACAATTGACGCAAGCAGCTGCTAAAGCAAGCACCAGTTTTCTCTGGTATTTCATTCAGAAAATGCATTCATTGATAGTTGACGTCATTTCTTACTTGCTTTTGTTTTGTCTCAGGAGGAAGCAGAGAGTTACCGGTGATAAAGTAGTGAGGTGAAAGCAGCTTGCGTCATCGGTGAAGTTAATACCAGAGACATTCCTTGATTTTGGAAACCGATTTACGTCAATGGTACTATGGGGATACGTCCCGGTCAGTCAACCATGCATTGCACAGCTGCGCCACCAAGAGCCGGCACGGGGTCTGGGCTAGAACAAGGACTCCCTTTAACACCCCCGACGCCGACAGTTCACAACACAACGCCATGCCCTACGCCCCCGCACCCCCTGACACCCTCCCCAGCCCCAGTCGACCCCACCGCTGCTTGGCTGAAAAATTCGCAACTCGCGTCTGGCGGTTTCAGTTTTCTATCAACGGCTGACGAATGTAGTTGTCAGTCTGATGATAATAGCTTGGACGATGAGCAGATCGTTACTCTGGCGTACTCATTGATGGAAGACACGAATATTGGCCTTATTACCTCCGACATGATTCTACACGGGGAGACGTACGGGTCTGATGGTATGTCGACCACCTTGCGCCATCACCAAGCGAATCCTGTTGCAGACCTGCACACTCTGCAACAGACGCCTTGCGAGTACAACTCGTACACCGAACTCCAGCAGCATCAAGGATGGCACACCCCCTCTGACTCGCCCATCTCCACTCAATCGTCTCGCTGCGCTAAAGCTGCGGAACCATCCCGGATGAAAAGCCCCCCATCCTACTTGGAGCACATCTCTAAGACACGGATCAAGTCAGAGCCCCTGGATGAGATAGCGACCTGCAACAGGGACACTTGTTGTCCGTTTGCAGCGTCCTCAGGGATCCCGTCACCTCCTCCTCCTCAATGCTCCCCGACCCCTTGCCTACCGTTGCCATGTAAGCAAGAGCCGTGGTCGTCGCCTAGCAGCGGGGGTCAGGAAGGATGGTCGGCTGCTGGCGGCCAGTGGACGACGTCGGTGATGGAGCAAATGCCCGTAACGACCTCGTCTTCGACAACGGCATCGTCACCCTACTCGAACAGTAAGTAACATAGAGCAGTTACCCACTCTTCCTAATTGGAACCTTTAATATATCAGAGTTACCATCCCGAATAAGACCGGTCTTAGAAGGCAGCTGCGTCAAATATTCTCACTCTTTTACAAGTCCCAGCCGTTCATTTGATACCAGCTTCGACTAAGAGGAGCCGTTTCCGATGGCAGACTCCTGCCATGGCGGCTCTAATGTCTCTTATAGACAGTTTTGTCCATGGACGCTCGGCCTTGTTGAGACCTTGTTTCTGAGTGACGTCCCGATAGATAAACATATCTGCATAAAGCGTGTTATAAATGGAACCTGACGTTGAAATTGGAACGCCAGCTTAAGAGTTGAAGCAAGGCGATATCTTGTTACTGGTTGGGAACTCCATGTTAATGTTGACTGAAGGTCAGTCAGAAACTGAGAATTTTATAGGTGGCAAATCATTTCTCGTAACACCGTCCATGTGAAGAATATTCCGTAAGATGTTTTGGGGCACCACTACCGTTAGCAGTCACCTGTATATAACGGTCCTTTGAGTCCAGTCGCCTGGGTGGCTTAGAGGCAGATTAAACTATCAATCTGATATTTAAAAAAATAACTTGCTAACCTTTTTCTCAGCCTATTGTGTCCGTTTTTTGTTCACAGATAATCACTTTGCGACAACCCTACTGCCTGCATTGGAAGCGCATGCAGATTATCTGTGTGGAAACTCGCAGGAACAAGAAGCTTACTCAGATGAGGACATCAAGAAAATGTTCAAACAGTTAGCGGCCATGTCACTCCAACAAGGTGAGCTAAGTTTAGTCGCACTGCCGTCCTTCTCCAAGGCCTGCGTATTTTTGCCTTATCTAGTTCCATTGCTAGCCACATAGTATAGTGATAAAAGATTGGGTAGGTGTAGGAGGGTTCGGGTTGATAATGGACAACTTTAAAGTTGGGGTTGGAACGATAGTTTTGATTACAAATACGTTATGATTTAGTTTCGAACTGTCATTTTGACATCATAATGTATCTAGCTACGATCACTGCTTTATTACATTATCCTAACTGTTTTCTGTGAGTTGAATCAAACTATTTCTATGTGTAAATTGGAAGTGATTCATATAAATTTAAATGAAATGGTGAAGAGAAAGGATGATAATGGTTGTATATCTGTGTCTGCAGCATCTGGACAAGTTCAGCTATGGCAATTCTTATTAGAATTACTCTCAGAGGCTCAGTCTTACAGCTGCTGCATCCGCTGGGAAACCATTGCTGGAGAGTTCCGTATGCTGGACCCAGAAGAAGTGGCTCGTCTCTGGGGAAAAAGAAGAAACAACTCCAAAATGAACTATGACAAAATGGGGAGAGCCATGCGTTATTACTATGACAAACTGATTCTCACTAAAGTCCCCGGGAAAAAATACACATACAGGTTCAATGTGAAGGGCGTGTTGAGATGTGGGAAGAAAAACAATGGTGCTGCTAACAGTTCCGCAGCTAGCGGTTTGAATCTGTTAGCCCTGCTTAATCCGGGGGTTGCTCTTGGTGATCTGCAGTCACATGCAGGCGATTCAACACAGCATCTGTCTTCTGTGTCAAATTGGGGGAGTAGCCCGATCCAACACCAACAGCTGCCAGCATCCAATCAGCATCCTCCATCATCATTATCTTCGTCAACATCGTCATCGTCACCCCCGCAAACTTCCGTTGGATATTACCATTCACCACAGTTCTCTCGAGACTCGTACCCTCTGTGCACTCCAGCTTACTGATGACCTCTGAATAACCTGAATTGTGCTTGAATGACAAACTGCTCGTTATTTCTATACCTGGTAACGATCACGCACCTGAGTGCTTCTTCATGCAGAATGAATTTGTTGTTGATCTCGTATTTCTTGCATTGTCCTTATTCGTTTGCCATTGTATGTGCTTACAAGCGGGAATGAAGCGTTGACATCGGTAGCCGCCATTGTATGTGCTTACAAGCGGGAATGAAGCGTTTGAATGGCAACTGGACTCATGTTCAACATTAAGCATGCTCATAAAATCCTATTGATCATCTGGGACTGGGACCAATACACAATTATTTCAGAATCCTATGTAACATTTAAAGAGTGCCCCCCCCCCTCATGTACAATCTTGTCATTGGTTGAGTTAGCAATCATAGGTGGTTGTCAAAATTGGCTGCTGATGTATGTGTGTGTAACTTACTGAAAATGTCAAGGTCATACCAAGCTCTGATGAATATGTAGGAATGTAATGAGAGGATCCACTTGTCTATCATATGATAGTTCATTTTGGCATGTATACTAAAAGAATGATATAATTCAGGCAGCATTAGTATATAGATACAAGATGGTGAACATAATAACATGCTTTCTCTTCAAATTGTCAAGTGCCTATGGCTATGAGGTTCTTGTTGCTGTGGTTAATTGATATCTTATTGTTTCATCCACTGAAACAGCAAATATTCCAAATATAGTGGCAAGTTTAAAGATAATGTATGCCGACTATTCCTTGCACCGCTTCATTGGAAGTTTATAAACCCATAGGTAAATAAATTGGCAATCTGTGGACTGAATGTTTTCCCCGGACATTATATGTTCTGATGTACATACCTTCTACAGCAGGTCTCCCGAAGCTTTGTACTTTATAAACAAAGGCATTGAAAACACTCCATTAAAAATCAACCATTGAAATGAATGTAAGGTTGATGGTAAATTTGTGTTCTGCCGAATGAGGCACCAAAAACAGATGTACATGAATGAGTGAATGGTTGTATATTTTAGTGCAAGTGAAATGTTTATATATTTTTGTATTAGTTGCCATAGAAATGATTGCAAATTAATAAATATTTTAATTGAGATGGTATACCTCATTACAGTTGTCTGCACACCCACTGTCCTTTGTTCCTTGCATAATATTTAAATACATATACCTTTATTAAGTTTGATGAAAATGTCACATGAAAATGGAGTGGGAAATTTGACAGAACTATTGGAAATATATACATATGCTTATTAATATTCAGACACAATGAACAGGTACAGTTTATTATATTCTCATAAATCATTTTTTGAAGCATCAATAATAAATAACGACATCTATCTAGAAGTTTGTATATTCTATATTTCAATCCAATAATCAGTTTTCTTCTCTGGAGCCTCACAACATTTATCACAGTCTTTAATTATTTCTGGTCCCTGATTCACTCATGCTAGTGTCACTAAAGTGCCCCCCCACCCAATGAAATTAGCCATGTTGAATGTTTAAGTCAACTGAAATGAGAAAATCTCTTCACCATCAAAAATAAAACAACAACTAAATCTGTTTTAAAGGTAATGATTATTATGCTTGGTGTCACAAAGATATACTTACAAGAATCAATCAAGAACAAAAAAAGGATGAATCATTAGTGGCAAAAATGCCAGAAGATTTTGATAAATATATGTTAATAACATTAAGACATTGCAAATTAATCCTCACAAATCGGATACTTAATCTTACATATCTATAATACTTGTACATCCCTGGGACCCAACTAAACTATTAATGATATTTATTTAATACCCCAGAAACTGATGACTAAGCAAAGCAGGTCTGGAGGAGATAAATACTGAGGTGCATAAGTCAGTAATGTTGAAATGTTGTGAAATTGACATGTAAGTTTTAAGAAATTTAGTCATCAGAGTGTAAATAACAGATATGAAATAGATATTGCTGTGTTGATGTGTGGCATCATAGCTCATACATTCACTAAAAGATCACTTCACATTGCATCACTATAAAATCAGTTCAAATGAAGACAAGGGGATGTATAAAGATTGTACACAAATATTGCTCTCAATACCAGAATTGAAAAATTGAGATGATATGTTCCTGATCAGCAATCATGCGTTATTTCTATGAAACAACTGTTTTATTTAAGGATAATAACTGCTTACGTACAGGCACGAGGGTAGACACATACAATAATCAATTATATAATCATTTGAAAAGCAATATATCAAAGAGGCTGTTCAGCCCAATATTGGGCACTCAGGGATCCTTTTGTTTATATATTACTACACAGATATAAATAATTCCATCTTTTAATTTGTGCTCCAAATTTTACTTGCTGATAAATTTTCAACATTTTATATGGGGCTGAACAGTCTATTTAACAGCATGATGGTGGATCATAATGGACTATACCAAGTGCCAACGGTATCATTATATGTACAACTGACAATGTTTATAACAATAACATCCATCATCTGGACCAAGATCTAAGTGTTTGTGTTACACCCCGAGTAGCTACTTGGTTTAAGCTACTTGAACAATAAGGACCTAGAGTCTTGTGTGCGTAGTTCTGATTTAAAAATAGAATATCACATTCAACCTATTGTACAAGATGTAACTATACACTATGCAATATTGCTACACCATGCATGTAGACCTAAGGCAAATTTAAGGAATCAATTGGTTCATTATATTTTGTTTCATTTCGCGCTTTCCTCAGGCATGCGATATATAAGCACTCTGCTCGATTTAATGTCTGAACATCTGGTCACCAGGAGGCGCTGTTGCATTATCATGTGATCAGTAGTCATGTGACAGTAGAGGCTAGCTGTCTGCTCTCCGGATTGGAGCTGCCACACCCTCACTGTGTGATCTTGTGAAGCAGACACCAGGGTTCTTTCTGAGCTGTCTATAAGGAGGCAGGTCACCTAGGGAGTCAAGAACCAGAGGGTCACCTTAAGTTAAGCACTGATGAAAAGTTCTATATAGGAAACCTTGATTATCTGCCTATCAATAATACAAAGTTTGGGTGATCTGAAGATCCCTTGGCCCTATGAATGAAATAGTAAACATCCTTTTTACAACAAGCAATCATGTTCATTAAGGCCCAATTAATTACCCATCCATACTGAGTCGGACATTCAGAATCAAGCCTAGCCCTACTCGGACGTCTTGTAGCAATATAGGGCTAGGTTTGATTCTGGATGTCCGACTCAGTATTGATGGGTAATTAATTGGGTTGATGGGTAATATCTGATTGGAATCGATTTATGGCAATAACTACTTGCGGGTTGAAATTGACGACATTGTTTTACTTGAAACAGTGATGAGAAACCGCAGCTAGGGCAACTGGCATAACTTCCCAAGCCCAAATACATATCGCCAGAGGGTGGACCGATATCAATACGCTATGATTGTCAATACTCACCGCTGCTGTGTGGCCGGTCATCAGGACGTTATGATTACTATCTGGTACCTTATCCACGGGAAGATTCCTCCATCTCACAATGCTTCCAGCCTCAACTCCGGATACAATAACGCTCCCACCATCCCCGGAAACTAGGGCTGTCACCGGCGATGGATCAAGCGGTGCACCCGGTTTCTTTGCAGTTTTCCAGTAGAATCTTAGCGAATGTCTGAGCCATGTTTTTACTCCGGCTTTCTCTATCAAATTGCACTCGTCAGATTTCAGGGGTTGCCAAGACATTACATCACCAAGGCAACCTAGTAGGAGAGTCTCGTCATCAAATTTAGTCATTGAGAATACTTTTTGTGGTGATTTCTCCGGGTTCGGGGCCTTTGTGTTATGAAAGTGGCATATTGTGGTTTTGTTATTTGACAAATCTACGCAGAGCGCTTGGAAGGTTTCTGTACCAAATGACAGGGGCTTTGAGCAATATAACAGTGCAACACAAGTGCCTTCCTTCAATGTTGTCATCAACTTCAAGACCCCTGAACTGCAATCCAAGGCCATTTTCATTGATTTGATGATTTGCCTTTTTTCGATGTCAATCTGGTAGAGAGTTGTGTTTGTCCCTGATGAACCAACAGCGTAAAGGTGGTCATAACGGCCACTTATAATCATAACGTCCTTCATAGTGATCGATTCAAGCTCGGAGAGGGATAGTGTAGATTGTGTCCCCGGGGTTTCATGAATCACGAGCCTTCGATCCTCCCCCTGTATGGCAGCCACACAACCACTTCTACTGTTGATGGTGATGTTGCTTGCAAGGGTATCACTGACATAGATGTCTTTACAAGACACCCCCATCTCACTGAGGGTCCAGCTTCTCACCCCGCTGCTACTTGCTGTAACACACAATGGTAACTGGGAAATAAGATTACTCAAAGAGCAATTCACCTGATACCAGGGATATGTAATCAATTGCATTTACAGTTGTTATAATACTTTTCTTGCTCATCTGACTTGAAATCCTTCCCCTTAAATTATACAGTATGACATGTTTAGTCTGGGTCAAACCCCTCCCGCCCTGAAAGCCAATCCTGGCCTATCGTGTCGTCTGGTCAAAGGTTGCGGGGTGGACAGCCAGCAGCCCTAGGACCTTTATAAGCAACATCACAAGGGTCAGTCAGCGAGATTTTTTTAGCCAAGGGACAAGATTCTGACCGAGATCCCAGTGAAGCTTCATTGTTGAAAACTTAATAAAAGCAATAAGCAACTCTACTCCTGGACTCGTGTTATTTGTCTGGCTAGTCCCCACTCCAAGCAACAACAAGCAGCAAGTAACAGAGCATCAACAACAGAGAAATTAAAGTATAACACAATCAAACTCGGTTTTGGGTTTCATTTTTAAGCATTTGCCCCTTAAAACTAAGGTCACTTCAGCGTCTTCACTGCTGAGGGACCTGATAGGAGCATTTGCTCACATTTCCTTTACACACAGGTGTCCGCTAAGACTGAGTATAAGCTCAACTTATATGCACACACCAGGCCACTCAAATGTGACTCCATACAAATATTTTTTAGAAACAATGCTTACCTTCCACATAAAGCTCAGAATGGCAGAAAATAACCTTTTAATATAAGTCATAATATGGGTTGCTCTCACCTGTAATCAAATCACAGCTTATCATCTCTATGCTGTACACCTGTAAATGATCAGCCAGTTCCTGCCCTCCATCTCCATCCTCCTCCACAACAGAGCGCTCTGGTTCCATCAGCGCCTCTAATCCAGACACCTTCATGAAGCCATCAGCCCCGATGGTCAACACCTGTTCCTTGTCATCACATCGCACCGATATAACCGCACCCAAGTGGAGCTGGGAGTGATGGAGCTGGGTGTTGAACGAATCTTGGGCAAATTGGTAAACATTGATGTAACCTTGGTCATCTCCAATAACAATGGAACTCATATCAGTACAGAATGCCACATCAGAGATGGCACTTGAGGTGCGGATGGTTGTTACCAGCTTGTTATTGCTGATATCTGTGTTCCAAACTTGCAAACTATTCTGGCCTTTTTGTGCTGTTATTAAGAGATTAGATGCCAGATTGTGATAGGAGAGAATTGTAGAAGTATATAAATCATCTTGGCCCATTTGTGATATGATTTTCCCTTCGACCACATCCACCATAAAGATGAGTCCGTTTTTACATCCACACAGAGCCAAGTCGTGTCCCGCCAACGGATGCAGGAGATAAAGGAGACCAGACTCCACAGGGACAGGCAAGGCCACTCGTGACTTCAGGCGTTTCTCCCAGAAATCCCACAAGACGACCGCACCGATCGTCTTCTTATTGCTCTTGATGAGGTGAGTTGATACAGTCATTGTGCTGTCATGGTTAAAAACAAGATTGCTACAAGCTGGGGCACTGTTCAGACTCATGGCTCGTCGCACTTTGAAATCTGATTCGTCCGCTGTTGTGGATTTTTCTTCCAGCAAAGCCAAGCGTTCTGGTCCACCGAGAGCAAGATATTGGCTGTCCGATGAAACAACCAGTGTCATATTGACGTGACCAGCATGATTGATATCTGTGGAATGGATCTGCAGACATTCGCCAGAGTTGACTGCATAAATGTGGATGTTCTTGACGCATAAGATAAACAACCGCTCATTGTTGTTTGAAAACAAACAGGTAATGATGCTGTTGCTGGAATCCTCTCCAGTAGGATTGCATATACTATGACCTTGGATCATAGAGGTCATGTTAAAGAAAGTTAAAATGGGATGTCCACCCGACCCTTGCCGTGAATTCTCAGTGAGAACCAGGCTGGTATCAGAAGATTGACACAGTAGTTTCCCGACCCCTTTGGTGTACCATTTGAGAGCGGAAGAAGATGAGGGCATATTACCATATATTGGAATGAGGGCTGGCTCATTGCATTCCTCCATTGCTTGTCTGGCTTGCAAACGCAGATCATGGATAGCTTCATTGCTTTGAGAGTACCTAGCCAGCTGGCCAAGAATTTGGGTGCCGAGAGCAGTTTCGTTAGCCTTGATGTGAGCTTGTGAAAACTGCAAGCAGTCATGGAGTAGAGTTAGGTCGTTATCCTCTTGGTTCTCCAAATAATCTTTGATATTATGAAGAAGCTCACTCAATGAGAAGGCGCCGATAAAACACAGAAGGTAACGAAATCGACAGTATGTTTCTCTTTTCAACCTCATCACATTGTTTGCCCGTGTCAGGTGATAGGGCAACATGACAAGAAGGTGTTTGTTGTCAACTGACAGTGGTTTGGGCGTCACCAAACGATCAGCGTTATCCACAGTCAAGTTTCTATGACTCAAAGTTATCGTTCTTTTAACGCCATTTTCAGCCAAGTAGATGTCTGCTAACTGAGCATGCAGGACAGGCGATTTTTCCGAAGAACAATATCTCTGTTGGGCAGCCTCAGTGAATTGACGGTGGTACCAGAAAATTGTTGTCTTGCCATGAGACTGTCTCTCGACAATGTAATGGCCCAGATCACCTCTTGCCCTGGCCCACAAAAGTCCAGGCATGCGGATGACACCCTTCACTGGGGGATCGTGAAACTTATACACTGAATTAAGTAACTCATCAGAACAAGACAAGGCATCTTCTAAATCAACCTCTGTCATTCCATGGCCGCTGGCAGTGAGATAACCCAGGGCTGTTTCAATGAAGCTGACGCTGAATTTCTTCTCCAGTTTCTCAAAGAGTTTCACTACAGCTTCCTGAGCAGTTGAGGCCAGTTGAAGCTCTGTGACATCAGTGTAAGACTTCCAGAGAGAAGCCTGCTCCAGTATAAGTGTCATTAACAGAGGTTGAGTGTTCTTCCTAAGTGTCCCAACCAAATGTGTCATCTGACTCTCTGTCAACGTCCGCTTTCGTGCCGCCAAGAAGATATCTGTGTATTTCTGTGCAACATCACCCCCCATTGTTCCCAGCTCCAGAAATTGCCCATCTTCCCCCAAGTGCCGCTTTGCATTTTCTAAGCAGCTGTATTCGGTTGGGAGGAGGGAAACAATAAAGTAAACTCCAGCAGGAGTAGATTTTGGTATCCACTGCATGCCATGGGCCCCATTGCTAGAATCCAACTGATCTACTGAATCCAACATGATCATAAGAGGTTTGGTCGACATGAACTTGATGGAAACTTGCATCATCAAGCTATCCAAGCATTGCAAGATTTTCCGCATTTTTGTGAGACCATTGGATTGCAAGGGTAAATTGTATGCTGTGGCCAAATGTCTGCAGATACTGGTGAGGACTTGTCTGAGAGAAGAACTGGATCGAGAAGTCCCCAAGAAACGGAGGACAGCTACAGCGTCATTCCCCAGCCATTCATGACTCGAGTCAGCAACTTTCGCCATGAATGCTGTTTTTCCACCACCAGAGGGAGCATGTACCACAATTGGTTTATTTCTCCTGGTGTTCCCCAAGAAAGATTTAATTTTCTTCAATTCTTCCTCTCGGCCACAGAAAAGCTCTGATTTTGTCCTTGAGAAATTTAAATGGTGCCTTAAATCAGCAAAAAGCACAGCTCTTGATTTCTCCATCTTGACCACATTGGGTTCTAATTTCTCTATTTCTTGATGAGTTGTGATGATTTCCTGCATGCTCATATGTCCCATCATAAAATCTGTCTTGGTCATTGCAGGAAAAGCCTGGTGGGTCCTTTTGTCTGATTTTTCAGCAGTAGGTTTCTTGGCCACAGGCTTATGTTTGGCGACAAACCGACACTCCTCTTCTGTGCGCTTGTTTTCCTCCTTCCCCCAGGCCTCCACAAGACGACGGACCTGATTCTCAAAATCTATGCAGAACTGGTGGAGATATTCCTTGTGCTTTGCATTTGTGTTCGGACACACCCCCTCACTGGTCCATGGTATGTTGTACTGGAGAAAGTTAGCAGGAGGCAGCTTGTTCTTGATCCTCTCAATCAGTGACGCTTGAAGCTCTACACATTCACTGAGTTGCTCTCTGGCCCCAGTGTCAGCATTTTTCTGGACATCTTATTGCAAGAAATAGACGTCTTTATTATGCAGTGAATTGCAATTAGTATTCACACTAAATGGCTAGCTTAAAGGATAAAATATTGCTATAAACATTCAAAACTATTCTTTCATCTATCAATATCAGAAGGACCTGACGTTCAAAACTATTCTAATATCAATACAGATTTTTTGGGGGGTAGTTACATTGAACATCACAATCATACATTAATCAATATCATGATTGGGATGCATCTGCAACTACTTACTTCCAAATCTCTCGACTAGTTTCAAGTCCATGTCATCATACAAAGCGGTGAGCTGCCGATGGAAACATAGTGCTCTCTGCCCACATTTTCCATCATTGAGGAAGCCTTTCTCAATCTCCAGTGATGTCACTGGTAAAAATCACATTTACATCGCAATAATCTGCTTTCAACAGTTACAATCATAAGCTACCCATTCCTCACAGATCATAAGTTACCCATTCTTCACAGATCATGAGTTACCCATTCCTCACAGATCATAAGTTACCCATTCCTCACAGATCATGAGTTACCCATTCCTCACAGATCATAAGCTACCCATTCCTCACAGATCAAGAGTTACCCATTCCTCACAGATCATAAGCTACCCATTCCTCACAGATCATGAGTTACCCATTCCTCACAGATCATAAGTTACCCATTCCTCACAGATCATAAGCTACCTATTCCTCACAGATCAAGAGTTACCCATTCCTCACAGATCATAAGCTACCCATTCCTCACAGATCAAGAGTTACCCATTCCTCACAGATCATAAGCTAACCATTCCACACAGATCATGAGTTACCCATTCCTCACAGATCATGAGTTACCCATTCCTCACAGATCAAGAGTTACCCATTCCTCACAGATCATGAGTTACCCATTCCTCACAGATCATGAGTTATTAATTCCTCACAGATCATCAGCTACTAGAAATACCAATTCCTCACAGATTATAAGTTAAAGGAAAATACTCATTCCTAACAGAACTTAGTCCCAACCCTCTCCCAACAAGACTACCAAGGTTCATTATCCAATGAATTTCCACTCACCAGACTCAACATATTTATGCTTGCAGGAAGCCTCCAGTCGCCCTTCATCAATTGCCTTCCCAACACAATATCGTAAAATCTCTTGCAAATTCCTTACAGTGTCATTCCACTTCCCCGCAGCCTCTTTATGAAGTCCTTCCTTTTCTCCATCGGGTTCCGTATAGTGAGGAAAATGACTGTCAATTGGCTGAGCAAGGAAAACAATTTGATATGATCATACAACCATATACAAGTGCATTTATAACATTACTGCACATGATGTGCACATTCAAAGTAGTGCTGAAAATCATAAATATTTGTTAAGAACAATAACCAACAAAATATCTGTTAGGTGCCAGCAAGAAAAGAGTGTATGTAGACTGATTACTCAGACAAAATATGGTAATAGTACACCAGTAATTCATTACTAACCACTCACCTGGTATGTGCATTATCAGAAATGAATCACCCGCCTGTAATGTATGTTATCAGTAGTTGATCACCCATTTGTTAAGTGTATTACTTGTTATTAATCACTCACCTTCAAGATGTACATTGGATTAACATAGTTGCTATCTTTGGTGTACCAGGATTTTAACAGACTGCAACCTGTTACTTTGTCACGCTCAGCTATGCTCCAGAGACACTCAAACTCCGCAGCTTCTATTCGTGACGGGACAGGGCGGAACCCATATCTATCTCCCAGCATGACCTAAACAAAACATCATCGAATTCAACCACATATAACTGACTCATTTCATTCATTAAGTATGTCAAATTCACTTTTGTAACAAGTAATACATTCTGCATTGCTGGGATGAATAGTGAAGAATTGGTTGTGATTGTTTTAATTGAGATTGTATTATAAAAGAGAAATGAACAAATTAACTCACAATGAAAGCAACACCCTGGGAAAGTTTCTGACATTGTTCTATTTCAAGAAGACACAGGTCTTCTACTGTGTGGTCGTTAGCGGAGTCTCGCGTAATTCCCCAGCGTAGATCCACTATCTGGAAGTCAAGTCCAAGAGAAGCACAATACTGCTGCAAGCGGGGATAGCACTCAAGAACAAGATGGTTCCTTTCCAGCTTGTAATCTGTTTGAACAAATACAGATGATGATGAAAGCTCTGTAATCAAATGCTATGTATCCTCACAAGGGAAACCCTATGTAAGCCGTGCAAGATGTATTATTGACAATATATCCATACTATTGTCTGACTGGGACTAACTCTATGTCATTAGAGAGTCAATAAAGTGTAAGGGAGTTAATGAATTGGTCAATAATATATGCATGGCTAATTAGGGAAGGTATAATATACATAAGATGAGTAAAACAAATGAAGTACAACTCACCTGAAAATGTTGAGCTGAGAAAGATTCTGATGATGGATGAGTTTGGAGGTGGGATGTCATGAGTATACCCACAGAGCAGTCTCTCTGAAGAACTCATGCTTACTCCTATGTCAGGCAAAACTGAAAACAGATTACCTAATTGTGTTTGATTTATAGCATTTCTTTTTAATAATGGTGATTTAAAGTGTTGAAATAGAAAAAAGAAACATAAAAACGTTGCTCTTGAGCAGATGGATGTTCTGAAGGATATGAAATAATATATATAACGAACTATTTGCTCATAATGTTTTTCACTTTTCCAGGCACAAATGAAAAGGGCAGATAATTGTACATTATGACGACATTGGATTTGCAAGTACTGTAATCAAAACGTTTCTAGCAGGATAGATTTCTGTTCATCATTCTATATTGACAAAGATTAACACAGTCGTTTGCGTTATGGATGGCCTGGTCAAGGTGACCACTACGCACTCTGTATAGATAGCCCAAAAGACCAACGTCAGGTTCTATTTATCACCTTAAGAGGGAGTGCATGCAGCACTACCCGTACTTAGTTCGAAAGAGCTATGTCATAGTGATCAGGAGGGAAATGATAAAGCAACACAATACTAGCTCTTATGAACCAAGTGAAGCTTACGCTCCCTCTTGAAGGGAAGGGAGTACTCGATCGACTCTTGGTCTGTTGGGCTACACAATACCCACAATATAACTGATTCAGAAAAAATATTAAATCCCCTCAGATGTAAAAGCTGAAAACTTGGCATGATGTAGCTCTTTCGAACTAAGTACGGGAGTATGCACTCCAAGGTGATAAATAGAACCTGACGTTGGTCTTTTGGGCTAGCATGATGGTTTAAGTTACGAACCTGGTTTGTTTGAAAGTTTCTTGTTGGCTGGTTTTGTAGCTGCAGTTGAGCTGCGTACACAATGTTTGACTGTGTATTTACATTAATCTGTGTTCCAACAAGATTTTATCGGATCAATATAATGCATGAACGCTTGTCTGTATCATGCATTTGAAAGCATTAACGGAATATTCATATTGTACCAATTAGAACGACATACAGCAGCAGTGTTGTCTAGAAGAAAGCCAACATGCTGAGAAGTGAATCTGGGAATAATCATTGGGATAAAAGTTGCTGAAACTGGCTAGGTTTTTCTGGTAAAAATATTGGGTAAAACAACTTAAGCATCGTGAAGAACGTCAGACGTGTCTGATCATAATAGCACCAATCAGAAACTGATTCTTCAGCTGAAATGCATTCAATTTACTGGAGGTAGTTGAAGGTTTGCAGAAATGGAAAAAAAATTGTAGTATTCTTTAATGTCTCATACAACATTCCCAGTGGGCACAACACGTGGAATCCACGTGGAAATCATGTGGATTTTTGGTGAATTGGTGGATCCACTTGTTTTCACGTGATATCCACGTGGATTCCACGAGTATTAATCACGTGGAATTGACGTGTCAAAAACACGTGGAAAAGACGTGTATTTTAGGACCCATTTGTAAATTATTATTTAAATATTATTTTTTTCAGTTTATACCAGAAATATGGCCATGTGTTAAACTGACAGCCCCAGCTAGGCTTGTGCTAGATATGCCAAGATATAGTGGGTTTCACAACTTTTGGTGCTATCGATCTATGAGCTCTGGGGATGATGACGGTTTTTGGCTTTCATCTGCTTAGTTACTATCGTGACAGGGGTCTCTTGGAATAATGAGTCGAAATTCAGGGGAGATGCTCTCCAAACGTAAGCAAGGTTCGAACCCGTGACCTGCTGGTCCGTGGTGGAGACCCCACCGGGGGTTAACCGCTAACCGCTGATTGGCGCGATTTGCAGAAGTTTTGGAAAGTTGAGAATTCATTTGCTATATTTTTGACCGTTTCTAAGTTTACAAGTGAGTCATATTCAAATGTTATTCTTTCAATGAAAATAAGTTTACTCAAGTAGCTGTACAAAAAACTGCTTGCCGTATATAATGTCTTCATGGTTTATGAATTTATGCTCATTGGTGCATGAAACCTGTATTATCGCTCTCAGCAAAGTGCCAGCCGTTGCAGCTAGTTAGTTGCAGCGGAAAGGCTGTAGGCACACCACAACCATCTTATACACACGCCATGGTTCATCTGTTGACTGTTCCTCCATCTCACAGTCCTCGTTCATCTGTCAGTCCATCTCACAGTCATCGTTCATCTGTCAGTCTAGCTCTGGTGTAACGGTAACATGAATTTATACCAGACGTCTTGTAGGGCTACTGTCAGTCCATCTCACAGTCATCGTTCATCAGTCAGTCCATCTCACAGTCATCGTTCATCTGTCAATCCGTTCCACACGGTCGTCATCGCTCATTTGCAACTCAGTCCCACAGTCATGGCTCATCTGTCACTCATTCTAGCAGTCGTCGGTTGAGCAATGATGGCTTTCCTTTAACATAAGTGCACATTTGTGAATATTTTCTTTAAATATTTTCTCTGTTTTAATGCTGCTATTGAGAAAGGTATTATTTATGAGTTTGTAGTCAGCAGCATAGTAATTGAACACTGCATAATTTGTTTGTGCACAGGTTTTCAGGAGCGCTGCCTCTCCTGCTCTGCAAATCAGGGATATACTGAACAGGCAGGAGAGGAGAGAGCTGGCCGATAGTGGCAAAATGCTTCCTGAAGCTGTGTCACTGGATGAACACATTTACATCGAGGAACTTCAACACATTTAAATAAGCAGTTTATGGACTCACAGAGAGAAAGAATTTGTGGGTATGAGTTAAAATTGATCAGTTTTTCCTCACAGATCTGGAGTTACCCATTCCTCACAGATCATAAGCTACCCATTCCTCACAGATCAAGAGTTACCCATTCCTCACAGATCAAAGCAATCCTCACAGATATTACCCATTCCTCACAGATCAAAGTTCCCATTTTCATAAGTTTCACAGATCAAGAGTCACAGATCATAAGCTAAATCATTCCTGTGCAGTGTTACCCATTCCTACGATGAATGATTTGACAAGCCTCACAGATCATAGTTATTAATTGTCATCAGATACTAGAAATCCATTCCTCACAGATTAAAACTTAAAGGAAAATACTCATTCCTAACAGAACATTTTCCCAACAAGTCTACCAAGGCATCATTATCCAATGAATTTCCACTCACCAGACTCAACATATTTATGCTTGCAGGAAGCCTCCAGTCGCCCTTCATCAATTGCCTTCCCAACACAATATCGTAAAATCTCTTGCAAATTCCTTACAGTGTCATTCCACTTCCCCGCAGCCTCTTTATGAACCTTCCTTTTCTCCATCGGGTCCGTATAGTGAGGAAAAGACTGTCAGCTGAGCAAGGAAAAAATTTGATATGATCATACAACCAATACAAGTGCATTTGTAACATTACTGCACATGATGTGCACATTCAGTGGCTGAAAATACTTTTGTTAAGAACAATCCAGGAAATATCTGTTTTGCCAGCAAGAAAAGAGTGATGTAGACTGATTACTCAGACAAAATATGGTAATAGTACACCAGTAATTCATTACTAACCACTCACCTGGTATGTGCATTATCAGAAATGAATCACCCCGCCTGTAATGTATGTTATCAGTAGTTGATCACCCATTTGTTAAGTGTATTACTTGTTATTAATCACTCACCTTCAAGATGTACATTGGATTAACATAGTTGCTATCTTTGGTGTACCAGGATTTTAACAGACTGCAACCTGTCACTTTGTCACGCTCAGCTATGCTCCAGAGACACTAAAAACTGCTTCTATTCGTGACGGGACAGGGCGGAACCCATATCTATCTCCCAGCATGACCTAAACAAAACATCATCGAATTCAACCACATATAACTGACTCATTTCATTCATTAAGTATGTCAAATTCACTTTTGTAACAAGTAATACATTCTGCATTGCTGGGATGAATAGTGAAGAATTGGTTGTGATTGTTTTAATTGAGATTGTATTATAAAAAGAGAAATGAACAAATTAACTCACAATGAAAGACCCTGGGAAAGTTTCTGACATTGTTCTATTTCAAGAAGACACAGGTCTTCTACTGTGTGGTCGTTAGCGGAGTCTCGCGTAATTCCCCAGCGTAATCCACTATCTGGAAGTCAAGTCCAAGAGAAGCACAATACTGCTGCAAGCGGGGATAGCACTCAAGAACAAGATGGTTCCTTTCCAGCTTGTAATCTGTTTGAACAAATACAGATGATGATGAAAGCTCTGTAATCAAATGCTATGTATCCTCACAAGGGAAACCCTATGTAAGCCGTGCAAGATGTATTATTGACAATATATCCATACTATTGTCTGACTGGGACTAACTCTATGTCATTAGAGAGTCAATAAAGTGTAAGGGAGTTAATGAATTGGTCAATAATATATGCATGGCTAATTAGGGAAGGTATAATATACATAAGATGAGTAAAACAAATGAACTACAACTCACCTGAAAAATGTTGAGCTGAGAAAGATTCTGATGATGGATGAGTTTGGAGGTGGGATGTCATGAGTATACCCACAGAGCAGTCTCTCTGAAGAATTGCTTACTCCTATGTCAGGCAAAACTGAAAACAGATTACCTAATTGTGTTTGATTTATAGCATTTCTTTTTAATAATGGTGATTTAAAGTGTTGAAATAGAAAAAAGAAACATAAAAAATTTGCTCTTGAGCAGATGGATGTTCTGAAGGATATGAAATAATATATATAACGAACTATTTGCTCATAATGTTTTTCACTTTTCCAGGCACAAATGAAAAGGGCAGATAATTGTACATTATGACGACATTGGATTTGCAAGTACTGTAATCAAAACGTTTCTAGCAGCATAGATTTTGTTCATCATTCTATATTGACAAAGATTAACACAGTCGTTTGCGTTGTGGATGGCCTGGTCAAGGTGACCACTACGCACTCTGTATAGATAGCCCAAAAGACCAACGTCAGGTTCTATTTATCACCTTAAGAGGGAGTGCATGCAGCACTACCCGTACTTAGTTCGAAAGAGCTATGTCATAGTGATCAGGAGGGAAATGATAAAGCAACAAATACTAGCTCTTATGAACCAAGTGAAGCTTACGCTCCCTCTTGAAGGGAAGGGAGTACTCGATCGACTCTTGGTCTGTTGGGCTACACAATACCCACAATATAACTGATTCAGAAAAAAATATTAAATCCCCTCAGATGTAAAAGCTGAAAACTTGGCATGATGTAGCTCTTTTACGTACGGAGTATGCACTCCAAGGTGATAATTAGAACCTGACGTTGGTCTTTTGGGCTAGCATGATGGTATTTGAAAGTTTCTTGTTGGCTGGTTTTGTAGCTGCAGTTGAGCTGCGTACACAATGTTTGACTGTGTATTAACATTAATCTGTGTTCAACAAGATTTTATCGGATCAATATAATGCATGAACGCTTGTCTGTATCATGCATTTGAAAGCATTAACGGAATATTCATATTGTACCAATTAGAACCAGCAGCAGTGTTGTCTAGAAGAAAGCCAACATGCTGAGAAGTGAATCTGGGAATAATCATTCATACCATGATGATGGAGGTTTTTCTGTAAAAAATGGGATTGTGTGAACGTTGTCTGGCACTGCCCCTGAAATGCCATCTACTAACTTGCTTTGACAAATAGTCAACACAAAGCTGGAATACACCCCCACTGTTTAAAGATGTCTACACTATTGTCTGCACTTTTCTCCATTGTGGTAAATGAAAGTGTGGTTCTAATTGGCACAAATTGATATTTCACTTGAACCCCCACCCCCATGAAAAAAAGTAAAATAATTGAATTAGGAACAAATATTGATCGTAAATAAAATGAAACAAGCAATAAATATTTAATTTCATCAATCAAAATGTAATCATTATGACCAATAATTTGCAATAAAACAAATAAACAAATGATATCAACATCATTGAGAGTAATTCCTACCTTTTACTTGCAACTCTTTGCCCACTCTGACCTTGACATTTCATCGACCCCATGACCTTTACAGATCTACTACCAGGTTGTACATGAACCTTTGAGTTTCCACTTTGTGGTGTGAAGTGGGGCTCAGTATCACTGCCAGATCCCTTGAATGAGGAAGGTTTCATAGGGGATATGGACTTATTGAAGGGACTGTCACCCCTGGTTTGTTTTTGAAGGTGTGGTGTGTGTTTCCCTGACAGGGGTTGGAGGTGGGTAGGGGTAGCTGATTGCCTCCAAGACTGAGGTGAAAGTGACAGGGATGGATCAGCTGGTTTACCCATCCCACTGAGTGTCTGGCTTTTACTCTGAGCTTCCTGGCCAGCTGAAAAATATATTTTCATCTTTTTGTCATTAAAAAAATATTGCATGCATTAAAATGTAAGTCATTGATTGTTGGCTTTGAAAACAAGCTAAGGAGACTTGTTTTCACCTATGTCTCTATTTAATCACATCATTATATTATTAAACTATCCAAGCACATCCAGACCATTAGCAGTTTAATGTGCCACCATGATCCACATAGCATTGTGTGATAAGGATTTTAAACATAGTCAACTTACCAGGACTGGATGAGGTGTCACCAGGAAACGATAAGCTCATACTCTTCACTGAAGCCAACTGCAGCACAAAGACGGACAATTTCCACACTCAATACAGTGGACAAAATGATATGCATTTATCTTGCAATCCTAGACATTGTTCATTATCTTGACAATGAAAACTGAAATTGTCTTAACGCCAAAATAACCACCAGAAAGTTATATATCAACAGAATACCTGGCATCATCATTTATTTATGATATGACAGGTGCTGAAGCAAATCGAATAAGGCATGGCAGTTACTTAAAAAATCCTTTACAGAAAAGGAAATACACTGAAGGTTCTATCCAGGCCTGTATAAATCCTAAATCCAAAATTTACTAACAATCAATTGTTGTGTATGCATCCATCCCCATCATTACAATTACATTACAGTTTATGAATCATCCCCATGCAATTATATATATTAAGGGTTGTGTTGGGGTGCTTTGAAATTTGCCACAGACTTGATTAGTATATCTACCATTCTTAGACTGAAGGAACATATTCTAGAAGTTAGTAACATTAAAGATTTACAATAACACAACCAGGTTTTGCCAGAATTAACATTAATATATAGTGTGTTAACACTTTCTCGGCACCTCTTAACAGCTATTTTCAATTGATAATGAGTCACAAACCCAGTTGCCAGGGATATAAAACTTGTTACCATCAGGTCGGGAATTAATAATCAACAATATCCATCACCATTCCCTTCCTATTCCTTAACTATGAACTATTAATTCCCACATTCAAAAGTAGGATATGGTTATGTCATGATTAGTTGCATGACCTGGCGAGCTGCTGGTTGTTGTGGGTGGGACCTGCCACGAGCATCCCCACGTGACTTCATTCCAATTCCACGCTTCATGTTCCCTGCAACAAAATCAGTGAGTTGAAAACAGACTTATGAGTGAGGTATTTCACCAACGTTCGGGTAAAGAAATAATTTCTCAATGCCAGGATTGCCAATATTTTAAGCAATGGTAATAAATATGGTATATTTGAAATATGGCCACCCTGAAAGATAAGGTTAATCAGAGCAGGGGTACAATGGCCTTTTGTGAATTGCCGCAACTTAACAAGAATCTCAATATGAAGAAAAAACCCCAGGTTGTATGAACTCCCATTACGGGTGTTGACCTTCTAGGTATTTCAACACGGGTGTTAATGTCATATAGAACATACACACACAAGTATTTCAGGCATTGAATTGGATAGTATCTCTGCAGGACATAATTTAAGTATATCATCGTCCGACCCGGAGTAAGGCGCTTGTATGAAAGATCGAGAGGGAAATATACAACACTGCAGCCTGTACGCCAACTGTTTTTATCGTCATTATTTCCCCCCTATGTACCAATGCATGTCTTTCACAATCGAAACTTTCAAAACAATACATGATGGGACATTGATAAATCCCAGTCAATGGATATCGAGCCGACGTCATCAAAGCACAACTAAATAATGCAAACCTCGAACATATTAATTATTGGGGCACCTGTCGAAATATTGAAATGCGAAACTACACTAAGGACCAGAATGAAAGAAGATCACACACAGCAATCACAGTTTATTCTTTAATGGTGTGATATTTTTTAACATATCAAATTATACCGATTCAGATGAATCTGGCATACGTAATTACCACACTACCAGTATGGCAGTCGGTTGTTGTGCTTAACTACAGCTACATATCCGACATTATTTTGCATTTAAGAATTCGTTATGACAGAAAAATCATAACGGTTCCGTAAACATCAAAACGAAAAACATGTATCTACTTTTAAGTTCTTCACTGTTCAGAAAATTATGAGCGCGAAATCCGCCATTTTGTCGGAGGTGGGAATGAACAGCGGTAGAACTCAGTCCAACGAGGCATACTCAGTTTTCTCCTATTTTTTTTATTGATATTTGCTAACGATGTCGGCGGAATGTATCTCTGGACTTGAACTCTAGATCGTTATTAGCCGCGCACAACGGTAATATAAATATATACCAATATATGTCAATAAGACGTCGTGCACGGCTAGATCGTTGTAAGCGAAAGCATGAGCTCTGTGGTTTGTCTGATTGTCCTTTCAGACTGCCCGCAAATATTTACATCTATGACCCTCGGAAATGCCCTCCGTGGATTTCTGAAACATCTACGTACGTCTTATTAAAACACCAGGTAATGACTTAGGGCAAAGAAACTCCGCCTCTGACAGCTCCGCGCTATTTACTACTTTCGATCTCTCACATCCGAGCTAAGGTGGCATCAGATCATCAAAACACCAGGGGCGAGTTGCCTTGCCTAGGTAATAACTGTATTCTCTTATATTTTAACTTAACTTTGTGCCTGGTTTTCTTTCAAAATAGGAAGTTTTTTTCTGAAAGAGACCGATATTCGGTAGAGTGGCATGTCCGTCCTGATACACATTGGATCCATTGGCATAGCCTTGTTACAATAATGATATACTTATTTGTATCGCTCATCGTCTGTTTAAGTTCAATTAAACTGTAATGTTATGTGTTCATAGCAGAGAGGCTATGAAAAACTACAAAGCTCAGCCCTCCTATAACCTACTGGAATCTGTCTGGGTGCAGACAGTCACACATATGAACCCCAGTGACGGCAACCTTTATGTATTGAGAGCTGATGTGACACACTCCTTTCGTGTCAATGAACAGCCTCGCGGTCCTTGGGCTGTCATTACATGGTGTGACAAAGTGGTTACAACACACTGTCACCACAAAGCTGGGTAGTAGATACTGATTTATATCTTATTCACTATCATGCAATAATGGCTCATGGGACCTCTGTATCTGACAATTAATGGTTTATTTATCATTTCATAATTGGAGATACTCCATTAACAGCAGGTACTCAGTCAGAGGCCTTTTAATTTGAAAAATCGCCAGTTAGGAAGCACCATTACTGGTGTGTAGTATATTACAATGCCCTGATGTTGGGTTATGTATGTATGCGTGTTTCATAGGCTTGATGAATCGTGTTCCCACATTGGAGCACTTCTACAAGGTTGTGATGATAGCAAATGGTTGCAGAAGTAGAGAGCCTGTCTGCACTGACCAGCTCTGCTCTTGGAATATGAGGCCAACATGAAAGGGGTGTTCAATACCTGCAAGAGTGGCAGACATAAACTTTTATAGGGACAAACCCAAGGGCAAGATTATATTAAACAACACACCAGCTCGTAGAGCAGAACCCCAACCAATGGTTTCACTGGCCTTTCGTTGGAATTTTGAAGGAACCAAGATCCAAAGCATGGTATGGTATTGCGACAACTGCAAATCAAACAACACAAAGAGAAAACGACAGAGGAGACAGTGTCTGGCCTTATGTTTCTTATTTTGCTAAATGAATTTCTTAATGTTGATGCAACATCTGTATATAAGTTGAAATTAAATGGATGTTACACTAAACAGATCAAACATTTTTTAAAGAAGCATGGAAGTGAACAATCAAGAAAGACAAATCAGAAAGTGTTTGCCATATTCTTTATTGTATGGAGACATAAATTGCAAATTGAGCCCCTTAATTTAATACAGATGACTTGCTTCATATGGTAAAGGTACATTCTATCAATGATCATCAAAAATTCCGTTGTAAAAAAAAAGACATCATGACCGATTCCCTACAACTTTTGGCATTGGTATCCGAACAATTGTGTCCAATCTTTGTCGGCTGATAAATCTGAGCCCTTTATTAAGAACGAATACTTGTTTTCGACGGGACGTGAATTTAAAGCCAAATGTGCCACGTGGTAAGCGCTTCTTGACATCTGAAGCAAAAAAAAAACAGGTGGAGTTAGGGCGATGATACCAGAAGGTGATGGAATTGCTCATGCATAGTTACTTGACTCGGTCGCTGCTCATTTGCATAGTTTTGAGGATATTTTCAAAGCGCCGATTTCGATATATTATCGATGATTTGGTGTTCCCTAAACTTTCATGTCATTAAGTAAATGCGCAAAAATGGAAACAAAATAAAAACATGAACATAGCATCGACAAAAAGCAATCGTTAAATCAATGGTTTGGACTTTTGAAATGACCATCACAAACAGCCTCTAGTGAGGTATACTGCTTATATCATGGAGTAATTACTCCATTCATGTATACACCATCCATACAAACATGTGTAGCACATACAGAAGTCGCAGGGGCTTCGGCGAATCCATTATGATTCTACCATCAAGCTCGCATGAAGTAATATTATGGGCATGATGGTCTAGCCCCAGCGCCTATCCTAAAGTCATATTCTAAACACAGGCCCCGTGTAAAGATTCACAGCTATTATTTTCATTAGCGTGAAGGTAATACTTAATGATGATATGACCATACTGAATCAATGACTCAAGTTTTTATCAAGTGTGCATGTGTGCGAGTGACTGAGTGAATATGTGCGTGCGTAGAGTGTGTCTGTCAATTAAAAAGGTCGAGCGGCACCTCCCGGCTTTCGCGTGGTTGGCCCATGGAGTAATAAGGGTTACTCCATGAATGAAATGAAAAGTATTATCCGCTATACACATGTGCCCGCTCTCGTTTGCGGTCAGCTCCAATGCCGACTGACAGCTTGGAACTTGGAACCAGACATGTTCCGGGTTTATACTTACGCAAGCCGAGAGACAAATTTCACTGGCAACAAGAAAAGTCGTAAGAATTTGGATGGTTGCCAAAATTATCCCATTCATAAGCACTGAAAACATTTGCATATACTAGAATATTCAAAACGATATCAGTCAAGGTTGGAAACCTCTTCTGGGTTCGCGTCTCTCTTTTGTGATTTGATATCAATTATTTACAAACTTTGTCTATATTCCGATAACTCTTTGCCAAAATAATTCGTCTCTAACAGGAGCCCATCTCAACGATTTAGACGTTTAAATTTTTATCCATTGACTACTTATTGTTTTGTGCACGCGTACCTTTCGCAAGATAAACGTCCAAAGCATATTTTTTTTCGGGGAGCGGTACCTGATGATTTGAGTTGTCGCAGAGCGAGGGAATGTTTGGTGGGGTCACTCGTACACAGTTTTAGAAACGAAACAAGTGTTTTACTGTACTCATGAATATATTTAGCTTTCATCCCATGCGTATATTTTCAATAAGAGGCTCTATTATGTTCATCCAAAAACAAATGACGAAAAAACTCAGTTCAAAAACCATTTTGTCGATATATAGCACGGACATTTTATTCACCATGGTTTTTGCACACAAGATATATTTTTATACATCGCCAACAGCATAAACACCAACCATCCCATGTTTCTACATTTCCAGGTTTTGTCTAGTTTACAAGCCAGAAATTGTCTATTAATATATCTGAACAATGCGTTATCTTATCGACTTCGGTCAGCTCGCACAGTCAAATAATCGACATTTCATATTCCTGGTGTGTTGCACCAACACTTCTTGAACTCCCAACCAACGCCGTATGAGCGGCCCGAGCGAAGGCGAAGGCCGTTGATCTCTGCCCGACTCCGCCCTTTCAACGGCGATAAACACATTCATCCAATCAGCGTCCAGAAATGGTAATTTGCCTAAACAACATGGCTGTCTGCGTTCTCGTGAGTTTATGAATGAACGAGGGTACCTGCATCAATCGCCGCAATGCGCGATCGATAGATGGCCTTAAAGTGAATACGGAGTATTGATTACTCAATTA
Organism: Urechis unicinctus; assembly: GCA_034190875.2. Taxonomy (NCBI): domain Eukaryota; kingdom Metazoa; phylum Annelida; class Polychaeta; order Xenopneusta; family Urechidae; genus Urechis; species Urechis unicinctus. The sequence goes on along the minus strand of CM067347.1, from coordinate 54,410,762 downwards.
AACGGATGTGAAGCAACGGGAAACTTCTGTGACGCAAGTAGTTACTGCCTACCGTAAATGCGTGCAACTTACTTGGCGACCTGGAACTTCTCGTTGAGTGTGTAACTCAACGAGGCAAAAGGTAAGAGTTGCCTTACACATGATTTGGAGTGTCCGTATTGGTTAATGAGCTTTGGGAGATGTCACTATCTGCACACGAATAATCGCTTTATACCTATTGTGCCTCCTGTCACGTGGTAACAATGACAGTTCGCATGGGACAATATTGTTTTAAGTATGTTTATGCTTACATAAACACGAATGACCAATTATGTTAAGTGCAATTAATCATTTAATTAGATGAATCATTACTCAAAGGTTGAATCATCCGCTTGTGAAAGTTGTACGTCGTTCACTGATATACTGAATTTAGTTTTTGCAAGAAACTGAAGAAATGACTGGTAATTGTCACCTAGACCTACATGTCTTTAACTGTAAGGGATGTTTCTGTGTATAGCAATCATAACTGTTTTGATAGCGTGTATCTTGGTTCGCCGCATCTATAAATCAAGTGACGTTTCTAAGTGTTAGACTGGCATTCACCATTTTTGTTAGTTAAACAACCCGCTAGTTGCAATAGAAATCAACTTACTGATTTAAATGTTGATAAAAATGAACTACATTGATTGTAATATAGATACAGATGTTGTTGATATTATTTGGTATACTGATTTAAATTTGTATGATGATAATTTGATAGACTATATTATTGATTGTGTTGTATAGATGTTGTTACAGATGTTGTTTATTTGGTATAGATGTTGTTGATATTATTTGGTATAGATGATAATGTATGATATATGATACTGTATGGTATGGATGTCGATGCTAAGATACATAATTGATCTTGTACAGTGTCAGATATTGATCATAACTTATGATGTTGATGATTATGGAAAGTTATACTTTTAGTAAACCATTTAACTGTTAGGTATGTTGTTTGTAGTAATGCTTATGTTGTTCACTTTGTTTACAGGATTAAGATTCTACACAATGGCCCTGGATTCCATTGATATCCATGCCTACAGTGATCTTTCACTTGAAAACACTGAGTTTTTCACCAAGGATTTCCCCATGAAGAAAGTAATTAAGATCGAGCCAATAGACTTATCGCAGGTAAGGACTTTTCATCCTTACAACAGTCAGATGTATTGAATCTCACCTGTTGCACATACATAAGATCATCAAATAACCGTGTTATATAAGTCTATCACATATAAGTGACAGTTGTTGCATTTGTATTAAGATATTTCTGTTGAATCAAATATATTACTAAATAAGTTACTTAGTGCAATTATATAACTTTATGAGATGTAACAATTGATGGATAGGACATTTTGGATCTGAAATAGCTGATGAATTCCAATTTATTTTTCATCAGTTATAGAATGCAAATGCTCTTGAAAAAATGCACCCTTTATGTGTGAAATGCATTGGTTATTGATAATATATGTGCCATGATTATTGATAATCTATTTTTTAATGCAGTAGCTTTTTTATAAATTTATGACGCAGATGCGATTATGCAGAGTACTGCACCTGTTGAATATAGGTTACTTATTCAGCAACGAGTTCTCATGTCAGCAATTTAGTGAGGGGAACACCGAAACAAATAATATAAGATACTAATCAGGTATTGGTCTAGTTTACATACACATGACTTTTAATATCACTGCTGTGTGGACTTGGGTTTGACTAGAAAAACGAAATGAAAGTAGGATTGCTCTCTATATATCTACAGTTCACGTTTGTCGATTCAAAGTAACCCGCCCCACAAAAGGCAAAGCTCTTTCTCAGTCAGAGCCTGGCTTTGTTAGCATGATACTGTCTACTGTCAACACATTGTGGGGGGAAGAAAGGAGTTGATGGTAAAGATTAAGTTTGTAGTTGAAAGACGGAGAACCCTAGTTATATATTCACTCAGAGGCAAAACTGGTCAGTACCATTGTTTGTTTAAATTTAAGCCAGTTGACCGTGGCGGTCCCTGATCGCTAACCCCTCTGGGGGATTGACAGAATGAAGCATTTAACTTTGGGATGAGTCAATATTCTCATTGAGATTGTGCCCTGCTGTGTGGCTGAGCGATATACCCTGCCCATTTTATCTTCGAGACGAGATAACTTAGTTGTATAGTGCACGGAATCTGATTTAGGAAGGTTTCGATAGGTGATTTGTAAGTTGAGGTAGTCGTCCGAGGGTTTTGTATATATATATATATATATATATATATATACCATGTGACCTGCTTTTGCATCGGGATTATCAGTCACCTCTCATCGGTACTTCTCTACCGCTGATATGGGTCAGTTCCCTTGAAACTGGTTTTATGCGTGGAGTGCGACCATTTTGAATTATCGGTGGGACTGGCAATGCCACCTGCTTATAGAAACATACACTGTCTTATAACGTTATCGGTGTTTTAGTTATGTTGATGTCATCAATAACAACATAAATATTGTTAGTATAGCCATGTCTCCGTAAGAATAGGTTATTCATCCTAACCCTACTGAATGGGACACCTGTCCAGACAATCCGCAGTAAAGTAGGATATTTTGCAGGACTGTTTAGACATGTGATGCTTTTGCAATAGTGCTGAATATATGCCACCTGATGACATACACTGTCTTATAACGTTGTAATATAACAATCCGCAGTAAAGTAGGATATTTTGCAGGACTGTTTAGACATAAATAGTGCTGAATATAGATGAGTGTAATATAATGCCCTACAACTGAATCAAGATTTTACAAACAATATTCTTAAGTATAAATCAATTACTTAAATATTCGCATTTAATTTCTTCCGAGTTTGTATGCCCCGATGCAAGTAGCCCAAGTATTTGATATCTTTCCTTCTGAACTGTATATAGTCACCTTACATACACCGCAATTCTTATCTGGTGTCTGACAATTTTTTTTCCTGTTAGAAAAGAATCTGTTTGTTGCTTGTTCCATCACCCATCCCCTTCACCTCTCATTATCTCCTCCACCGCTACCCGCGTTCCATTGAGCAACAGGCGCAGACGCGCGCCTTGTATTATCGCCCGTTCGGCGTCCGCTCAAATGGGTGCAACTCAGATAATAGGCAACTCAGAAGCAGGCTGTAGCATTTTTTCTCTCTCTCCCTTTGTCGGAACATTGATGAAAAATAGTGCTTGTAAATCTCTTGAGGCCTTGTCATTTTTGACTGTCCTGATGCTCGAGCGCGGTTATTATGTAGTGAAAGTTGGGTGATTTCGTCGTTGGTCAATTGAGCCGAATGTGACAGCTGCATGTCAATCATTCTGTGAGTTCGCTTGCGGTGATTTCATGTTGGGTGATTTATGTGGAAGACTGGGTTGTTTGAGTGGCTAAATTTCAGAGAGTGTGTGTTTTGTGCGTACCCGTTAGGTTTAAAGTGTATTTTGTGGGCAGGGGTTTAAGTTTGAAGCGTGTTCGACATTCAGACAGTCGACCGGGCCAAAATAAAACTGCCTCTGATTGTCATCTTCATAGTCAGCCATCATCGTCTCATTGTAACGTAAGATGTTTAACTCCACACACGACCTTCAACTTTCATCTCTCTCCCCGAAAACTGTCCCCTCCCTCCCCTCCTCTCCCTGTCCTCCATAAACTAATGTCTATGAAGACGTCCGTGAAATCTGTTCTTGCCGATTGTCTCTCATATAGGCGCTTACGTACGACATGAGTTCATAATTCATCCAATTATGAACTCCTGTATTAACTGATATAAGTAGGCAAGGCTCATTGTGCTGTTTGTGAAAATAGTCTACTAGTCATCTAGTGGTTGTACCTGGAAATGCCATCCTTGCTGATGCTGCATGTTGATGTGCTCTTCTTTTCTATATTGTTTGTATCTTGCCTATCACGCATCTGTTTCTTGATAACTATTTCAAATCCTTATTAACGTAATATACATATATATTGGTACATGGTCCACTTAACCTCAACTTCCCGGGGTCTCGACTTAAGAAAAACATAAGCCGGCTCCAGAGTCTAACGATAGCCTTTAAGTGCACTCACTTGATATGGACATATTTCAAAGCTCTAATTGTTCAGCCTGTCACAGCAAAGGCCGAGGAGAACAACCCGAGTTAGCGAATACCTGGCTATAACGGCACCCGTGCTTGTCCATTGAGTCTCCGTTTAATCGTGATATGAAAGAACACCGCTTTATAAAACCACATGTATGTCTCTATAGAGTTACGGATGCGGGTATTACCGGAAGGAAGTGCACTTTCCATCACCCGTGACTCGCGGCAACAGCGTCGATGAAGACTCCGTGGTTCCAAGCGCTCCGACAAAACCCCCGCGGCTGCGTCGAGTGCCCTCTCTTGGTGACCTCTCCGATGAACCCTCACCAACAGGTACGTGTATGACGTCATTTCACATGTACAACGTTTATGGGTATAAAACAAATGCACCACGTTTTGGTATGTAGATCGCCATTGGATTCATATAATTGAATTATTCTGTTGTTATGTCGTTACCAATGAGAAGCTATCATCAGCGAATAGCCCCAATCCATGTATAATTGCCAGCGCGAGTATTGAATTATTCATGTGGGCCTCGATAGGTGTACACATATAGGTACAAGTGATGTGGACATTGACGGCTGTTGATAAACGATGAATTGTCGTGCTGCTGAACGAGAAGCGTGTGCAATCCTTCTTGTCTTACTCATGGCCAAGCGTTCCTTGTATTAGGGTTTCCTGTAAGTGAGAATGATGACATGATTGGCTCAGAGAATTTCGGGAACGGAAACCGAGGTTCCATTATGTGTAAGCAATTTGTGTTTTACGATGCATAAGTTCACTTGTCATGTATACATGGCCAGCCCTGCAGTACTATATCCCCGCCCGCCGTGGGCCGATGCATGACCCGCTAGGTGCATGCTTACGGACCAACTGATAGAATAGAAATGGAGTCTAATTAAGATTAGGCGTTTTTGCCGAATTTATGATAAAATTTTTTCGCGGTGGGGGTGGGGGGGTCCTAGGATTCCTATCACCCAATTGTTTTGATCATGTTGTGAAACTATTGTTTAGAAAGAGAAATAAAGGCAGCCGCGCTGGGATCACTGGTATCGGAGCAGTAGTTGTACATAGATCCATTGCACAGATCTCCACGGGATCCAAACGCCCATCGTCAATCCGTGTCGAGTAGTTGCACCCTTGACATCGTTGGTCTTGATCTATGCGACACCAAACGCATGCCCACTCAATAGTGTCATTCAAAATTCAACACTGCTTTGTCGCCTGCGCGGCTGCGATATCTAACCGGTAAACAACTATTCCAGCCCTGAGATTCATTGCAGTATTCATGACTCTTCCCCTCAGCACGCGGCCGATAAACCACCTGTAATTTCCGAGTTTCCATAACCTTGTGCTTCGTTTGTCCTTTGATTTGTCTCTCGGGGGCATTAGCTGAATCTCAATCGTTGATGGCCACTAAAGGGCTGACAGCGCCCGTTTAATGAAACTACCCGTTATTTTATCCCTCTTACTATTCAAGTTTGATTGACGGCCACCTATATTTTCAGCAGGTAAGGTGGCTCAAATCGGTAGAGATTATTTAAACAGCCATATGTACGAGCGTTCGGTGTGTGTAGTGGGGTTTGGGAGAGGCCTTTTCGGATGTAACACCTATAGGCGAGTTGATCACGTATTGCACGCCAAGTCAGAAAGGATGGGTTCGGGTAGTTGAACTTGAAGCCGTTCCAGGGAGTTGTTTTCCTGTGTTTGCGTGAGCCATGCCTTCTAAGTCTTAGTGCGACCCGTGTGGGCAAACATTGACATTTGAGGAAAACATAAAAGTTGGATCGATATACATGTCAACGGACATGGACCTTAAGGATATGGAAAGTCTATGTTAATCTTGCCTTTTTGTGCCATATTCGTCTACCTACCATATTCGTCAACGCTGAATTAGACTTCGGGCGAGCAGTCTTATCCAAGCCATTGAGTGGTTGGTGTACGGGTGGCGGGCCGCAGCCAGCCAGGCAGGATTCCTACGTTTCCTGACCACGAATCTTCATAGTTAAAACTTGCTTAACTTAATTGGCTCGTTTCAAGCCAGCATATTTCTTATCAGTACAAAACAACTTCAAGTGATTGTTTGAGAATATCACCTCATTGTCTTACTTTACTTTTAAACAAGTTCGAGCGAAGTATTCCTGGGTCAACTTCAACATGGCGATGTAGACGCGACTTAACGCATTGTACAGCTGTAGAGCTGGACGATTTCCATGGGTACGCCCAGTGTAACGAACTGCCGAGTACTACACGTCACTCAAGAAAGTTACTTGTACTTTATAAATGGAACTTACCAACTCATACTGGCCCCTCACAAAAAGCACTACAATGTAAGCTCAGTCTGAAGACAGGTGGGGTTGGAAAAAAGAGAGGAGTTCTTTTTGCAGACTAAATTTTGACCCTACATGACCTTTTACCCTTGAGTTACCATTGAAAAATTTATGTTGCCCTTTCAACCCAATTGGTAGTTGAAACTTGTTTCTAAGCACCTATTGCAATTTCTTTCAAACTAATTATAAGTATGACGAGAACTTAAAATATGGAAGTTATCAGTTGCCTCGACCTCATTCCCAAGGTCACACCATCAAATAAAACTTATGAATCAGGTGCATTAAAGACTGAAGTGGCTCGTTTTCTTAATTTAGCTTAAAAAAAGTTATAAGAGCACTTTTAAACACCTTTAAGCATGTCACACATGTGTGGTAATCCCTGGACGGATGCGACCTGTCCATCCATCTGTTTGTACACTTTTCACGGAACTTTTGTTGCCAATCAAGCAGAACCTAGTAGATCCATGGACCCTTCTCATGGTAATTTAACCTCTGAAACGTAATGTTTTCATGAAAAAAAATTGTATTCCGTGCAAAGACAGTGGGGAATCAATTTCCAGGAAATCAAAATACCTATTATATTTCCTACCGGTCAAATTTGTAGTCTAGTGGGAACTTAGATTGGAGAGGTTGTCAGTGACTTTCGCCTTACCTCAAATCACACTCTCAGGTAAGGAAAGTGTGAATCAGATACATTTAAATGGCATGCTCTGTCGATATAGCTGATGGAATGTTATAAATGCACTTATAACAAATGTTAGTAATGATTTCACGATTCGTTTCAATGATTAGGCCAATGTTATATATTAAAAAAAAAACATGAACGCAATGATTTAGTCTTGCCATAACGTTTAACTGTTTAGTCTTGTCATAACGTTTAACTGTTACGTCAAAGGCAATGGTGGTTCAAGGTTATCGACCTCTTATTGGATGTATAAAGTACATATACAATGGGGGATGGGGGCATGTAAATGTGAGTCATTAAAACTCAATCAGAAGCTTTGTTCAGGGAAAATATATGTCAGGGAGTTCAATGTGATAATTTTTCCGCCTGAGAAGTAGAATTAGTCGTGAGAGGACCGATAAATGACTTCCATATTTATAGTGTTAATGTTAATGTGTACTGTGATGTTCGTTTCGCTTCCATTTCGTAGTTGGCAGCCTAGATCCGATTGTCGTTAGATTTCATAATGGTCGATCTACAAGACAAACAACCTTAAATATATATCGTGAACTACTTAAGTGGCATAGTGCCTCAGCTCCTACAGTTGCCATGCATATACCCGTTGTACAGAACTGGTAAGCAAACCTCGAGAAGGATGGTAAAAACCGTCACTTATAGCGCTACTGGTTGTGTATTGTCAGGGTCCGTTTTTACCCACAAAACGTCGTGAAGTTTTCACGACGCGGAATCGTACTTGCCGGTTGTATGTACTATCTCAGTCTGGTAAATCTGCGTTAATGGACTCAGTGCAAATGAAATAGTGCAAATGATATGTTGGTTCTTCGACTTCAACAAATTTACTTGCGTTTTCGAACGCACCTTGGCATAACGGCAATATCAAGTTGTTCTGAAATTCATTCGTGTTTGCGCAACCACTCCTATTCGATTCAATCGCTTACAGTGTCATTTCCAACACGTTTGTTTATATTCATCAGCTTTCTTCGACACAATTCTGATATGCATGTCATGAGCAAGTTAAACGAGTAACACAGGGTTGGAATTCGCGACGGTAGCTTGGATATTGATGTTCGCTTTCTGAGCGCCGACTCGGTAGTTCTATATAACAATTGTCATGGTCGGAGGCAATATGACCTAGCCCTCTGACAGCGTTCGAGCCAGTTATTGCTCTCGCTATGAATATCCAAAGACAATCAGGGGTGGGGTGCCCTGCCTATAACAGTTGTTAACCCTAAACGAAGTCGACTGGCTACGGCATCGAGTTTCGAGTGTGGGTGTGCACCTTTTACCAAGACTCGCCCTTGAGTAAGGTAGCCGGAGGGTTGATCGGAGATATGGAGCGAAGCTAGCGTGGTCGAAACGAGTCGATGACAAATTGCGACACTTCAGAATCTCCGTGTGTTTGTTAATGCCTGGTAAGACTCAGCGCATTCGAAAACACCACTGCTTCTTGGGAGCGGTTAGGGGTCAGCTATTAGACGCACTACATCCACATCTCCACCGATTGCACCAATGCGCAGATCCGTAGTTGTATTTTTTTTTTGCTATACAAGGCCTCGCCAGCATGGGTGAAATAGTGGCGTGGAGCGAGAGAAAAAAACTATACCGGCACGAACTAGAAACTCGTGTATACACTGCATATATTTGAAAGAATTATAATATATTATGATAATGAGGCGTCGCTGTTTGAATGGGCTTTTCTTGAATGGAAGACACAGTCGAGTACGCATCTCTTGGAGTTAGGGCCCCCTCGTTGTCCTGCTCGGCTGTCTCTGGTATTAACTTTTTTCTTTGGTTGTGACAGTGGTTTTTTTGTTTGATCGTTGGGTTGGTTCGTAGCAGGAAAAGCGCATGAGTGCCTCAGTCATCAGGTCACCATAGAACAGTGAAATGTTGTCGATCATTCTTACACTTAAGCCAATGTAATTTCCGTAGATGTCCCCAGTGCTCGTTCGTTATAGTTTACGAGTCGTCACGTGGATTATTATGAAAGCTGGTTTCTTGTGGCATTGTTTGTCAGCCATATATATGGCGACCGTCATTAATGTTATGGTGTAAATAACGCATTGTAACTGTCACAAGCAGACGAATGCGATCTGTTTGACTAATTAGCGTAATATGCCTATTGGCATCACAATGTTAGTCAGTATGTGGAATAATTGTCTCGACACCGTACTCCTACTGTTCTATCACAAGCGTCATTCTCAATCAGCGCATTGGCAAATTGTGAAGAGAGAAACAGAAGAAGGGGAATATATAGAGAGAGGTATGGAGAAGTCATACCGCCAGAAGAAACAGGCTCTGTGCTCTGTGATATAGCGGCTGGGTTTCAAGAGGCTCTCTTTAGCTAAAGTAAAGAGCCTCATTTTGCCTCCTCGAACTGCCGACAAGTATCAGTTACAAGCGGCTCTTTTATGCCGCGAAGGCTCCCTGGCTGGCACCCACACTTGTGTTTTCAAACCACGAGACAAATCATTGGGAAGGGTGGGGGTGGGGGGTGTATGTGTGTTAATCTCTATATCAAGCCACTGGCACTTTATCAAGCATCAGCCTTTAGGTAACACGCCAGAATCTGTAGTTTGGTTTGGGCCCTGTTTTTGCGATATTATTTGCTTAACCGTTTGTGGACTTGAGTGGGTTTGGTGGGGCGATTCAAGGCGGTGATAGTCATCTGCAAGCCCTTCACGTCTTGTCACGGAGAATTCCCCTCGTGTTTTTACATGGGATAGCAGCGAGAATGTTTGTGGGACAAGAATCCCTGAACCCCACCACCCCCCCCCCCCCCCCATTTTTCTCCCTTCTAAACCCCACCCTATATGCAAACAGTGATTAAAATATCGCGGTAAATGCCCCTGGGGCCTGGTATCAGTGACAGCGGCCGTTTGGCATGGGGACTGGTTTTGACTGGTATCGCGATCAAGGCCTATGCAGAGTTCCGGTGCCGGTATTGCGCGCTAAACCGCCCCAAGGACACAAACTATCTAAATAGCATATGCACATATGTAATCATTTGTAATTACATATATTGACCTCAAAGGTCCGCGAGTATTTTCTCTGATAAAAATGTCATGTCTAGTTTTATGAGTTAGGCACGTGCACACGTATCGCATGACATGGTCTGCTTGTGTGGATACTAAGGTACTTCCTTCACGCAGAACTTCCTCCCTACAAATGGAGGAAGTAGACTTTGCGTCCTTTAATCCGTTCTTGTTTACTTTATTAAAATTCTCAAATCAAAAAGTCTCCGGGCTGGATCAGATCAGCGTGTTGTTATTCTGTGATAAAATCGGAATTCTCTCACTTGAAATTAACACATGGGTCCATGTAAAGCATGCATTTTGTGCACGCAGCTACTTATTACAGAAAACAACTAACTATGCGCAGAAGGCTATTTGCGCACTATGGCATGATATACCTTTTTGAAATGCACTACTTATCGACGCGAATGACGTCATTAAGCCGTCAATCTGTTTTTAGCACTTGGTTATTCACATGTTTTTAACTGTTTTTCGGATGACAAGTGAGGGCGCTTTCAAGTGGCTACTTGTCCTTATCAATGGTTAGACGAAAACTGCATCATCGATCGGTTGAACAAATGGGTCATCGCAATGATGTGGATACCGCTGTGTGCCGGTATTTCCATCCAAATTAAAAACCAGTTCCGTGGGATATATAGGCTCCGTGTTACTTAAAAAACTGACAGGACCTTACATTTGAAAGGTTATCAATAACCCTAGTTCAAGGATATTGTCTCTTACATTGTGAATTTAATTGTCAACGGTTAGCGAAATGTTTTTCTTTTGAAAGTTATTCATGTGGCGCAGATACTAGGCCAATGTGACTTAATTTGTATGTGTTGTGGTTGAAATGCACAGACTGGGCATATCATCAGATTGGTACTGCTGATGATAGGTGTCTATTTATATCGTACACGCACTAACACACACACACACACACACACACACACACACACACACACACACACACACACACACACACACACACACACACACACACACACACACACACACACACACACACACACACACACACACACACACACACACACACACACACACACACACACACACACACACACACACACACACACACATTATGAGGTCTACACATTAGTATTGTGATATATTTTACCTTTTTCATCATGCTAGTAATGGGAAATCATGATGTCGAGACTGGAGTTCCCGTGACATATACCCTCATGTTGCTGCGATACATAGCAATGGTCGTTACTTCGACTTGAAACTGAGCAGAACAACCCACACATGTGATGGAGACTGTACCCTCCCTTTAACATGATCTCTCTTGAAATACATCTTCCTCTCGATAGACCGTTTTATACCATAGATAATCGTGCCAATAGCAGCAGAGGTTGTAGACCTATAGACCTCTTGTTGGGAATTGCAGCAGCTCGGGGCTGAAAGGGGCCGGGAGCAGGTCAAGTTTAACATGGACAAAAGATGTCGATGTTACCCAATGGAGAGTTGAAACAAGTTATGTGCCTACTCAGCCAATTTATATTAATTCATCGTAAATGATTGTTAAATATGATAAGGGTGGGATGTGCATCCGTATCGGCCGATAGGGGCGCATCCATGTCAATAACTGGCATTTATTGACTGCGCATGCCCCACAAAACTACAAGGGGCAATTATCCGCAGCAATAACCAAGGATAGTGATGATTTGGTTGGCGTCGTGCGTCGCCCATTGGCGTCCGACACGTGCGACCCGCACCACCGTGGCATTGTCTTGATGCGAATACGCCCCACAGCAATTAGTGGTCGGACTGCCACACTGTCGGTTTTTGCCTCTCCCATGAGCTATTAATGGTCGCGAGCACTCGAATCTCGATGTAAGATTTCCGAGCCCGTCCCACGAGAATCGGGGAATAAACCGGCGCTCGGGTCCCTATTGCAGCTGGTGACAGCTCTCGATCTTAGGCTTCCGAGCACGATGGCTTGGTGTGTATGTTGCCTGTCTTGTGGTATATCTTGGCGCTCGGTGCTCTTATGTCAAGCCTTCCGATCAGCTATGGCTGTTTATTGCATATTGTAATATGTTATTTTCGGTAGCGTAACATCTAGATAGTGAGTGCCGATAATCAGTCGCTTACGAAGCTTATAAGTTGCACTTAGAAGTTATATTAACACAGTTCCATTGTCAGTTACAATTTTAATGTAAGGCCTCTTGGAAATAGTATATAAAATCCGACGCTGTATATAATTTATTTCTTGCTGGAAATCGTTCTAATGGCTTCTTTTGCGGTTCGCAATATGTATATTTGTTGCCATGTGGGTTTACAACGTGTTTGACTTGTTGAAACGTTGTCGTTGTTGAAACGTGGACGTCTCACAATAGGCTTGAAAGTGACGTAAAACCCCAATATTACCATTTATCACAATAATAGGCAAAGAAGCTTCTGTTTTCACTGCGTCCACGTCGTTTTTCTACACTCGCTAGTGATATCAGATCGTTAACAAGCATCATGAGCGAGATAACTTGCCAATTCTCGCAAATATATCGTGAATAATGCTCTGTTTATCTGCACATTCGCATGCACTCGGTTCCGGCATCATAACGTGTGAATCTTAAAAGACCCTTTGTCATAACGGCAAATTCTCAAGGGTTCAGAAGTGGATTTGGCGATTGCTGGGCACAAGTTGAGTAATGAGCAGATATTTGGATACGTTGTTATGCGTATTATCGGCAGTAAGTACTGTAACTACCATTATTCTAAAACTTACATTATTATCAAGAATAAAGGACGAATTGTCGATAGGGTCACATTTGATTGTTTCAGCTAGAACCATTTGCCTGAAGGTTTCGTCATTATGTATACTCTCATGACTCCCGAAAGCTTGTCAGAGAGGCAGTAACAATGTTATTGGCTAAATTAGTTGTGCAATTATCGCCGACTACAATACCATTCAAGAAGAGAAGTCGGAGGTATAAAAGGTGATGGGGTAACTAATGCTATAAATTTCGTGTCAGGTTTTGTTGTCCGCTGTATTCTCAGAGAGTGTCGGGCTTACATCGAAGGGGTATATTATGGCTGCTTTGAATAGTGTGGGGAGGAGGGTGCGGTCTGTTTGTGGCTTGGGGAAGCGGGGGGTGCTATTATGTGTGGGTGGGCGGGTGAGGGTCGGAGGAAGCATGCACCACTTGGCAGAATGTTATGAAGCTATATATACACAGCTTCTTGTCGGGTTCAGAGGAGAGAGAAAAAAACATCGTCGATATGGCTTGTCAGTGTCTTGTTGACTGCTCCGGCTTGCCTGTCACACCCTGACGGCGCTCACGCGGCAGCCAGTGGTTGCCAGGTTGCCAGTCCGACCCTGAAGACAACTAGGTCACCACTTCCGGTCCAACACCACATGCAACGGACGCTGGAATTACGCTGATGGGTTACCGAGCGCCGCTCTGCTGGGTCTATATGTAGCAATTATGAATATGGTTATCTCGTTACAAAAAATCATGGTCGACTATTCAATAACTGAATAGATTCAGAGCCTCGGTGTTCTGTAACTTACCTTACTACGTGAACCTCTTCAAGCACTTCTTGGGTGTAAGATTTACATAGGCCGCGCATGCTCGCTTGTACTCCAAACAAATGTTTGTGACAGCTTATGGGGTGGGAGGTATTGGCGATGTGTTGTCTTACAAAACGCCACACTTATGAGTATCAAATTACCGGGGTTTGCACTTCTCAATGAGTCCTGGATCTGTGTATTGGCGTAAATGACTGGTAAAGGGAATCTACGCTGAGGTAAATTTCACGCTGCTGTGGTGAATAGGGTTCTGTAGACAGCAAATTGTGTTCGTTGAGAATGGGAATTAACAACTCACATTTGGTCTGACTGCCGCTGACGAGAAGGGAAGACTCATGTTTACCCATTCTGTTGAGCGCCGTCGTTGAATGTCTGGCGTTAAGTTATTAGTCTGACTGACGCGCCTGCGCGAGAGTTCTAGTGTGTGGATTATCGCGATAAGTGTAGTTTGTGACATTGGGTAGATAATGTGGGACAGGTTCACGTTGATTTGTGAAACCCTCGTTTGTCCGTCATGGCGCCTTCAGGTCTGCCATCCCATTGTCTGATGGCTCGCTTTTGATTGTTGCTCTCATTTTAGATTTGTTGAAAATAATGCTTTCGTGTACATAGACGCTTGAAACGTCCGCCTCTGTTTGCGTAAATATACGCTATATTGTAGCCAGACATTGGGATATTGGCACCTTTGATCATGGATACAGTGGAGTGGTGTTGTTGTTGTTGTCGCAGACGCTCGGATCCCTATGTTAGGATTCCGAATTATGACTATCGCCTCTGTACTCAATGTCAGGTGGCAATTTCATTCAGTCGCAACCGTATGGGTGGGTCCGAGCTGGTTGCATAAATGTCGATTAAGGTGTGATCTTTTCCACACTCTTACCATGTACTTGGTAAGATTTCTCACTCGCGGTCAGCAACGGTTCCGAGCAACCTTTACGTCCCATCGTGTGAATTACTGCTTGCGGTTTTACTGATATCAGCGTTTTGATGATATTATGTATTGCAGTTCGAATTTGTCAGAATATTGTTACTGATCTTACGACCTTTCGCAGATATTATAAGGGACCACAATGTTTATTCGGGCGTATGACTTTCAATAAACCGATGAGAGAAGGTTTTCCAAGTGTTTTTTTAAAAAGGACCGATGCCACAATTTTCATTGAGTGAATATATGGTAATACCATGGTTACGGTCGGGTGCGTGGGAACCGCTGCCCACCAAGTCCCAACTTATCATGTGACTTTATGAATGTGGACTTGTCAAGGAAAGGTTCACTGGCACCGCCCTTTTCAAAGGATGTTTACGCTACGCGGGAACCAGACGTCCATTCATGAGTTATATAGTAATTCGTTGACAAAACTCGATTCCAGTTTTCAACCCTGCAAGTCGCACCGCTTTATGAATGGATGTCACGTGATGTTGAATCGGCCAATGAGTATGTCTGGTTAACGACGGCATGCGTTGAGCGTGTCTTGAATCCAATTTATGTTATAATTATATAAAATTGACTGCGCGACACTGACACCCAACTAAGTTTTTCACCCGGCGTCCTCAAACGTCCAGGACCGGAAGTTGTGTGCGTGTGTGTGGGGTGGGGGGGGGGGGGCTGTGGTGGAGGAGGTAGCGTTGTTGGGGAATCCACAGCTGCTTGGTATTGTTCAAGCGATATGTGTGCTGGCTTTGGTCTCCTTGTTAGGTTTCCGAGCGCCGAACGTCCATATATGAATACGATAAGAAATATGTTATAAGGTGGCGATTGGCGGGAAATCTGATATCGGGATCCGAGCGCCTACTGTTTAATGTCACAGAGAAGGTGTGGGGTGGAGAAAGACAACTGACCGGCAAAATTCTCTTTCCTACTGATCTATCATTTATCACATATCGGAATATCCCCCTGTGAGTCTGGGGGTCGAATTGGCTCACTGTATCCTTCTGCATGTCGTAAGAGGCGACTAATTGGGTGCAACCTGTTGGCCGTGGGTTGCTACTTGTGATGGTGAACTATGGGAGTCTGGTGGTTAAGTGGAGAGGTCTTGGGGAGGTCCATATCTGCAAAACACCACTATGGCCCGGATTTCACCCAGACGAGAGTCTGGAATGGCCTTAGGATGATATTTGCATTTTTATTTTTTTCTTCATCCACGTGTTTTTCCGTCTTTTTTTCATTTACCCTAGAAGGCTGATGCTCAACTAGGTCAAATTTAGCTCTTCCTATTTATCCCACCTTGTGTTACCATATAACACGTATGTGATGGTATGCCGTTAAACCCACTCACATATCGCAATCAATCATCTCATACGACTGAAAATCAAGGCAAATCATATAATGCTCCACAATTTGCCTTTCGCTTATTGTCAGGGGAAGTAGTGTTTGTACACGAACAAGGAGCATTATGCTAACATTACTATCTTGTCTCAAGTCAGCATCCGCCCTATATTAACAGCCCTATTCTGTCGGCAGGGGTTTGGTTCTCGACCGCCGAGCCGCCAGATCAAAACACCATATCTGAAATATAGATCGATGCATTCGGAAGTTTGCCATCGGGAACCGAGCGTCTATGTTTCTTTTAAAACATATTTCTGCTGTCGTCATTTTCAGTCTGCCCTTTCTCACCGCCTTGCTCTCGTCATCAGCGCACCATCGCTCAACAGCACCAAGGGCTTTATATGACACTCCATGAAAACAGCCATACGAAACCTCCTCTCAATAACTTTTACCTTTCACGACAACTTTCTAAAAATGTACCCTGTAATCTTTGTCGTTACAATTCGCCAGTCAATATAATTGTGTGGTCGATAGAAAGAGCAAAGGTGATCATTTTCTCACGGGTCCCCTTTACCCCAGCCTCTACTCCTGGCCCAAAAGCCGCGAGGATCACCGAAATGTACCGCACCTATTTGTTGGTAAACAAATTTCAGTCGATTCGGGCAGTCCCAAATAATAGTGCTAACTGCCATTTTACTATTGCGAGGTTTCTGTATCGGGGAAAAAATTGTCCCCTTTTCGCTTCCTGGGGAGTGTGTGTTTTTAATGTGTTTTTAACACTGAGACCGCAAGTGGCGGCCGTTTTCATTCATCCCCACGTCTTGTGTAACGAGTCGCGTAATAGCCCCGGTCATGAATGAAAAGCGCTGGCTGAGCCGACTTGTGGTGCGGCCCCTACTCGGCGTTCATTCATAAATATGCTAATTGCTATATGTTGTCACGTGACTCTTGGCTCGTAAATGGAATGGAATGGCCTCTTGGGGCGGGGTATTTGACAAGCATTCCCTTCGGGGGTATCTTTTGCTCCCGCTCGCTGTTGTGGTGTCCAACACCCCCTCCCTCCCCACCAACCCACGGGCAAGTGGCTTATCGGACGCAGCTGCTTTGAAAAGGTTCAGAGTTTGCTTGGCTTTCGGTAAGACCGGAACGCACGCGCAAGGAACACGCTCTCGTAAAAGCGACATCTCACCAGGGAATCTACACTTTTAGATTTCTGCCCGTGCAACAAGTGGACCACTTAAATTCGACTAACTCTGTAAGTCATAGAACTCGTGTTATTCCCCTTGGGGACGACACATATTAATGGTAAAGCTGTGATAACGTTTCTCGGATGCACTGGGAGCAATTGATGTTTCCTTCGACAAATTGATCAACGTCGTTACCTGTTGGCAAATTGTGGATGGGACTTGTTCCACTGGTTATTATTCATATCAAATATGCCTCGCTACGGATCTCAACCCGTATACATGGGGGCCCCGTACCCTACCCCATCATCCACGGCCAATTACTCGGGGATCTACATGAACTTAGCCGCCGTCGGAACTGTCCCAAGGGTACCCCCGCCACACGGCTTCGGCCCGGTGCCGCCGGGCCACAACGGACAACATCATTCACCTCCGTCTGGGCAGACGCCCCGGGTTGGGGTCCCGCCCGCGACATTGCCAGCTTGTCATCGGGAAGGTAGCGTCGACCGAATGACGAATCATCTGCGTCTTCTTCAACATACGTCGAGGAATCCCGGTGAGTTAGGCTTCAGTTCCTTATTGACCATGTTTAGCTCGTAATCGTATGCTGTCTTATCAAGGCAAAGAAACATGGTAGCTGACGTTCTCATGGGAGTCAGTTGGTGGGCCAGGCGCGGTGGTTTTCCCCCACCCCCACTGGATCCCTCTCTTGTGAGTCGCAAGAAATTCATGAAGTGCTCAGAGAAATGCTGATTTAACACATTAAGTACTGGTTCACCACATGCGAAGGTGGAGTTCCAGGTAGTTTTAGCTCGTATGACCCAGTAACGCAAACCCAGATTTTCCCATTTCAGATCGCCGCGCGTGTATGGCGTGCATTTATCTTGTCACCAATTCCGATGCCTCATGTTTGCTTATAATCGGTAACGTTGGTAGTGCGTGTAGGTCCCCAGTATCCGAGGCCCGTCTCACTCATCGAGGTGAGCGCTCACATGGGTTGCGCCAGGGTGAAATGTAATGGGCTTTTAGAATTTTCAATGTGCCAGGGGAAGGAGTTTTATGAGGATGCTACTTTAATCACCAACGCATCGCCACAGGCTGGTAAGCGTATGTGGCGATGATGAGCCGATATTATTTGTTGATTTCAAGGGGTGAAGTGTCATTGCCATACAGTCAAGCGTAGATTTCCAGTGATTTAATGGCCCGGTGTTTTGTCAATGGTCGACTTGTTTAGTGGCTCGGTTAAAATGAGGTCCAATTATGAAGAATAGCCCAGGTCATGCCATGTTAGTGATTGGGTACTCGTTGCCGTATGGTCGTAAACGCGGTCGTGTTCATTGACGCTGTGTAAATGATGGCGAGGTGGTGCGAGCGAAACATGCATCATTGACAGTATGGACGAATCGTGAATGTTATTGGAGGGAAAAGTCGTTGTGGAAGTACTGTCGTTGTGCGTTCCGTGGATCTCTGGGTCCACTGCACCCGGTTTCTGGTGTCAGCGCCTGTTTCAGATTTGATAATTGTCGAGGTGTTTCTAACACTATGTGTGTGCTTGTGTACATGTATGCGTGTGTGTATCTATTAACACTGGAACCCTAGCAATGTAGATTCACACGGCTGTAATAACTGCTTCTGATCCTATGTGGCGCTAGGATCCTGGCGTGTGGATCCGAGCTGATGCGTTGCTTGGATCCTGACGTGGGGATCCGAGTGCCTAGTTGAATTGATGAGTTGGTAGTAGGCGTAGCATCATTAGGGTGCCTGTGATGATGTGAGGCGTGTGTGTGTCCTCTTCAATTATCCCCCATGACTTTGACTGCCTATGGTGATGAGTGGAATATGAATTACAATAACGGATCGCAGTTGTAGTTTGCCCCGCCAGCAACAGCTGTTTCGTTTGCTTCACTATGCAGTCAATTGCTTCATCCTGTTTCTTACCTTGCACTCTGACCCCCTCACCCCTCATCATGTCACGTGGTGCCGTGTTCGCTAACAAAGCACTTCACCTCACTTAATTTCTTATCAAGTTGATGCGAGCCTTCCATGTTATTTTTTTCTTCATCATCATCTTCCATTAACTCTCTTCATCCCACCCCGCCCCCCGAACGAAATTTCCCTGATGCTAAAAATTAAACGTCGAAAATTGGCCAACATTGTTACTCAAACGATTCGAGGGCATGAATCACAATTGCCAAGAGACCTGTTTATTTTGTCATTGAATGAAGTGATTCCCTGTTGTGATACGTCACTCAGTCATCCATCCACATTAGTTTCACTTGAACGCGGCGTGGAAAAAAGCGCACCAACATATCGCGCTGCCCTATTTCTCCATCAGTCCATTTGACAACGCGTCGTTTTCTCGGAAAACGCCCCGTTGTCACTTGCTGCTATAGTCATGACATGACGGGTCGCTCCCTAGATACCACTCGATGATCGCCTGAATTGTCGCCCGCTCACTGACATATCCTCCCTTCCCTAAAGTCAACTTCCTTTTTAGCCCACTCAATTGAGCCGTTATTCGCGTAAATGCCAACTATTTAGAAGCCCTTCCCTAATTACATACACGAATCTCCCTGCCCACCAACAGCCATTCCCGTCTGGCCGTTTTGTCCAATTTTAAAAGCTGTTGTCTGTTTTGGGGTTTGGTGGTTAACTGGTAGGTGCTATAGGAAGAAGCGAGGTTACTTATCGAGATCGGGGGCTCTTTGTTCGGACCTATACTAATGAGTGTTAGCCAAACCACTTAGCCTCAAAGGAGGGTTCGGGTCGCTTTACCAGCGTTCTTCTCGTATGTAGCGCCTGGGTGTTAGTTCCTACTTCTGAGTTTTGCGGGGAGCTAAGTTTGGAAGGGTCAATCCATCTATGCCTCAAATGTGACCTCCTCTCATGAGAGGCGCATTGGAAATAGAATCCACGTCATGTAAGGATAGCTATTGTGGCTAAAACCCCTCTATCAATCCCTCTCACTTTTCCTCATTAGGAATGACGAAGAGTGTGCCTTACCGATGGCCCTCAGATGTCTTTCATTTCTTTTGAAGTTAGTAACTTATTCAGAACCGTCCACTTCCAATGGTCAAAGAGACGTCTGGGTTGTATTATTTGTGACCGAAGTAGATATGGGAAAAATCAGCTTTCATTCGTTGGTTTTTAAGTTGTTAACGAGCGCGACGTGGGGCACGGGGATGGTGGTGCAGGTGCGATTATTTCACCACCAGGCTGTGTACGACTGAAGCTAAATATCAAATCGGTTTCCCTATTCTGGATAATATGTTATGTGACATGAGTGGGTAGGGTCGGTAGACTTATAAATGTGTGTGCGAGAATGAGTGGCTTTTTTCCAGGCTGTTTGAGGCTCAATGTCAAATTTTGCCATGGCAGGGTTTTGTGAGGTGAGATTTGAACATAAATCTGGTGTAAGCTGGTGTCGGGGCGGAGATTACGACAGCCCCCGTTTGTTTGCCAGGTTTTGTGTGTCGCGATTTGTTAGTAGGGGGAGGGGTTCAATGACAGTGGTAGTATTCAACGAACAAACGCCATTGGCACGGGAATAATGATTAAAAATGGGTTGGACATGCTTCGAGAAAGGTCACGCCATTAAAGAACAGAAAGTTGGTGTGTGCGATATGTGTGTTTTGGGGTGCGGGGTGTGGCTGGCGTTCACGAAGTGGTGCATGATAGGATTTGTGACGGTGAATGTGGGATCGAGGGCAAAGGTCGTCATCCTTGATCTGCAAATGCTCCCGAGATCAACTCATCTCACTCCAAACATTTATTTTTCGCTCCAATAATGAAATGCGTGTTGGCCAAACGAGACTCCCCTTGCCAATGAAAATTGATGACCAGTTCTGTGTTCCCACAGCACAACTTTACCCATTGTCCCAACTTTCTCTTGCTTTTATCGCCCACCTGTTGAACTCGACCAATGACAGATATACGACAAAAATCAAGGTTATGAGAGCGGTTGTCAGAGCAGCTGGGCTAAACTGACAGCCCTCCCCCGCTCTTAGAGAGCCCGTCCTCAAATCACGAACCTCTATAATAACTAATGACTAACCTCGCCATTGCTGACTTCCCTATGCCCAGCGCCAAGCCACCCGCGGTGTTTGAATGAGCATTTTGTACTCATTACAGATTGCACTGCATTGGCCGTGAGCGACCGAACGACGGGACGCCTTTCCCCATATTTGTGGTTTCATTTTAAGTTGTCTTGCGATCAAAACCCCGTTCGCCCGGCTGCTGATGGTTGCTAAGGAACGTGGATGCATCGGGGATATCACTGGGAGTTGAGGATATGCGAAGATCTTGTGGCGTTAGATGATATTGTACCCATTTGCACCGAAAACGAAGACATATTAAACGAATGTATGCATGTATATCCAATTACAGTGTAATTAATACCCGACCAGAGAGCAGAAAAACTCATAGCGCGTGTTTTATGCATGTCTGGTGAGTTGCTGGTTTAGGAAAGGTTCGAGGTGACGGGTAAGAGCAGGTAGACCCATGAAATGAAACAAGTATATTCTCCGCTTTGATGTATCCACGTCAATTCCATGAATGGTGAGAACGCACTGCGGATGGTGACTCGATTTTGTCAAGGTCATAAATTAATACATAGACTGAGCAAAAGCAGACGTCGCTAGTTTTCCTGCTGGTTTATATGTAATGATGAACGCTTTCGACAATTTATTATGGCATTTTCGCTTTGGCCCGCTGCGTTCAGTGGCGTATTTCGGAGGCAACGATCGGAATGAAAGGGTCTCTACTTGAGGCCGATCATCGCATTGCACCGCCCCGCGTATTGAAGCGGTCCGCACCGGACTGAACACTTTGTCTTTGATGTACCTTCGCGGACGAGCGAGTTTGGCTTTTTTCCGGAGGTGTGATACTTGGGAGGAGGAGCTAGTGTCGGACAGACCCGCCTACTCCACCATGCCCACCTAGCTGTTCATATAACTATTACAAGACTGTGATGAGTTGGTGCTGTTTGATATTCTTAAGTGCCGCATGACGAAGCGGCAACTGGTTGCAAAGGAACGCAACCTCTTTTACTAGCCGAACGCCCTGCCCCCCGCCCCCCCCCCCCCACCACCCTTGTCATGACAGCACGCACTTTCCAAGCGAAGCCCCCTTGCTTTATCATCCTCGCCTTTGAAGTGAGAACCGACCTGTCATCTCCGTGTCATATTTACCCACCAGGAAAAAAAACCCGGGCCACGTTTGGCGTCAGAACCGCAGCTGTTCCAGTTGTCGCGTTCATAGAACCCTAGAAATACATCAATCGCAGGGCCAGTGCAACCCGCTGTCAGTCCTCATAGCGTGGAACTCTTTGAATCCATGCCGCCGATGACTTAGTCCGTGCTTAGCAGGGCTGGCTCATCCTATGTTATTGCATTTCACGCCGCTACGCGATGCTGATGATTGCGTAACTTGTGAGATTACCCAACGCGGTATTTGATAGCCGACTAACCGACTTATGCAGCCTTGTTTAGACATTGCGGGTTTTCTTAGTACGAACGTAGCTTCCAATTGCGAAATCCAGCTCATTAAACGCATGTACGCGAGTCAATATTAATCTGTTTGATGGGACGCTCCAGCAGAGTTGGTCGATTGTCAACAAGGTTGGCGACTAGAGCGTGACTTAGCGTTAGATCAGCCAGACCTTATTGGAGTGGCGCTAAGTAAACCTGTGGACATACGTCCTTTGTTCCATGAGCTCGTTCGATGTCCCCCGCTGTGCGTTTGTGTTGTCCTGATCGAATTCAGGTATGTTGCTCGGAATTCTAGTTTAAGTATGCGAGCTTGTGTAACTGAAACAATGATGATGATATTGCGTTTCATCCTCTAACATCCGCTATATCCTCTGTCTCATGAGCAAGTGTTAACAACGCTATTTGATTATCCCTTTCATTGCAGCATCGGTGAAGCGTCAAAATAGTTGCTAACATTGATGCTGTATTCTGTGCTCAATTGAGTTTCGAGTGCCTGTGATTTACCAACCGCCTCGGCGTGGTGTCGTCATCTTTGTTGATCACACATTGCGGCCAATCTATCTCGAAATGATCTGCATTTTGCTGAGAGGGAAGTACATCTCCTTTATGGGGAGGGCGTGAGAGCATTGCGTTTGACCGGTGACAGTTTCTGTGGCGTCTGCTGGGTCGAAATATTGCCGCCATACGAGGCCGCTATAACTAGATCCACTTGCGATCGGTCGGACAAAAGCCCATTTGATTCGAGTGCGCGTCGAATCATCGGGCCGCCCTCGAAATGATGACCACTCCACCACCACTCTCAGTTTTCAATAGTCCACGCTTTTCAACTACTTAACTAAACTATTAACTCGCATGTTTCCGGTCCATTATGACGCGGGGCAGCTCATAGTGAAGAGGTCACAGCGGGTTCCGAAGTTGAACGAAGGACATTTTTGTTTATGTGCCGTAATGCTTATATTGGGACCCACACGAAAGTTGTCAGTCACTCAGAAAACGTGTCCATTAAGGGCTCAAGTGATCATTATAATCCATAATGAACTCGCCCATGACTTTTAATTGCGAGGTCTCTTAAATTTACATATAATTTCGTTTCTGCGACTTGAATGTTATCCTGTCGATGTGATAGACCGATGATGTCCCGCCGACTCAAATATCCGGTCTCGAACGTCACCATTTCTACGTACTTTGATTAAGCTCACTAACGCTTGGAATCCTTAAATCCAAGACCCTTCGAAACCATCTACTCTATTGGGCTTTTGATTCTAATAACATACTCTTCTCTTTTTCATTCACGTACATTTGCAGCCGACTAGTGAACTGGCGTGTTTTTTGACATTTCAGATGTGCAGCAGCCGAGTGCGACCATGCCACCACTGACTCCCGGCACCAACCAGAAGATGTCTCAGGCTCTAATGGAGAGCTTCAAGAGCTTCGAGAAGGAACAACTTCGCCTGTGTATTCCAAAAGGTCAGTTTATGACAGTGATCCGAAATTTAGAAACACAGACGCACGGATTCCTATGCCACTATTCCGAGCGCCTACCGACATGTACAGAGGGAGCACACCGACCGACACTCGTACTTCATTGTTCTGTTTCCGAGCATGGGCCACAGGAATCTATATGATTAAATGAAACAGTGCTCGGAATCTTGAAGTGGGGATCAGAGCGTCAGTGATTGTGTGGTCCCACGATTTATGCAACAGGTGGACATAGATCTGTTGCTTCGGGGAGCTGTAGAGGGTTAGGCTGTGCTGGGGTAGTGTTACCAGTTGTACTTAGGTCCCCGTATGGAGCTATATAAAGCAAAGTGTATTGTTATTTAATCTTATCACAGCAGCTGCTTCGCGTACAGCCCCTTCACGTACCCTGAAGAGGTGTTAATCTCAGCGAAAATACGCTGGTGACTTCCTGTGCGCGGGTTGGTCGATATGGACTAGACTATAGTGAGAGTGCGAGGTCGAGTGGTTTGGCTTCTTCATATCACGGTGTCGTTAAGTGGCCAGGGTGACCGCTACAATTCTTACGAATGTATGTTGTTTTTGGGTACCGTTCATCCAGCCCAAATACAAACCAGGCTCCCAACCACCCGTTTATCTTATAACCAATATTACTTCCCCACCCCAAACACTCACATCCCTTACGCCTTTATTCTCTACAGCGCATGGCTCTATACGAGGGCATTTTTGCGATTCAGTCGGTCTCCCGTCGCGTCTACTCCCTACTAACTCTAACTTGGGCCATATGCAAATATTTACACAACTCCACACTACACTGCAGTGAACTGAATCTTGGAGCTGTTGACAAGGGTCTTTTTATGGCATCAGAGATGCAAGTACACCTCCACTCCAAACCCCCCCCCCCCCCCCCCCCCCACCCCCCTCCTTCCCGCCACTCCCAGGTCGCGCGTATTTGATCAATCACCAAGTATAACAAGTGGTTCATAGGTGCCCCTGTTCGGACCTGGCTATGGAGTCAATCACACTTACCAACTCCACCATCCAGGCTTCTGTTTCAGGCCAGGTGTTGGCAACTAACATCAATTGTCTGCCTTAACTCGTATCCACCAATTTTTCTCGGGATAATGCTTTGGTGCAGATTTATTCTCTGATACATCTGTGATTGCCCCCAGTAGTGATATACACTATGTTTCAAATCCATGCATTGATAGTTTTGTTAAAAAGCTCCTTTACAATGTCCCATAGTTTATCAGTGAAGTTACAGTGGAAATAACACGTCTATCTGACAACTGAAAAACTTACTTGAAATGTTTTGATGTTGATTTAGATCCAGTGAATTGGAGTGAAGGTCAGGTCAAGCAATGGTTATGCTGGGCAATCAAAGAATTCTCCCTCGAAGGAGTTCTAGCCTCCAACTTCAACATGACTGGAAAAGAAATGCTGAAGATGGGAAGAGATGCTTTCTTATCTCGAGCGCCACCCTTCATGGGTGATATTCTGTGGGAGCATCTTGAAATCCTTCAAAAAGGTGAGTCTAAGTGGTCTTGGTATTGTTGTTGCTCCTGCTAATCTTCACAATGTGCTATATGGTAATCAATTAAAGCTTTATCTATCATGATAGTCAAGCTTCCAGCAAATGTCAGCTGTTATGACTGTTTTTGTGGTGTCCTGTCATTGTTGTTGATGAACCTGTTGCATTTAAGCTGACATTGTCTGTCTATTAAAGCTGACATTGTCTGTCTATTAAAGCTGACATTGTCTGTCTATTCTGAACAATTACCAGCCAAATCACATAAATGCATGCCACCTGCAAAGATGCTTGACAATGTACAGAACATTGACTTCAAGGGACTTATTTTCCAGAAGCTTTTGAAACTTGTGTAAAAACTTACCTCTTTTATATGCATTCCATGTTTTTTGCGTAATTACATTAGTCAACTGTTGCATTTGACAGAGGTCCACTCGGACAGGACTCAGATATCACAGTGCAGCTTCTCGGAGCCTGTCTGCTCCATGCCCCAGTACACTCCTGACAACAAGTACATCACATCAGGAAACGCTGGTGGCTTCTGCTCACCATCCACACCCACATCCCCCGCCTCACACCCATCCCTCTCCACCCCGACCCAGCTCTCCCCCACCACCTCCTTACATAGTGGATCCTCCACACCATTTGGGGAAGGTGTACCTGGTAAGTTTATCATTTGTCTGACACTGAATAAATACTCAGCAATGTGAGTG
Source organism: Urechis unicinctus (assembly GCA_034190875.2). Lineage (NCBI taxonomy): Eukaryota > Metazoa > Annelida > Polychaeta > Xenopneusta > Urechidae > Urechis > Urechis unicinctus. The sequence goes on along the minus strand of CM067347.1, from coordinate 54,384,473 downwards.
TGGGTGTACATAAATGGCAATTAAGGATGGATGTAACATATATTAACAAGCCAGCAGCTTTGCCAGAAACAACAGCGGTGTTGTAAACATTTTGGGATGTTTGCTTCTGATCCAGGTTCCTACCAGATATCCGAGTCTATGCAGACTATAAATGGGATGAATGGAGAGTCTGTGTTGACTTCACAGAGATTCCGATCTGTAAGTCAGCTTGAAGATACCAGCTGCCATCATCCAGAATCCTCGTCCACGGCACCATTCTTTGATCAGCCCGAGTTCTATCCACCCATGCAAGAGACCAAGTATCGTCCGCGCCCCGTCTTTTGTATCAACAGTGGTAAGGTTCTACTTAAATCATTGGAGCCAATCTATCAAAGAACCCGCGCACATTCTATTCACTGGAATTTATTATTGATTGTAGTTCATGGTGTTGGCAGATTTTGTTTTGAGAACAACTGGTTGCCGGTCATTATAAGATGCATGATCAGAATTTTTTCTTTGAAATTCACTGCCATCACTATTTTTGAGCTTAGGGAAACTATGTATTATTTATAGTAGCATCCATTTTAAGTAATTTTACCATTGCATTTAGCAACTAGAACATGGAAACATTTGTTTAATTCTTACAATTATTGACATGTGGTTGAAGGGGAATGAAACATTTCAGTCAAACTGAATCCTGATGCCTCCTGTGACATAAATCTCTATACCTACCACTGAATAAACAATATATCTATTTCCAGCCTCTCCCTACTTGTCTGAAGGTGATCAGCCTGAAAGCCCTTACCCATATGAGACCAACTATCAAACAGTCCCTCAGACCATGTCTGGTACCCTCATACAGCCCAGCCCCCACACAGAGTCGAGCGCATGGCCCACCTCCCCCATGGAGCATCGGGAACCATGCTGGCCCCGAGATGACATCCGAACTGGCCTCGTCAGTCCACAGTTCCGTGTGCTGCCAGGAATTCACCCCGGAATGATGGACCCCTCCGGAGGTATTGATGTGAAGCCAGGTATACAGGCTGCTGCGCTGGCTGGTTACTCAGGTTAGAGCAATCATGTTTGCCTTGTGTCGTAAGAAATAGCTGATGAATATCATAAATTATATGGGCATGCTTTTCAAAGTGCTCAAATCCCACATAGTAAAATGTGTATTTGATTAATTTATTGATTTGCACTTTTGCAGGGAGTGGTCCAATTCAATTGTGGCAGTTTCTTCTTGAGCTGCTAACAGATAAGAACTGTCAGCATTTCATCGCCTGGACTGGGGATGGCTGGGAATTCAAGCTCTCCGACCCCGACGAGGTTGCCAGACGCTGGGGAATCCGCAAAAACAAACCTAAGATGAACTATGAGAAACTGAGTCGAGGACTGCGTTACTATTACGACAAAAACATCATCCATAAAACTGCTGGCAAGCGCTACGTATATAGGTTTGTCTGTGATCTACAGAATCTTTTGGGATATACTCCTGAGGAGCTTTTCACAGCATGCAACCTCACTCCCCAGAAAGACAAAGATGATGAATAAGATTCCGATGCCAAAAATTGTTTTAAGTTTGTTCTCGTTTCATATCATGATTGTTTCCTCAGATTGATAGCGAGCAAGGCTCTGCATCAACTGTCCTGCCAGATATCTATCGGTGAAGGGCATTGTTTAGTAATGATTTATGTGTTGCTGCTTGAATAATTTTGTGAGTGATATGAGGTTCTTGTGATTATTAACTTCAGTGTATGGGATGACAGCAATTGATGAGAGTTGAAGGTAACAGAAATCAACATTGTTCAGATAATTAAGTTAGAAGTAGAAACCGTCCATTTCAAGAATGAACAATTGCATGATAAAGAAGGCTGAGGCTCCTGGAAACGCTTGAACGTTCCTTTTGAAAACTGCAGTTATGGTTGCCTATTTTAGAAGACTAGTATTCTAGCAGAGTGCCTGGTGCAAAAAGATGTTATTATATTTTGTAATGTTCTTTCTTTATGCTACTTGATTTTTAGGATATTACAAAAAAAACATGAAAGGTATTTATCCCTGGGATATTTTGAAATGTTGGAAGTTGTACAGGTTGTAAATATATATTATTGCGTGAGAAATTGTGAGCGTACTTGAGATAAGTTGCGGTGTGAACTATTTCTGGCTAATCCTACTTGCTCAGCTATGGAAAAAAAACTACCAGCAGCCATTTGATTTGCTGGTGTTAAATATGTTTATTGTTTGTGTTCATATTGTGTGTTGGCATTTAAAGGGCTAATCTACTTAAATGACTCCTAGAGTTACCGGTGCTCATGAATATTCATCAGATGAATAGATGGTTGGTTGTGCCGTTGTGTTCACTTTTGGAATAACATAGGTTTATTAAGTCTACTTTGTTTTAGATTTTATTTGCTTATTTACTGTTCAGTAACATAGGTTTATTAAGTCTACTTTGTTTTAGATTTTATTTGCTTATTTACTGTTCAGTAACATAGGTTTATTAAGTCTACTTTGTTTTAGATTTTATTTGCTTATTTACTGTTCGGTTTTTCTGCCGCCTTTCAAATTATGCGCTCACTTTTATTTGTATCACTGCCAACAACTGTGTTCACCTTCAAGTGACCTCCCTCTTGTGTTCATTAGTCAATCTCACCTTCAAAAAAGCATTTATCTTCAGTGTTGCATTTGTAAGCACCACTTGTGTGGTTCTCTGGAGTTAAGCTTAAACCTTTAAAGATTATTTACCTATATATATATATATATATATATATATAAATTTGCCTTGTCGAACACCTGTGCCTTTTTACATGTATGACAATATTTGCTCATGGGGAGTGCCTAAAAATGTTATGTGATCGATTTGACCGTAATGTTAACGAAATATTGTTTTTTGTTGTTTTTTTATCTTCCCACATATATGCTCTGATGCATTAGGAGAAAATTGGACATGTTTAAGTGCTATTTAGCACTGAGTGTTTAAAAAAAAATCTGCCTCAGGGTGGTCTGTTTTAACTACTGCCCTATGATTGATCAAATGTTGCCTTGCATGTAATGTACACTTTCTCACAAATGTTATAACTGGTTTGGGCTCTACCCTTATAATCGCATATCATTCTACAGTCCCATAGGCATGATAGCTCCTGATTACCATTATAATTATCTGTAGTTCCCAAATTTGTATAGTATCTGAAATCCTCCTCTGGGTTGATTTTGGTGTGCGCTTAATTACTCAAGTTTCAATGTGATGTCCTGTTTCTTTTCCCTGTTTCCCCCAACGTTTCAACTGAGTGGTGCTAGACAAAGCACTGTTTTTAATCCTCCGCCATAATATTTGCTTCATTATAACATTCCAGGTATTTCAATATGCATTCACTTTTTCCCTTGGGTGATATTTGACTTGACTTAATGAGTACAGCTTGCTCGGGCTCGACCGTCCTCTTCCGCACCTGCTTGGAAGTCAATTATGCAGAAAATCATTCAATTGCTTGGTGTTTTTATAGATGAATTATTTTAAGCTTGGTTGACAAAATCTGATGGTGGTTGCTGATTATGTTTTGCTATCTTGAGAGTATATATTGTTGAAGTGATGTTGCTGATTTGTTGGTTTATTAATGATATAAGTGCATGATATGTATGATTTGATTGACATATTTGCTTGTCAAAAGTAATGCTGGTATATCTTGCAACATGTTACTTTTTAAAATATGTGGTTATTTTGTACATTCAATGAACATTTTAATAAACATAAATGATTTTTAAATTGGCATTTCATTTTTTCTGTTTAATGGAAATGATATACTGGTGATGAGTAAATGTCACAAAATTAAGACAACATTTCGCTGCTAACTGGCTTTTTTACATTTTAATATATTGGTTTAATTGAATCAACCTTGACAAACTTCACCGCTTTTGTCATATAAACAACTATGCCTAAATGGGTCAGATGGAGACCCGCACCCTATAACCACAGTGCGCTACTTGCTCATAAAAGAAATTTGGTCAACCAAAAATCCCTTGGGTCCTCAATTCTGCTTTGATCTTCAATTATTACCATAACATGGACAAAAGTCTACGGTTATTGATGTGCCAATGTATAGTTTTTAACGTTCCTGCTTCAGTATACCTGCAAACACCCCATGTACAATTATTAACATATTTTATTTTGAAATATTTCATAGATTTAAGGTTATATTTTGGCGGTTTAAGTAAAAGGCCTGTCATAGAAAGGACGGTGGCAAAACAACACTCGATATCACCGCATATGCATGTAGCTCTTCAGCTACATCAAGCTTGCTAGGGAGGATGAATGGTAGGTAGCTGGCGTCACAACTTGTCGCGCAGTTTGAGGTGACACGAGAGACGTGACGCAACATAAGCGCCATGAGCAGACAGAGAGGACACAGAAATCGTTTAGAATCAGCCAAGATGCGGGAAATGGGCAATACATTTTCTTAGAAGAAAACCTCATACCTGATCAGTTTGGATGTCTTATGACGCTATCCCCCCACCCCCCCAACTCATGCGGCTCTGGTCGTGCTGCCTGCCAAGCAGGGTACATATGTAACCAGACATTCGTAAGTGAACCAGACCCGGCTAGTTCAGAGGTGAAGAAAGGGTGAAGAAAGAAGAGTAATGCTGGCGCATTTCTTGTTCTTCATTTCCGAGATGCCAATGTACGACCAACTACAGAAGAAAGGTTAACGTCTTGTGAGTTCACCTTGAGCCACTCATTCATGCGTAGTAGCAATTGTTCTGATTGGAAACTCCATATTCTGTATGATCAATGACATTGGGCTTGTGTGCCAAGGCCCAAGGTTAATATAAATATGAGATTATACTGATTGATCCACTTGCACGAATTAAACTTTTCCGTGACGCAGTGGTTAGCTTTTCGACCCTCGGGCTGTTGGTTCGACACCAAGGTGTGAGAAACCTGACTGTTCACTCGGGTGATGGCGGTCCCATCTCTGGCAGTTGATGCTATCTATCTTATCCATAACAAGCATCGTCGCCATATCACAACGTTCACCTAAACATCCTATATTACCTTCAACATTGCTAACCATATTTCATAAACTAGTGGCCGATGGTAAAAAAATTATGATTGTATGATACTCTGATTGTTTCGTTTTGTAGTGTTGGTGCCAATCCGACGAAATCGATGCTTCTATCGTGAAGTCATCATTCCTTTGCTTAGTGGAATACAACACGGAAACATTATGCAGTAATCTGATGTTACTGCCATTTGATTTTGACACTTCTAGACAGCGAAGTTGTACAATCACAAGAGAAGCCGACATAACAGTACCCAATTGAACTGCATCAATTGATCATTTCCTTATGTTTAGGAAAATATTTTCAGTTCACTCCGAATATTTATTTAATTTAAGATTTCTGAAGATATATTCAAAGATGGAGAAAGACAGGGATTTGCATTGGCCTGTCGGTCGCTATCTTCCATGTATACATAAACCCGGGTTTAAGCGACCGACAGGCCAATGCATATCCCTGTGGAAAAAGGAATGCTGTTGACAAATCGGTAGATGTTAAAAAATGTTAAAAAATTCACACTGACTGTTTACCAACCATTAAATTATATTAATGAAGTCGATTTCAATCGTTGTTGCCAGCTACTCTTATGGTGTTCGTCAATTTAATATTGATTAATTGTCACCGGACAAGAAAAACATATGAAAAAGGGAGTATGGCAGACATTTGTAGATATCCAAAAACAGAAAATTAACGGAGTTGGGGCGATAGCACCAGACATCGCTTTGGACTTGCGCATGCCTGGTGTCTTAACCCGTTCCCAACTCGTTTGGATATTGTTTGTTTAAAGTTTGGAGGTTTATTATAAAGGCGCCAATGTCGACAAGTTATCGGTGACTCGATGTTTCCAATACCAATGAAGGGTAACGATCGAGTCATTATGGAAACAAAAGAAGAGTCGCACGAAACATCGATAAATATATTTTTAAATACTTAATCGTACATTTTCATCGGTGCTCCAAATCAAGCGAGCTCATTGGTTGTGTTCTTCGTTCATCAGTTGAGTTTCAACAAAGACGGATCGTGGTCAAACAAATGACACTCATCTACTCGACCTTCCTCGAGATAGGAAGCCGGTAAAACGAAAAAAACCTCAAGGGTGCATTGTTTGCCCCTTCTTTGTAGTTGTATCACAGGATGTCTATGATTGTATGTCAGTGGGCGGGGTAGGCAATCGAATAGTATCTGCTTGTGCCGGGCCTCGGGGAGTCTTTCATCATAGATATTTCTCCCAGGGCGCCCAATTTATTGGTGGTAGGGTAGGGTAGTGGACACAATTAGGCTGAAGTCGGGTTATATCGTAATCTAGTGCATATCCAGTCGGCTCTCATCTCAGTGTGGTTATGACCAGGCAGCAAACAAGGAACATGGTAGACATTTGTAGTTATCCGAAACTGACAATTTACGGCGTTCGGTATAGCACCAGAGAACGCATTGGACTTGCGCATGCCTAGTGTCTCGAGCCGTTCCCTACGTTTGCATATTTTTTGGGTTAACAAAAGTTTGAAGGCGCCGATGTCGATAAATTATTGATGATTTGATGTTTCCAATGGGGCTACAAATTGATGTCGTCATAACCTCTTCCGAATCCACGTTGCGCCCGCCAAAAGGTGCGAAAACAGCCAGACCGGCTCCAACAGCATTGCTATACAAGATAAGGACTTTTGACGGCTTGCAATTTGTCCTTAAAATTGTTTCTAGCTTGTGAATCATTCATATATGTTATAGTCCCGGTAATTTTCTCAATAACCATGTAAGTTTGCAATTTCTTCGATTCGTAGTCACCGAGGTGTTGCCTCCCACACATGACTAGAATGCTACAGCGAAAAGGTGTAGCCCTATACCAATGAAGGGTAAAAATCGAGGCATTAAGGAAACAAAAGAAGAGTCGCACGAAACATCGATAAATACATCTTTAAATTCTCAATCGTACATTTTCATCGGTGCTCCAAATTAAGCGAGCTCATTGGTTGTGCAGTTGGTGGTCTTAACCGTTCACTAAGTTGAGTATCAACAAAGACTGATCGTTATCAAACAAATGATCATAGAACTGTACATGAATAATAATAGAAGCCTTCGTATACTAGTACGCAACAATACACCGGACACTCATTTTCCTATCACCGGCTCAACGGGAGCATGTGGTAATTGATAATTACGCGGTGCGTTCCATAATCGCCATCACCCCTTTCCGCCCCTTTTCTCATCGTTTACCTAAATAACCCTGGAGCTGCAAAGTGAGGATGGCAGGTTATACAAACTCTCGCGGCTTAGTTTTGTAGATTAAGATATGAGACAGACATTGAAGATGAGTTGGTTAACTGGCGCGTGTCATTCTTGGCGACAATAGGGGCTCAATGCGGGCGGAAGCCATCCTCCAGCCCCACCTGTCATGCGCATGGGGTGGTCAAGGCGAAGACGCGCGTCCCCCCGAAAACGCAGTCACTCATTCATAGTTCGTGATTATTTTACACTCGATTTTCTGGGGGCGGACCAGAGTAATGCTATGTTTTACTCTGAGACAAGCTGACGCTTGGATGATTTATTCCTTGAGATAATGATTTCAATCTGCATGACTCCTATAGCAGCATTTATACAGGATATAGAATTAAAATTGTTAGTTACATGTGTTCTATGTTCGTCAAAACAGCCAATAATACGCGAAACGATCAAGATGCAACAATGGCTCGATTGTCGCCTGTTGTATTATTGGGAACAGCAAATTGTCGACAGAGCTGTATTAGTAGTTAGAAATCACCGTTTGCAAATCAGCAGAAAACATTTAGAATAATTACGAATTATTCTCTGGAATCATCAAACTACGCCCACCCCACTTTTTTTCAGCCTAGCTGTCCTACCTGCCATATTAGCTCATTAGAAGTGACCCTCTAAAATATGCAACCGGTACAAGCGCCATGAAGATAACTGTGTCCAAAGATATAGGGAACCAGTCAAAGTAGATTCTTACTCAGCAGATGTAGGGAACCAGTCAAAGTAGATTCTTACTCAGCAGATGTAGGGAACCAGTCAAAGTAGATTCTTACTCAGCAGAATCTGGATTTTTACAAAAACATGAAATACACCTATTTTATAAAACGCGCTGAAGATTGTTTTCAATCCCGTGTTCTGTGCAAAAACCTCGTCGTTTTATTATGATACGTGCTTACTGCTCAGAAAGCATGTGATTGAGGACGAACGAATGTTCTTTACCAAACATTTTCCTTGTCAGTTTGAGGATAATCATTCATTTCATGGAATCATATGTAATAATGCAGTATGAATGAGATATAATACTCATGAAAGCAACTCTCTGAAAAGTTTACAATCCTTCCACTAAACTCATTCCAAATGCCACATTCAAACTATCAATGTTTGACAGCCCCGATGGATGGCAATTTTTGTATAGATTCCGCACTTATTAGAAAATTAACCTCGACCTTTAAGGAGATGTCACATTTCCCACAGAAATAATGCTGCAATCATAAATGGCCACATATGTAATTGCCTATTGATAATTCTACCTGTTCACGCCAGAGGGCGGGGCAGTGCAATGGTGCGAGTACCCGGGGAGGGCAATGGGGTAAAGAAAACTTTAGCCAGTAGCCTCCCCTAACACCGCCCACTTCCGCCACGCCATGTCCTCCCTTCATTTGCCCTATGACAAACGACTATGTGACATCTCATTCTCACTGCCCAACGTGATCATTACTTCAGCCACAACCGCCATGTTTTTCGCGACTGCTGGATAGCAATTACCTCACAACTCCAGCAGTTTCATAGCGTAGTGGACATACCCCTTACCGAGATAAATTGCTTTCATCTCAGTCATTTCAATCCCGGTAGATTTGAAAGTTATCAAATAGACTTCTATTCGAATGAAAACACATCATGTGATTACCTGAACGGTCGAAGGGATACTTAGTGAGGCTTAATTCGATGGTTATTGGAGTGTATAGAAGGAAAAGCAGCGATCATTTTACGGTAATGTACCCCCTGCAAGGGGTCGAAATGCTTCAATCAATGACCTTTTTAGAATGTGATATATACTCGACGTCTCCTGGACATATGATACACCATAAACGATTTCTCGCCCTTATGATCAAATCTCCAAATGGGTTGAAATGTTAAGTGAACGAGAGTTCGATGCATTCAATTTATATATGACAAAAATGGTGTTCGTGCTAGATATAACAAACACGCTCTTAACGAGTGACACTTAATGAGGAACAATCAAACGCAATAATTTTCTCGTTCTATCACTCACTCACTCACTCACTCACTCACTCACTCACTCACTCACTCACTCACTCACTCACTCACTCACTCACTCACTCACTCACTCACTCACTCACTCACTCACTCACTCACTCACTCACTCACTCACTCACGCACTCACTCACTCACACGCACTCACTCACTCACGCTCACTCACTCACTCACTCACTCACTCACTCACTCACTCACTCACTCACTCACTCACTCACTCACTCACTCACTCACTCACTCACTCACTCACTCACTCATTATATATATATATTAATATATATAAATATATACATATATATATATATGTATATATATATAAATATATATATAGTTATATATATGTACATATATATATATATGTATACATATATGCATATATATTTATATATATGTATATATATATATATATATATATATATATGTATATATATATATATATATATATATATATATATATCTATATATATATATATATATATATAGATATATATATATATATCTCTCTATATCTATATATATATATATATATATCTCTCTCTATCTCTCTATATATATATATATATATATCTCTATATATATATATATATCTATATATATATATATATATATATATTCTGTAAGGGTTTGCCGCACTGTATACCTGTAAGTTCTTAGCTAGGTGGGATGTTGACGCATGTGCTGGGTCGTCTTAAATCTTCCACCCCATTGATGGCAAACATCGCCCTGTCTCGTTTTGACTGATGTTGTTGAATGGGAGCAAACGTTCAGCCAAACACCTTCCGTTTGTTCCTGGTTGAAAGGTATGTGCCAAAATTGAACGAAAAGCCTCGCAAGGGAAACGCTGTCATCTGGCATATCATAGTCTTTGTCTGGTTTTTGTCAAATGCATACCTATAGTATAAGGGCAAGGTTATCCCGCTTGAAAGAAGGAGTCCCAACTGCGGATGTTCGCCAAGACTACGAGATATATTCACTCTATGATGAGCAAAACAAAGTACATGGCCAGGATTAAAGCTAACGCTCGCGCTAGACACTGATTAACGAGCCAATTATGTTAAATAGAATAGAGCTGTATGTAGAAAATTATTTCGCCACCATCTTCGCTTTTCCCTTTATGACACACAAGTCGTCTGCTTTCTCTGTTGCTTTTTCAGTGTTGTGTGATGGGGTTGAGGAGGAGGGGTGGTGGGGAGTAGGGGGGGTGGTGGTGGTGATACTGATGGGGCTGGCAATTGGTTAACTAACAGGCTTATAAAAAGCATAAATATTTCGACAGAATCGTCTAGCAATATCGACTTGCCTTTCTACCTACCAAGAATATGCAAAAGGATAACTATTAGACATGCTTAAACATGAATATTGGAGGAAATACACATTTCGACATTTTAAACGTTAAAATTGTCTATACAAACGAACCTAAACTGATCAAGGATTCATGGCATTTTCAACAGGCCAAAGAGCAAGAAATCACCTAATCTTGTAACCCCAAATCGAATTTTACAATCTTCATACGGAGAACACCGGATGTGATGTTGGTGATCATTTACCATACTTCCGGTGAATTATTTTTTGCTTTTATAAAAGATATGACCTGTCTGATAATATATTTTCTTTTTGAAACTCAGCGTATGCATTTGTCGTAAAACCTTATAGAATGAATGCAAGTGTCACTAGGCATTATGGTATGGATTCTATTCTGACCTTTAAAGATAAAGGCATTTTTGTAAACTATAAATATGGAATTAAATGGACGAAATGACTCTTCACGATATATGTCAGCTTATAAAATGGATTCCGATAATTCAAAAGTAATCATACGTTGACGCTTTAACATTGAAATGTATAAATGTGAATTGTCATAATGAAATGTATAGTGCATGGTGAAGGGAACGTTCCTTATTTAGCGGTAATGAATACCTTGGTACCGTAAATTTGAAGGGTTAGAAATTCCGTTACCCTTCAACCTGAATGGTATTGAAAGTATACAGCAAATCGAGAAAATTATTCAGATTATCCCACCTATAATAACTTAGTGTATATAATCGTATTCAGTTATTTTGCTGCTGTTTGTCACATTAAGCTTTTGAGAGGGATTGAAACGAGACAAGACAAGACAGACCTCAAGATCAGACAGGGAAAAAAACGGACATTGCACATTCAAACCCCCAGACTGATCAGCATGCAAGTGCTGGTGCCGCCATTGCGTTTGTGGAACAATGTGTTTGTGTTTAGTGGAAAGTACATAATAAGTCGTTGTTTATTACGCATTTCAAACCCAAACTAACGCTATGTTTACACAGATGCACCCAGCATAATGACATATATTTGACAGGTATTATACAGAAAGAGGAATATCGTTCTCATTTTCTTCGCATAATAAAGCATTTATTTTCACCATCAGCAAGTATATGTTTTTTTCAATGTAGTTCAAGATTAGTCTGCGTCCCAGACTCCAGGGGTTCCGCTACGCTTCTCACCCTAGAGTCTACGACACGACCAGCTCTAAAAGTGGCGCGTCCGAATATTCATTAGACACGTTAATCTTCGTCACCAATCAACGCAAAGGTTGTGACCCGGATTGACCTTAATTGCACGTGTCTGGCTCATGGAACTGGCTTGTGATACGCACCCTCGGTTCTATGTGACGTCTGGACATTGTAGTGGTCTGCTGCCAATGAGAACACATAGAATGTGTTCTGGAATTATGGGGCGTCTCAAAAGTTCAAATTGGCACCACAACAAGCGCTTTAATCGCTTAGCTGCACGATAGTATGTTTACGTGATAGTAAGCTAAAAAGAACCAGTTGTGTGTCTGCTTCTCTCGCCGAATGTGTGATTAACGGTGCCACTCAGCGTGAAACAACAAATCGGAGTTGTAGAATGTGTGCCCGGCTCATAAAAATCACTCGGCCAGTTGGACAAGTTCTTCGGAAATTGTAGAACTGACCAATGAGAGACAACGACTCAAAGGTACCCGAGAGTGACCGAGTGACACTGCTTGTGATTGGAGCATCCCAAATCTGGGATGCCTGTCCAGTTCAAGATATTATGGTCCCCTAGACCTGAAGGCGAGACTAATGAACATCAGTAACATGTAAACAGCGCCCGCAGCCATCAGGCTAGGGGACCTTGATACATGTTCATACATGTTCATAATTTCATGGTCAGTACTTTTGATACAAGAAGTTAGAAATTGATCCCAGGTGTCCGGGTATTTGCCAGTCGCAGGCAAACGGGCCCATTGACGAGTCTCTGCGCCATAAATCGTCCAGGGACCGATCTTGCCCTTGAGCTCGTTCATGCGAATGAAACGTTCACCAATCTTTTTTATATATTATACAACCCAATTCATAATCATGTGTGAACCAGACCGCCTCTCAAACCGACCACCATCTCCCCACGCTACCACACCGTAACATCGCTTCTGTTTCGACACCCTAACATCGGTTCTATTACGACAGCGTAACATCGGTTCTGTTTCGACACCCCTAACATCGGTTCTATTACGACAGCGTAACATCGGTTCTGTTTCGACACCCCTAACATCGGTTCTATTACGACTGCGCAACATTGGTTCAGTTATGGCGGCGTAACATCGGTTCTGTTTTGACACCCTAACATCTGTTCTATTATGACAGCGTAACATCGATTCAGTTATGGCGGCGTAACATCGGTTCTGTTACTACACCGTGACATCGGTTCTGTTTACGACATCAGCGTAACATCGTAACATCGGTTCTGTTATGACAGCGTAACATCGGTTCTGTTATGGAACATTTTGAAGTTTCATGGAGAAAGGTAAATATTCGCGAGCGCGGTGAAACATTCTTCCGATCTAGGGGTACTATTGAAACAGTTATATACATGTGATCTCCTGCGTCATAATCTGATTTGATTTCACTTTTCCGGCATGTGGGGCTGTGCTCGGACTGTATGTTTAGCGGAACATACAAGGCGGGTCCTATTGGAGTCACATCTTTCGGCAAAGCTGTGGAAACGTCTTGGTTAACTTTGGTTATCCTATTATCGAATCAGTATCGCACGCGAAGGACGGCATTCACCCGAGAAATTACCAGGCGTTGACACACCAATTACGAGGCGTTATGATGCTCTGGTAACTGTATGATTACGCAAATGCGACGGGAAATAGGATCATCTCACTTAATAGAAAGGAAAGGTCCGTGTATATACCGTCTTTTCGTTTTTCGTCTATCGTATATACACGGACCAGGAAACACATACTTTTAAATCATTTCGTAAGTTATAGTCTGATCAATAGAATTTTTGGATTGCTGAGTGTAGAAGTTAATCATTTTTGAACCCGTGCCTAAGTGTACCTTTACTTAGTACGAACATAAATTAAATTCAGTACAAAGGCAATTCAAAATTAATTAGGAATCAAGTAGATGAATTAATGTGACTTAGTGATGTGTGTTTTTCTCTGTCGGTGGTTTGTCCGAGCAAAATTTGTTTTTAGCTCTGTTTTTATGGCGAATTTTAATAACCTTAATCATTAAAATTTCGAATAGGAAGACTAATTTAAGCTAATGATTGTAAGGAAGACTGTTTTGTATGAGTATCACACCGGTAATACGGCTACCGGAAATATGAAAGTCGTTATAATAACACACAAACAAACATGTATGATTTTGATTGACTGGAGAATGTCTGAGCTTAGCTAAGCGTATCGTTCCTATATTATACTACAAATAAAACTATTTTGTTGGCCTTTAACAGCAATGTTGGCACCCATTACGTTAAGTTATCACATGAACAAAAACAAGAAGTCTGTAACTAAAATCTTCAACTTGCCAGCACCATTTTATTATTGCATTTGAGTGAATACATCTACCACCATTTCATTGTTTTCTTAAAGTGAATTCATAAGTCACCATGTTATTCTTCAGTTTTCGTGAATAAATTTGACACTAGGCTTGCAACAAATTGTGTCGTCGTCCTCTCAATTAAATCACTGCGCATGCGCATTGCGAATTCCTCGCTGTTCTGAGAACTGATTTCACTAGCAACTGGAAACAGAAGCCAACACTGATTCTTCTACATACTTTCATACAGTATAACATTACTGATTGTGAAATTCAAACCAGTCCACATTGAAAAACCCAAAAAAACAAACAACTCACAGACTGTGTCAACTCCACCAACGTAACTCATGTAGTCGCGCCAGAATGCAAAGTTTTTTTGATTGTAATCTTTTCTGTATTCCATCGTGTTGTTGATGTAAAGATAATTCTGATCGTCCTTGTTGAATTTCTGCCAAGAAGTTTGGCTGCCGTCTGGGGCATCAACGGGTTCCGGCGTAGGATTCCTGTACAACGACATTGTAACACACGCTTCATGAAAGTTATCGAATTCGCCGTTTGAATGTCAATTTATGAGAATCATAAAATGAGATCTCCCTTACCCAAATTTCGCGAAATTAGCCCACATGTCTTGAACGTATTCGGCGAATTCGATATCGAGCTCATCCCACTCGATGACGTCCAGAAACATTTCTGCCTCTGCGCGGACAGACGGGTTGAGTTGTAGGAGAGAGTAGCCCCATACGTATGGTAGCTCGCCATTATGAGGGACTCCTGAAAAGGGAAAGGAACCATTGGGGTTTTGTACTGCTTTCAATAACGAGAAGATAACGCGAAGATGACAGATGTGCATGACAGAAGTACTGGACAGCGTCATCTTCCACTTGAGAAGCTGCCGTTAGGGGCCATACAAATATGACGTAATGCATTGTTTGGTCGATTTTGAACCTCACCCCATAACGCACCGCTATACTTGCTCATGTACCAGACCCCCTAGTCTTACGTAGTTTTTGAATAGCCCCTCACTGTAAAATTTGCCTAGCTGAAAATTCAAATTTACTTGCAGATGAATGGCATCGATTTCAGATATCTGTTGTTATATGTCATTCATTGTTCTCCATTTTGTCACCGCGCATCAAAAATTCGAGTTCACAACGAAGTAAAATGAATTTTCCCAACTTCATCATTTCTAACGAACATCTAAAGCTACTGAAGATGCTTAACGAGATGCTAACTTTCTTCTGGTCTGATCTGCTGGAAATTTGTTCTCGCATCGGATCACTAACTAGAGAAATTTATAGGTATTCACATAGCAAGTGTAATTCAAAGATCCAAAGAATACAAGATCAAGAGAGTATTGTCCAATTAATTAATCTAGCGACCCGGATAAGTGGAAACTGACCGAGCCATTCGGGAATCAGCTCTGCTGCATTAGCACTGCGGTATGCCAGGACGTATTGGTAAACATCAGCTTCCTCAGCCTGGCTCTTGTACACGATGTCGCCTGTATATCCAAAGCCCACATCGGTGATCATCTGAAATGTAGAGATGTACAAGGGTCAAGGACGGGTCATATATGTATGTGCCATGCATCGCTGAGATATTGGTAAAAAAATGTTAAAATATGAATATATATTGGAATAAATTGAATGTATATTGTTAAAATACGGGCACAATATTCATTACATAGCGGTAAAAAAGTGGCTGAAATATAGATGCATATGGGTAAGATATTGATGTTTATTGGTCAGGTATATGTAGATATGGACATTCGTTGATAAAAGCAGGTAAACGCAATGTTTATGGATTTTGACATTAATTGCGTTTATGAAATCATGATCAAAACCCATAGCAGACGACAGTACGTCATTGAAGGCTTGTCTGTTCGCCTCCAGATCTTCAGTGTCGGCCCAGGGTGTGTAAAAGAAGTTGATAGCTTGGAACACATCTTCCACTGTGCGGTTGTTTTCCAGGCGAGGAGAGAAGTAATCGACAAGACGATTGCGTATTATGTCCAAAAACGTTGTTCTGTTGAATCCACCGTCCCCTGCTTCAGGGATAACTAAAAATTAAACAGACAGGAGATAGTTACGCTTAGATGCACAGTTCTGAATGATGAACGAAACTTACCAGAAGTATAGGGATTAAACATAAATCAAGGCTAGTTTAAGGAAGGGGTCCGTTTCAAGTAGCAGCAGTACATCGAGCCTAGCTAGCAGTGAGCCGTCACCAGCGTTTACAGCGTTGATAGAAAACGCATCGAATTACCAGCTCTTACTACTAGCTCTACTATTTCTTCATAAGGACTCGTGAAAGTGCTTCCGGCAGACGTTATGATTTTCCTTCCTTCGTGTTATACATACCAATAAATATAGAAGTACGTTTATCATCATAATGTGTTGGCGTGGTGGGCATTTATCCTTATCGAACCTCATTAATGCAGGCGAAATTGTAATGGTCTATTTCAGATGTCATCTGAGCCTGTTCACTCACAAGCGATCGTGTACAGGGACCCGTCCTTGTTGCACTGGCCGGCCAACAGGGGTACTTTTGCAAAGTCACCCTCGGCTCTGTACTCTTGTGGGGTTTTAGGCATAAATCCACCTTCTCCGTCAACCACGGGTGCGAAGCCCATACAGAAATATCCCGGCTGAAACAAGAGATTCTCGCTTTACTTATAGGGA
The DNA here is from genome assembly GCA_034190875.2 of Urechis unicinctus. Lineage (NCBI taxonomy): Eukaryota > Metazoa > Annelida > Polychaeta > Xenopneusta > Urechidae > Urechis > Urechis unicinctus. The sequence goes on along the minus strand of CM067347.1, from coordinate 54,367,678 downwards.
AGAATAAAAGTGAATAGTGTCCTCGTCTGATGTGAACGCACGGCGCAAGCAACGATATTTTGTTTTGCGAAGAATTTTCGCTCTAAGAATAGTAAATGAGCGGTGTTGGTTGTTAAAGTACCGTGTACACCAAAGGTCATATTGAAGCACCGATTGTTGTTAATGATAATCGCGATGGAAATGATGACGTAGATGATAATAATGATGACGATGAAAAAATAACCCTGCTGATCAAATTCTATTCCAAAACTTTTCTGTCTGCATAAATAATTTGAGAAATGCTGAATATCGGATCGGTGATATGACAAACTAAAAGTTAACCGCGCAGTCGAAGGCAGAGTTTTCACGGAGCTCATCGGCGGGAAGCGCTCTCAAACAGTCGATCACCCCTTGACTGTCGTCTGCTTCCGGGCATGCGTTGTTGCGCGCCACCTGGCGAATGTAATCCTCTGGGTTGGCTTCTGGGTAATTCAACGCCCACAGTGTTATCTCATTTCCACTGTGGTATATGGCCTGGTGAAACAGACCTGGAGAAAGGAATTTGAGGTTAATTGATACAATTAATGCAATTGTGATGGTTGATCACCAAAAACATAGTGATTGCAAAAAAGAATACATTCATATTTTCCATTATTGGAGGCGGGGCACATCCAAGCCTTCATGAACACCATCTTGCACAGAAGACTCTCGAGACAACTGATATTCGACAGTTAAACTCAAATTGAAGTTGGTGTACAGAACGACAATGATACATTTACTGGACGAGAAACCGTTAATATTCATTGTTGTACAATAATGATTCTATTATCGTCAAAATGCTTCAATTACTCTATTGTATATTGTTCAATCATGTACTAATCACATCCCGTAAAGCTCAAGAAATCGGGACTTTACAAACATCATAAACCAAGTTAGACCCGACATTACGGATATCAATAAGAAAAGTTTCCGTGAATCAGTCAGTGAGAACTGCTTGTAACAGCAGAGAGATAACGATTGTTTAATAAAATGAAAGATAATGAATGTACCTTAAATTAAGCGTTGGTCATTATGTTAACTAGGTACATCTAGGTCGATCTATGCTGATTTCTTGTCTTGCATCTTTCCTTACTATTGTTACAGATACCGACATGGTCCGCATGTTTCATTACACCCCATTGCTCTGACTTAAATGTTGTTTATGTTTTACTTCTCAAACCTTGAACACTTACAGCCAAAAGCCTCCCAAATCCTGTTCAATTTACATGCTATAACGTACTTTATAAAGTGCGAAATTCCAGTATATTTGTTACACATGTATTTCTAAGTGGTTTGATTTCCCTAACCGACTCAACGAAAAATCAGAACCTTCCTGTCATTTTGTCAGCGACCTGGACACATAGTCACTTATGAACTGTCGCTGACCATAGCTTTTAACAGCACATGCGCGAGACTTACCGCGAGATTCGGGTGACGTGACATGGAGACCCGAACTACTGGCGCCTGCGCTCTGACCGAAGATAGTCACTCGGTTGGGATCACCTCCAAAATTAGCTATATTTTCTTGGACGAACTTAAGTCCCAGATTTTGATCCCACATGCCATAGTTTCCTGGGGCTACATCGTCACCAGTTGATCCAAAGCCTGTTGGTTCAGATTTGATGTGATATTTCTTTGTGAAAGCATTCAAATATATGATTCCATTATTCGTCCCACATAATCTATACAAATACACACTGTCAGTAATAAATCAAGCAACTGGCCCACGCTTTACAGCAATTAACATCTCATCATATTGGCTAACTCAGTGACGAACACAATCTGCTCAGTACATCCACATCCTCAATTACACAATCACCCACTTTCGTTAACCATCCAAGCATTGACCCACATACACTTCCGCCCACATTACCAATCCAAACATGGCCTATTAACACATCCACCCACGTTACACATCCAAGCATTCACCAACTTATTCATACATCATTCGTATATCATGCCAATTAAGCCAACCATATACTCAGTTAAACATCCAATCATTTATCTATTTTCAATCCAGTCATTTACCCATTTTCCCCCAACTCAAACCCATCCTGATTTGAAGGCGATCGTTTTCTTACCGAAGATTCCCAGCCTGTAGTTCACGACCACAACCACCACATCCCGGGATGCCAGGAAGTATCCGGGATACTGAATGTTAGCTGATGAGGTGTATCCGCCTCCGTGGAACCACACCATCACAGGGTAGGAGCCCCCTTCCATTGCCTGATACATATCGGACAGGTATTTGTGGTGAGTTAATTTTTAAAATGTCTAAATTCGAGTGCTGGTGCCGCCATTGCGTTTGTGGAACAATGTGTTTGTGTTTAGTGGAAAGTACATAATAAGTCGTTGTTTATTACGCATTTCAAACCCAAACTAACGCTATGTTTACACAGATGCACCCAGCATAATGACATATATTTGACAGGTATTATACAGAAAGAGGAATATCGTTCTCATTTTCTTCGCATAATAAAGCATTTATTTTCACCATCAGCAAGTATATGTTTTTTTCAATGTAGTTCAAGATTAGTCTGCGTCCCAGACTCCAGGGGTTCCGCTACGCTTCTCACCCTAGAGTCTACGACACGACCAGCTCTAAAAGTGGCGCGTCCGAATATTCATTAGACACGTTAATCTTCGTCACCAATCAACGCAAAGGTTGTGACCCGGATTGACCTTAATTGCACGTGTCTGGCTCATGGAACTGGCTTGTGATACGCACCCTCGGTTCTATGTGACGTCTGGACATTGTAGTGGTCTGCTGCCAATGAGAACACATAGAATGTGTTCTGGAATTATGGGGCGTCTCAAAAGTTCAAATTGGCACCACAACAAGCGCTTTAATCGCTTAGCTGCACGATAGTATGTTTACGTGATAGTAAGCTAAAAAGAACCAGTTGTGTGTCTGCTTCTCTCGCCGAATGTGTGATTAACGGTGCCACTCAGCGTGAAACAACAAATCGGAGTGTTGTAGAATGTGTGCCCGGCTCATAAAAATCACTCGGCCAGTTGGACAAGTTCTTCGGAAATTGTAGAACTGACCAATGAGAGACAACGACTCAAAGGTACCCGAGAGTGACCGAGTGACACTGCTTGTGATTGGAGCATCCCAAATCTGGGATGCCTGTCCAGTTCAAGATATTATGGTCCCCTAGACCTGAAGGCGAGACTAATGAACATCAGTAACATGTAAACAGCGCCCGCAGCCATCAGGCTAGGGGACCTTGATACATGTTCATACATGTTCATAATTTCATGGTCAGTACTTTTGATACAAGAAGGTTAGAAATTGATCCCAGGTGTCCGGGTATTTGCCAGTCGCAGGCAAACGGGCCCATTGACGAGTCTCTGCGCCATAAATCGTCCAGGGACCGATCTTGCCCTTGAGCTCGTTCATGCGAATGAAACGTTCACCAATCTTTAATATTATTATACAACCCAATTCATAATCATGTGTGAACCAGACCGCCTCTCAAACCGACCACCATCTCCCCACGCTACCACACCGTAACATCGCTTCTGTTTCGACACCCTAACATCGGTTCTATTACGACAGCGTAACATCGGTTCTGTTTCGACACCCCTAACATCGGTTCTATTACGACAGCGTAACATCGGTTCTGTTTCGACACCCCTAACATCGGTTCTATTACGACTGCGCAACATTGGTTCAGTTATGGCGGCGTAACATCGGTTCTGTTTTGACACCCTAACATCTGTTCTATTATGACAGCGTAACATCGATTCAGTTATGGCGGCGTAACATCGGTTCTGTTACTACACCGTGACATCGGTTCTGTTACGACAGCGTAACATCGGTTCTGTTATGACAGCGTAACATCGGTTCTGTTATGGAACATTTTGAAGTTTCATGGAGAAAGGTAAATATTCGCGAGCGCGGTGAAACATTCTTCCGATCTAGGGGTACTATTGAAACAGTTATATACATGTGATCTCCTGCGTCATAATCTGATTTGATTTCACTTTTCCGGCATGTGGGGCTGTGCTCGGACTGTATGTTTAGCGGAACATACAAGGCGGGTCCTATTGGAGTCACATCTTTCGGCAAAGCTGTGGAAACGTCTTGGTTAACTTTGGTTATCCTATTATCGAATCAGTATCGCACGCGAAGGACGGCATTCACCCGAGAAATTACCAGGCGTTGACACACCAATTACGAGGCGTTATGATGCTCTGGTAACTGTATGATTACGCAAATGCGACGGGAAATAGGATCATCTCACTTAATAGAAAGGAAAGGTCCGTGTATATACCGTCTTTTCGTTTTTCGTCTATCGTATATACACGGACCAGGAAACACATACTTTTAAATCATTTCGTAAGTTATAGTCTGATCAATAGAATTTTTGGATTGCTGAGTGTAGAAGTTAATCATTTTTGAACCCGTGCCTAAGTGTACCTTTACTTAGTACGAACATAAATTAAATTCAGTACAAAGGCAATTCAAAATTAATTAGGAATCAAGTAGATGAATTAATGTGACTTAGTGATGTGTGTTTTTCTCTGTCGGTGGTTTGTCCGAGCAAAATTTGTTTTTAGCTCTGTTTTTATGGCGAATTTTAATAACCTTAATCATTAAAATTTCGAATAGGAAGACTAATTTAAGCTAATGATTGTAAGGAAGACTGTTTTGTATGAGTATCACACCGGTAATACGGCTACCGGAAATATGAAAAGTCGTTATAATAACACACAAACAAACATGTATGATTTTGATTGACTGGAGAATGTCTGAGCTTAGCTAAGCGTATCGTTCCTATATTATACTACAAATAAAACTATTTTGTTGGCCTTTAACAGCAATGTTGGCACCCATTACGTTAAGTTATCACATGAACAAAAACAAGAAGTCTGTAACTAAAATCTTCAACTTGCCAGCACCATTTTATTATTGCATTTGAGTGAATACATCTACCACCATTTCATTGTTTTCTTAAAGTGAATTCATAAGTCACCATGTTATTCTTCAGTTTTCGTGAATAAATTTGACACTAGGCTTGCAACAAATTGTGTCGTCGTCCTCTCAATTAAATCACTGCGCATGCGCATTGCGAATTCCTCGCTGTTCTGAGAACTGATTTCACTAGCAACTGGAAACAGAAGCCAACACTGATTCTTCTACATACTTTCATACAGTATAACATTACTGATTGTGAAATTCAAACCAGTCCACATTGAAAAACCCAAAAAACAAACAACTCACAGACTGTGTCAACTCCACCAACGTAACTCATGTAGTCGCGCCAGAATGCAAAGTTTTTTTGATTGTAATCTTTTCTGTATTCCATCGTGTTGTTGATGTAAAGATAATTCTGATCGTCCTTGTTGAATTTCTGCCAAGAAGTTTGGCTGCCGTCTGGGGCATCAACGGGTTCCGGCGTAGGATTCCTGTACAACGACATTGTAACACACGCTTCATGAAAGTTATCGAATTCGCCGTTTGAATGTCAATTTATGAGAATCATAAAATGAGATCTCCCTTACCCAAATTTCGCGAAATTAGCCCACATGTCTTGAACGTATTCGGCGAATTCGATATCGAGCTCATCCCACTCGATGACGTCCAGAAACATTTCTGCCTCTGCGCGGACAGACGGGTTGAGTTGTAGGAGAGAGTAGCCCCATACGTATGGTAGCTCGCCATTATGAGGGACTCCTGAAAAGGGAAAGGAACCATTGGGGTTTTGTACTGCTTTCAATAACGAGAAGATAACGCGAAGATGACAGATGTGCATGACAGAAGTACTGGACAGCGTCATCTTCCACTTGAGAAGCTGCCGTTAGGGGCCATACAAATATGACGTAATGCATTGTTTGGTCGATTTTGAACCTCACCCCATAACGCACCGCTATACTTGCTCATGTACCAGACCCCCTAGTCTTACGTAGTTTTTGAATAGCCCCTCACTGTAAAATTTGCCTAGCTGAAAATTCAAATTTACTTGCAGATGAATGGCATCGATTTCAGATATCTGTTGTTATATGTCATTCATTGTTCTCCATTTGTCACCGCGCATCAAAAATTCGAGTTCACAACGAAGTAAAATGAATTTTCCCAACTTCATCATTTCTAACGAACATCTAAAGCTACTGAAGATGCTTAACGAGATGCTAACTTTCTTCTGGTCTGATCTGCTGGAAATTTGTTCTCGCATCGGATCACTAACTAGAGAAATTTATAGGTATTCACATAGCAAGTGTAATTCAAAGATCCAAAGAATACAAGATCAAGAGAGTATTGTCCAATTAATTAATCTAGCGACCCGGATAAGTGGAAACTGACCGAGCCATTCGGGAATCAGCTCTGCTGCATTAGCACTGCGGTATGCCAGGACGTATTGGTAAACATCAGCTTCCTCAGCCTGGCTCTTGTACACGATGTCGCCTGTATATCCAAAGCCCACATCGGTGATCATCTGAAATGTAGAGATGTACAAGGGTCAAGGACGGGTCATATATGTATGTGCCATGCATCGCTGAGATATTGGTAAAAAAATGTTAAAATATGAATATATATTGGAATAAATTGAATGTATATTGTTAAAATACGGGCACAATATTCATTACATAGCGGTAAAAAAGTGGCTGAAATATAGATGCATATGGGTAAGATATTGATGTTTATTGGTCAGGTATATGTAGATATGGACATTCGTTGATAAAAGCAGGTAAACGCAAATGTTTATGGATTTTGACATTAATTGCGTTTATGAAATCATGATCAAAACCCATAGCAGACGACAGTACGTCATTGAAGGCTTGTCTGTTCGCCTCCAGATCTTCAGTGTCGGCCCAGGGTGTGTAAAAGAAGTTGATAGCTTGGAACACATCTTCCACTGTGCGGTTGTTTTCCAGGCGAGGAGAGAAGTAATCGACAAGACGATTGCGTATTATGTCCAAAAACGTTGTTCTGTTTGAATCCACCGTCCCCTGCTTCAGGGATAACTAAAAATTAAACAGACAGGAGATAGTTACGCTTAGATGCACAGTTCTGAATGATGAACGAAACTTACCAGAAGTATAGGGATTAAACATAAATCAAGGCTAGTTTAAGGAAGGGGTCCGTTTCAAGTAGCAGCAGTACATCGAGCCTAGCTAGCAGTGAGCCGTCACCAGCGTTTACAGCGTTGATAGAAAACGCATCGAATTACCAGCTCTTACTACTAGCTCTACTATTTCTTCATAAGGACTCGTGAAAGTGCTTCCGGCAGACGTTATGATTTTCCTTCCTTCGTGTTATACATACCAATAAATATAGAAGTACGTTTATCATCATAATGTGTTGGCGTGGTGGGCATTTATCCTTATCGAACCTCATTAATGCAGGCGAAATTGTAATGGTCTATTTCAGATGTCATCTGAGCCTGTTCACTCACAAGCGATCGTGTACAGGGACCCGTCCTTGTTGCACTGGCCGGCCAACAGGGGTACTTTTGCAAAGTCACCCTCGGCTCTGTACTCTTGTGGGGTTTTAGGCATAAATCCACCTTCTCCGTCAACCACGGGTGCGAAGCCCATACAGAAATATCCCGGCTGAAACAAGAGATTCTCGCTTTACTTATAGGGAAGAATAAAAGTGAATAGTGTCCTCGTCTGATGTGAACGCACGGCGCAAGCAACGATATTTTGTTTTGCGAAGAATTTTCGCTCTAAGAATAGTAAATGAGCGGTGTTGGTTGTTAAAGTACCGTGTACACCAAAGGTCATATTGAAGCACCGATTGTTGTTAATGATAATCGCGATGGAAATGATGACGTAGATGATAATAATGATGACGATGAAAATAACCCTGCTGATCAAATTCTATTCCAAAACTTTTCTGTCTGCATAAATAATTTGAGAAATGCTGAATATCGGATCGGTGATATGACAAACTAAAAGTTAACCGCGCAGTCGAAGGCAGAGTTTTCACGGAGCTCATCGGCGGGAAGCGCTCTCAAACAGTCGATCACCCCTTGACTGTCGTCTGCTTCCGGGCATGCGTTGTTGCGCGCCACCTGGCGAATGTAATCCTCTGGGTTGGCTTCTGGGTAATTCAACGCCCACAGTGTTATCTCATTTCCACTGTGGTATATGGCCTGGTGAAACAGACCTGGAGAAAGGAATTTGAGGTTAATTGATACAATTAATGCAATTGTGATGGTTGATCACCAAAAACATAGTGATTGCAAAAAAGAATACATTCATATTTTCCATTATTGGAGGCGGGGCACATCCAAGCCTTCATGAACACCATCTTGCACAGAAGACTCTCGAGACAACTGATATTCGACAGTTAAACTCAAATTGAAGTTGGTGTACAGAACGACAATGATACATTTACTGGACGAGAAACCGTTAATATTCATTGTTGTACAATAATGATTCTATTATCGTCAAAATGCTTCAATTACTCTATTGTATATTGTTCAATCATGTACTAATCACATCCCGTAAAGCTCAAGAAATCGGGACTTTACAAACATCATAAATAAAACCAAGTTAGACCCGACATTACGGATATCAATAAGAAAAGTTTCCGTGAATCAGTCAGTGAGAACTGCTTGTAACAGCAGAGAGATAACGATTGTTTAATAAAATGAAAGATAATGAATGTACCTTAAATTAAGCGTTGGTCATTATGTTAACTAGGTACATCTAGGTCGATCTATGCTGATTGCTTGTCTTGCATCTTTCCTTACTATTGTTACAGATACCGACATGGTCCGCATGTTTCATTACACCCCATTGCTCTGACTTAAATGTTGTTTATGTTTTACTTCTCAAACCTTGAACACTTACAGCCAAAAGCCTCCCAAATCCTGTTCAATTTACATGCTATAACGTACTTTATAAAGTGCGAAATTCCAGTATATTTGTTACACATGTATTTCTAAGTGGTTTGATTTCCCTAACCGACTCAACGAAAAATCAGAACCTTCCTGTCATTTTGTCAGCGACCTGGACACATAGTCACTTATGAACTGTCGCTGACCATAGCTTTTAACAGCACATGCGCGAGACTTACCGCGAGATTCGGGTGACGTGACATGGAGACCCGAACTACTGGCGCCTGCGCTCTGACCGAAGATAGTCACTCGGTTGGGATCACCTCCAAAATTAGCTATATTTTCTTGGACGAACTTAAGTCCCAGATTTTGATCCCACATGCCATAGTTTCCTGGGGCTACATCGTCACCAGTTGATCCAAAGCCTGTTGGTTCAGATTTGATGTGATATTTCTTTGTGAAAGCATTCAAATATATGATTCCATTATTCGTCCCACATAATCTATACAAATACACACTGTCAGTAATAAATCAAGCAACTGGCCCACGCTTTACAGCAATTAACATCTCATCATATTGGCTAACTCAGTGACGAACACAATCTGCTCAGTACATCCACATCCTCAATTACACAATCACCCACTTTCGTTAACCATCCAAGCATTGACCCACATACACTTCCGCCCACATTACCAATCCAAACAATGGCCTATTAACACATCCACCCACGTTACACATCCAAGCATTCACCAACTTATTCATACATCATTCGTATATCATGCCAATTAAGCCAACCATATACTCAGTTAAACATCCAATCATTTATCTATTTTCAATCCAGTCATTTACCCATTTTCCCCCAACTCAAACCCATCCTGATTTGAAGGCGATCGTTTTCTTACCGAAGATTCCCAGCCTGTAGTTCACGACCACAACCACCACATCCCGGGATGCCAGGAAGTATCCGGGATACTGAATGTTAGCTGATGAGGTGTATCCGCCTCCGTGGAACCACACCATCACAGGGTAGGAGCCCCCTTCCATTGCCTGATACATATCGGACAGGTATTTGTGGTGAGTTAATTTTTAAAATGTCTAAATTCGAAAGCAATAAGCCTGATTCCTAACAAAGTCCAAACACCACTAACGTATTCCCTATCAATTGTGCGGGTTTAAAAAGGAAATTATTGTTTGCTAACGTCGCCCATTTACCTGGTGCATTGAGAATGAACATCAAATGGGACAGCAAGAAGGATGAAAACTGTATAATAACAAGGAGATAAAACCTGGGGTGTGGTGAATAAGTAATCACCTGTAAGAATGATTAAGCCGGTTAGAATGAGTAAAAAACATGGGACGTTAAACAGGAGGAAGCTTTTTTGACCTTAAGAAGGATAAACAACTAGAACATTAAGAATGAGAAAGCTCTAAGTATATTCAGGACAAAAACCACACGAGACACCAAGAAGGTCCAAACACCCGGGACATTAAGAATGAGAAACTATATGGGACCATAAGAAGGAGAAAACACTTCGAAACGTTGAAAGGTGAAACACTTGGGGCATGTAAAAGGAGTAAACACCAGGGGTATTAAAGAATGATCAAATATTTGGGACGTTAAGATTAAGAAAATATTTGAAAACACTTGGGGCATTAAGAAGGAGAAAACACTTGGGGCATTAAGAAGGAGAAAACACTTGGGGCATTAAGAAGGAGAAAACACTTGGGACAATAAGAAGGAGAAAACACTTGGGATATTAAGAAGGAGAAAACACTCAGGACATTAAGAACGAGAAAACGCTTGGGATGTTAAGAAGGAAAATACACTTAGACTATCAAGTACAAGAAAACAGTTAAGACATTAAGCAGATTACACACTGTGTACAGTAAGACAGCATGGTTTAGTCGGACATAAGGTAGAGGTAAGGTGCTTGGGACTTAACTCCGCTCAGTCCAACGATATTCGATAAGTTAGATCCATAAATGAATTATTAGATTAATGTTGTTTTTGATAATCGAGAACAAAACAGGAACGAATACTTCAGCTTCAATTTATATCATTCATACCGCGGGCGTGTAGATATTCATATGAAGGCAATCCTCAGAGTAACGGTTCCAACCGAAATGGGTAAGCCAGAGGAGGCCGACTGGATCCTGCATGCATGCCGGTCCTAGAGTGTCTGCAGGGAACTCTTCCGTCCATGGCTCAGGCTCTTGAGGTTTCTGTAATCATCGATTTTTTAATGCATCAATATATTTAATTCTTTCTTAAACGTTTTGAATGCAATTCGGATTCCCCCCCCCCCCCCCCCCCCGCCCTCAATCTTTTATGTTTACTGTTATAAGCACGATGGCTTGATTGCAGTTACAGTGCTTCGTTATATTTTTTAGGTTTCACGATGTGATATTGTCAACATTATAGCCGCCAATAAACACGAGAAAGCGACATGAGTTGTCAAGTAGATTCTACAATTTGGCAAATATTGCAACCCGACAATACGGCTCCATTTATTAATTTATTTTAAAGAGTATTTTTCCCTGGAGCTAATTTTAAGAAGAAAACATGTCACTGCTATCCTTACTGTTATGCTGCGGTGCTACCCATTATCTAACGACAACGTGCTCTCCACACAGGTTAAAACATAAAATATATCCACCATATCCAAAAGAATTAAAGCTATAGGAAAAAATGGTATTGGATTGCTTGTATTATTAAGAGCTTACATTTGTTGTTGACAATATGTCTATTTCTTATGTATCAAAAGAATGCAATAACCCTCATTTGTGATGCCGAATGTGGCACCTGGTGCAAGGGAGTGCATGCTCTTTGTCTTTTTCGGTTTGCTCTGTTTTTTTCCTCACCTCCATACCTATGATTGTTACTACCTTTCCTTGTCAATGGGCTTCATTCATTTGTTTTTTTAACTTGATATATTAGGTTGGCTCAAAGCCCATATAATTTTGGTCTTGCTGATGTCCGAACTATAAAGAACACTGCACTTTGGGTCCATTTATGAAATATGATAATAATGGTGATTTATCATCGGATTACAATGTGCCAATATCACCCGACAGCACATCATAACGGATTCGAATTTACAAGCCCTGACTGTCAGTCGAGGTGATTATCAAGCATACACACTTGTCGCTGAGGTATCTGCGCTTCATTTGGTCAGTCCGGTTTGTTATCTTGGCGAATTCGTAAGCTTGAAGTACAGCAGGTGTCATTTCTGCTCTTCACTGGTTGGACTTATCGCGCTGTGCAAAGGTCGCCAGTGCTCTCTGTTCGCCAGCTGGTATATCCCATGGACCTGGTTTGGTTTTGTTGGTTTCTTAACCTTTTTATTTTTTTTTTATTTAAAGGTTGGCACCAATGATGCGCAGAACCAAGAGGTTTTGTTTTGACCTTGACCTCAAACTAAGGTCACGGTCATCGAAAAAGCGAAAAACTAGTATCTCGAATATTCTCGTAGATAATGATTCGATCTCTACAAAATTTTGCCCCATTTTGTAGCTCAATTCAATTGCAAACTATGCTTGACATATGTGATTGTTAAAAATCCATTGCTTTCCCGAGCGCCCCAGTTAAAAAAAACGAGGTTTTGTTTGGAATAAATATAATTTTAAATAATGTATTGTTAAACAAATTCCAGCAGGTCGAAAATTTCGAGTTGCCAAAATTTCTAAAGCTGAATCAATTATCAAGCATTGGTAATTGACATGTTCTATCAAAATATTTGTCATTTTCAAAGCTCGTTGACTTGGAAAAAATTTTCGACGTGGACATTTATCGTCAAATTTTCGATGGCTTATAAAATCGTAAATATCGGTCCGATGGTCATAAGAATTGGGCCAGTTGTTGTCTTGGTCAGCGCGAATTTAATCCTCTAATAATGGATATCGATGTCGGCACTTCCGGTTACTAACCGCGGTAATATTTAACAAAAAAGAAGCTTTTCCTTGATTAGGCCAAATCATTGTCATTATATCATGGCCGTTTGCCAAGTTCCCCAATGAACCAATGGGCCTATCTTATTTTTTATTTATTTGCAACATTGAATGTCACAAAGAAATTATATGGTATGAATGTAAATATAACTCCAACATGCATTCTTATACGGGTATTCTTTTTACATTGACGGAACGCATAGACGTAACATATGTGATGTGATATCCTGGAGACGTCGAAATCAAGCAAGAAAAACCACCAACCGCTGCATGGTAAGTACAGCCATACATCGCGTTGAGCAGGTAGTTTTCTCGGTTTATTTCAACATTCCCATTCTACTAACATCGCAGCCAATGCAGGCAATTCTGGTGGAAACGAATTAACGAGTATGCGATCAAGTATTCTCAGTGAATGCTAATGCATGTGGCAAATCAATTACCTCGAAACGAAGGTCATCGACAGGTGCTTTAGCGTAGCGCACCGCCAGGAAGGAGTTGACATCCTGTCCATTGTGAAGAGTATGGGATTGGCCGCGGACTGGTCCATATTTAGTGTCAACACGCACGGACCAAGCTAGCCCAACGAGTGTTATGAACACAGCCACTGCAGTCTGCATCTTGAACTGCTGATATCCCTCAACTGGCATGTGTTTACGTTGCGACACGAATCTTATACTCTTCTGAATCGATGTCGTGATAATTGTTATGCAATTGGAAGGGATTGTCATCTTTGAGTCAACAGGTGTTGAGGCGAAGAGAGTGTCTCATGGCGTGTTTAAGGGTATGAAGAACGATATCAGATTGTTCACAGCGAGTTGAATGTTTCAAGACAGACCATTGTGAACTAGAAACATATACTGATCTATTTACAGCCATTGGTACCTGACCCATAATTTTAGCAGCTAAGAAAGGCGTGTGCGTGTACATCGTATTATGCAACTTTCATAAACTAGTTATTGGGTGTCATCAGGGATCCCATTTTATTGATTTCTTGTTGGTACATCTTTTCACCTACGCACTTGAGACTGGTCAGTTGACAGACTTCCTGTTGACAGTTAGAATAAAGATTTAACCTAGATATTAAAAATGTTGATTCCAACAAACTAATGAAATACAATTTAAGGTTGTTAAATCAACGTTACCATTGATACATTTTCAACCACTGTCGCAATGTGTAAATAAATATGTATAATCCAACCTGCCCAGTTTAAGAAAACAAATGACCACACCGGATAGAATTGGTATCACGTATTCTTCTTGTATAGTTTTCTTTTCGGAAGCAAATTTAGAATCACTTTCACAGTTAATTTGCTTCATTGATAAATAAATAATTGTTCTGTCAGTTTGTTGATAGAAAGACCACTGCAGATATATGTCGATTGTTGATGTGATTCAACAAGAGCCCCATTTACCTAGTCATACCCGGGGTGTCATACCGCATCCACAACACACGAAGCGTATAGCAAGCACCTGTTCATCAACTTATATCAATACATAGAACCCCAAACAATACAGGTGTTGATTTGTCAGGATTGTTATTTATTTTGTCGACGGAGTACTGAAAAGAGATTGAATATCTCTATTTCACATTCTGTCTGTAATAATTGATAGCCCTTTCCATGTCAAAGCCCACGAATGACTCCTTCAGCGCTTTGGTGACAACGCTCTGGATAGCTCTGTCGAATACAGCTGAGTTCAGGCGTCTGGTGCCGTGGTCACCTGCATAAGGATCATTCAGCCAACAAAAATTATATAAAAAGTGGAGTTTTAGGTCGGTAAATATAATTATATTTGGTAATATTTGCATATTTTTGGTCTTATTAAAAGTTACATGAAAAACTATGTAATCAAAATGAAACAAACGTTGTACATAGTCAACATCACCCTATCACACAACGCCGAATAAAACTCCCAGCATATCCGCGTCTCTTCTACATTCTAGTTCTAGCTCAACAATTGACCAACTTACGTTCAGAGTAATTTCTTTGACGACACATACCTTTCTTATTGGCATTGGCTGAGAATGGGATGCCGGTCATATCACTGGCGTAGCTGTACCAGAAAGCAAGGTCTCGCTGCCTGTAGTTCATCAACACTTCTATGTCATAGTCGAAGTCGATGTAACTCTGACTTTCCTCTGTGAATTGAGGCCACTCCGTTGGATTGTTGTCACCGGGAGGTCTACCGCAGAGGGAGTGGGGTTTCTGAATTGATCACATCAAATTCTGGGCGTAACTATTTTTTTTTTGAATGAATAAAATCAACACACGAAGATGAAATTCGTTGTCCGTCACTTTGTGGCGAACCGGCGACACCCGCGTTGATCGTTTGATCCGATACCTTTGATCATTAGGTCAGGGTGATTGTGATCAAGGGAGATACAATTGATTGACATGATACAGCTAAAGGCATTCGGTTAATTATAGCAAGACAAATAGCTAGCAACAGCCGACCTACAAAACGTGAAATAAGATAAAGAACTCCTACCCAACCCTTGCGAAGTTAGACCACAAAGTCTGGAAATAATCTGTATAATCGATGTCGATTGGATCCACCCATCCTACAATATCGAATACTATGGCGGAATCGTCACGTACGGCTGGATTACGCAACAGCCTAGGCCAGCCCCACACGTAGGGCAGCTCACCGTTGTGTGGAACACCTGAGTGACATGAAAAGGGCATGACTTCTCTTTCAATGTGTTATGTTTTGACAGCCGGAATGCATATGGATAAGCTGATATACGCTTCGTGAGTTAGAGAGCCAAATGTTTGTCAGTGTGTGAATCGGCCGATGCCAGTTTTCATATTTGTTGGTCTCAGACTTATTCCTTTTGGTCTAAGATATATGTCAGATGGTCTCAGACTTATTTCTGTTGTCTCAGACTCATTCATGCTGGTCTCAGAGCGAATGAGTTGACTTACCCATCCATTCAGGTATGAAGCTGGTAGCGTTGGGACTGCGGAATCCTTGTATGTACATGTAAACATCCGCGTCACGGGAATGTAACTTGGCTTGTCTGTCCATAGCTAGTCCGAATGCCGCATCAGTAATCATCTGACAAACAATCATCATCATCATCATCATCATCATCATCATCATCATCATCATCATCATCATCATCGTTATCATCACCATCATCATCATCGTTATCATCACCATCATCATGATAATTGCAACCACCGAAAACAACATTATTTTCTTCATTGCCACAAGACTTCGTGATCAGTCTCATTATCCTCATCATCATTATCTCTACCAACATCATCAACACTTGAAGCACCCGTAGGCCCCATTGAATACATTCCCCGCACCTTGTTGAACGATTCTCTGTTCTCCCACAAGTCCTCTCTATCCACCCAATATCCATAGTAGAAATCGACAGCGGCGAATAAATTATCGTTCTGGCTCTGATTCATCTGCGGGGCCCAGATGCTGAGAAGCCGATCTTCCAGGTAGTGTAAATATTCCTCGCGCGTGAAACCATCTCCTTCATCCGATTCCGGGATCACTGCACGGCAGGGATGAACAACAACAACAGTAACAACAACAATAAATATTATCAACATTTATATTATAATTAAAATACCATTCATATATTTGAGGACGGATACACAAGTTTCAAAAATACAATAAGATGTTAAACATCGTTTTGAAGTATTAAGATGTCGCGTCGAGGACGATGATGTTGAATTCTATTCGATTCAATTCCACTAGGACTAATGGCCAAGTCTCAAGCAAACAGCTATGAAACGAAGCGTTTTTGCTTCCTATGTGATCTCACGTTTGCCCGATAAAACTTAATTTACCACCCGTGATAATCAAAATTCATAACATCAATAAAAGAAAACCGACTGAGAAAAGCACTAACATCCCAGCGTGTAAAATGAGCCGTCATTGCGGCAGATTCCGGAGATGATATTGCCTTTGTGGAATTGGCCACTTTCTCGGATCGCCGTGGGGTGATCGGGAAGGAATCCACCCTCACCGTCAATGATTGGGGCGTATCCCTGGCAGAAATGACCCGGCTGTAAGCAGAACAGTCATTATAAGATCAAGGTTGTTTTTAGAAGCGTTGTTCCGAGGCGGTATTTGGGGGCATGAAATGCTGGGTAAATTTCTGCGCCGCAGTATGCTCTGCCTAAGTCGTGTTTGAAACTGTCGACAGGGCAGTTCACAAAGTTTATCAGAGTCAATACAATATAACTAATCTCGTCAGATAATGTTATCATAACTACCATATATATTGCAAGGACATGATATACCGGTGGGGGCCAAGAAGCACTGCTGTGGTTATCTCACACCTACCTCCCTTTAGCGGATATTTATGCTCAGACCCCTCGTTATCCTTTGTCTAAAAAGTATCAATAATGTATACAACATCACCGCGCAATCAATGCCTTGGTTGTCGCGTATTTGTCTCCATGGAAGCGCCCTCATGCACGCCACCATCTCGACATCGTCTGCCCCCAAACAGCCGACTTTCTCGGCAGTCTGATAGGAGTAGGTTTCTGGCTCCTGTTCCGGCCAGTTGACTGCCCAGAAGTTCGTGTCGGCTCCGCTTTCTTGAATTGCTTGTGCGAACAAATCTACAGAGAGAGCACCCATTTCATTTGATATGTTTGTAATGGAAAGTGTTTGTGACATTTCAAGTAGAAATTTGGACTATTGTAATGGAAATTTACGGTGCGACATTTAAATATAAACACAACATATTCTCCCTTACTTTTACAAGCACACACTTACAATTGGAATATACTTCCGCATATGTTGGAGTATTCAATAGAGATAGCGAAACGACCATCGTTCCATTGATTAGATTGATACAAATACTTAACTAATAAAAAAAATTATATATATATATATATATATATATATATATATATATATATATATATATATATATATATATATATATATATATATATATGTGTGTGTGTGTGTGTGTGTGTGTGTGTGTGTGTGTGTGTGTGTGTGTGTGTGTGTGTGTGTGTGTGTGTGTGTGTGTGTGTGTGTGTGTTATAATAATATTCATGGCGGCTACTATTGATGTTTCAGCATATTGTTATCAGTTAAACGGACAATGAAACGTACTTTGTGACATCGGGGACACTATGTGAAGAGCCGAGCTACTGCCCCCTGCGCTCTGGCCGTAAATGGTCACTCTGGCTGGATCACCGCCGAAGTTAGCGATGTTATCCTGGACGAATTGAAGCGCCATCACTTGATCCATCATACCGTAATTACCTCGGAGTGTTCCGTCAGGGGTCGCCATGAAACCTGATGGCAAATAAATCGTTGCTTAGTGTTACAGGCGTTATTTGGTGGAATGCAAAACACAAGACGGGTGGCAGACATTTGAAGAGGATGGAAACGTAAGCGGGCGAGTGCGAGTTGTGATGCTTGTGGAGGGGGATTGGACGACGTGTGGGGTGGATCGGTAGGCGTGGGTAAGCATGTAGGTGAGTGACTCAACGCCGAGATGACGGCCAAACACACTAACACACATATTCACGAACATGCACAGAGAAAGACAGCCAGATAGACCCGTTAATGAATGTTCTCACCAAAAGCTCCCAGGCGATAATTTGGTACGACCACCACGGTATCATGGGAAGCCATGAAATGTCCCGGATATTGGATATTTCCGCCGCCCGTGTATCCTCCCCCGTGGAACCACACCAGGACGGGGTAAGGTCCGCTTCCCATATCCTGGTTCAACCAAGCACAAACACCAAGTGAAACACACCATGCCAAATCAATTATCTTACAAGTGTTTAGTAGAAGAAAGTTATTCATATCGGGACATCTAAACACTGATCTATAAAAAACCTGGATTGCGGACGCGGCTCCAGCCAATGAAGCTACCGGATGTAGTTTAGCGGCCATGATGCCAATATCAAAAAACGCGCGTTGATGAAGAGACGCGGTGTGAACTGGCAAATGGTGTGTTTGTTTTGCGATTGTATCCTCGTTTTATAATGCCTAGCTGTGCTGCTATCAACTGTACAAATCGACCGACCGTATAACGTACGTCACTAGGGACAGAGCAGTTGTGAGCCAGCACCATATGGAATTCACAGATACATATGACATCTCCACTTCTAAACGTCATGGTGTCGAGATAACATTCACAGGCCAAGTAGACGAAGTCGAGCTGTCGCAGGCCCCTGATTTCAGTCCACTCTCCCCGTACAAGGAAACAGCTATCGGTTGCATCGCGGGATATATGATGGGATGGTTGAGCGCCGCATTCATTGCGATATTTGGCTAGCGGCTCTACGTTTTGATGACGACGGAAGTCCTGCAAATCGCTGGCACTTGTACATCGAAAAAAGCGAGGTAGACTGGTCAAGGCAGGTTACAGTGTGATCAGGGTGTGCCAAGAAACCGACAAATGCTTCCAGCAAGCACTGGAGTTTAATGATGGCACGCCACCCCAAGGGCCAAACTTTGTCGCAACAATAGTCACAGTCGTCCTGTACAACTTATCGTCCAGGCCGCTTCTGTTCTCATCAGTAACCGGCCACATGCCCGACTCCACCCCCGACTGTAATCATCTCATCCGACTCATCAAATGTGTGTCTTCTTGTTTCTGTAAAATTCGCCTCCATCACATTGCGAAACTCTAAACCCAGAAATCCCTAGCGAGAGAGTGCGCAAGCTGTACTAAAAAATTGTCCTATTTAAGCATCAATAGGGATCATTTCGTAGTCATGGTTATACTTTTGTAGCTAACGGAGGTTAAAGGCTCAGTTTCCTTTGAACAATTAAAAAATAACCTTAATACATTTTTATTTATACATTTAACTAAAATATTTAAATACGTGTTTGATACTATCTTCATCATGTTTCTGCGTTTTCTGATGCTTGTTTAATTATATTTCAAATGATGGTAATATTTCCAATCATGAGCAATTGTTGATTAAAATGAAACATAAGCCACATATGTAAGTTTGATTAGAACTATCAAAGCCGTATTAATGCAATAACATTCATATATAGCATACGGGTTACAAAATTTTAATCGCTGCTTAATTTAGTGCCTACTTTATCATGCCAACAATGATCCTGTATCGATTCCTGCAAGAATTCCTGTTTTCACGATACATCACAATTCATAAGCATACATACAATCATAGCATCTAACAGCTCTTCGGTGTCACTAATGCCGTTTTATAAATTATACGGTTTCATAGCACAAATCAGAAGAATCATACCTGTACGCCAAAGTTTTCAAATGATCACACCGGCCGGGACTTTCCTACACGTGTTGATGTTTTGGTATTGGCAACATGGCGGCTATTGACTGGCTGCTGGCTTCACCATCCAGAGGCAGCCCGAGCCGCGACCGCAATCCAGGTATTTTATAGATCAGTGCATTTAAATCCACATTATCAATAAGAATATGAACGTTACCAATTCAAATCAAATAAATCAAGAAAATCGTATCTAAACTAAATGCGGAATAGCACAACCATAGCTCAGTATTATATATAACAGTCTAACCAACCCTTCCCAGCCCAATATAGGCAGACAGAAAAACCGACAGAAAGACAAATGTGATAATATAACATCCCTGGAAAGTACAGTCAGAAATGAGCAAACATATGAGGAAATGCAACAATAATAACGAACCAGAAAGGAGCGATAACCAAACTGCCTTTTTGTTATCGTGTACCGTGTCGATATCGCAGGTGGTAACACTCACCTCTGGTGTAAATATACTAAGGTGGAGACAGTCCTCATCATAGAAAATCCAGCCAGGATGAGTGAGCCAAAGAAGACCGGCGGCACTCTGTGGGCACTGCATGCCCAGGCTGTCAGCGATGAAGACATCGTCCCATGGGTCGGGCTTCTCTGGGTTCTGAACATAGAAACGAGATAAATATCAAAATAGCCCCTGGAGACCGCTAATGATGAGAATGCGATGATAGGACACTTGTCCCATGTGGGAAATCGCGCGTTTGGCGCAAGCGACGATCGTGTAGGTGTGCCGTTTAAAATTATACCTACCTCGAGGCAAGCCAATCTCACCGGGCATTTGTACAATATACCAATGAAGTATTTTTTCATTGGCTAAGTATGTGCACATTATGTCATCATGATATGTTTATAAACATAATATTACAATAAATATGATACGAATCTGTCGCTGGAAGTCCAACTGAACCACATCATGCATATCCCCTATAATAAACACGCGTTCGTTGCTTTCTCTTTGAAGTGTCGACTTCCGTTCAATCAGGTATGAATATCATTGTATCAATGTGTCAGCTCAGCTTACCGCAAATCTCAAGTCTCCAACTGGTGCACGAGCGAACTTTATACTCTTGAATGAGTTGACACCGACACCATCGTCGAGAAGAATAGTTTGTCCCCGCACTGTTCCATACTCCGTCTCAACGTCGACAGCCAAGACTACCGACACGAGGAACGCTAACCCACAGGAAACAGACCAGACGCCCATTGTGGCGTCTCGTGGTGAAATTGTACACTTTCGAGTCGTACTTGATATTTATACCATCTCTACATATGGTAACGTGGCTCTAACCGCGAGAAACTGACATCTGGTGATTAGTGTTTTTTTCATTGTGAAAAATTACATTCGATGTTTGAAGAGGGTCAACTTAGTATGTTGCATGTGCGTATTCGGATCAGAATGAAAATATGAATGATATATGAGAATTACTGATGGTTTTAATCAAAGGGCTCAACTGAAGTAATCAAAAATATGGCCCTGCACGACCTGCTGACAAACTACGATGATTGGATCTGACGCAACACAAAAATCTAGCGTTACATTAAGACACTAAAAACGTTAGGTCTTGTGAGTTATTTGGGTTCTTTTCCATATGCGATTAATTTAGAACCAATTTGCACCCGTGCCCAAGACTAAATCATTGGCCTATGATTCGAATGATAAAATTGGGGGTGCTAAAAAATGGTGCCATTATTATCGTCTGAACTTTTGGTCAAATCGAACTGTAACATTTTAGGTACCAGACCTATATAATTTCAACTCAACATATCAAGAGAGCAGGAAGGAGTGGTGACTACAAGTGCAGCTGTATTCATCCTATGAAATGTATGGTGCAGTTTGTAGCATTCAACGGATATTATGGTGTAGTCTATATCATTCAATGGAGTGCATGGTGCAGTCTGTAGCCATTCAGCGGAGTGAATGATGCAGACTGTAGCCATTAAATGAAGTGTATGGTGCAGTTTGTAGCATTCAAAAGATAGTATGGCGTAGTCTACAGCATTCTATGAAGTGCATGGTCTAGTCTGTAGCCATTCAATGAAATGTATGGAGTGGTATATAACTACATACTATAAAAAGTTTGAAAGACAAAAAAGTTTAGCAAACATTTATTTAGAAGCTGATCAACGTTAAGTTCATGAGCTCCATTTTTCAATGGAGGAACTTGGCGAATTGTGATGTCATTTTGTCCAATCCACATTAATAGCACTGTCACCATCATCATCGTTATCATGATCATGATTGTAATGATTGTCATCATCATTGTCTCTTCAATCTCAATTAGGTCAAAACAAAACTTCTTGGTTCTGCGCCGATTTGTTTAATTCAAAAATTGCGACCTGCATCACGAAACGGGACTGATTAAGTCAAACAAACGCGACTGACCAATATAACTTGACGAAAACAAATCGTCAAGTCAAAAATCTCGGGCTGGATGAGGTGCTGGGCACACTTATAATCATCATATAATAACATTCGTCATTGGTTTTGCGTCTTATCATTTGAGATTATCTAGGATTATCAGGATGGAAACCCATTCTAAATTGTGAGGTTTTGTACGACTTTCATAATCTCAATCACGAAGGAGGTAGTAAAACTAATGGGTGCATATCATCAAAAACCATCTAAATTCTGGTTTGAAAAAACCTCATCAACCGATTCCTTACTACGTTTAGTAATGATATAGAAAACTCAAGTCAAATAGGTGACCCCAGGTGTGTTTATGGCTTTTGTAAACTTCGATTTCTTATTTTTGACGGGACGTGAATTTTAACCCGTATATGACACACGGTACACGCTACAATGCATCCGAAGCTGAAATTGGACAGAGCTTGAGCGATAATACAAGAAAATTGTACATTTGCGCATGCGTAGTAACCGGTCATGATTGCTATTCTTATGAATATTTTTGTAAACACAGTTCGGAGGCTGTTTCAATGCGTCTTTATTGATTAATCATCGATGATTTGGTGTTCCCAATAACATGAACGGATTGTAAATGAGCCATTTTAGCAACTACTCAACAATGGAAGGAAATACAAATTTCACAAAATCGCCGAAATATGAATCTTTAAAACATTGAACAAGATGAATTACGACAGGTTCATTGTTTTTCCAATTGGTACTGGTCGACCAGACCTGCCGCTTCAGGAGAGAGTTTGCTGGGGTCGATGGATTCGAGAACCAACTTTGTCGCCGCTTCAACCAGGAGTGTCGGGTCGACAACTGTAATTGCAGATGCAAAGAGTGATGATGATAACTATGAAAATTGCCACCAACAGTACCTTCTGCCATGCAAGCAGTAATTACGGGCAAAACATGTGCAACAATAACAATAATTATAACAACACACCCAGCAGTGGAAATAAACACGGGTAAAGACAGCTTTAACAATAACGTGGACATAACTGCTTTTACTAAAACAGCTTCAACGACAACGGCAGCAACACGGACTAAAAGCAACATAAACAAAAGCCGCATTAACAAAAACCACAACAAACACAACAACATACCATCCATCACATGTAGCTCCAACTACAACATCAATGTTAACAACAACAACAACACATATGGCAACGTAAACAGCAAACAAACCCTCAACATTAGAAACAAAAACAACCTTAACTACAGTAAAAACAGCAGTAAAAACAGCAGTAACATCACAACAATATCAACACCTAGCCAAGGTCCCCTAGCCCCTTGGCTGCGGGCCCTGTTTACATGTTAATGATATTCAATAATCTCGCCAGCGAGAAGTGTAGCGGAACCCATGGAGTCTGGGACGCAGACTAATCAACACCACTAACTGCACCAGCAGAATAAATAAGAACATTAAATGCAGCATTCTCTAGAAATAACGATTGCCAAAAAGATGATAACAATTGTACAATAGTAGTCATAGTTAGAGGGACGATTTAATCGAAGCCCAAAAGTTCACCATGAATGCTATGAATAACTTACAGCCCTTTTTCATGAGGATTGGTATATCAATCATTTTGCTGAGGTAATCGAAAAAGAAGGCGTGGTTTCTGGGTCTGTACTTCTCCAAGATATCCACAGTCTCGGTAGTAAGCATGTAGTATTGCTCGTCAAATGTGTACTTTGGCCAGATGACATCCTCCTCTGCTCTACCAGGAGGGGGACTTACGGGGTATGGGGTGGGGTTCCTTGGCGAAACAATGAATCATGTCCAAACGATGTTAATATATTGCTTCAAACGAAATAAGTCTTTAAATGGCTGATGAATGTGATTTGTAGGGATGCAATTTATACAAGTTATATAAATCAATCGCTATTTTTCATGTTTTGTTTAAACTTTTTGCATAATATAGGCATGCTCGGGAACTAAATCCAGGAGATTGCTTTGACTTTGACTTCAGGCTGACTTTCAGATGAGCGAAAATGTAACAAATTAAGAACGTTTATAACTGTCTGATCTATTCAGTTGGTTTCCCCAAAAATATTTGTCTTCAGAAACAAAAAAATGCAAGGCATTATCAAATGCCGGAGCTTGATTGCTTCTCAGTAAAATACTACTTGTTTTATCTTAATAGTTTAGTCAGACAATGAGCTAGAATAAAAAAATACTAATCCGACTGGATTCACTGGAATAACTTTTACATTTTCTGTTGGTATAATATGAAGTGGTCACAGAGGAAGTGGTAAAGAAAATTGTGATCACTAATAGAATGGTTAAATATTTAAGCGAATCACAATTAATGTGGATGGCGTCAACAACCATACATAACCACAAAATTTGTTTGCGTCACTCTCAGCTACAGATTTGACAAAGTTTAAGAGACTGATCTCAGTCGAGAGAAATTATATTTATGGATAATTGTGTATGATTAAGCAAATTCTAGTAGAAAATTAATAGACGGAAAAACAAAATACAGAAATTGTTGAAAACAGTCCTACCCTGTTCTGGCAAAGTTGCTCCACAGTTCTAAATAGAAATCGGCGTAATCTGGATCAACGGGATCCACCCAGCCGACCACGTCGACGATCATAAGACTGTCTTGTCGTACAGCGGGGTTGTGGAGAAGTTTAGTCCAGCCCCAAACGTAGGGCAGCTCTCCGTTATGAGGAACGCCTGGATAAAGAACAAGTCCAAGTTGCGGTGAAATGAACCGTACTCTCACGAACATGCAAACTAATAGCATAGATTCCCCACCGCCTCAACGATCTTCCTCATACATGTGAAGATTTCTCCTAATAGAGTTTGTTACACAGGTACTATATTAGACAAGGACGCTTGTTCGCTACATGAACGATGAATGGTTGGCACAACTTAACACCTGGTATCGAAGAATCTCCGATATTACACTTATTTACACCGGGCTTGTTATACTGCGCATTCGAGATCGAAGACCTGATATTATAATGACGAATATTGTACTAAATGATTCATTTTAGCATTCAAAAGCTGAATTCAATAAACAATTATCACAGAATCGTATTGAACTCTTGTCAAATAATATAATTCATTATACCCATCCATTCTGCATACAGGGTAGAGGCGTTCGGGCTGCGGAAACCTTGCACGTAGATGTAAGTATCAGCATACGGCGAGTGCATATCGGCCTGGCGATTCATCGGCAGGCCAAAGGCAGCATCAGTGATCATCTGTGAATGAAATACATACTTACGACATGAAATAAATGCACAGCAATTAGTCAGCATGGAGTTAAATTGTATTGAGCATGTTCGTCGGTGACGCTCCGATGTCTCTGTAATACTGTAAAGTCTCGTCGCCGAATGGGATCGGAATGAATGTTATTGCTAAGGATGTTTTGGTTTATGCTTAGTTTATTGCAAGCTATTCTTACGTGTTTTATAGTTGCTGAGCAGAACACCACATTCTTATACTTATCAAATCATATTCCAAGTCTTTGGTCATAATAAATCTTAGAAATGGTATCATATATCATAAATGAGTAATGTGAATAGGCAATGAAAGTTTTACGATGTTGAAAGCCTCTCTGTTGTTCCATTTGTTATCCAGATGAGGCCATGGCGAATAGTAAAAATCCACAGCTGCCATGGCTTTGTCTGCCTCTTCATCTGTAATTTGCTCGACCCATATGTCTAATAATCTTTCTTCTAAGTAATAAAGAAACTCTTCTCTTGTAAACCCATCCCCTTGGCCCGCCTCGGGTATCACTGAAAAAGAAAGAAAGTAGGGAGAGGTTAGTTTAATTCGCTCTAAAAGACAAATGTGCGTATCGCTTAGTTTGCAAACAAAGGTATCAGATCATAAATGTTTCTTGAAAAACCTTCAATCAATATTTGCCTAAATTGTACATTAAAAAAGAACAACTCTTACTGCCTATTGTATAAAGCGACCCGTCGTCACTGCAAATGCCTGTTATTAGATCGACGTGATGGAATAGGCCTTGCTCTCGCAGGGTGTGCGGACGATCCGGCAGGAAACCCCCCTCACCATCCACTATAGGTGCATAACCAAGACAGAAGTATCCATCCTGTTACCATAGAAACATAGAGCGACATTGGTTTTTATAACTAATTCCTAATTTGCGTGTTTATAATGTCGGGATATTATGATAATTGATATTCTTAGTAAGCCTCGTGAATATTTATACTTGAGGGTCACATCATATGCTTACCGTGCATTGAATACGCCCATTCTGCCTCAGTGTGTCCCAGGGCACCTGTCGGAGACAATCGACGATTTCCTGATCAGTCTCACGCTCACAGTCGTTTCTCGTTGCGGTTTGATACACAAAATTTTCTGGTTTCATATCGGGACCATTGTATGCCCAGAAATTGGTATCAGCTCCACTTTCACAAATGGCTCGATGAAACAAACCTGTAATGTGAATGTGTGAATGGAACGGAAAATGCATCGCGCAATTGTCTCCTATTTTCATCCAAACGGTGGCTTGGTCAAAATGTCTGATAAAGTTGCATTGAATTAAGTATTTATTTTTGACGATTTCAATATTTAAATTGCAACACAGCCAGTACTCACCAAAAGCATTGAATTATCATGAGAATGAAATATTGGTGTTGTTTTGAGTTTATGGATTTGCATTGCATTCGATTTGTTGCTTTTTTTGTGATGGTATTAACTGTAGCTTTGAGGTCTCATTTTAGTATTCGACTCGGCAGCTTGAATGACCAACCTTCAGACAGTGGCGACACGATGTGAAGGGCAGAGCTACCAGCACCCGCGCTTTGACCAAAAATGGTCACTCTGTCAGGGTCACCTCCAAAGTTAGCGATGTTGTCTTGAACAAACTGCAAAGCCATAATCTGGTCCATCATGGCGGCGTTGCCTTTCAGTGTTCCGTCAGGGGTTGCAAGGAAACCTGTTATGGTTGTTGAAAAAAATGAAAATATCGAAACTAAAACTCTTTTTTACGAAGGCAATATAGCATTAATTCTATGTGATTTTTAAAAGAAATCTCACCAAACACTCCCAATCTATAGTTGGGAACCACCACAACTGTGTCCAAAGCAGCAAGGAAATGGCCTGGGTATTGAATATTACCCCCGCCAGAGTAACCGCCTCCATGGAACCATACCATCACTGGGTAAGGCCCACCAGCCATGTTCTTGAGGAGAAAACATAAATTGATCCATAAATAATCAGTGAATGTTTGATTAGATAGACAGCTGTGTTAAGGTCAAATTGAGATGGTGTCATAGTGATAAGTGAACAAAACGGACCAGGTATATCTTTGTGCATAAATATGCTTAGCGTGTTAAGCCCAGTATCGGACAGTTAAATACCGATGGGGGGCTCAGGTAGCACACTAGCGGGATACAGGGTGCCTACCTCGGGAGTAAAAATATTCATATGAAGACAATCCTCGCCATAAAGAAGCCAGCCTGGATGAGTCATCCAAAGGAGTCCCAGAGGAGATTGTGGACACTGCATTTTAAGAGTGTCAGCCATGTACACGTCATCCCATGGCTCCGGAGGCTCTGGATTCTAATACACAAGTCACGTAAACCTGAAGCGCTATCTCGGCCAAAAAAGGTTATTTGAACTATTCTGGGAAAATGTAGCAAACACGGGTCCGCATGAAAATGTTAATCTCCTGACAAGCTTGTGATTGAAGGTACTTTAACTACGTAAAAGATTTAACGTGTTCCAAAGAGGTGCATTTAGATAATTTTTGATTCGAATTGTATTTATTTAAAATTAATGAATGAAAGAATAAATGAATGAATGGAAATCAAAGCTTATTCCGATTTATGCAATGCCACCTTCAGGATTTAATGCCCTGTTATGCATGATGTAGTTCATGGTATCTGAGGTTCTATATTGATTGATTATATTACTCAAATATTTACTACACTTGTTATGCCATACATCTAGCATTGCGAGATGAAGTTTTGTTTTACTGTGTTGACAATACTCACTGCAAATCTGAGCTCTCCGACCGGAGCCCTTGCGAAAGGAATACTCTTAAAGGAGTTGACATACGTGTCGTCAACTGCTATTGTCTGTCCTCGTACAATACCATATTCAGTTTCCACGTCCACAGCGTAGGCTGTTGAGACAGCTACAATCAACGCTAACAGCTGTATGCCCATTTTGATGCCGACTGCGACTTAAAATGGTATTCGTTTATACCTGGTTTGTTATCTTTTGGATGGGAGACAAACATCTGTCAAGATAAATCAAGGTGAGATCGTTCCGATAGCAGCTTTTAAAAAAATCAGAATAGAAGATCATATGTTGAATGTGTTGGAATGGATTTATTCTGGTTATCTTTGAAATATTTAATACTCGTAAATTGTATATCACCGCGTGCATATCAAATGAAATGCTAAATATAGATGGTGCAAAAAGATCAAGTTATTGGAATAGAACTGTCATATAAGCCAAGAAAGAAATACAAAACATTAACAGCAAAGGCAAATACGTTATCATACTGCGTTCATTCAAAAGTCGATTAAAGTTTGTTTTAAACTACAGGCTTGGATAGAATTAAAAATAAATAAATATCTTTTCCCCAAATGGTGTCTTTGTAAAGCTCTACTCCGACACAATTGTCGCTATCGGTGTTTGTGTCTTATAAGCTCGCATCTTATTGCGGGAAATAATACAGCGGACCGACTTAGATCTATCATAACGTTTTTGGTAGAAATAACGAACGATCCTTTGGGATGGTTGTCGTTTGGTGCGTTTAACAAATCGGAGCTCCACGAGGCATTTTACGTTCTTTTGTATGACAATTAGGCCCTGGCTATGCAGTCCCAGAGGAAAGCTTTTGCTAGGCAACCAGGTATAGTTGTATAGTTTACTTTCCTTTCATTTTCAGTTGAATCATTTACAGTTGGAACCATTAATCATTATAAGGTGACGAGACATAGAGTACGACTTTCCGTTCCACTATTCATTTATAATTAATTGCATCAAATTAAATGTAAATTTATTCTCATATATATATATATATTATATATTGATATATATATGCTGCCGCACTGCCCACCATATATATATCCCAGAAAACAAGCACACACACATATATATAAATACACATATATATTAGTGTTATATATGCTGCCGCATACCGCTATAAACAACAAGCACACACAAACACAAACACACACGCATATATATATATATATATATATATATATATATATATATATATATATATATATATATATATATATATATATATATATATATATATATATATATATATATATATATATATATATATATATACATTGAGGGGCATCAATATGAACCAATATTTGCAATTCAGGATTTAATAGATATATTTGATTATTCACACACACATGCACACACACACACATATATATATATATATACATATATATATATCGATGTTCACATATTTATGTTTATAAATGCAAATATATACATGAATATATATGTATAATATATGTATATACTAAAATATATATATATATATTTGTACACATACACATATATATATATATATATATATATATCTATATTTATATATATAGATATATATATATTTTTTTATATATATATATATATAATATATATATATATATACATATATATATATGAATATATATATGAATATATATGTATATATATATATAAATATATATATATATATATAAATATATATATATATATATTCTATATATATATATTTATATATGTGTATGTGTGTGGATGTATGTGTGTGTGTAAATGTATCTATTAAATCCTGAATCGCAAATATTGGTTCATTTTGATGCCCCTCAGTGGGCCTAGGTTGGATTTGAAGTTCCAAACAGATTCAATGTCTCTTTCGTGTGGCTCATGGTGGTCATTCTTCTGAATTGTTGGCTGAAAAAATATAGCTCGCCTGGTGCTGGTCGAGGTCGGGCCAACATTTTCCACTGATCACATCCAGATCCTCGCCGATTCTTTGGAGAAATTTATGTCTCTCGCAACCAGTCTAAATGGAGCATGCCGTCTGCCTTTCTTTGGGATAACCATGTTGTCATCGTACCCAGAGGTTTGTAGTGCCTCAATACAATTGATGACTCACCATTTGCGTGTAACTTATTTTAGTGCTGCAATTGGACGTGTAAGCATGTAGAAAAACATAACGTTTAGCCTCGGGTGGGGAAGCATGTATGGACAAATTAGCAATATCCCACGAACTTGCCGGCAAAACTTTTGCCAACACTAGATTGTCGAGCAGTGTAATATTGATGACGTCATTGCCACCATAAAAGTGTTTAAAAACAAAATATGATCCCAATCGCGAGTACAATTTAACAATGCAAAGGCATCATTGGGCTTTGTTATGCCCGCTAAATTATCAATATGTTAGAACAGTGACGCTGACTGATGTCATTGAATCAACACTAAATTTCTATTTGCTTCAATAATATTGGCTCCGTTATGCATTGTACTGCGTAGAACAAGGACAGCAAACCATGAGGAGCGCTCTCCTGGTACAACGATTATCATCCGTCATCGTAGTTGCCAATGACTACATCATTTCATTTTAACAATAAGCTATTGGTACGTGTTAAATCAAGATGTAACTCAACTAAAGTAACTTGATTGACCGCTAGTTATGAATGGGGTCGTCGAAATTGCGACATTTCAGAAGCAACACAAGTCTTCACAACCTTCTTTTTATCAAAATAATGATATGTATTGTTGATAACATTATCTTGGTCAGAGAAAACACTGACGAGATAAAATTATCATGCGAAAATGTTGCAAATAGGTTCTTTTCCCGCTACAAACCGTACGTGGTAACTTTCCCAGACTACAAAGAGCCATATCGGACCTGCGAAATGCCCGTATTCCCGGCGAACGGAGAGGTAGGCTGGTCGAACAAGGTATCGCAGAGGCATTAACAGCGTTTAAGCAGCAAGCACAGTGCCTGCTACAGGTAGGAACATTTCTAGTTGTGATAACCTGTATAATGGGTTGTCGTTACGTACGCGTACGGTATTCCTTCGCCTTAGGTTTTATGGTATAAGTTATATTGATAATAATGATTTTCTGAAGAGGCTTGCATATGTTGCTCAGCGCATGTTGGCACTGTTTTTAATTGTCAGGCACTAAATTCTGATAAATAGATTTGTATCCATTATTTTTCTTCTTTGCTTGCGTATCTGTCAGTCAGCTGGTCACTGGTCGCAGTTGGAAGTCACCATCATAACGACACGACATGGTGCTTCCGTGTACAAAGAGGCCGAACATGCTATCAAAGCTACGCAGCATGACTGTCTGAAGGTGATGTCATCATCTATCTATGATTAAGAATCCCTATCATGCAAATATAGGATTCTTTTGTTAATGTCATTAATGTTACATGTGAGAAATCTGTTTATCAAACAAATAAGACACGCACTGTACCTGATGAAACGAGATCTAGATTGCATGTGTGCAAATGTGCAAGCTCAGAGAGAGAGAGAGAGAGAGAGAGAGAGAGAGAGAGAGAGA
Organism: Urechis unicinctus; assembly: GCA_034190875.2. Taxonomy (NCBI): domain Eukaryota; kingdom Metazoa; phylum Annelida; class Polychaeta; order Xenopneusta; family Urechidae; genus Urechis; species Urechis unicinctus. Next base: position 54,335,718 of record CM067347.1, on the reverse strand, counting down.
GAGAGAGAGAGAGAGAGAGAGAGAGAGAGAGAGAGAGAGAGAGAGAGAGAGAGAGAGAGAGAGAGAGATTTTTTTGAATGAGTTGTCGCACGCATGCACACACGGACCGGGTTTATGTGTAGAAGATACACATTGTGAGTGTCGCGGGACCCCAGGCTCTGTCCGTGTTTGATGAGATGGGGAGCAGTCAAGGCAGTAGCCTCTCGACTGAGTCAGGGACACAGAGTCCCGATGCTTCCGCTGGCCTGGTGGATGTATCGTCCGTGGAGAACAGTTAGTTTGTGGTTTTTACATTTTGGTAGTGCTGATGTGTTGCTGTTGTTGCTGATGCTGCTAATGGTAATGATTACAATGGTTAAGGATTTTGTTATAATGAAGACGACGATGATAGGGATGAGTATGGTGATGATGACGCTGTGCACCGTGATTATTTTGATGACTGATTTCGTTGATGAAGTGTATTGTATTGGACTTCTGTCCAGCGGCGCTGGTTCGCGTGGACGAGAGACTAGAATCAAATGGGCGATGGTATTTAAGTGGAGCTGTTCAATCATCATTCATCCTTATTCATCATACCTAGGCTATTGAAAGCCTCGTGAAACCCAATTGTTTCATTTTCATTGTTTTGGCGAAGTCGATGGTGATGATTAAGTCGCTGATGAGGACGGTTATGATGATAATAATGATGATGATGAACATAACCGATAAATCGGATGATGACGAAACGACGATGAAGGTCGTAATAAAGCCGACGATTATGATCCTAATCATGATTATGATAATTATCCTTCGCTATATATATGTATTGTACGAAGACGCTGTCAGCCTACAGAATCTCTGGATGGGATGGCTGCGTGATTCCTGCACCGACAGTGAACACATCCAACTGACCATCTGCAGTGCAGGGACAGGTATGGTGCATTTATTATTTATTGGTTTTATATCTGGCGAGGTATAGATAACAGAGATAGAGAGATAAAGACACAGTGTTCATACGTAGCTTAAAATTCCTGGTTGAAGGGATATCTTCGATAATGTATGCAATCGACTGTTGCACAATGTTCGGAAGTAGCAAAGTTACGCCCCTGCCAACCCATCTACCAGTTTCATCCCTTCCCGTCTTCGTTTATCATCAGCGCAATTCGCGTTATGTGCTCCATTCTGCCTGTCTGGCTGTAGGTCATTTGTTCAATTCATGCGATGTCTCACAAGGTATGATTGTATGGAGCCTCTCAATGCTTAATTGTCACCAATCATTTATTGAGGATCAACAAGTTTCTGTTAATCAAAGTTTATTTTGGCTGCGTCTCTACGAAATGTCTTATCTATTGGAGCTGACTACCACCAGACGCCCCTGGGTCTTGTAAAGGCCATTTCACTGTGAACATGTATCCAATCTTCCCACATTTGCTCAAACAATTGAACGTTATATGAATTACGTCATAACCCCTTTTTGTGACCAGTTACCATATTTTCAGGAGATGGTTTGACTTTAAAATGTGACCTTCAGGAGAGGATCATCAGCACTCAAAATCTACCTTTTCACAACTGCTATGTGAGTTGATTTGATGATCATATCATTTTGAATGATAAATGTAACTCTAGATAGGTTTTTTTCCATATTATAGTCTAATTAGCCCAATATGGGGCACTTAAGGACTGAAAGAAATATAATACAATCTATAAGTTACGCTTACGGGCATCGCTGGTGAAAAGGCATTGGATGGCTAATACAAATGTCAAGTCAACACTGATAATATAAATGATAATTAAACAAACAAATGTATCTGTACCCACAGGAAGTATCAAGATTTGTGGGTGGAAAAAGTGTCGATTTTATTACATAAGCTCTAACTAAATGTAAATGACAAGCCAACCTTGTAACTGAGTTATCCTCTTTACATACAAAATGTGACTTCTGAATGCCATGTTTTATGAAGCAAAAACTAATATAGAATTTGTGAACCTTTAACAAATACGCCCCATGATCCTCTCCACCTTTCAAATAAGAATCAAAATATTAAGGTAACCATCATTGGAATGATTGAAAGGGAGATACCACTCTACAGGAGCTGGTATTGTGTGATGCAGAATGTGTGTGTTGAGCCGAGTGTAATGAGACCGACTGCTCCTTCTACCATGTCTAATGTGGCTGGGCAAACGCTACCCGTGTACAAGCTACAAACTGTCGCAAGGCTGCCGGCCGACGCCATTTGCGAGTCTGTAATATATGGCAATGTGAGTACCTGTTATAATTCTTTATCAACAAGAATATCAATGCTGGTATGTATTTGATTGTGTTTGTGTGTGTGTGTGTGTGTGTGTGTGTGTATATATGTGTGTGGGGAGGGGATACACATGTATTTGTGTATATGTGTATATTTATGTATGTGTTCATGTATTTATGTATATTTTATATATGCATTATAATTTGTACTTTCAGAAATATATGGACATAGCCAGTTCATTTTCACACCAGTGTGTTAGCTATGATGTTTATTATCAATGCTACCTGCACTTTGTTCCTAAAATGAAGCCTTTGCTCGTCCAAGCCACACTTTGCTGGCAACTTGAATGGGAAGAACTGGATCAGAACCAAGAACTCTTCCATGCTCTCTGTCATTCTCTCCATACCAAGGTCAGAATGAATATCATTAGAGAACGTTCATTATTTAACTGACAGGAAAGCCGGGTATTCGCAATATAATTCTTTCAAATATATTTAACCCCTCCCCCAGGAAAGTTATGAAATCAGTTTGACCCTCCACCCCCACCCCCGAGGGAAAGTTTGTGACTTTCCCCAAAAATATATATATAGAAACATGTTTTGTAATGGTTTGATTTGTGACACAACACACTTATTTTGTGTCATTTATTCTCTTAGCTGTCACTTAACATTTGTTTTAAAGGATATCCAAAAATATACCTGCTGCGGTGTCCATCTGTAAACTTTTGATGGCAAGTTTTCTTACCAAGAATATATCATTTCCATATCACACACCTAACCCCCATTATATTAGTGTCTACTTGCAAACTAAAAATCTGTTCTGAATGGACTCAGACCATGAGATATTATTTGATATTTGTTTGTACCATGTAAATTCAGTAGGGAATTGAAACCTCAATTGACCTATTGCAATATCTATGTAGCCAAATATAAAGTCTGAGAATACTGGTGGATATAACACCCTTCCCAGGGTGACACCGTTTTCTAAAGGATGTGTGAATCTTGTATAATTCGGGCCTACGTTTCCGTCAGCTTGTTATAATTTGACTTGAAAATACTGTTAATCAACCCGGCAGATTAGATGGACACTCCAGTAAGATTTCCAAGCGCCTGGAAGGTAGATATGTAAATTGCAAGGTTGTTAAAAATCGGTCAAGCCGCTTGTAGCTGGGAAGTTCGAAATTAGAATCCACATATATATACCTATATACCACATATATATATATTAAACTCTCTCTTACCTCGTGCTATATCAGACAGAAATGACGATTTTTATATACTTAGATATGCAGAATTTGATTTCGTACATCGCATCCATTGTGTGAGGCCCATTCCTCTGGTAGCCACCTGACAATAATACGGTCTTCTTTAAAATGGCCGCAACTAACCGCAACCAGAGGTTTTTAATTGCCGTTAGTCGATGTACAGATTGACGACCGTAATGATTTATTATACAGAACGAAGTACTGCTGGCCAGGTTGGTCAATCAGGGCCTTCAGACGGGCCAGGCCGCCACGAGGAACCCACCACGCGGTTATTTCATCTTCCTTCCTTCCCAAAAATCGTCCCTGCTGCTGAAACCCATAGCCGCACAAGAGCTGGTCTTGCCAGTGGAGCTGTCGGGCACGGAAGAACCGTCCGCGGACGCTGTCGACAGAATGCGGGGAGTTCTTGATGGGGTAGGTCACTTTCCATGTCAAATGACATCGCCCGAAAACGTCAGTGTATATTTGCCATCGGAGCGGATTGAGGTTGGTTTCCCGGTTTCTGTAAAGTGAGCCAAGGCACTTATAAGGCGCTTTCATTTATATTTGTCACATTGTGATGACAGTCATCCCGCGCTTTTGTTTATGTATTGATATTGTGATCATAACGGAGAATCTGGCTGGCATAAAATTCGACGGAATGCCGCTTACTCCCAAAGGGCAAGTTTGCATTATCTATCATAAATTCTATGGAAAGCCTAAAAAGGTAATGTCCAGATATAAAGCATTCAGATGAAAATCGAATGATTCAAGCAAACCACTATTCCATGCGCTTTAATGTTGATGTATTTGTCCTAAAAACTAATAATTATATATATATATATATATATATATATATATATATATATATATATATATATATATATATATATATATATATATATATATATATATATACATATATATATCATGACATTTTACTTAGATTTTAGTCTCATGACTGGAATAACCGCTGAGTTTCCACAGCTTACTACTTGTTCCAAATGCCCGGGAAAAAAAACTACATTGAAAAATAATAGTTTTTAAAGTTAAAATTGTTACAAGACAAAGAACTAAAAAACAAAATCAGCCGGACGGGGAATCGAACCCGGTATGCCCGGGTGCGAGGCGAGCACTGATCCCCTACACTATTGTCTCTGTACAACATTATGTGTATTATATGTTATTAATGCAATAATTTGAACACGGCCATTTAAAAACAATGTAGGGTTACAAAAAAATAACGCAGAGCCTCGTTCCCGCCAAAACAGTTACCTTCAGTGACGGATATTTCCACCTGATCCAAGTATCTCATGGTAGAAACTTTTTCTTGCATCATGTCTTGCACTTTGAAATGGATATTTAAATACAAACTTATCGAAATGATGCATTTGATATAAGAACAAGATTTATTCAGATGCTGTGGTTGGGAAAGTGATGTCACATTGTTTATAAGAAAAAGACTGACCGTGTTGGAAATGAGAACTGAAGATATTATAGCCAGGTTCCATTTAACAACTTTTGTTTGGTGTCTTCGTCTACAGGAGGTAAAGTAAGACATCCGATACCCGGATACTTGGGAATGTTTTCGGTCATGATGACCTCTGGCAGGCTCTTGGTCTGTTAACATTTCAAAGAAAAAACGCCCACCAAGCATCCTTTGAAATGTTTAAAATACGGAACTTAACAATACGCGGCCGGCCCGAACTTTACAATATGCGGACTCCAGTCGTTCGCACTATTCCTTGGGGTATAAAGACTATAAACCTTTCTATACGTGTAGATTCCGACAAATCAATCACTGTCTGTTCTTGGCAAATCTTGTTTCTGGTGTTCCATTACCCTTACCCTCTCCCCCCTCCGATTTTTATTGCATTTTTGGCATTTTTATTTTTTCGACTTTCTGGGGATATGTGTAGGCCGCGGCGTACACGGCCTATCGTAAGCTACGACCATATATATATATATATATATATATATATATATATATATATATATATATATATATATATATATATATATATATATATATATATATATATATATAGAGTATAGAGAGATATATGTATATGTATGTATGTACAGACATATACATACATACATACATGCATGCATAGCATGCATGCATGTATGTATGTATATATATATATATAGAGATATATATATATATATATATATATATATAGATATATATATATATATATAGAGATATATATATATATATATATATAGATATATATATATATATATATATATATATATATATATATATATACATGTGTGTGTGTGTGTGTGTGTGTGTGTGTGTGTGTGTAGCTCAAGGCGCGAATGTCATTGATTTGTGACCTATTGTTGAATCTAACATCGAGTGACACGAATAGCACGAAGATTAGATTACCTGTTGTATCTGACCCAACAATACATGTAGCAGTCGCGTGCGTCATCCCGCTCATTTGTTATGTTTATTTCAGATGACAGGAACGTGTGGGAGATGTTTAAGCTTAATTAATGTATGACGAAATTCCCTACCTGTTTTGAGCATACATAGTCGCGTGAATGAATAATTTCTTATGTTTACCTAGATGACATGGATCGAAAGCCTATTACGTTAGAAAATGAGGAAATTGAGCGCTTGAAGTCCATAGCTGATTGCTTCTGAATACAATCTGGGAACTATTATGTGCTCTAGCCGAAACCACAAATTACCAATCATTACCAATGTAAAAACGCGGAAAGTGTTGTTTGTGTTCTTCCTGATGTTGATTTGAATGTTCGAACCAGGGAAATTGGTATGCTCTACAATATGCGTCCTACGATCAAACATGACCATGTATTGATACATAGCGACTGTTTACATAATGTTATCGTCGTTAAGGTGCACATCATGGAAAGCTTCAATCCGCTACTTCACGAGTCGGGTCTCTATGATGGGCTCTTTACTAATCTCAACAAGGCAACATCCGTTGCGGGGCCCGGCAAGAGAAAGCCACTGGCGCTTACCTCGCAGGTACCTGATCAATACGCATTAACAAGACTAACTCCGTAAATAATATTTTTTCCAAGGTCTTTCGCTGCTACGGGTGACAACAAATGTGCTACTGGCGATAGGCTTTAATGAAAAGGACATGTGTATGAATCAATGATATGATGTGGTGTCAGTACATGATACCAATGACTCATTGCTTGCTTGACAGGCATGTTTCAGCACGTCTATCGCAGCTTAATAACGTTTGAGAAACATGCATTATGAATTGGATATGCTTAATTTTGCAGGCAGCAACGCGACAAGACAGGACAAGGGAACGTGGTCCAGTACCCGCAGCCCCACAGGCCTTGACAAGTCAGTCGAAACGCTTACGCCAAGGGTATGATAAACTGACAAGGAATTCTATTCCCTTTCCCACAGAGCTATAACTGTTGTGATGGGGACAGAAGGAGAGTGTGGTGAGAGAGTGATATAATATATATATAGATATATATATATATATATATAGATATAGATATAGATATATATAGAGATATATATATATATATATATATATATATATATATATATATATATATATATATATATATATATATATATATATATATATATATATATATATATATATATATATATATATATATATATATATATATATATATATATATATATATATATATATATATAAAGCTAAACCATTGAGGATCCTTCACCAAACAGAAAGTAGTTACCTGGAAATTCATCTTTTGCTCTTTATATTGTTCATATAATTCAAAAATGTGACAAAAGTATCTATCAGTCAGCCGATTAATGGACATGATGGCGAGATAAAATGACGTCTTGCTTTCCGAAATATCTTTGTTGTGGTGCCATATTGAGATGAAAGTATTTAAATTGAAAGCGAAGGTGATCTATAAAATACAAAACGCCAATGCCAAAGAATTGAGCAGAAGAAGCTAAGATTTTGTCAATCTGAATAAGAATTTATAAAAGCTGGGCCCATTCTGGTGAAATACGGACATTGTTATGCTCCTGTATTAATCTTGTACTGATAAATTCTTGTGAATGTAAAATTGGAATTATTGCTGTGTAATTTTAATAAAAACAGCCACAAGCATTTCATATACACAATGAACATCGCGCGTCGGAGTGTACCTGGTTGATGTTGGGCGGGGCAGTGACGGGAAGATATTTGTAACCATAAAATGGGAAAACTTCACATGAATACGTTACTAACTCGACACATATACAAATAGATAAATCTTCCAACAGATCTTGGTTTCTACGTTGGCCCTGCTGTACAGCACACTTGCAATAACTTTGATTGTATAACATAAGCTCGACTCAAGTAGATCATATTACCAAAGCCGACTATTCGTATATTGCCTGGCGCCTTCCATTTACTTCATTCTTTCATCTTAATACCTGCACACCAAGAGCCTCTATCAATTACATTTCTTGCGAACATGATGGCTTTGATGAGCCCATCCAACCAAAAATGCTTAAAAGGCTGCATACTGAACTAATAAGAACTGCTCAATCGCAACGCGTGTCTTGAGGATCAATTCTCATATGTATGATAAGGATTTCGGCTGAAATAAAGCGAAAACCCTAACCTTCTCTCGACAGCGACACTTGTACGACTTTTACGGAATTCCTGGATTTGATCTTGGGGAGGATAAAATGCTGAGTGATGAAAATCAACAGCATTGTGACGGCGATTACTCCTGCCAAGGATAAGAGAACTAGGTTCGGCATTCCAATGACCCTGTCTACGCTCTCTGATGTGCTATATGCAAGATTTTTCTGCAAACAAACTTGTGTAAGTTAGTATTTATCAAACGGAGGGATAATAGTTGTTACTATGCGCCGATAACGTTAAAAAGAAATTCTTTGCGAAATATGTATTTGACCATTGCAATATTTTTTTCAATTCTAAAAAAAACACAGCCCATAAACCTTGCCCAAGTTGCCCAACAGACCAGATTGAGCCTAGTTAGTTACACTAATTACCAGCCACTAACTTGTAATAATTCTATTAACATACACTTAATTTGTTGCCATTTTGGAAGTCCTTTGTTGATCGATATCGCTGAAGATATATCTCATTCGAGATACAAATAGCTTGGCTTTCGTTCACGCCGTTGATGGTGAACCCATGAATTCGTGGATTCAGAATGGTCTGCGAGATCTTAATGTGGCGCTCTAGAAGAAGCGCTGAATTCGGCATAAGATGCATCATGTCCACTAGTGCTAAGTCGACTTCTCTTTTTCCCACACCCTCCAACAAATAATCAAACCTTCCATAACCTGTAAAGTTATATTCAAATGTGCATTTCATTGATTATCAGCATTATTCGGTTGTTACAAAAAAATCACTGCTTGCACTAATTTATAAAATGGCGTCCAATCAGTTTACCCAATTTTATAATTGTGATACTGATTTTTTGTATTCGAGGAGTTCAAACAAGGATGAATCACGTCATGAACGCATGTAGACTGTGCTGATTGTGTGGCACCGATAAATATTTTCGAAAATATGTTATTACCAATATCAAGAGAGTACCACAAAAGAGAAAATCTAGCAACTGGACAACGAAAATGCATCTTTTTTTAGCGGTGAAGTTTGTAACAAATGATAAATAGAGATTTTGAAAATTAGAAAATTCACCGTTGATCTTGCCACCCATTGTAGCCGCAAATATGTGTTACTTCTGTCCAATTCAAAACACCTATCTACGATGTCACGCAGAGATACAGAGTATATACCATTACACTGAAATGGTCATTTGAAGTAAACATCGCATGACATGGTGCAAGGCGAGGGGTACTTCTCGAATGGCCCGAGGAAGATCTCTGAGTTTGGCAAGAGCAAGAGAGAGTCTGTTGGCAGAGGGTGGGCAGAACGCATGACTGAGCTTTACGCTAGGTTTGAGAAGCCAGATCTCTTGCCAACTACTACGAGACTGTCTGGGGTCATCAAGCTCACGGAAGAAGAGGTGAGAAATTTACAACACTCGGGCAATGCTACCAAAGCTCCGGGTCCTGACCAACTTGGTCCCAAAGTAATGAATGCAGTAGCAATATAGGGGGTTGACTCCAGTTATCGCTGAAATGTTCAATCGCTCATTGCAAAGCAAACATGTTCCGTCCACCTGGAAAACATCTATCATTGTACCGGTTCCTTAGAAACCAGTGCTCAAAAGGAATACTGACTACCGCTCTGTGGCCATCTCGCCCACTGATATGAAGTGCTTCGCACGCGTCATACTGAAACGACTATGTATCCTGTGTAATTTGCATACGAGCGGATGAGAAGCACTAAAGATGCGACAGAAAGCATGTTGCATCCATCGCATCCTACAGCACTTGGAGAAGCCTGACACGTCTTAGTTATCGCATGGTCACGTGGGTGATAAGGGGTAAAAATGAATTTCCCCATATCACCCACACTCGGGTTGCCAAGTTAGTCACCTTATAACACTGGCATTATAAGACGATTACAATAAATCACAATATTGTTTTTTTAATCATGTGATCATCGTGTAAGGACCATCTACTTGAGTGACCTCCGGTGAGATACTTCTATCAACGGCTAATAACTTAACATCGGAAAGGGGGGAAAACACCCGCAATCGATTTGCCATGTTTCCCCCGTATTATCTGTCTGGGATACAACTCAATTGTACTATTTCGTGCCCCTAAAGATCTGTTCCGTGTGGAAGATGAGCATCACCTGAACTAATGATTTTTGTTGGACGCATAGGTGTCAGGTCATGACTTACAGGAGGTTCTAAATAAATATGTACGACTGGAGGTTGTATGTGGCTGGGGATGGGTGAATCAGTGCGAATGACAAAATTAGTGGCATGTGGATATTCCCAAGCCTTGTTGGGAATTTACCGTCACGTGCGAGCTTGCCATCGATCAGTGATGAGGATAAAAATTCACCCAACCCAAACGCACATCTTCCTGTCGCAATATTGAAAGCATATTATATGATGTTACAGGTCGCGTAGACAAATATGGGAATCATTGTATATTGAAACCGGTACGGAGAGTTTGTGTACAATATTAATTGTTGACAAACGTGCAAAAATAACATATTTAAAGTTATGGAATACAGCAAAACTTGATGGGAGAAATAGAAAACTAATTATGAATAGTAAAACTTTGAGTTATGTCCATGATTGTGACGTTGATACAACTCACTTTGGCTCCAAATAGGTTTGTAGAGTCAATACTGTCGCTTGTGAGAGGTTGCAGTGAAGATTGCCATCATCACTACACCTGTTATGGTCCATACCACACTGAGCAATCTTGCTCCGATCGATTTAGGGGTCCTGTCCCCGTATCTGCGTATTAAATAAAATATATTTGATTAATCTTGCATGCAGTTGGTGGTGATTATATCTAAGAGTAAGACTGAAACTAAAGAAGCTTACCCTACTGTGGTCATGGTGACAAATTCCCCCAAATCCCTCCGGAAACCCTTTTTATGAACTGCGGTGGGAAATCGTCGGGATTGAAGTAACAGTCCGGGGGAAGATCATACATATATATATATATATATATATAGATAGATATAGATATATATAGAGATAGAGAGAGATAGAGAGAGAGAGAGAGAGAGAGAGAGAGAGAGATAGAGAGAGAGAGATCTATATAGATAGAGAGAGAGAGAGAGAGAGAGAGAGAGAGAGAGATATGTATGTAGAGAGATACATACATATAGATAGATCTCTCCATAGAGAGATAGAGACATAGAGAGATGAGAGAGAGAGAGAGGGAGAGGGGATAGAGGGAGAGAGATCTAAAAGACAGAGACAGAGAGAGATAAAGATAGAGAGAGAGAGACACATATCTATAGAGACAGACATCTAGATATAGAGAGATCTATAGATGGATATATATATATCCATATATATATCCATATACACACACATATATATATATATATATATATCTCTATATATATATATATATATATATATATATATATATATATATATATATATATATATATATATATATATATATATATATATATATATATATGAGTTAAGATAACTACACCATTCTTATCATGAGCATGGTTTGTCAGCAAACACGAGCCAATTGTAAAATGTGGCTCCTATCCACGAGGTCAATATAAAAAAAAATTTAATACCGAAAATATAATGAAAATGTGATAAATATTTGACGCATCCATTCAAGATTTTTTACAGCTAAGTAAACTCTCCTAAAATTCCATTAGCTAAAGTGCGCTACACTTAGCAATGCCATGCTATCGAATGCATTACGTTAATGTAGCTCTGTATCATAATCAATCATATAAATGTTAATGAACAATGTTTATGGCACATATAAAGCGATATATTACAAAAGTGCTCCCCAGCCACGGAATGGTCAGCTATTAGCAAAACCGTGTTATCACAAAAAAAATGTCAACATAATAAATAAAAGTAAAACATCCAATTGTGAAAAACAGACCCCCACACTCCAACCATGGGCCCAAGGATGCTGTAAACCATTGAGAAGCCTACCAGCGCCCAGATGAGGATTCCGGAAGCGACGCACAGGAGCAGCATCAGACTGAGGAGACCGACGCAACTAGTCATCGTTTCTCCTAAAGGGGATGACTCTTGGATGGCTTCCAATATTGCAATTCCTTAACAAATCAACCCGATAGAAAAAAAAGTTGTTATTGTTCGTCTCGACATCACATCTATTAATCGTGTTTCCTGAATGTCAATATTTGGCTGAGAACGTGTGAGCAATTTGCAAACTTAGATATGTGTAATTCTGAAGGCCTTGAAATCAGTACCAACACCATGAACATACCAAAATAATGACTAATGAATTATTATGATAAGCTGGCAAGTATCAAAGTGTCATCGGCGACCGCATGTCAATCAGTGAAGGAACAGCTGGAGGAACTCAATAAATTGTTTGATTACTGTTGTAAGTGGATTTATGAATCGCTCGAATTTGTGGTTGATATGTGAATTAACCTGTGAGTATACTATTGTTGGTATCAATTAATATCGACTTGCGTTGGGTGCCATTAAATGATATATTTACCGGTGACATGGTGAGCTGCAATAAAACAGCGCATGTAGGGGAACGAGCGTTCACGAATGACATGACAGCCCTCGGCTTACTGGGTGATGGGAACATTAACGCGCTGGTAATGGTAATATCAATGATACAGATAAAAGATGTTTTACTTTTGAATGTTGGCAATTTCAACTTTTAAAAGAATACTTTGAATAATGAGTTAAAAATGTAGTCTAGTGAACTCATCAGCGGGACAGAGATGGGATATGAGTTACGTTAATAATGATATCGTATATAGCTCTTATAGTGTATCAATAATATTCATATAATCCTCTATCATGCATGTTTAAATACCTTTTAATTACGTACAAACCTGGTGATTCGATAAATGGGATGAACGCATCATTATTTGTTGTCACGCGTTGGATCATCTGATCCAGACCGCTTGTTCTTATCACAGGAAGCAATATATCCTCAGAGTTCTCGTCGTGGAACTCCAACAAATCCCATGGGTTGTGTGCAGTTCTTACCTGCCTCAGTGTGATGGCGGATTTACAGCATGCAATTAGGGCCGTTTTGATGCTCCTCAGATATAGATCAATTTCACCAATTCCCTCAGTGGTCGACATGTTAAAATATGCGTAATTAAATGCGGTCCTTGAACACATATTGACGAAATCAGTCGTCGAACAAGTAGAAATTGAGTTTCCCCTGTCAAAACACCAATTCACGGATACACTGATCCCTGTGAAATATTGGGATGATATCTCTCAAAAGCCCTTGTCCCTGTCCCGTTTGGTATATTTTTCCGCGCTACTCTCTCTTGATGAATTCGCTGGCTTGCACGTATGATGCTCTAGGGACCACATGCAGAGAGCGGACGAGGCAGATATCGATTAAGGACAGTTGTTCAGGATATCAAACGTGAGGAATGTAGCACAACATTATGCATATGATTTCGTTAATGGACTCGCATTATTGGTAGGAATAAGATGGGCGAGGAGAGAAGTGATATTTGTGGGGTAGCGGCGTCGGTGAGGGTGGTATTGAGTGTGAAAAGTGGGAGGAAGTCAAGACGTAAAGGATGATGAATTAAAAAAGGGAGATAGAGAGAAACACAGAGTGAGAGAGAGAGAGCGAGAGAGAGAGAGGGGGTGATAGAGGAGAGAGAGAGAAACAGAGAGAGCAAAGCGAGCGAGACTATGATGGGAAGAGTTGCAGAGACAGAGACAGAGAGAGGTCAGAAACAGCTAGAAAAGAGTTACTAGGGTGCAAGAGAAGGAGAGAAGGAGAGGAGTGGTGGGGGGGGGTAAGTGAGTAAGTGAGCGGCTGGTTGAATGAGGGAGTGGTATAGCGAGTAAGTGAGGGAGAGAGAGAGAGGGAGGGGGTGAGAGTAGGTAAATGAATGAATGAATGAGTGAGTGAGAGAGATAGTAAGTGAGTAAGAGGGTGAGTGGGTGAGTTAGTGGGAGGAATAGCGAGTAAGTGGGAGAGAGAGAAAGAGGGGTAAGAGTAGGTGAATGAATGAATGAATGAATGAATGAGTGAGAAAGAGAGAGAATGAGTGGGTTAGTGAGTGAGAAATTGAGTGAGTTTGTGAGTGAGTGAGTGGGTGGAATAGTGAGTAAGTGGGAGAGAGAGAGGGGTGAGAGTAGGTGAATGAATGAATGAATAAATGAATGAATGAGAGAGAGAGAGAAAGTGAGTGAGTTTGTGAGTGAGAAATTAAGTGAGTGAGTGAGTGGGTGTAATAGCGAGTAAGTGAGAGGGAGAGAGAGAGAGAATGGCGAGAGTATGAATGAATGAATGAATAAATGAATAAATGAGAGAGAGAAAGTGAGTGAGTTTGTGAGTGAGAAATTGAGTGAGTGAATGAGTAAGTGGGTGGTTGAGTGGTTGAGTGGTTGAGTGAGTGAGTGAGTGAGTGAGTGAGTGAGTGAGTGAGTGAGTGAGTGAGTGAGTGAGTGAGTGAGTGAGTGAGTGAGTGAGTGAGAGGTAGAGGTGGGTTAGCACAGTAAGAGGTGATGGTGAAATATATACTGATGCAACTGAAGTGGCACCACCTACAACATACTGCGTCCAAACTAGGTTTAATGAAAGCTGAATAACATGGAATGTCTTGCGTAGTGTTGGTGAAGGTGAAGCAAATCGACTGTGTTGTCCTTCGCAGTTTACGTCTATGTTAATATCGTGACGATGATGGGTGCGGTTATTGCGACGACTAGAACCAAGTCATCAAATATCAATCAGCCATTTGATGCTAGACAAACAATAAATGGTGATGACTGTAGCACAGACGGTTTCAAACATTAGGGCTGGGTCACAAGCATAACAATCAATCTAACATGGCTGCGCCGGAATATTTATCGAAAATAGTTTGAGTCAGCACAATTCTGAAAAAAAACAATTATGCGTTCTTAGCATAATTATAATCAACTGGTAATTATTACCAATGCCATTTGAAAATCTCTAGTGAGACGTCATAGCGAAACTTAACATTATGAATGTTTTTATATCATAATGTTCTTCGATTTATCTCAATTTATCATAATGCTATCATTTTCCTCTTTTGCTTGTTAACTAACCCGCCATAAACTGGCTTTAATTTGTTTTCATTTGTGTTATTTGATTTTTTGTATAGAAGAATTTTACACCGGCAAAATTGCCCTGATACTCAGAAACACAACAGGGCTATGGAAATGAAATAACATAAACAATTAGACGAAAGAAGATTGCATATGGCCTTGAGGTAGCGACCCCGGGGGAGGCACTTGGCCTTATTCTGGATAGGGTTGTGCCGCGGGACCTCGAAAACCCGTACCCGTCGTACAAGGTCAAAATTTTCAAAAGCATACACCGTCGTACAAGGTATTATGCGAATGTATAACCCGTCGTACAAGGTGAAAATGGCAAAAAAGCATACCCCGTCATACAAGATATTATGCATTTGTATATGTCAACGATCGATAGGAAATATGTATATTCAACCCGTTATACAGGTGGGAAGAGAAAAACATACCCCGTCTTACAATACGAAGCCCCAAAAAACCCGTCGTACAGATTGAAGCTGAAATACATACTTCGTCGTACAAGTATGAGGCCCAATAAAACCCGTTGTACAAGTGCAGAGGTCGAAAAAACATACCCCGTCGCACGGCACATATATACTACCTCTATACACTTGAGTGCCCCCCCCCCGGGTGGGGTAGCGACCCACTAACTTAAAACGGACTGACCTACTGCTCGGCTGACCACCAATGGCCAGTATGTAGCGGGTGTTCGTGTTTCCTAAAATACTGCGTTACTCATTGGTAACGCACCTTAAATTATCTAAACATTCAATCAACCACATATTATGCCCCTGTGCGGGAAGCTTTCGTTTTTCTGGGTTTTCTTGACAAATTCGTATGATTCTTCGTTTAAACATTTGTATTTGAGATTTTCTTTCCAGCCCCATTCATAATAAGAATCAAATTAACATGTCATTGCATATATCTCTCGTGGGCATGGATGAGAATTGTTCATACATTTCAACACATAAGAAAAACTCTCATGTAATTCATTTCAAGGTGTCTCATTATACTTCCCGATTATTGCACATCAAATTAATGCCAAGAAGGGATAGTCGATCAACACTCATAGTTTCAGTTCAGAAAAGCATCTAAATACTTTCACGGATGACGCACGGTGCATATTGATGACAAGATGGGGCTGTGCAGATAGTCTCGTTTTTCGCGTGATGTATAATAAGGATAGATGGTGTTATCAGAGACGCTGTGATTGGCTGAAGTGAGAAAGCACATTTCGTCGCGTGTATGATTAGCCGCTGTGAATTCGGTATGAAAATAAATACTGTGCCCTTTCCTGCATCTGTCATGATAGGAATAACCCAACATCGTAAACTATTTAACAACATCTACGAGCCTTAATGATGGAATATAAACGCTGCTAATTCATAATTTTGCGAGCTTTCAACAAACATAGGAAATGTTACTTAAAGGTATTTAGTGATATTCTCTCGTGGGACCCGAAGTCTCGCACGTGCTCCAGTTACTGGCGATGTGGCCTCGACTATTTAGGGATCGCCTGCACATCGCAGGACAACTATGGACGATGTCAGATGGTTACTTTCGATCCATACGTCAGTTTTTGGTGAGGGGCAGTTGTGAGCTCACCCGGAATAAAATGTATACCGCCTGGGTTTGTTTGTTATTTATGTAATGAGTCACGTTCGGAGTGAATCCGAAACAGGGGACTGCATTGCCAAGTCCCCAGTGAAACACAATTCCACAATCATCGATCGCAAGCAGTTGCCGGTAAGTTGTGAACTTGTCACCCACTTGAATGAAAGTTATGTTCTTACGATATATATATATATATATATATATATATATATATATATATATATATATATATATATATATATATATATATATATATATATACATATATATATATATATATATATATGTGTGTATATATATATACATATATATATATATATATATATATCTATATATAGTCTATATATACATTTATATATATACATATGTTATATACATGTGTGCATATATATATATGCATATATATGCATATATATATATATATATATATATATGTGTGTGTGTGTTTGTGTGTGTATAACATCATAGAATTGTGTGTTTTTTAATCTTAATGACATTATTAACATCTAATTGAGGGTCAGAAGAATCTACTCAGTCTATAAAGTAAGGGGTAAGCCACAAGTAACAGAATTGAGGATTCTTCTTTGTTTTTGTTTTTGAGAACTCACTGTAAGTTTAATCTTGCTGTGTGTTGCTTAATTTTACACTTGTGAAATTCTGCAAAGCAGTGGACATTTACAGATTGGAGATGACCACTTATTCAGGGACAATTTGCAAGTCCCATTTTAATATTTTTGAAATGCAATAGACATTGGCTCTGGTGATTATGTACCACTGCAGCTCAGAGTGGCTGAATTCTTTAAACTGGGGACCTCGTAGAAATAACTGAGAGCTAGGCACGTGGGAATATTTCCAAAAAGGAAAATAACTCGTGTGGTTATCAGCTGTTTCAGGATGAACACACAGGTTTCAAATATGCATATAAAGAGGAATACTATAAATTGTTAATACATTTCTGGGCCTGCACCATATTCAGAGTGTAATGACTGCTGTGACTTTGCATCAGATAATTTTTGATGTAAGCAAATGTGTAGCATACCAGTCACCCAATTCCTTCCCAGAAAATATTATTTTAATTTCCATCTTATAATGCAAATAAGATGTGTGATATTACTTATGCAATACTGTCTGGCAGGAGTATTCAGGTGGCCCACAGAAATGGTTACAGATGCCACCTAGGAAATGCTTCACAAGGCTCAAAACTTACCCCCTCCCTTTGCCAGCATGGGCAGATTCAAGGGATGCTAGGGGTAAAATAACATGACACAGAGAAAAATGTGCTGTTTTAGTCCAGTCAAATGCACATTGTGACCTGATTTTTCAAAAAAAATCTTATGTTAAGAGTGGGGCATCTCCCTCCAAGTAACCATTAACATCATTCAAAGCTTTGAGCCTCGCACATTGTCTTCGATGATGTGGATTACTGTCCAGTACTTGATCCGCCTCATGGTGGTTGTTAAATATTGTCCTGGATCGAATCCATTAGATTCAGCAGCTGAGGTGTGGACACTCCCAAGACTGCTGACTTATCAATGGCTTGGGCCTGCAACAGTAATATTTGATGAAAGATGTATTGATAGGTATATGTTTTCCGTAGGTGCGATAATCTCGGCCTGACAGATATAATGTGACAGAAATAAGTGGTCCAACTTTAAGCTGAATCACACAATATTAAGTTTTAGCCTGCTTCATGACAGATCAATGAACATAAACTTAGTTAAAAGTCAGAGAGTAAGGAGAGCTGGAGTAACCCAAGTTGAGTGTCAAGGGCTGATCTATGGTCTACTGTACCACTATCCACCCGCCTCTCTCACTTAAGTGGGAAATCCACAGGGTGGGTGGTTCCTGCCAGAAAAGTTCTTCAAATCCTTAAATCTCAAATTCAACTCTTTTATCTGTTTTCAGTCGTGATATTGTTATTTTTGTTTGTGTAAATATGGTGATTAATATGTCAGATGTGGCGTTGTTAAAGTGGGACCAGTGAAATACATTCAGGGACAATGGATTTTGGGGGTACCTGCCCAGCACAAGTGCAACCAAAAGTTTCAGCTGTTTCACAATTTTTTATGGCGATTTTGCATTACTCCTGACCTTGTGTGAAGAATAGAAAGAGGAGTGTACTAATGACATGTTGTATTACTTGGAGGGACTACTCTTCTGCCGAGTTGAAGGCAGATTTAGCATTCTTGCTTGTTGATTTTATATCAATTTATCAATTGATAAAAAGACTGAATATCAAAGAACTCAGTTCTGTTATAGTTGGGAATAATTTTCAAACAATTACCATTGAAATTTAATGTTTCTGAGAAGAGTGGTAGTCAATGTCCATTTCATTATGTTTTAAGTGTTCTTTTGGCAACTGTGTTGGTCACATTGTGTGTATTGTATGACATGTGTATTTTAAGGAAATGCACCTGCAAGATGCTTCTTTGGTGTATTCCTTCAGATCCATGTAGATGTGTGGATAGGCTATTTGGCAAGAGTGAGTTTTAGCATTTTCTGACAGTGTTTATAAGCTTCCAAGTAATTTCCTTATGTGTTTTTTGTTACTTTACAGCTCTCTGGATATTGCCCCTTACATAAACACACATACATCCATAACATCTAGCTCATCTGGCATCACCCTCAGCCTCCTGCCTCTGGTACCTTCTCTTTCATCAAGAGTTCAGGAGTATATGCATATATATATATATATATATATATATATATATATATATATATATATATATATATAGAGATACTTATATATATATAGAGATATATATATATATATAGAATATATATATATATATATATATATATATATATATATATATATATATATATATATATATATATATATATATATATATATATATATATATATATATATATATATATGCTTTAAGTGAAGGTTTATAACAATAAGTGACCAACATGATAATGCCAAAGGTGTGTTGGGAGGCTGAGAGGAGCAGTGGTAGCTCATATGTGAAGGTATGCATGGTAAACAGGTAGATGTAGGCCGTCTATGTAAGGATTATATATACTGTGACCGTGGCTGTCATAAGATACCCGGCATTTGTGCTGTACAAATGGCGTGGTGTTAAGATCAGTTGGGTATAGGGGCGTGGAAGCCAGCCGGGGTCTTTGCACTGGAGTGTATTGCGTGGCATTCCTGAAGCACACCTTGGCCTCGGTATCAAACCAACACCTCCACTTCCCCCACCCCATCAATGAGCCCATCCTTCCTCCTCTAGCCATCATGATGGCGTGTCAGAATGGCTGACCTCGGCAGAATCTCTAGTGCGAGTACCCTACCTCCATTCATCGCCTGCGCCATCATCATCATCATCATCATCATCATCATCATCATCATCATCATCATCATCATCATCATCATCTCATCACTATCATCGTCCCTATCACCATCGATGGCGTATCTCTGTCAGCAGCCGCAACCCACGAGTAGATTGACTTAATGAAGTACCGGGCAAGTTTGGCAGCCAGCCTGGAATTCTTTGTGGTTGGCCTGCTGCTGCTGCTGGCGGTGGAGGTGATGGGTGATGAACGGACGGTGTTATGGCGTACTAAGATATCCCCTTGATGTTTCAACGCGGATATTGATGATTTTGCTTGTCGCTGTAAAGTGAACACTATTATGAGTTATTATGTCAGGTCCCTAGTACGTATATATCTACCTGCTAACAAAATATAACATATCATTTTGATGCTACCAAACTCGTCAATAGGTCAGTAACGTGGTTACGCCCTAAACGTCTGATTTATAAGATGACGTCAATAAAAACACAAATGAAGGTCTGGAGTGTCTTCAATGGACAAGACCACTGTTGGGTATGATGATGTAATGTCAATGACAAGAAGTAAACACTACGAGTACAATTGTAATTATTCTTTCCATCGGCCGGCACCAGCTATATTGGGCCTATCACCAAGTCCATGTGAGTGGGTCCTTATCGATCTACTTAAATGTTACCATGGAATGAGTTGTCATGGAGTCGTCTGAGGGTGTGTGAGCTGGGAGATGTGGGGAGCATGGTGAGCGGGGTGGTGGTGTTGGTGTTGAAGTGGGTAACTGCGTGATACCCATCTGGACACTATCAAGTAGGCACTGAAATATATAGCAATAGGCCGCATTGCTTCCATCATAGGGTATCTATGCTGTTCTCATGTAATGAAGTCAGCTTTGTTGTGAGTTGGAGGTACAAGTGTCTTTAAAGTAGACGTAGTCTTCGTTTTCTTAATTCATTTTGGTATCTTAGGAATGAATAGTATCCCCAAAAACCTTCGAATATTAGATGGTATCTATTTTTCCTTATTAGAGATGATCTCTTTCAATGACATTATCTCTCTATGTTTATGTTTTGATTACCTCTATGTGGTTTGTCTGTCAATGAGCGGGGCACGTGTTGATGGTTGCTAATTATAGCTAATGATGGTCATGTATTGAACGCGACCTCGTTTCTCAGTTAGCTGTGGGAAGGCTTTAAGCTGTGTATGTATTAAGAGCTCTGAGACTTGTAATCGTGTACATTTTCATGACCCTCCACGCTCGAGTGTTAAGCCTAGCGTATCATAACACACTGCCTCTTCCCTTTGCCACTCCAGGCCTCCAGAGATATGCGTTTTTATAAGGGCGGCCTGGTGTGTTTTATCAGCTAGCTTCCCTCGACCTGTTCAAGTTTATCTCCGCTGGGAAATGTCAGGTGTAACAGAATTAGACTCACCTGTGAATGTAATCATGCTGGCAGGTGAGGTTAGATGGGTTGGGAGTCGTGCGTGGGGGATGGGGGTGCGATATTGGGTTAGGGCGGGGGTGGTTTTGTTTGAGTGAGGTTGGGACGTCTAGTCGGTGGCGTGAAGAAGAAGAAGAAGAAAATTTATTCGGTGAAGAGAGCTAAGTTTTGATGATATCGCTTACTGGCGACTGAACTTGCTCCCTGGGCCCCTATGTATTCCACACACCAGCTACAGACTGATTGATGGATGGGTAGATGGATGGATGTATGGACGGGTGGGTGTTTTTTAAAGGAATAACTTGTTGTGATCTATCAATTTGAGGGTCCGTTGAAAGGCGCCTGTATGTTTATGTACGTGTACGTGTACACTGATGACTGAGGTCGTGCCCGATCGCTAGGGCGAGTGCTACATACGAATTACGACCTGCCAGTTCTATTGGCATTCCTTCGGCATAGCTTAGCATCGGCTGTAATTTGTGTTACCACGGGGTAATAATATATGCTTCTGAAGCTTAGACCGCGTAATTGTATCGTTTTACATAACTCGTTGGCTGTACATCAAATCACCGATAACTGAGCCATAACCTGATAACTCGAATAGTCGAATAATCACCCTGCGTCTCTTAACCAGTGTGCAATGCAGCCAGCATTATCCTAGTGGGCACCTCTATATAACGAACACTTTCGTATTACGGACTTCATTGTTCTACTTATGCAAGCGAATGACTCAAAGTTCCACTGCCGTTAACGGACACCTGTTCTGTCCTTTGATTATTCGTTAATGTCAAGGTCAATCATTTCTTATCCTACACCACCGTTATGTGCCAGTATTACTCGTAACTACGCCATTATTGGCGGCAGTCGCTGAGGTTTATCGCGACGGTCAATACACTCTCCCACACCCGCGTCGCATGTCGCGATAGTAAACCTCAGCGGTATAGTTTCTGATAGGCGGGTATCATAGTTATATCTTGCCCCGTTCTGTGTACAATCACATCACCGAATGCTTTTACTTGGATATCGAAACCCACTTAGGTCTTCCACCAGTAGACACCTCACCCCCGCCCCTCCCCCCTTTTTTTCCTTGGGATATTTCCTATTCTAACTCTTCTCCCTCCCTACCGCGCATTAGGCATTACCAGCACCTCCACCCCCTCTACGCCCATTAAACCCCCCTCCCGTTGTGACTGTGTCGTCGCTTCGCGCTGCCGTCACCGCGCTATGTTTGCCCCGCTCGTCCTCGTCGCCTTATCAGAGCGGGCCACTCTAACGCCTGACCCATGGCTGAGTTTTTTAAAGCAGCGCGTGTCGCGTCTGATCCATCCCGAGAAGTCAGGTCGTGTTTGAGCTGACGTGATTCCACGGTTGTGGTGGTTGTGTCGAGGCAGTCGTTATTGGGACGTGGGCCAGAGATCGCCCCAGGAGGTCAGGGTCGTTCAATGACATCTCCAGACACGAGTTTAGCGGATCGGCTTACCCAATCTGGCCTCGTTACAGTCACGCGCGAGCTGTGCAGTAGACGACTGGACAGGACACCCAAGAGTTTAAAGCTACGCTAAGAATGTTAACTCAACCTCCGTCTGAGAAAATATGGCGGTACATGCGAGCCGCGTATAGCGTCTCTTAAAACCACGTCGAATTCTCTGATTAATTCGACTCGACCAATCAGATTACTCAAGATCTTTCTCAGACGCCGAGCCCCGAGCGTTGGATCGACAGTCCCATGTGGTTTTGTTGATTTCATGGTATCGTCGCCTGATCACGGCTTGTATTTCATGTAATTACATAATCTCCACACAGCTTGACCGAGTGAACACTCATCGTAGCGATAATCTATTTGAGGACACGGTGTGTGACAGGTTGTTGACGTAGACCGTTATGATCCTACCGTCAAGTTCGCATACGTTATGGTTTATGTTGTCTGTAGCTTACGGGATGTGGTGTGTGTGAGGGTGGGGGGTGGGGGGTGTTGTTGGGAGGTGATGGAGGGTGGGGGAGTTGGGTTGAGGTTACTGGGGCTGTGAACACTGCGCCCCCCCCCCCAGCTATCCAGCATATAGAAAGCTTACAAATAAAGGACATATTCAGCCAGGGGTAGAAATAAGCCAACTTGGTCTTAGGGGTACTTGAGCCACGATGGAACAAACTCTAAGGGCTCCAGCCAAATTAGAAAAAAATATGATCTGAAACTGATATATTTTCGATTTCAGCATCTGCTGGTCAGTGACTAATGCTTTAGTGATCATGTTATTGGCTCAACAAGCAGAGTATATCTCCTGTTATGTCATAAGTCTGATATGTCATTGAATGATAACCAAATTATGTCATGTTTCCATTCCATCGTCTTGTATTCCATACGATTTCTGTCATGCAGTGTTTTCTTTGATCACTTAAGCTTCCACCTCAGACTCCACCATAATTGAACCCTATGCTGTAAACCCCGGAAAACAAGGGGTGTAGACAACTCTCTTGCTTGAAGAACTTGAACATTGATTTCCCAGATTGTCCCTTACTTTCAAAACCTTCTACCTCATTGTTTATGATTTCTTTGTGTAAATACGGGTTTTTATATTGAAGCATTTTATTGATTGAAACGGTGTCAGTAATAAGGAATGAGACGGGTGCACTCAAAACACTTGTTTTCTCTCCTCTTGATTGCTGAAAGGTTTGCTTTAATTTATTTTGTATCGATTTGTGGGTCTTATCAAACTGATAAGCAACACGCAGCAGTGAACCTCATCATATGTAAAAGCATGTATTAGCATATGAGGTACATGTCATGGCCAACAAATGACATTGAGCTTACCACTGGTCTTCAGACAACCTCAGTCAACAGTGCAACACAAAACACCTTGAGACATAAGCAATAAACAGGTATCGAAGAATAGAGTTGTAAAAATTGTTTACTACCTTGTAATGTTGCAGTCTCGTTTCATTTACACTTCAAGCAAACAAAACCTGTGACAACAGGCAAATTTATATTTGTATACCTGACCAACTTTGTACATGCATCTGATAAACACAAAGTAAAGCATGATACTTTGACAACTGTCCCATTGCTACAATAGAACTTTTTAGCAATGGCTGAACATTTGGAACTGAAAATGTGCTTAAAATCAATGGCTTTACATTGGACCTGTCTCAGGTGCAGGGGTTTGCCTGTGTCACATCTAGTTTTGTGGCAAGTAGGAAATAGCACACAAAGGGCAATGTTACAGTCGAATACCAAATGCATTCATTTTAGTCTCATTCAGCTGTTTGGTTGTGATTTCAGAATTATGCTAAAGATACCCTGAAGCAAGTTCTTGGCTGGTATGGTCTACAGGAAGGATGCGGGGGTGCGAGCAGCAAAGAGGAGGACTCTAGTGACAAAGTCCCGTCTGCTGATGTCACCACTGAGAGCCAGCAGCAGGTCCAGTCGTGTGTGACAGGCAGGACAGATGACTCAGCTGCCACCACTCCTTCTTCCTGTAGCTCTGTGTCAGTGGAAGATGAACACCACCCTCCATCAAAGGTGCCACTGTGCTCCATTGTTTTCTTCAAACCACTCAACTCCAGAGCCCCTTAGGTCAATTTGTTTCGTACGCTAACTGACTGTGTTTTATACACCTTTCTCTGCCCATCTTGCTCCACCATTTTTCTCCTTCCACTAAGCACCTACTCCTTTTTTCTTCCCCTGTTGCTCCACCAAATAAGCATGTTCATTTAGCTCCTCCAAAATAGCCTTGCCCATTTTGCTCCACCCTTTAAGCTCCACCCAATTGAACCTGCCTATTTAGCCCCACCCACTAAGTTCTGACCACTTAGCTCCGTCTATGTTGCTTCATTCTCATTGCCCTGCAAGTTATTCATCTCATAATTTTTTTGTTTCTCACATACCCTCTAAGAAAAAGTATGTGAAAATATGAACTCATGCAACATTCATTGAAAATGCTGCCTGCTACAAAGCTCAATTTATTTCATACACAGGCTGATGTTGTCTGCCTGAGTCCCAAGTCATCCAGCGCATTAGCCAGAGAAACCACGCCAGACACCCCGCTTGATCTCACTAGTGGCAGTGGACTCAATGCGGTGCCACCTGGCGGGGAGGCAGGTCTCTCTACAGTACCAGGTGAGTCGATATTTGTATTAGTGAAGTTATTCTAGTGTTTCAAACCCTTAATATTAGGTCATTCCTCATCAGAGCAATACCTACTGTCTGCTGCAGGTGGGAGTCGTCGACTTGTGGGGATGCGCTTCCTTTTCCCCCCGCTACCAGAAGAGATGTCCCTGCTCGACAAAGCCCGCATCTGGGTTGCTCGTCATGAACACAAGTACTTTGTGGGCTGGAGCCGGGAGCAGCTTGAGTATGTGGACCCCCTGCTGAGACCCATTTCTGTTATCTCACCCGCCGCATACAAGCTCAATATGAACAGGTGAGAAGGGGTGTCAACAGGTGTGATGTGATGGACGCCTCGTAGATGATGGGGGGTGATATTAATTAGGGAGCTGTGAACACATGAAAGGGAACAGATGGCAGGTGGATTAAGGTCAGTGTGGCCAAAGGTTGATGGTAACAGGTAGATATATATATATATATATATATATATATATATATATATATATATATATATATATATATATATATATATATATATATATATATATATATATATCAGTGTTAAAAATTCGTGAAAAAAAGTTGCCGGACCTCAGGGCACGGAACTTTCCAAAGTTACCAGTCCTGACCCCAATTTGTTGGACCTGAACTTTTTTTACTGTACACATTATATATATATATATATATATATATATATATATATATATATATATATATATATATATATATATATATATATATATATATATATATATATGTATACATATGTTTATATGTATATATACATATATATACATATATATACATATATATACATATATATATATACATATATATATATATATATATATATATATATATATATATATATATATATATATATATATATATATATATAAAGTTTCTGGGCTTTTTTTCCGTTCCTTTCTATAGCAACCTAGTTGTTTGGCTAATGACATTTTGTTGGTTTCAATTTACAAGAGCAATGTTCTCAATGATAGATTGAGATGGAAGCAGCTAATTGTGCTGCTCAGTGGGTCAAACGATGTAAAATGTATTGCAGACTGGGCTTATGGTGAATAATCAATCAATACTTACCTAGACAACATCGTTGATGCTTTTCGCACGTGCAGCAAATGGCGCCGGTTCACGTTGTGACACCTAGCGAGTACTTATGAAAAAGGTTTTTTTGCGTGTTCGGTCGCGTTCGAATATTTTCGCTACAGATTGCCACAAAGCATTTGACTGGGACCCTGCTGTCAGTTCTGACGAAACGGTGAAGAATTCAGCAAACAGATAATTGCCTGTTTTCGGGTGTTTCCATGGTGAATCGGGTCGCTCGTATGTTGACAACTTGGTAGACTCGAAGCGGTCGTATCAACAAATTCAAATGTTTGTTTTTTTGGTATTAAATGCAAATCTAAGGCACTGAAAAGATGTCAGACACACGGGCGGGGAAGGTAATTGATTTGTACGCCCGGAGCAAAACTTGTCTTACGGGCGGACGTCTATTTTATACGCTGTATATATATGTATATATATGTATATATATATATATATATATATATATATATATATATATATATATATATATATATATATATATATATATATATATATATATATATATTAGGGACTGGTGCAAGGTTGATGGGGACAGGATAGTGGTTGATGGTAGCTGATGTGATGTTGATGGGATGGATGGGAATTTGATTGTGAGGTCTGAGGTTGATGGGGCAGGCGAGTTGATTGGATTGGTAGGAATTTGATGAAAACAGATGGGAAGTTAATTGGGTGAGTGATTGCATTGAGTCTAAACCAGTCTCACGTATCCCATTGTTTGTGAACTAGGAGCGAGTACTGTAGAAATGTGAAGCTCAAGTACTGCTTGGAGTCAGACGCGTCCTGGGCTCAGGAGTTCCGCCTCAAACTTAGCAAGCCTCCATCAGAAGGAGGCTTCACTGGTAACTCGATAAAGCACCAAATTCATGAAAGTTTGTGATAACAAAGAGCTTGTTTCTTTGCTAAGAGGGTTCACTCATGGAAATTTTGAGGCGCGGTCGCCTAACAAATAAGATGACTCCATTACTTATACATAAACAACCATGTGATGTGATTTGCTGTTAGTGTCGACGTCTTTCACAAACCCTCTTTGCGTAGCTGTAAGCTCTTTGGTGATATTCTGTGAATATATCTGTTATCAGTTGTGTATAGCAAACCAAAGAAGTAAGTTATTTGTCAGACTTTGATATTAGTATCTATCATTATTCTTGATGCAAATTTAATGGTTTTGGATTTGTTGTCAATGTGTAGTTGATTTCAATGTAGTAAATTTTGTTGTTTAAAATGTTTAGGTAGATAATTTATAAATGGTGTCTGGATCTTTTCTTCCAACATATACTGAATTTAGCGCCTTTTTTGTGTCAACAGGCTTGTGTCAAGCCAAGATTGCAGCGGCAGAGTTATGGCGCAAGTACAGTGAAAACTATCGCAGCCACCAAGCACGATATCCCAACCCCAAATCCAAGTACAAGTCTCGTTGGATGTCTTCAAAGATGGCAGCTGCCTCAGGAGGGAAGAGAGAGGTGGAAGAGGGGAGGCCAGATGAAGAGAGAGATGGTGACGAGAAGAAACGTCGGTTGACTGAGGGCGTCAACGATGACGATTACGAGGAGGTGGATATATATGGAATGGATGACTCTCGAAGTGCACGAGATGTGGATCAGGAGGAAGGTGATGAGGGGAATTTGGATTCTTCAGTTGGGAGTAATCTAGGTGGGGCTGCTGAGAGCGTTGACGGGGAGGGCTCATTATCTGGAGTCAGTGTGCAGCGAGGTGGAAACGATGTTCATTCTTCCAGGCAGAAAACAGCATGGAAATCCAACGAGGGGGGAGCAGCTGAACCGTACACAGGGGGTGTGGGTGGATTACCAGAATTATTCAGGGAAACTAACAATAACAAAACGATACCAGCAGAATGTGACGCTGTGTGTCAGGACGTGAAACCAGCCATGGATATATCGTCTCGATCCCTGGAAAACCTTGCCATTACTCAGGCTGGCTGTTTCCCCGGACTCCTCTATTACAACATGGCCTTGCCACTGTACCAGCGATCTCTACAGCAACTGGCATCAGTTCCCATGGCAACCTCCTCCGCAGCCTCTAAAGAAAGTGTGTCTCGCCAGTCTTCCCCCACACCCTCAGATTCTCAATCCTGCAACAAGTCCACCCCTTCCCCTTCCATGTCTATTGGAAGCACTAAGTGTAGTTCCAACAACCTAGGAGGCCTTGTGGATAAACAACAGGAATATAAGCGTTCTGAGCGAGGACTTTCTTTCCTCTTCCCCAGTCTTTCAGACCATAACTTGACTCTCATGGACAAAGTCCACATCACAGTTCTGCGTCACAAAAACAACTATTTCCTTGGATGGAGCGAGGAGGAATTGGCTAAAGTGGACCCAATTGTGCGACCCAAAATGCTTGTAAGTCAGGAGATCTATAAGGAATATTGTCACCGTAATGCCATGAAGTATGACTCTAACTTGCAGTTTGCCATCGAATCCCAGGAGCAATGGGCTAAAGAATTTCTCACAAAGTTGATGAAACCGCCTAGTGAGGGTGGATTCTCAAGTCTTTGTGAGGTCAAACTAGAGGCTGGCAGGTTGTGGAGAGAGTATTCTGGCAAATACCGTATGCACAACATTGTCAAATGGCAGATGGACTTGAACACTTCTTCGTCTTCAACCCCTGCTGCGTCTGTTCCCCCAAACGTGATAATAAAACAAGAGGCCCCTGATGATGCTTCCCTGTCTGCCCCATCCCTGCCTGGCAAACATGCGACTTCCACCACGAGTTGTAGTTTAGACTTAGCGCCACTGCTTCGAGCTTCAGACAATTATACAAACATATCACCTAACCTTAAAGAGGAGTCTTCCCTCTCCAAATCCCCATCTAGTGCCTCTTTGACCCTCCCTGAAGGTGGCCAGAATCACATCAACGACGCCACCACTCCAAGATCTGAGTCCATATCAGGACCCAAAGGGGCTAACTACCCCCAATCATTGTTTATACCTCTTCCCCATGACATGCCTGCTGCCGATCAACTCTTTGTTTGGCTCGAGAGGCATCGTCAGAATTACTACCTGGGATTCACGTCTGAGGAGCTGTCAAGACTGAATCCATATTTACGACCTCAGTTTGTGGTTAATCAGGAGACATTCAAGCGGTGTATTCCAGAGAGCATGGTCGATGTGTTGAATAAGATTGAGCTGATCATGGGGTCGCTTCAACCGTGGGCCCAACATTTCCGGGACAGGTTGTGCCAGTCTGCGATTGATGGAGGGTTTTCATCATTTGAGGAAGCTCTGACGGAGGCTGTGGTCTCCTGGCACGCCCACAGTGAGACGGTAAAAACAGAGGGTAGGTCTGCTGGTGGTGGTGAGGGGGTTGGGTTGTACCATCCAACACCCGTTATTCACCCTCAGAAAGACGTGCTGTATAACAACTGGTTGAGTCAACAACAACAAAGCAACAAGCTCCCTCAACAAAACCACAGCAACGAAAGCCAGTCCAAACCTTCAGACCCTTCTGAATCTAGCGCAGCGATTGTTATCCCAGCAACCACTGTCAATGGCAAAGGAACTCATGGATCCCCGACTGGCAACAGCAGTAGCACCTGCAAGGACCCAACTGCTCCGTCTAAAACTGTCATGGCCACCTCTTTGTTGAGCCTCACTTCGTCCTCCGATCTCAGTCTGGACTTGTGGGGTTTGCGCAGACGCATGGTAGAGGTGTGTAAGGATGACCCCCAGCAAAGCTGGTGCGACCGCCTCACCTCCTTCCTCCCCACCCTGCGCCGTCACCTGGGAATAGATTATCAAGTCCCAGACTCGACAAATGGATGCGTGGTGGACTTAGTCCTCTCTCTGCTCCAGAATCATCTTGATTCTAAGCTCAAGCAATCATGAGGTTGAATACGTTATGAATTAATTTATTGTTATATTTATTTATTAGGCTTTCTTTTGGCTTTGCTGTTGATTTGACTTGTTTTATTTGCTTCTTTTTTGGATGATTTTCATTCAGTAATTGTTGGTTTTAGCTTTGAGCTTTGTGTATCAGTTTAAGATCCGCAGATGGAGACATGAGGTTTGCCTTGTGCCCATAATGGCATCTTTATGTCAGCCAATCACAACCAAGGTCAAGGAGTGCATAGTCATACGACCTTTGTCAGAGGTCAGAGTAAATCAGAGCTACAATGTTAGCGTTTGTTGATATTTTATGATGCAGTGAAAACCTGGCTTTTACACTCGATGGACTTGGTATATGTTTGTCAGCAACACTCGGTAACCCTTGTTACAGTGACAAAGTTGAAATGCCAGTTTGTAGTGGTAGGGATATGTTGTCCTAAACTGGTTTTGCTGCATATTATTAAAAGCTCAAATTGGATCGACAGGATTTATTTTAAGAGAAATATTAGTCATTAAGATTAAGCTGTTTGTGTTCTACTTGTAAGTTATTTTTTTCAATATGAAGTGCCATGATGATATAGCCTTACAATCTGCTTCACTACAACTTAATAACAAATATCACTTGTTCATTAAAGTGACTTATTTATTAATTACGTTTCATTCAATTATCAGGAACTGGATGTAATTCAAGCAACAGAAGACAGGGCTCTGACAAGCTATGTTAACACTATGACTGCTTATGTTATTTGCAAAGCATGTGAAATATGTCCCCAAATGTAGGTAGCCAAGCTGATTACCAGTATTTGGATATTGATAAGTGCCTGTTGTAGAACACTTGGGCTTCTGGTGGGATATCTAACATCACCACCAAGGACTGTTTTTTTGTTTGCACACTACACACGGCAGATATGTGTTTGCATCCCATATTTAATTACAAAAAAAAGGATTGTTGTTGTATTACATCTAACTGCTCGGTTTATTTGGTTGCTATTTACACTGGTTGAAGCATGTTTTTTGACTGTGATAACAGAACGCCATGGTTTTTAGATGTAATTTTACCCTGTGGTCAAGTTGTACATAAAACAAATCCTTATTGTGTTTGGCCTGAGTTTTACACTTGAATTGTGTGTTGTCCACTGGCAGTTAAACTGCACTTCATTTCTCAGTTTGTGATGACTCTGATTCCATTGTTAGATATTGTAATGACCTAAATCATTGCAATTGTTTTTTCATCATCAACCTTATTAAGGAGGTTATTCTGGATGAGTTGATGTTAATGTTACTTTTTGGTTTATTTGGATATTAACACCACCCTGAGGTAGGCCCTTGGTAAGAGAAGGGATATTTGACAAGGCCTAAGAAAGAGCTGATTTTTTGGGCCTAATGCTATTGAATTCTACAGCGAAATTCAGGTTGAAATTTTCGTTCTTGGTAAAATACTTTCTGACTTTGAATTTCTCTCTTTGGGTTGTTGGTTTAGATCTAGAGGGTAACATCTTGTTATGGGCCATATAATAACCTGCTATGGCTACTGGGCTGTGTTGTTGCATTGTCTTTCCACACATTGACTGTTGTATGGGCATTTTAGTGCCAGGATCAGTGTTGACTCTGCAAACTATATCAGGTTTGTATCGGCTTTCAAGCAGGGTTCATTTAATTCAGTGATAACCGATTAGTGCTTTCCCCAGATGTTGGTTGTGTCTCAGCAATATGTCTTTAACCTGAATCCATGAAAAAGTACTATCATTACGTGTGAGTATTGAATCAATTGTTTTATGTTATTTTTGCTCCAAAACCCTGTCAGACGGGACTATCGTAACAAGACCAGTTTTCTATCAGATTTGTAAGTAAATTGATTGTAAAATTTGGGGTATGTTCCACTTAAATATGACAAGTCTGTGTGGTAATTAAGCATTAAAGAGTCACAACTCTTGATTTGTTATGGCCAGAATGCTTTAAAAGCTGTGATGGTTTGAATTTTGTATTGTTCATTGACTTCAATGTTTAGTCCGTGTCACCTCATGAATAATTCCAATACTCATCCCTCACCCACTGAATTTGACAATGATTAAAAAGCTTGTTTTAAGCACCCACTAAGCACTCATGGAGAATGCATGTACTCGAGTGATGTTATCAATAATTATGGAGAGTAGTTGTTTGTCTGTCTGTTTGTCTGTGGGTCATATTTCAACCAGGGATGAGAGCTATTGTAGTCTATGTGAAGTATTAATGACAACTTAGTGCCAAAGAATTCAACTCCAAAGAAACATCTAATAATGACGTTGAACTTGCCTGCTTGAGTCTTATTGAGTTTTGTCAGTTTATTCTTGGTGCAGCTTCTATGCAGTGTGTTGATAAAGACCTTTCAATAAATATGGTTTCCTATTGTGAGCCATATTCACGTACCTGATGGTCTCCTGTTATTTTTTCCCCGTACTACAGATTAATATTTATGAACAAAAGAGAAAATAGCAACTCTAGATATAATGTGGTTAATTGAGAATACAATGGATTTATGCAGCGTTTGATACAGACTCGTTTCAGTACTGGCAGCCAGTATTATATTTTGTCATTTAGTCAATTCTGTTGCAGTCCTGATGACTTATTAATTGTCAAAAAATACTACAGACTGACAAATGGCATTATTAGTGTATGTGGACCATAACGTGAACACTAACCACCTGCTCTCCTGTTAGATGATTACCTATTGCCAGTATGGATTGGTCACCATGGTAACAGCTGTATGAAACCAAACGCCATTCATATGTTGCAACATGGTAAATACCGTAGTTAAATCATTGATGTGAATTGTTGGGTCAATCATTGACGAGGTGTAACCCCCGGGGTGTAACCATAGGTAAATAGAACAGCTTTTCCGTGATATATGACATTATATATATGCTGCAATTAGAACGTAAAGTTTAATTTATTAGAACCTGTTTAAATAACCGCATTATTCAGTTATTGCGAGCAATACAACTGCATCTTTTAAGAAAACATCTTTAAGACCGCGCTTGTTAAATCATTAACGTGATGATACAAAGAGTTTCTTGGAATTGTCACGTTATGATTATACTCTATTCTCCAACTCAAGGCGAAATGGTCAATGTGCGGGGTTAGCGTAGTCAAGGTTCCCTAGCCTGATGGCTGCGGGCGCTGTTTACATGTTACTGATGTTCATTAGTCTCGCCTTCAGGTCTAGGGTACCATAATATCTTGAACTGGACAGGCATCCCAGATTTGGGATGCTCCAATCACAAGCCGTGTCTCTCGGTCACTCTCGGTTACCTTTGAGTCGTTGTCCCTCATTGGTCAGTTCTACAATTTCCGAAGAAGTTGTCCAACCGGCCGAGTGATTTTTATGAGCCGGGCACACATTCTACAACACTCCGATTTGTTGTTTCACGCTGAGTGGCACCGTTAATCACACAGTCGGCGAGAGAAGCAGACACACAACTGGTTCTTTTTAACTTACTATCAAGTACACATACTATCGTGCAGCTAAGCGATTAAAGCGCTTGTTGTGGTGCCAATTTGAACTTTTGAGACGTCCCATAATTCCAGAACACATTCAATGTGTTCTCATTGGCAGCAGAACACTACAATGTCCAGACGTCACATAGAACCGAGGGTGCGTATCACAAGCCAGTTCCATGAGCCAGACACGTGCAATTGAGGTCAATCCGGGTCACAACCTTTGCGTTGATTGGTCACGAAGATTAACGAACGTGTCTAATGAATATTCGGACGCGCCACTTTTGGAGCTGGTCGTGTCGTAGACTCAAGGGCGAGAAGCATAGCGGAACCCCTGGAGTCTGGGACGCAGACTAGGGTTAGCGTGTCGTGAGCCACAGTCACAAGGGCAACTTAACCGAGCAACGATG
Source organism: Urechis unicinctus (assembly GCA_034190875.2). Lineage (NCBI taxonomy): Eukaryota > Metazoa > Annelida > Polychaeta > Xenopneusta > Urechidae > Urechis > Urechis unicinctus. Next base: position 54,301,328 of record CM067347.1, on the reverse strand, counting down.
TATCCCGGTTGTATGTCATTGTCAACTGATTGCCATCCCTCTCACAAAGATCGCTTCATATAACAATAGAATTTGCTCGAATAATTCGTACGAAGCATATCAGGCACTAGCTCCGGTCGAACGGTAATATGAATATATACCGTTCTCTTTCAACATTAAACGCGCGTCCAAGAAAACGCGTTTGGCTAATGTGCTACATAACGCATCTAGAAAATAACATATACCAAGAGCCTGTACAAAAAAAAGTCCTAACGCACCAAAAGACTCAACACCACTTGACGCTAATCATCAAGAAATGCCATCTATATATCATTTCCGAAAAATCGCGATACGATAACCGCCATTTTGAAAAAATATTAGGTCGCGTGATTTTCCGCGATATCCCGCCGCCTCATCCGCATTGCTTTAGCATTAGTCGTCGATGGGTCACGTCATTCTGAGCATGCGCGATGCACGTGGTCTTGAACTTGAAAACAAACATGTTTCTGTGTTTCGGACTTTTTACCGCTTCCCAAATTGATCGAACTATAAATAATTACCATGGATGAAAGCCCCCGCCGCAAAGGGATAAAATTGTCGTTGATCATCATTGCATTCTAAAACTCCATCACTTGGGTAAGTTTTGTGTTTTGTAGTTGTCTGAATCGATCTCAAAATTTTTACATTGCGTCGGTTCAAGAGAAAGTAAGACGTCTACTCAGACGTCTTGTAGGGCTAATCAGGCACTTGATCCTTTATTTGGCGTGCAACATTCGATTTCTTTTGTTATCCGTGTAAAACGCATTTGCTACAATTTACCACAAAAGTAAATTGATTTTGAAAATACCTTGATTCCAACATGGGCTTATTTTTTTTGAGTCACAATTGTTCCTTTATCAAAAAAGACTTAAAGTTGTATCCTGTGGACATATTTAATTCGGCATTCGATTAAAATAATTAATTACACACTAAAGCCGTTACTTTTCGCGGTGCTGGCTAGATGGTTGGTACATCATCTGGCAATTTCATAGTATCAGATATACTCCGGGGCCCGCAAAACATGGTCCTGTTTATCATCAGTAGCGCGTTTGCCACTCAAACAAATAACTTTTCAGCTAAGTTCAAGGTATTGTGATGCCATTGGAATGCATGAATGAACAACCAGGTCGTTTAGATTCCGCACCTAATTCATTGATGTGGAATCGGAAAATAATACCATAAAATAAACATAGCCTGCCTGTCACTCGAGCAGGTATATGCATATATATAGCGCATGGACATTGCAGGTATTACGTAACATCTCTTGCACCTGGTCTCCGATTTACAGCGTGCGCCTTTCGCATAAACGACTCTTATAAGTGCGCGACTGCATGGGTCGTTGTCATGGTAACCCATATTGATCGCCAATGTGTACCTCCGACGTGTCAACATGGGGATTTCGCCAGGACTAATATCATGTCCCCAGTACCTTCGCCAGGTGGATTTCTAATATGGCTCGCCTCTGCAGCAGCGCTAGCAGCAGCCAGCCATATTTTCACCTGTCATGCGCATAAACCTGACCAATCACCGCCAGCAAATTTCTAGCGGTCATCGTGGACATTGCTTTAACTAGTAAACCGACCCGTTCGGATGCTGTCTTGGTAAGAGGTGTATCAGCGAGCGAAGAAGTGAATGCTTAACTGCCTGTTGGACCGCATGGATAACAGTTACTGAAAAAGTGTCAAGTGGAGAAAAACTGATTGCATGTGACAGGTGTGTAAGATTTCCTTTGCTTTTTGTAAATTAAATTGGTAACTTAGATATATGCATTGTTCTGTTGGCTAAAATTTTGAACTGAATATATATGATTTTTCCCCACTTTTTTATCCGATGTTAAGCACAATACATTTCCGGTAATAGCTTGGCGCCGCGTCAGTCAGGCTTCGACATTGATACATATAATCTGTAGCGTTAAACTGTAAGCAGTGGTTCATCAACAGACCTACCGTTGAGTTGCCCGTTTTTTTGCCGTCAAGTGGGTTTGACATTCATTGTCTATTTTTTTGACAGTCAGCTAGAATAAGGTGATTTATTGTTTTGGACATCAGTCGCCCATTCTCTTGGCACTGAACATGACGTCAGCTAACGAAGTCTCAAATTCCTCATGTGACTAACAATTAACGGGGCTATAGTTTCCACCATTCCACAATCACCCAGGTTTCAATTTCTCCATCCAACTCACAATTAACTAGGCATCAGTTGCCTCCTTTCCGATATCACCCAGGTCTCAATTCCTCACCCAGCTCACAATTAACTTGGCTTCAGTGTTCCTTTTTTTCCACTATAGTTTAGGTATCAAATCCTCATCCAACTTACAATAAACCTGTGATCGGTTTCCCTCCTTTCAACAATCAGCCAGTTCTCAATTCCCAATTAACTAGATTTCACTTTCCCACCTGTCTCAATTCTTCATCTAGCACACAATTAACCAGGCTTCAAATTTCACCTTTCCACAATCACCCAGGTCTCAATTCTTCATCAAACTCACAATTAATCAGGCCTAGGTGCCCTCCCTTTCCGCTATCACCCAGGTCTCAATTCTTCGCCTAGCTCACAATTAACTAATCTTCAGTGTTCCTCTTTTTCACAATCACATGTCTCACTTCTTCATCAACCTCACAATTAACCAGGCTTCAGTTTGTGACCTTTACACAATTACCCAGTTCTCAATTCTTCGTCCTCCTCACAATTAATCAGGCCTCAGATTTCCGACTTTCCATAACATGTCTCAATTCCCCATCCAATTCACAATAAACCAGGCTCCAGTTTCCGACTTTCTACAATCTTTCATTTCTTTATTACCCATCAAACTCTTAACCAGGCTTCAGTTTCCCTTCTTTCCACAATCTTTCAGTTCTTTATTCCCCTTCAAACTCACAATTAACCAGGCTTCAGATTCCACCTTTCCACAATCACCCAGGTCTCAATTTTTCATCTAGCTTACAATTAACCAGGCGCCAGTTTCCCTTCTTTCCACAATCACCCTCGCCCGAATTCTTCCTCAAGCTCACAACTAACCATATTTCAGTTTCCACCTAACCACACTTACCCAAGTCTCAATTCTTAATCTAGCTCACAATACACAGGCTTCAATTTCACTTTTTTCCACTTTCCCCCAGGTCTCAATTCCCCATTCAACTCAATGGCTTCAGACTCCTTGATTTACACTATCATCCATGTCTCAAATTCCCACCCAACTACATATACTATATATATATATATATATATATATAGATATATATATATATATATATATATATATATATATATATATATATATATATATATATATATATATATATATATATATATATATATATATATATATATATATATATATATATATGTATGTATGTATATACATATATATATATATACACACACACAAAACAGACGCAGATATATATATATATATATATATATATATATATATATATATATATATATATATATATATATATATATATATATATATATATATATATATATATATATATATATATATTCATGTCAGTTGCCCTGGAAATTAGCAAATAGTAGCAGTTGTATGTGTTTGATATAGGATATATATACATAAAGCTTGGTGTGAGATTGGGGGACGAGAACGGTATTGAAAGAGAGATTGAGAGAAAAGCCAATGAATTTTCCGGTAAGTGAGGGTAAGTGGGTGAGAGAGTGTAAATAGGGGCACAGGTGCTGTGGCATCCAAAATGAACAGAATTAACTTGATTGAGAGGGAGACAGGTAACAAAAATGGAGTGTCACATCAATGGTCGCATCAATCGACAACCCCGAATCCCGGACTAGGAGTGTTGTGCTGAACAACATTTGCCGTTGTTGTTACGTCATTTATATTTGATACCCGAGATCGAATTTGATTCATGTCAATACTCTTGGGTTGCCTAGTTCCACACACCTGTCGATCAATGACACCTTGGCTCTCTTATTTTTCTTGGCTCTGTCGTGATATTTGGTACCGAACTTTTACGAGAAGGTACATGTGAAATGGACTGCTCACCGTTTACTGTTTGTGCTATATAGAAGCTTCGACCACACCTTGAATACTTTGCTACGTCTACATCGATTAAGCAGAATTCACGCTTGGGTTTACATGGGGGAGTGTCATGGCAACTGAGAAACAGTAGGCTTCCTCTGACAGCACCAGCAGCCGCAACAATTCCTTATTAGCGACTGCAGGTGATTGGATCCCGCCTGGGGCATTCCTCTATCTTCCAAGTGACCAATGCTTAGCTATATGAGAAGTACATATTTCCTCTTTGGACATTGTGGAAGTTACAACGCACCACGCCACTGTCCCTGCTTGTCAACGTCTGTCATGTTCCCAATAACAAGCTCAACATCAAAGGAATAAACAAAGAAAGGCAAGGAGAGACGGTCTTTATCAATCAATGATATTTTTTTCACAAATCGTGAGCTGTTGTCGTGTACAGGGATGGGTACAGGAGCCAGCTCGTCGCCTGCCTCCACTCCTGAGCCCCCCGCGTCCAACCGACCTTCTACCCAGAGTCACCACCTGACCACGCGGTATACGGACCACCACAAGCCGCTGGCTGCAACCAAAGCCATGGGTTATTTAACTTTCATATGTATATTTTTTTAGATAATAATTAACAATGAATCTTCCCCATTCGTTAACAATCTGGTTTTGTCTTACGATGATTTAAGAATGTATTGCTTCCCCCAACCCCCATACACTTTCACTCATTTAGAAGCGGATGGTAAGTTTGTATAGACCTTCGTAGAATAGTATTCCTATCAGTGGTTGAAATGTTAACGGAGTGAGTAATAGCAATACAACACGGTGTTTACTTCTGCAAAAACGTGGTGTCTTTAATGTCTGAATCGGCGGGTGAGCTTGTGTAGACCTATGCTCGTGTCAACGGGCTTTTCGGTGCGTACATTTCCTGAATCACATTGCTGAGTCAGGCGTTTTGTCCGCAGGCACTAGAGTCAAAAACACCCCTCCTCTCTGGCTTCTTATATATGAATTAAAAGTCAGAGAGGAGGGGCGTTTTATGACTCGAGTGCCTGAGGTTTTGTATCCTCCTGGACAAACGTATTCCTGCCGCGCATGACATCTATAATTCAACATAGTGGGTTTTTTTCTGGTAGATTTTTTCAAAGAGAGAACTGTATTAATGCTGTGTTGTACCAAGTAATATGTGTTCATATCTTAAGGCGCATCATCGTAGATTTCGACTTCTCGTGGCGTAGCTTTAACATAGCGTGACCGTTATATGGGATAGCTGTGACAGGATGTAGTCGTCACATGGCGCAGACGTCACATGACGTAGTCATTACTTTACACATCTGTACAGTCATTTCTTGATTCTAGTCGCAACAGCGTAATCGCCTTTTCCTCGGATAGCTTATGTGGGGTACTCTGTCCTGGTGTATTACTGGATCGTTAGCAGTACAATTATATGATGCCGACATTACCAGATTGTTCAATAACTTGTACCGTTGTATGCATCACCCCCGGGGGTCACCGCCTTTTCCTCGGATAGCTTATGTGGGGTACTCTGTCCTGGTGTATTACTGGATCGTTAGCAGTACAATTATATGATGCCGACATTACCAGATTGTTCAATAACTTGTACCGTTGTATGCATCACCCCCGGGGGTCACCGTGTATTATTAAACAGAGAGACCATTTGTTTAACTCATTATCAAACTCGCCAACATGTCATGGTTAAAAAAAGTTGGATTCAATGTTGGTATCCTGCGTGTTGACTTGATTTCATAATGACAGTTATCAGTGCTAGTAAAAGGAATGACATATTCCCTTAACACCACCCTTTCGCTGTTTCGCATATATGAGATGAAATTCTGTCTTGTTGTGTATTTCAGATGTGGACGATCAGAAGTCATGTATGGTGCGCACCAACGAAGTAGCGCCGATCATTATAAAAAACTGCAAGGAGGAATTTCAACATGTCTCGGAGTTCAAAGAGCCAATCGTATATGGTTGTATTGCCGAGGGCATGCCCGAACACGCGCTTGTCCAGGTGAGAATAGCTATGCTGTCGCACATACGCAGTAATCTATATTTCATGACAACGATCAACACTCCAGCGTAGGCAAGGCACTCGCCCCTGGTGTTTTGGTGATCTGATGCCACCTTAGGGGCGAGGGTCCGTATGGCAGAATCTTGAGCGTTATAAGCAAATTTGCTCCTGTTCGCAATGCAGACAAGGGACAGTTTAAAAAACATAGATTTTCATATCCATAAATGTCTTATCATCGATCTTGCCTAGAGTGCAACAACAGTCATACTCCTTAATGAACAGAATCAACGAAATCCAACACAATTTTAAAATAGTTGTCCATCATGGCTACCGCGCGAATCGAAAACATGAGCGATATCAAAGCGTATTAACGAGAATTAACTCAATTATGTTGCATTGTGGGAGTCGGCCATGTTGAGATTTTTAACAAAGTTTCATGATTTGCCGTATTCTAGTCCTCAAACAGAACAATTAGACAAAACTGTAGTAATAGAAACAGTCCTCGTGTCATTTTGTCATAATCTTTCATTTTGTCACAATTTTTTTGGCATGGAGGGCTTTTGTAAGTTTTTAGCGAGTTCATCTGTCAATTTGACTTCGGAAACTCCGAAATTTCGCAGGCGGCTCTTCGCCTCTACAGTTGTAAATAGCACGGCGCTGTCAGAGGCGGAGTTTATTTGCCGAACTCCAGCACAGTGGCTCAGTCACTGCTACAAGTGGATTAGCATATGTCAAGGTCACACAAATTCTGGGGCGCCGAACTACTTTAGCAGACAGCAACACATGGCCGCTGTTAGCTGAGTAAAAGCAAACACAAGACTGCTCACTCATCAAAACAGTGTGTGCAGCTGAGAGAAGATATAGTTCCACAAGTTCTCCCTCTCCAGCAAGACTATATTCACTTTTTCAGGCAATATAGATTCACTTTCTGCTTTAAAATATTACATGACATTTTTAAAAAATGTAACTGATTTTTTTATTGGCACTTAAAAAATGAGGCGAGGAGCCACATTTTCAACTTGTTGCAGTGCTTATACCACTATTAGGTCCAATTTGTCCGATCAGTTAGAATGGACGATAGCCGATTTGCACTAATGACCTCCTTGACACAGTCAAGCGTAAACAAACGCTCGCCCCAGCAACCCTTCCCCATCCAAACCGCGGTGTTTATGAGGCTCATTAGTCACGATTATTCTCCCAACTGAAGCCGTCTTTGCCGACTGCTCCCTCTGCACAAACACCAAAGTATCAGACGCTGGTACGTCTGGCTTGATGTTATCACGACAATAACGCTCTGATGAGCGCACCAACAGCACCTCGATGAGTCCCTTCAAAGAACGTCCTAACCGAGATTACCTGGCGTGCTGAAGTTTTTATGCACTCTTCTAATTAGTTACCAGTTCATCTTGGATTTAATCTACCTTACCCATAATAAAAGGGATCGTAAAATCGATTTTTAAATCTGCCTTATTTGATCTTTGAAACTGGTTTGAATGTGCCATGATTTACCCGAAACTCGAGTGTTTTTCTTGACGCATGGTAGAGTGTCTGGTGGGGCACACATGCACCACGCTGACCGAACAGTTACCATCGTGTTTACACCATGGATTGTCGTGGGAGAAATCCCAGATTGTTGCCTCGCATTTGCTGCTGTATCAAATACCCGGTTTCTAGGAAGCGAAGCGCGTCATGACGTAACTACGACCACGCATCAGACTCGCCCACAAGCCAAGCTACTCTGTCTGCTCGGCATAATAACACTTCAGCCAAATACCATTCTTTTTATCATAAGCACAACTCCGAATGGAATCTGGGGCACAGTAAATTTGCTTTGTAACACAGCGACTTAATGATATTTTTCATTTGTTAGGAAAAGCTTGTTAACATGTGAAATGACTCCTTTTTACAGTCTGCAGCAACAATCCCATTCTCATGACTAGGTAAATAACAGAAGAACAATATTGAAATACCGCCAACAAAACGTTGAATTAGTTTTCCCTCAACATGACAAATCAAGCACCTCGTAAGAGTCACCAACATATCAACTGCCCCATCGATTTACTAATTAAGATTCAACGTATCAGGTACACAATTCCCAGTACACCATCTTTCACCTTGGGTCTCTCTCTCTCTCTCTCTCTCTCTCTCTCTCTCTCTCTCTCTCTCTCTCTCTCTCTCTCTCTCTCTCTCTCTCTCTCTCTCTCTCTCTCTCACACTCTCTCTCTCTCTCTGAACTGTCCGCCATCATTCTCAGGTATTATCGTTCAAACTTCAGCATCACCGGGGTGACGATGAATTAACACCGGGGTGTGTGCTGCCATCTTGCGTGTTACATCAGTCCTCATTAGAACCCCTTGTGATAATTGGCTGCTTGGCGGGTCAGCTGTCAGTAATTCCCTATACCGAACATATAAATATATACTGCGTTTAATTTGTACGCTAAATTGTTTTCCCACTTCAGCTTTGTTTACGAAACACACCTGAATTCTTCGTTTTGCTCCGGGCAAATCAATTAATCGGGAATGTGTAACCTCCCGTAATAAACCCAAGATATTAATTGCTTTGCTTCTAAGTCTGCCTTAATATTTGAACTGCTGTTTTTATCCTTTGAAAAATTCGTAGTATTCGTTTACAGAGGATATATTCACAACAGTGAGCAGCAAATGCTTTGATAATTGTTAAATTGCAACAGGGTCGTTGGAGGATGGCCTTGAATCAATTGGTATGAATTGGTGATACGTGATGAAGGGGAGTTTTGTTCCCCATTTAGGAAGAAGGTACGAGTTACATGTGAAAAAAAATATATCATTGGCGATTTGATATCCCCTTTGCACAAATTGTGTAACTGAACGCACCCAAATCCCCTCCCATCACTACATAACCTATCTATTATGAACATCGTGAGTTTAATTTGTTGTCATCTTTAGTTCGATACTTTTGTGTTGGCAGAACAAATATTTCCTCGTCCACGATGTAGCAGACAGAGCTATGGATACATTAGGGACCTTTCCTGAGTACCTGGCACCAAACCTTCGCAAGGTCAAGGGAGGTTACCCTGTATGGGCCTTGGGTCAGCCCACCAAAGATGGCCTTAACAACTTCATACTTTCTCTACGGGAAGAATCTTATAAGGTATGTTTGAAAAGGCTTTTAATTCAATGTTTACAAAGGATTTTACATTATATATATATTTTAACAATTAAATGTATGTTTAAAAAGGTTCTTGTGTTTGTGTGTACGTTCACTAAGCTTCTATGGCAAATGTTTACAACACATCATCATGACAGTGTTCACAATTACCTTCAATATATCAAAAAAGGTTTTACAAGATAATTCTAAGATTTCAAGACAGATATAAAAAAACTGAAATAAAAGGTGCGTTTAACAGGTCACTGAAAATATATTTATAAGCGTCCCACTAGTTTCGTTTGGTGAATCCCACTAACGGTTAAACTCAAAGGAGTCATATTTACCAGGTGTCTCTGATCGAATATCATCAGATCGTTAAGATTTCTGCCTCAAAGCGTTTTTCTATTGTGATTATGACACTTAAGTGAAATCTAATAAATCATAGATTTGGTGTTCTGTTGACGAAGTATAGTTGTTCAACAGCTGCAGAGGGTGGGGTCATTCGGTTAAAATGATCTGATGTGTATCGATATATTCAAGATATATTACCGCAGATATTGATTTATTGTATTTATTTGCAAGATTATATGTAAGTTAATAGTTGCGCCCAAGTTCACATTACGCAGTTTTATAAACGAGGCGCCACAGTGGACGACTATGTCTGCAGTGACGTCAGCACCGACTATTGAGTCATGCACAGTGTATAAGTATCGGAGAGCTAGCTCTTTGTTTGTATAATGTGAGTGGGCATAATAATCTTATGAAAGGACGATATGGCGTGCGAAAGCTGAGCGCTTTATAAATGGAAGCGAATTAATAAGTCTTACCTAATTTTCTTGGAAATAGCACATGGCGATTCCTAGATTGTCTTGGTCGGTTTCTCGTGATGGGTGGGAGGATGTGCGCGGAGGATGTGCGCGGGGGGACGGAAGGGTTAGCTCAAATTATTCTGATCATCCATAATGTTACCAGAAAGGCTGGAAGGCATGGGATCCCATCCAATGGCCCGGGTTTTCGCCACGTTGTTGTAAGCCAAATCACCTGCGAGCAACAAGAAAGAATCGAGTTTTCTTTCATTTCTTAATTATATTGGTTAAACCCAACGCTACATCATTATATCTCCTAAGATCCGACAACGTTTCCACGAATCTCCCCTTTGATGTTTAAATTTCATTCCTACTCCCGTGCTACCGAAGTATACGTCGTTGTTCTTGGAGTTGCCAATCAAGCAAATATTGCCAGATTTTTACGCGGCTTGCCAGGCAATCTTCTTTTGTTATGAATTGTATACATAAGAAATACTCTGCAGCTGGTGTCTTTTGTATGCTTAAGAACACGCAAGGAGAAATACACGGAAGAAATTGAACCTTTCAATCTCGTGTAAACACCATCATTGCGCTTCAATAGTCTTTAGCATAAAAATGCAAATTGTAAATACAACATATGAATGACAGAAAACTACAGTGTTATATTTTTTCCAGTATATCTTACTTTTTAATCTACGAGAGGAACCCGTGATCTTCGTGCCGGACGGTTTTGATATGGTCCCTTACAGTCCACGCCATCAGGACTCGCTCCATGAATGTGTATTCAGTCATAGACGCTCAATCAAGCCCTCGACGGCCGACATGGAGGTTGAGATGAGGCGCGAGGTATTGAGCGCATCCCCATGCTATGCACCCACACTCTTTCTTCCACTATACGTCTCAAAACAGAGTCTCGCGGCTAAGTGCATGGTATAGCGGTTATTTGTCGAGCTATTAACAATGGAGGGGTATAGTTTATATCTTTAGTACAGATATTTTCAATCGTATTTTACTTTCCATGATCCTTTACAGTAATGTATGTATATAGATGTTAACCATACCCGCCTGATTTCACCAGATTATTGACTTGGCTGCTTTCAAAGATGACCAGCGATTCTATTTCTACAACAACATCACCACGTTTGAGAACGAACCACATCTTGTACGCATGGCCTATGAAGACGATTTGGGAGTTTCTGAAGAGATTTACTCTCGCTTCTCCTTCAACAATAGTGGATTATCGTGAGATTATCGTTTGTCTTTTCGCGTTGTTGTCAGAAATCGTCGACATGAACGCAATCTAGATATTGAAAAGTGCTCACTCTTTCACTTTCATATTATTTGCTTGCTAATAGACATATATGCTTGGGGTGTTATCTGATCATTATAAGCATATCATCACCATATGTCCAATCAGACAGAAAAGACATGTACGGACATGATTCAAGTTTGTCAGTTCTTGCGCTTTCGACATCTGACCACTTTTTCTTCAGCTTTAGTTAAATGTTGCATTCTGGTACAGTTTCCTGGATTCCTGGCTTTCGTGTTGAACTACAAATCGATACATTCTTCATATCAAATAACATTAGGCGGCATTAGCCTTGGAAATAACAGCTCCCTAGCTCTATAAGCACTTTGAACCATACCATTAGGGGTGACAGCAGATAACTAGTGGACGCAATTCAATGCTAATCAAACGGAAAACGATCTACAGATATTGAACCATCAAAGCTGATAAACCCATGTGTCATTGATAACGAGAACAATCCAAGTAGCGCATCCTTGTCTCAATACTTATTCGTATTGGTTAGGACCTGAATGCTGCAAACAGCCGAACTCCCTTTCGTTGGAGACTTGTTTGGATAGCCATAACCATAACCATGTTCTACGGATTGTCCACATTCAAAATCGATTTACAGCGTCGTGTAACTCACATCGTCTGTTTGATCTGCCTGCAACTGGTGCTTGCGTGACAATCACTACTATAGATTAACTCTATGTTCGTTCTAAAATGATCTGTCTTATAATCTGCACTTTCCTATGAATGAAATCATATTTGATGCACAGCACCTTACCTAACGATCCTGCATGAAAACTGAATTGTTTTTGGGTAAAGGTAGCTGCTCCTAATTATCGAATGGAAATATGATTGCTTTCTTTGTTTGTTTTTTCATTTAGAAACGACTTATTTTGTTATGTCTGTGATAACTATTGTATGGAAATATGAAGGTTCTTATGATTTCCTTGGGTGATTATAGCTTTTTGTGTGTATTACATCACTGGAGATACAATTGGTGTAATTGGTTGAATGTAATAGGTACCTGCGGCTTGGTTTAGGAGCAGACGGTGTCCCTCAAGAGGCAGAAATTGAAGCTTTTCTCGATCTCTTTAGGGTTAGCGACATTGTGACTCATTCGTCATATCAATGCTCAAACACTTTTAATTGGTTGTTGATCAGGATAGCAAAGCATCGCCGTGACTTCACTAGTTTTCCATTCTCGACGTTGCTGTGCTGCAAGAATTGAAAAATATCAAGTGCTTTGTTCCAGAATATCCCTAACTTTTTTGATAAGAAAAGAGACCGGGGCAGCCTTGCTGTAGCATTCACTAGTCACTCCGGGCGTATGAGAGCCACTCTGGGCTCCGTAATGGGAACGCTTGTCATGGCTCACAAGCAGGGTTTCCCACAAGAGGCAAGGTAAGAACCTCACTGTTATTCTAGTACACCTCCTTGTAGTATGCAAATGGTTTTAATTGTATCTTCTTTAAATTGTAACTTAAAAGCTCATTTTACGTTACATCCGGTAATAGATTAATAAAAGTGCATAAATTATGTTTGCATTGGGTAATTTCATCATTGTTTGTTAAATAAAACATAAACAAACAAGTTTTGTTTAATCAAGCTTCTGTTGAATAATATAGAAACGATTTTCTCTATAATAGTCAATGTAATCATTGGTGATCAAGCATTCCTTGCCAAGCTTTCTGACATTTATTATTCGACAATACCAGCAAACGAACTCCGACGAGATATATAAGTAGTTTAGACACCGTCTTAAAAGCCAGAAATTGCAAGGCAGGATTTAATTCAGTTGTTGAAATGAATCATAATTGAGGATAATGAGCAAATTATTAACATTGTATTAATCAAAAATTACCTTTAGTAAATTTGCCAAATTGCTTAAATAATTAGCGCTACATCTTCCATCTTCTTTTTTTATATATGCGCTTTTTTACAATAATGAAATGCAACCTTCATATTCATTCTTTTGATTTAACGTCCGATGATAGATTATAGTATCAAGAAGGCAGCTGATTTTCAGAAGATCAATCGATGCAAATATAATATGATAATAACTTGTGGATTTCAGACAGACCCCTTATCAAATGAACGAAAAGAGTCCGAACTTTGAACGAGGGGAGTTTGCAGCAGTGCGGCATCTTGTTCACTTACTGCCACATGGTCAGCTCATAAAACATGAAGTAAGGGTGCACATTTAATGCATATCTTAATTTTATCTTGAATACACGAACAAAGTCAGAACCTGAGTCGGGGTGATGAAGCTCAGTTGATGGAGGGGGTATTTTATGTCCGACAATGTGTAGGTTCCGGTTTCAGGGTACAATGATGAATTGAGTTCCTTAATTTGCTTAGATTCGTCAAAATGGAAAGTTGATACTCAGCTAAACGCTGCGATATTGTGTGTAGACCGATGTCATAATAGACTTATGTGCTGACGTCATCAACCTGAAAACCACTATAGCTGACGCTAAGAAAAACCTTGAATCGATCACAGAGGACTATATCATTGAGGTGACATCACAAATTAACGAGTTACTATCCAGCCGTGATTCAATAAACCAGACATTTGATATATATATTACTGATTAATTTACCTTCAATTTTGTTTTTCAAAATTGAATGGATTACGAAACATTTGAATGATGACGCAAAACTGATTTGTTTGGTCATCATTCTATTTATAGAGCTAGCATTTTGTTATAGTTATTAAACCAGATCTTGTTTGTGTTCAAAGGGGAAAAGTGCAAAGGAATTTTTCTTGAGTCGATGTATGAAAGACCTAGAGCGGTACTGCTACCTCATCTGTTTCAATGCCTACCTGCACGACGAAGTCAGTATCCCACATGAATGCATAACAATTGTCATTCTATATAGTTTCTGATAACTGCTTTTCATTTCGTTTGGTCATCTTGATGTAGTCCTTTATGTTTCCCATGTTTTATCTTACTTGGACGATATATGCTTCAGTTTAAATCGTTGTTTGGGAAGAGTTTCACTCACTGGATGCAAGAAAACCCAGATATCTACACTATATTCCGAACACTCAATGTAAGTGAGCATAAAGCGAACAACTCGGATTTGCTCGCAAGAGGGGAACGAGTTTTGGTAAGTCATGGAAGTTTATCTTCGGAATTTGAAGCTCACTTCATCACACTTGCAACAACAATAGATGGTCAATTTTTTCATTGTTTTTGTAGTTGTGTTTAGGTTTAATGATGCGCACATACAATTTCACTCGACTCTAAATATTGACGTATCTATTGTGGTTCCCGTGCAGGTGGCAGATGACTATCTCGGCCTCGATGTTCTCAGCTCACAGATGGACGTGAAAACCTCAAATTTCCGACGCGTTCCAGGTTTTCCAGTGTACGGCATGGCCCAACCTTCACGAGAGGTGAAATTCGAATAGAACCCTCGTTCTATCATCCAGGGATATATATTGTTAAGTTAAAAATGACAAAATGGTTAATTTTTTTAATTTATTCACGTAGCTTAGTGATGCCTAATTGTGGCTATGTCAATATAGTGACATTTGGTGTGCGTCTCGTTTTATTATCTGTACTACAACACTTGTATTCAATCCACACCTGCAAATAGCAGACACAGTCCTAACAGAATAAGCCTTCGTCGATATTGTAGTGGAAGAAGGAGGATGGAGCCCAATTCATACGGGTTCCATTCCACTCCGTCAATTCATCACATATTTGCTCGCCTGTAACAGGGCCTATCCTGTGTTGTAAACCATCTGCTGAGCAAGAAACAAGGCCATCCATTAGTGGTGCTCTTTAATATGAGGGAGGACGTGGTTGTGGAATGCAACGGGTCCACATACAGCGTGCGAGAGAAAGCAATGCTCGAAGAGCCTCTTACCATGGCCGCTGTATCAGCGAGCGAAATTCAGGTTCGTGGAACACAATATATTACGAAAGAAAAACCAGCTAGCATTGTCTCTCGTTTTCAGAAAAAAATCAACCAAAGACACTCAGAAATCCAATTGAGTGCCTGCTTGATGTTACCGAGTTCGATGATGGGCAACGTGATTTTCTTGTTATTATGCATATTTGATAAACCACTTTATTATGTTGCTAGGAAAAGGAAGAACAATTAAAGAAAGATATCAAATCAAAGAAGACATTTGAGGTGCGTTAGATCTGCGCAACAATCACCAGTGTCGCTTCACAAATTCATCGCCGTTCTCTACAAAAATAACATTCACGGATGTGAATATCATTTTTATACCATCATATACATTTTTTCAAAATTTCGTAGTTTTAATTCACATCCCTCCGGGTGTTTAACTCTGGAAGTTCCTGTGATGGACGACCTTATACTCACCTTATATGTCTTTGCAGGTTTACCAAGAGGTCGACCAAGCCCCAGAGACGAGGGAATTCAACAGTGTCTTGACTTGCGTCGATATGTGGGAGCAATTGCGTCTGCAAACCAAGGATGTTGGCTACCACCGTATCCCCATCTGGGACGACGCGGCACCCAACGAAAAGGTTGGCCTTACAACACATTTAGCAGGAAACCGTGTTATCAATGAACTTAGGGTTATATACGCCCTCAACCCAGAGTTGGTTTCACGTCGAAAACCAGTCGACTTGACAGTTATGACAAAATGAGCCATGTTCGCAGACTTCCCCACTCCCTCGCACCCATCCCCTCTTTTTCCCCAACGAAGAAGAACATTCGACCGATGAATGTCAAAGGCAACACTTAGGCTCAGCATAGATAATTTCTCATTTATATTGCATTTGCTATATTCTGATATATTGGCGAGATGCTAAATTCATTCATTCAGTTTGAAAATGCTATATTTGGGATCTGATAGATCAAAAGCGAAGAGCATTGACTAACGCACATTTAGCTAGATTAAGGTTCACATGGCATGTGTATTGTAATGCAATGACTGGATAACAAAATATATAAGTGTCATAGTATTCTTTGACTGCGCTAAAAGCAGTCAACCCGTTATAAGTCTAAATTTGTACTTCACAGACAAGGTCGCTGTCAGTTTTGAAGTACACTCTCAGATGGATGTTCCCAGAATGCAGCCGTTTTGATTGACGCATGATTTGACTATCATCTATGTGGTGACCCCATTGTCGATTTTGCTGCAGCATTTCGACCAGATTATGCAGGTTATCATGGGGTTAGATGGACTCCACACGGATGAAGACGGTCCAGCCCTAGTATTCCATTGCAGAACCGGAAAAGGTCGCACGACAACATGCATGGCAATAGCTGGTCTCATTATCGCTCACCAGAAGGTAAACCGACCGCGAAGAGCGTGTTGTGCGTTCACCTCGATTTGATTACGGTGCCATTTGCCTTCTGAATATGGAAACATGCATTGTCGTGAGTCTTGTGGTGTTGAATTTCAGGGGTTTCCGTATGGCACCAA
>CM067347.1:54014636-54279636 GCA_034190875.2 Urechis unicinctus | reverse complement strand
CTGCAGACAAACTATGTCAGCTGCTTCCAAACCGTTGTTAACCGAAGGTCTACTGTAGCTTTTATCCTTATTCGTGTACAGTCTTTTGCAATTGTAAGATACTATTTTTATCTTCTCCGTGATGTTGAGATACTGCAGGGTTACTTCCCTTCAACAGGCGTAACACATTGGAATTGGTTCATATCAGCTGCTTGGTTATTGTCTACATTTTTCAAGTCGAAGAACTTCCTAACATAGGTACCTACTGCCATATTGCCCTGTTCAGAATGTCATCCGGGTTGTCACAAGCTGCTGTAACTTTGAAAGAGCTATAGTACTTCTTTTGCGTTGCAAGCTTTTCACATGTGATCTGGAGTCTAGTGTTATCCATCAGGTAGTTTTCCATGGTGGCTGAATCAAGGTCTGGAGAGAATCTAGAGGCAAAGAGTTTTATGACCATTTGGGTCACCGTGTTCGTGTCGGGATAGTGATGAGCGACGAGAACGATTAGTTTGGTTGGTCGCCGACGTGATTGTAGGTGGCCGAAAGGTTGTAAATCTAACTTAAACTTTTGCCCCCAGCAAACGCATACATGCACGCATGCACTTGCGAACACATACACACACCACCTCTCCACCTCTCCAGATGCACCAGTTCATCGTATATGTGTTGGCGTGTAACGAAGTTAATCCATAAATTTCACCAACAAAAGCTCTTTTCATAACAGTAGACTATACAACAGAGCTTTGCAGCAAATAATTCTTCCATATCAGACAGCAGACATGAGATACCACAAAGTTTTTATCAAATCAAGTGGTTGCAAGTGTTCATGTTTACAAAGTAAATTCTCATCCACACGAATTGCAAACAAACTAATTTTGGACTGCTGTTAATAAATAGAGATCCTCTTTTATTTAAAGTAGGCCTTATCAAAGGCTGATTACAATATTTTTAAAAGTTGATGTAGATTGATTCTGAGGTAGAATATATATAGGAGAGCAAGAACCACAGCTGTTTTCTCATAGGATTGTCAGTTAGCCCATAAATGAATGTATAACTGGACTTTAGGAGGTGAAGATTATGGTATTATATTATCATCTTGGTCAGTGTTACATCAGAGTTTCTATGAATGCAGAGGCTAAAACATATTTGCCATACAATATGTCATCCTTTATTACATACATTCGTATTCCCATCATTACATCATGTTACAGGTGATTGTGTGGAAGAATCTGTGTGCTGTGTGGAAATTCCTTGAGTCATGACCTCAATAGAGAACAGCCCCATTCCCATTGGTGGCATAACCCAGCATCCTGGTTTCAGCCCAATCTGTTTGAACCCTTGGGCCTTGCAAGTGGGATTTTTCTCCTACAGACAACAGCACAGGCACATGTCAGATAATGTTGTACAAAGGTGACAATGTTTTCTATTATTTACACATAAATCTGTACAAAGGCTAGCAGTCATTATTTGCGATTTAATTATACTTATTGATACTGGTATGACAAAAAATATTTAAGCATGGTTAAATCAACAATGTCACATGGTTATTTTACAGGCGTTACAGGTATACTGCATACAGGCAGTTTGTTTGCTGGTGCTGGGGACATCTTGGACAAAAGATAGAGTTCCGTTATCAGTCTGCGCTGTTACAACAATACGAGATAACTTCCCAGCACCAGACTATCAAGGATTCCTCTATCCTCCACTCACCTAGGACTTGTCTTGATACATGCAGAACCTACTCTGGTGTGCCTCAATGGCTTGTCGTGGATCTGGTCTCATCGCATCTGCACACATTGGAGGTGGTGCTTCTGTCTTGGGCAGGGTTGGCTCATAGCAAACCAGCCAGAACTCGACATACTTTGAAACATAACAGGAATCAAGTCACAGCTTGCACACCAGACTGTTGCTTATAACCTTATACCTCCATGGTAATTGAATTTGGTGTTGTTTACATTTTATATATCAGTAAAAATATTCACCAAATGTTGCCTTTGTTGCTACTTAAGTGACAATATGCCCCTGCTTAAACTTGGGGTATCTTAGCTTGAAGACTGGATCCCCAGCTTCTGTTGTCGCTTGTTCTCTGATATCTGTGATACAATGAACCAATTATACGTGACCTACATATATTTGGCATATCAGCACATGTAAACAAATTTAATGACTCGCAAATTTAAAAACAAACACCGCCATGAAGGAGCACTGTAAAAAGCAAAATATTATATCATAAGAATGATACTTGCCTGGCAACCATACCATCAACTTAACAAGATAATGGACTATTTATTCAATACTAATACAACAAGAAAGTCATCAAATTTCACCCTGTGCTTCTCTCTCTTGATAAAGGCAGGTCTGCTTTTCTTGGGCTGGGGTGGGAGGGGTTCACTTGCCTCACCATCCTTTCTTGATTGCTTGACAGCAGAGGCCTTCGCAAAAAGAGTAGGCACAGCAGCTTCCTTCATAACCCGCTTACATCGTGGTATCCAACCAAGCTCTTCTTTGAGTTTCGGTGCCTCCTCAAAACATTCCTCGGTGAAATGAACCGAGCACACAAACGAGTACTTGCCCGGGCCCGGCCATTTGTCTCGCGATCGTAGAACCTGGCCAATCCATTGTTTTTTTTAAATCGTCCTTACCAGGAAACCTGAACAAGCTCACGCCGTCCTGACTGGTACGCGAGCAGCCCCTAACACAACAACCATTAACCATCGCGTTCAGGCGGTCACAAGATGGCTAAAAACGATCCAAAATCCCAAAAACGAGAGACAAACTCCGACAGTGTAAACAACGGGGAACTCCGTGCGTCTCTGAGAACGGCCTCCCTTACCTGACGTCACACGCATGGTTGACCTAGATGGTATCAGGTCAACTCGACACCTTGCCAACTCGACCCCAGTATATTCCCAACTCGACACCTAACCTGCTACCAACTCGACACCTCGCCAACTCGACACCTGTTTCCGTTTTTATTGTAATGTGAATAGACTAACTGTGTTTGCTTTTAATTTACAATTCAATATCTGTCAAGCGTTTTGTGTTTTAATAAAAAAGTATCTATCTATCTGCATACTTAAAATCAAATAATTACGTGTGTTAGCGATGCATTGATGGTTGAAATTTTACTGCGATAACTAATAGCATTTAACCGCACACATTTTGGGGCAAAAACTTTTATTTCACAAATACATAAGTTAGAATATGAAAGTAAGCTGCTAAGATACAACGACTTATATTACAATAAAACAAGTAGGAACACATACAGCTTGGGATACAGCGCCACAACTGAAACCATAACCAAACAAATGTACTCTTTAATTCTGGACAGGACCCGTCAAATGTGCGCAAGCTCGCAGTAGCTTCCGAGCACTCCTTTCCCCAACAATAAATTCCTCCCAATATTTGAGCAACTTTGCTTGAAAGTTAACATATTTTCTTCGCTAATAACGACGCAGCTTATTCAATGACGCGCAAATCAAAGTGTTTGTGTTCTGTACGTCGTGACAAATGAGTTGTGAAAACGCGAGTACACGATCAAGGGGATACTGTGACGTGACACATGGTGAGTTGTGAAGATCTACATATAAATTTTTTATTTTCATGATCACATTAAAATTCTGAAGTGATAGAAGACAATTAACGTACATTTTTTTGGTGTTAAGATGGCTTACCAGTGATGAAGAAATATTGATGTGTATACTTGGCGTCGGCACTAAATAAATATTTTCTTCAACCTTCCTAGATGACTGTAGTGATATACATTTGTTCAGATCATATGATAGTACTATGGTATTGAAGTATATACGGCAATGTAACAAACAATATTTTGCATGAGTTTGGTACGACAATGTTAGGCGGCATAGGTTTCATTACTAGTACATCTGGTTCAATAGTTATGAATCGCACTTCGATGCGTCAACATTCATCTAAAGACATAAGCTTACTTACCATTATGATCCTTTTACATGAATATACATAATTGATATTTGTTAATATCAAAGATAAACGAGCGTATAAAACAAATTCAATAGAGTTTCTTTATTTCTCATGTTTGAGACAAGAGAGACACGATTTCTGTAATTACGCGTCATTCAGCACAATCGACATTATATAAAAAAACCATGAAAATATGCTATATTTTTGGCCCGTGAACACGAGGTCATAATCATCACATACCAGCACATGCAGAAATTACGTTGCTTAACATATAACCTCAAACATATACCCTAAAACATTATATTAGAACATTCATCAGAACACCTCATTTAGATGGTCGATCAAAGGGTGTCGAGTTGGCTTGCGGTCGAGTTGGCTGGGTGTCGAGTTGGTAGTGGCAGGGGTCGAGTTGGTAAGGGGTCGAGTTGGCAAGGTGTCGAGTTGACCAGCATTCTACCTAGATAATGGCTGCCGCAACGTTTTGTCGGGCGCGCTAATTTGAACTGACATTTTATCAAATTTTGGCCTTAACTGTTCAGATGCTACGGTTATTGGACCGGTTTGAGTTTATTGATCACATTATGAATTGATTTCCGCGAAGTACCTATAACCGTGCGATAGGCACTTTAATAGCGGTGGGTGGAGGTGAAATAGCGGCAGCTTCATCAGAAGTATCTTCGTTGGCTATAATGTTTCCAGCTGTTCTGCATTCTAGATTGTCTACTCTAGTAGAGATTGCTTCAGTAATCTATCGCAATAAGCTTGTCGCTTCTGGTTGTTGCACAAATGCCTCTCTTGGGATGTTAACCTCACTCTGTACGTTTTGTTAGGCTTTGAGGAGTGCAGACATGTCGATGTTGTCAAAATATATAGGTGACAGCTTGTTCAAATTCAATGCAACAAACGTTGGTATTTTCCGTACCTTTTTCTTGAAAGAGTTTGATGATGTCCTCCAAATTCTGGATGTTCTTCTTTGGGCCCATTCTCTTTTGGTATCTGCCAGTACTTCCGTCCAGCACAGTTCATACAGCTTCTTTTTGGAGCATTTAATATCGTCATCAGTGACCGTGCTCACACAGAGCTGGATCAGCATTGCAACTGGCATATGAGCCTTATATTGATGACAATAAACACCATGACTTATTATGTAAAATGTAGTCGCAATTGTATAATACCTTTGTGTTGCCGTCTTATGCAATTGTAATTATTGTTCGTTGTTTTATCAACTTCAAAGTATCAAGGTCACCAGCTCGATAGGCACAAGCCTCTCTAGTGCCCGGTTATGTGTCTCTTTTACTCATGTTTATTGGTGTTACATATTATCTTATCTTATTTTATCTTATCTTAAGAGTCAATACGGTATAATCCAGAAGCACAGTCATATATACGCCAATACATATATACAATATTAGCTACCTACACACATCCTGACGGACTCGATGTGTACCAATTCGCGTCATGAGGACCCGAGGTGGCCAAGTGAGCCTTTACACCTCCATGGCGTGGCATGCAGGCGGGCTGAAATCACCGTGGGCCGAAATCAACGTGGTCTGAAATCACTGGGCCGAAACCACCGTGGACCGAAATCACCGGACTCCGGAGGTATTAGTGCGTAGCGGATTCCGCGTATATACCACGAACTACAACCACAGCATTGTGGAGCCCGTTCAAGTCCACTTATCGGTGTTTATTTCAAAGTTGGGCTGTTATATATTCACCAAGAAGCCTATTAAAAGGATAAGCACTTGCAAAGCGAATCGGAAAGTCTGTAATGTGAATTGTCGGCGATTTTGATTAAATCGGTCAATATTACCAAGATATAGTTCTTAACATGATATGGTAGCGGATTCCGCTACAAATACCCCTAAACCCATGGTTCTTAGCTACTGCAATGAACCAGCTTCCAAACATGCATGGTTCTGAGGTGGTGGCACCCCGACTACCTCAGAACCATGCATGGTTCCATGCATGAGGGTTCCAGTAGTTAAGAACCATGGGAAAACATGATATGGTAGCGGATTCCGCTACAAATACATGATTGGTTACCAATGGACCCCAAGCCAGAGTGTTCTACTTGCTAAGTGTATGTTGGTAGGCTATATTGGAGACCCACACAACAAGTGTATGTTGAGAGGCTATATAGGTGGCCCACACAGCATGTTTGTGCAATGAGGATATGAAGGGGACCCAACCAGCAAGTGTATCTAATGAGGCTATAAAGGGGAACAAACCAGCAAGTGCATGTAATGAGGCTTTATAGGGAAACCAACCAGCTAATATATGTTGTAGAGTCTGGGAGAAAACTCAATCATGAAGTGAATGTTGTTATGTTACATGCTAACAGAGGTCCCACAATGCTCTCATCACAATATTTGATGCATAAAAATGCCATTTTCAAGCACATGAAGCAGTAAGTACCGAGAGAAACATAACATCAACTGCTTGACTGATACAGTTTTATTTCAAACATCCGAGTCTAAGGGGAACACAAAGCATGGAATATATTCTCCCGTGTCTGATCTGGTGCATCCCAAGGGGAACTTGCTGCAGTACATCTGTACACAAAGGGTTAATGCCTGTTTATTTTTTTGTCATTTGAAAACATTTAGTTGTATCACAAAGATATCAATAATCATGGAAAGTGAGTTTCTACCACACCCACACAACTCCTTAAAGATTATAAACCAAAAGATCACATCTCAAAAACATTTACACATTTTATCACTTACCAATGTGTCAGTATCGTGCCTCAGTTTATGTAGTTTAAGTCTGCAACCAGAAGGACCAATTGATGCAATATTCATATCATGGGATATGGAGATATTAGAAGTTACAGCTCCACTTCATTCCTTCTGGGTCAACTGAAGATAACAGACACATTAATATGTTCAAACAGGTTCATTGCAACTTATAAGCATAAAATACATTTCACTAAGAACAAATTAATAATGTGCATGCATACAATATACCATTCTAAATTGATTGATAACGAGGGCTCAAGCAAACTCATTATCTGTGTTATATTGCCACAAACCATTAACATACCATTACCTTCGAAGTAAAAGTTCTCACCTCTAGTGAGACTGAATGTGTCTCTTCTTGTTTTGTCTTCGTATGTTGCCTTGTTTCATGGTACCATCTATACATACATAACAATAATTCCTTTTCCATTTAAATGTAAGAATGCAGTTTTCCAAAGTACCAGTTACACAGACAATTTATTAATGCCGAATTGTAAGGTATCTAAAATGGAAAAAAATAATATAAATAAACCAAAGATATATGTCACGTTCTACACCATGCTCATTAAAATACACTAATTACAATGAAATATGCTAACATAATGTGACAACAAACTAAATGCTGCCACATTTCTATCATTTCAGCAGTATTCTAAGCTGATTTAATAAGGGGCACAATATGTTACTTATCTTATGACATAGGCAATACTTACTACTGCTGTCCAATGTGCACCACCTTGAGGATACACCCCAACACTGATGTCAAAATCACTTGCCGGGCAAATAACAGTACAAAGCAGACAAGCAATGGTTACTGAATACAAAAAAAAACACAGCTTACTCAATGATGCAATATTACACCACAATGTTCATAGAAAAACAGACTGGACTAGAAGGGTGTGAAACTGTGTCAATAAAATAAAATTACTTATTTTTGGTGGATGACTGTATTTCACTGGTATTATCATGTCCCAACGCCTGATTAGGGTGTGTTCGAACATCCTTACGCAAAACATGAGGGCTGGTACCTGTTTCTCAATCCAGGACTCTGGTGTATTGCCAGGTGCAGTAAGCATCGATTAACTGTGATCTATAAACCTTTGGGTGTTAATGACATCATGTAAGTCGTAGAAGGTCAATGAAACCATAAACGACTTAAATTCCTGCAAGCAAACAAACGACATCATGTCAAAGTTAGTTAAATCCACTGCCTCGGATACTGAGGAAGTCATTGGCTGAAAGTGGATATGGCCCATGATGAGCAAGTACGAAGCTGCCATTCTTCCCAAGTAATAAGAAATGTAGGGAGCCCAGCTTTTAATAGAAGGAAAAAGAAAACAATATGCTTGTATTATCTGTCTCATGTATATCAGATCATGTTAATCAAAATCTCATTTATAGTCAACCCTCTTTCCCAATATGTAAGATGAAGAGCATGCAGATACATTTCTTAATTATTCAAAACATTCAGATCCAATTCCCTAATATGTGTATATTCTTCCCAAGTACTGACGGAAAAAATCATACTAACCAAGGCTGACTTTCCTTGAGTGTCTTATGGAAGCATCTGCTGAATAGCACAAAGCAAAGATAAGCAAAGAGGTATTTGACTTCCCTGTTTTCAGTCAAAAGACAGTGTCCAAATGCCTTTTGTGTGCAGATACACATAATATGGTTATAAATGAGATTTAAACAAATTTACACCAAACTGTAATGATTGCCAGTTAAATGCATAACAATGGGCATATGTAAACTAATATCAGTAATCCAGTAATTTAAGTCTAGACTCAAAAATTCCAAAACTGGAATGAGACTCAAAGACAATTAAGGCCTGGATAATACAAAAATACCAGCAGTATACTGCTGGTATTTTGTTATTATGCATGCAAACTATAGTTTGGTTTTGTGGGGCACACACCTTCCTTCAGTTTCCCCTCAGTGGCTGCTGTTTCTGTACACATCACAATATGAGACTCTAAACTTCTGAAGAATACACTCCATTGATACAAAATATCCTGAGAGACAGGGCATAGAAAACAAAAGTACCTTTTCTTGGTGAGGAAGTTTTCCTTCTTATCTTTATCCTAGCCTCTGTATAAAGCACAGCATCAGACTGTCAATATATACACCTGTGACACTTTTTACAGACAATGTATGGATAATAATTTAACCTGTGGCTGTTTGATCTGGCTGGGGGGATCCTTGAATTATTTTCTTCTACAGATGATGCTTCTGTCTTTAGCAGACTTTAACCTTGAAAATCCATATACATTTAGCCGGTTGCCTAAAATATTAAGCCCCCTTTAAGTGAAGGTTTGAAATAGATAATATAATATATTTTTATGTTGCATTTTCCCTCTTTGCTTATTATTGATTATCTTATCATCTTATACTAGGATGAAGTTGAATAACATTTAAAAATTCATAAAGTATGTACCATATTAACACATTGTTATTCAAGTTTTTCCGCTCTACTACAATGGGGCTGTCCTGGTGGAATCTGTCAAATTCAGCATCATTGTAGTCAGACCCGGATAGGGGATGGTTGGTACTACTAGCATAGCTGTGGTTACTGTTACATTATACAGCACATGGGCCAAATCCATATGTGGGATGTCCAGTCTTCTTTTGTGCTCTGCAAATTTTCCTCACAACTCTCTGCAAAGCGGTCCCGATGTGGATGCTATTGTTCCTCCCGTTCCCATGTCATGCAACGTCACGTGATGTTTTAATGACAAAGGAGATCAAGAGAGTCATGTGGATTCTCTCCTCAGAGCGAAAACTTCACCCCACAAGAACCCCACCTGCAACAATCATAAAGCATTACTGTATGTGTGCGTGTATACGTATGGTGCATGCCACAGGGATTTGGTGCATGCATGTATATATGTGTGCGCATGTGTATGCATGCATGCATGCATGTATGTATGCATGGTGTATGTATGCATGACGTGTAAGAGTGAGTGTATGTATGTATGATATGTGTTGGTGTGTGTTTATCTATTTATGAAAGTATATATGATGTGTGTGTATGAATGTATATATGTGTGTGCGTGCGCATACGTGCGTTCATGCATGCATGTATGTAGTATGTGTTTGTATGTTTGCATGCATGGATGCAAGCATGTATGTATGTACGCAGGTATGTATGTATGTATGTCATACATATGTACGTACGTATGTATGTATGGGTGTATATATGAGTGAGTGTACGTGTATGTATGCATGTATGTATGATGCGTGTGTATGCATGTGTGCGCGTGTGTGTGTGCATGTATACATGCATATATGTATGTACGTGAGTGAGTATGAATATATGTATGCATGAATGTGTGTATGCATGTATGTATGGAAGTATGTGCGTACGTACATACATATGACTTAACGTACGTGCGTATGTGTGTATGTTTGTATGTATGTGTGTTCAAGTGCATGTGTATGCATGGTTGTACGTACGTATGTATGCATATATGTATGTTAATTGACGTATGATTGTGTGTGTATGTGTGTATGATGTGTGTGCGCATGTATGTGTATGTGCGTGTGTGCGCAAACACATGCGTATGTATGTATGTGTATGTATGTATGTATGTATGTATGTATGTATGTATATGTATGTATGTATGTATGTATGTATGTATGTATGTATGTATGTATGTATGCACGTATGCATGTATGTATGTATGTACGTTTCCAATGTACGTACGTTCCAACGTTACGTACATATATATATACGTATGTATGTATGCATGTATGATATGTGGGTGTGCGTGTCTGTGTTCAACAGTGGCGTAACTGTGTACGAATGTGTTCAGGCTTGCAGTAGCTGCATGTCGGACGTCGATATTTCTCCGAATGTCTGCAACTTGAACACCGAGTCGATGCGAAGGTACGCTTTTCTAAGTCCCAAAGAGAAAATTCTCTCAAAACAAACAAACACAAAATATAAAATTATTAACTGACCATACCAGAAACCCATACTGAATACCAAAGTCACATGACTGGCGGTTTTATGTTTAAAAAAACGTGGGATTATGCGACGTAAGGTAACTGTCATTGGAAAATTTTGATTTCTCTCACGGGCCAACTAAATTTTGAAGTTAAATAATTCGTAGTCCCGTGGGAGTAACGATTTATATTATGGGAAAGTCATACAGTCCCGTTTTTAAAATCCAAGTATTTTACTCGAATGCAACCTAACCACCTTACTTCGCAGGGTTAGCCAGACACCAACCCACCCATCCATGGGGCTACGTAGCGAGGTCGACATAATCCCATCCGACCCCACGTCGCGATCACAGGCACTTAAGTCAATAACCCCAAGCAACAGTGACATGTATCGATATA
The DNA here is from genome assembly GCA_034190875.2 of Urechis unicinctus. Classification (NCBI taxonomy): domain Eukaryota; kingdom Metazoa; phylum Annelida; class Polychaeta; order Xenopneusta; family Urechidae; genus Urechis; species Urechis unicinctus. Next base: position 54,268,627 of record CM067347.1, on the reverse strand, counting down.
AATATACGAACGCGCTCGTTGAATTGACTTGGGTGACTTTTGTCGCGATCGCCAAAAGGTGCGAATGCAGCCAAGCTGGCTCCAACAGCAAGGGGGTCCATTGCTATATAAGATAATAAGGCTTGCGACGCCTAGCATCTTGTCCTTAAAATTGTTTCTAGCTGGTGGATCATCCACAACTTATAACCTCTGTGATTTTCTAAATAACCATGTTAGTTTGATATTTCTCCGATTCGTAGTCACCGAGATATTGCCTCCCAGACATGACTAGAATGCTACAGCGAAAAGGTGTTAAGGAGACAGTTTGGACAGTCACCTGCGATGTGACGTCACAGGTCCTATTGGACGAGTGATTTTAAAATACGGCGGGCTGTATTGTATATCTTAGAGAAAAACACTTTCTTTAAGTTAGTTACATTTTTCACAAACCTACGTCTTGGTCTAACTTTTTTCATAGAACGCAGAATATTACTGCGATCGCGCAAGTAAACGTCAAGCAGACTCTCACGTCGGGAACATTCTTGTACAGCACTGCAGTTTATATTATTGCCCGATCCAATAATTTCCCAACATGATTTTTGAGATATAGCTTGTCAGCTATTGAAACTAACCCTGCATTTGAGTTCCAGAAAAGGCTAAGATTATACGATACAAGAAAGCACCAGTTTCACAACTAAAACATTGCACTAAAACTTCTGCAGCTTGCAGTTGATGAGCAATCCAATAAGAATTTAACACACTTCCAGTGGTGGGCCGTTTGCGGGTAGGGGTGTAGACGGGACGGTTGGGTTGGGTTGGGTTAGCAAGGGTAGGACGGACAGTTAAAGAGACTGTTCAGCCCCATATAAGAAAAGTGGTTGCCTAGCAAGCTGCTTGGTAACAGCACCTTGGAAACCAAAAATGTTACATTTTCGGACTTTAAGTCGCTACGCGGCGCTGTGGTCTCAGAAAAAAGATCCTTACTTCGGCTGTCGCCATTTATGTTGTCGGACATTATCCTTCTTGCTTGTCGGTCTAATGTGTGCACAATTATGCCCACAACTTGAATGAGTGAAGATTTAATGAAATCTACATTATGTAACTAAAGCGGAAGAATACACATCGTTAGCGAGGTAAATTCAGAGCGCGTTATGATTTACAGCTAACATTCGTGTAGATCATGGTTTTAGGGAGGCACCGTTATCGATGGAACGACATAACTGAATAAAACAGATCTCCACAGTATATCATGAATATTTCCAGTCAAATAATTATGTTAAAAACTTATCAACATAACTTCCATCATGTAAACTCGGCGGCACAAATCAGAAGATATCATTACTTACGTCTGCGTTAATCGTAGTAATGTAATAACGAAATGATCCCTGATTGCCTTATATGTGGCTGAACAGTCTCTTTAAGGAATCCTGGCTAAGACCTTGGTACCGCTGATCCTGTTATTTACTTATCAAGGCCATTAGTACGACTACAACCCCAAACCTACGCACTGCAAACACGCGATGCGTCCCCCACCGAGCGATCAAAGGCTCTACGACAACTTCACATCCGTAACCTGATAAGATTCGCAACCGTGAATTGAGTCAAGATAAGGGAGGGGGGGTAAAAGATAAACCATGCAATACCCACACATAGGGAGAATCAACGGCGTGAAGCCCTTCCGCACGAGTTAGTGGTTCCCGCCGCGACAAGCGCCTCGTGACACATTAGACGGTTCATAGTCGGTTCTTCAATGCGTAAAGAAAGGAAGCCAATGTGATTATTCGAGGATACAAATAGTGATGCGATGTGCATACTTGAGGATACATACAGTGATTCGAAGGAATTATTCAGCTTCAGGGAAAATAAGCCATGACATTTTTTCCAAATGATACTGACTACTTTTCCAAAGACATAGTAAGTACGCAGTTTTTGTAAGCTGTGACTCGTAAGCTGCAGACGATCTACACAATATTACTCCGTCTATTCCGTTTGTAACGCAGGGGAAGGAGTAAGGTCATAGGATAGGAGCAAAGCAAGACACGTCGTCTCGATCTTTAGATGTTCTTAGTAGATCAGCTCGCTGTAATTTACTCTAGGGTGATCCCTCTCAACTCCATCCCACCTCGAGTGAGAGATGCAGTTATATCAGCGAGCGCGCCGAGGGGCGCTTGGTCGAATTCGATGGGCACTTTAAGATCTCATCGTGGCATGCGTACCTTATACAAACTCTGCATAGGCGGCTCAGTATTTATTAGATACTGGCTGCTTGAATCTTCAGTATTCGCAGTAAAAATATTTTAGTTTTGTAACGGCTTTGTTTCATTTTTAAATCCGTCGTACATAGTATATAGTGCTGAAAACCATATGACGCTTGATGCAACAACAACAACAACAACAACAAGTACCGCATTGAAATTAAACAGATAGTCAAAATCGTACTCAAAGGGGTCATTAACATGATGTTTAAAGCCAGTGTGTCTTTTTTTCGAGACTGCCACCTGGTGTGTAAACAAAACAGTCCTCAGCAACATTATGATGTGTTGCCGTGGGCGCTGATAGATTAAACCACTGGTAGATTTACCCCTATACCCAAAACAAAACAGTACGTCGAGTAAGATGCGTATATCATATATATGTGGACATATACAGTTACTTAAAGTGAGTAAATGCCTCACCCAATGCGCATGCCCCATTATCCTCCTCCTATCTCCATGGCATACACATGACCAATATGCTGAATATTTACAGTATTTCCGCCGGTTAGCTAGCCAAAGGTTAAACAATGTGGTGCAAATTACTACTAGGATGATACACAGGCACACAATGCTGCCAAATAGCTTGAGATAAGTCAAGTTATTAATTTGAGTTGTGGTTAAAGGCAGACATAGATTGTGGTCAGGGAAGAGTCAGGCAACTTTGGTTGTAAGCATATTTTTAGTTTTCTTCACAAAGTCAGAATGGCTTTAAATGATACACACGAGTAGCAAAAATACATTAAAATATTTTTATGCCACTGCCATAAATATATATTTAAGATTGTAAAAGTAATCTCTTAACGTGTTATCATTAAAAACTATACTATGACGGATTGTGATGAGCTATACGTCGCTGTTGTTCCTTATGAGCTAACTTCTAAAAAGGGTGCAATTTTCCGCGAAAGCATAATATATTTGCGGAACACAGTGTGACATATTGCCGTGGAACATAGGATTTTATTTCTTGACTGGAGTCTAGAGTAGAAATGCGACTTACCTCATCGGGAGTCTTCCATGATGAAGTGCTGAAGTAGATTAAGTGACCTCTGAATGTAGTAACATCAAACAAAAATACTCCTCAATATATATATTTGCCAAGTTTTGCTGAGTCGGAGTATTTTCACTTTCTTCATTATTCGTGTAGTCTGATGTAGTCAATAAAGAGCGATAAATGAGCGTCCGAGAGCCGGGACTAGCACAAACGATCCCGTTCTCGGTATAGTCAGCCCACGATTATTCAAAAACGCGGCGTTCCATCCCAGCATCATGCCTCCTATAGCGTCATAGCAATACTCTGCCCTATGGTTGTAAATCGTGGTTATTACGCGGAATCTGCTACGCACAAATGGCTCGACTCCGAGGCTCGGACTCCTGCGTTTCGAAGGAAGAAGAAGTGTTCCTCACAATATTCCATTTTTGGCCCTACAAATCGTGCTAAGTAATACTTATAGCATTGCTAAAGCTTGTCGTCACAACCACAGAGTCTTTTGGGATTCAAGATCCTCATCCATAACTTCATAAGCAGTTTAGGCAAGGCACTCGCCCCGATGATCTGATGCTACCTACATCTATCTGTCTATCTACCTGTCTACAGCGCGGATGGTGAGAGATCGAAAGTTGTAAATAGTACGAACGCTGTCAGAGGCGAAGTTTCATTGCCTAAAAGCAGTCATTCCATCGTCTACTGACATGGGCAACTCCCACTACGTCTACGGATCAGTTTCAGTGAAGAAATTCGTTCCTATACTGGTATGTCATTTAATTTTAAATATTGTTTGTTGTTTTTTATTTACAAATAAACTCCCTTAGTTGTAGACATTCACTGTACTGTGATAATATTATTGAACTCGGTGCTATTATAGTACAACCTATGTTTCAAACACAGGTTGTACTACAACAGCACTGAGCTAGAGCTAGAATGATCAAGAATGACCCCAAGGGTTTTAGGTATCAGGTCAACTCGACACCTTGCCAACTCGACCCCCGTATATTACCAACTCGACACCTAACCTGCTACCAACTCGACCCCTCGCCAACTCGACACCTGTTTCCGTTTTTATTGTAATGTGAATAGACTAACTGTATTTGCTTTTAATTTTAATTTACAATTTAATATCTCTCAAGTGTTTTTTGTTTTAATAAAAAAGTATCTATCTATCTGCATACTTAAAATCAAATAATTACGTGTGTTAGCGATGCATTGATGGTTGAAATTTGACGTACTGCTCGTCTGTATAGAACTCTACCTATTCCCGTACCACAGGTACGATGTTGCCATCTCTGGCAGACATCGCACTGCAGTGCTTCTTGACGAGTTGTAATAGTCCGATTACACGAAATACAGGCCATAGCGAATGTTCAACTGACAAACAGATTGACTGCCAGAGAGTGTAGTGAATTATGATATTTTTTAGGTAGCTTATATACAATTTCATGTAACGTCGTTGAAGGGTGAGAATCACACCTCAGTTTCAATGTCGCGCAAATCAAAGTGTTTGCGTCATGTACGTCATGACAAATGAGTTGTGAAAACGCGAGTACACGATCAAGGGGTACATGACGTGAAACATGGTGAGTTGTGTGAAAAACGCGAGTACACGATCAAGGGGTACATGACGTGACACATGGTGAGTTGTGAAAACGCGAGTACACGATCAAGGGGATACTGTGACGTGACACATGGTGAGTTGTGAAGATCTACATTTAAATTTTTTATTTTCATGATCACATTAAAATTATGAAGTGATAGAAGACAATTAACGTATATTTTTTTGTTTAAGGTGGCTTGTGATGAAGAAATATTGATGTCATTTCGTATGATAGTACTATGGCATTTAAGTATATACGGCAATGTAACAATCGACAGTAATAAAAAAACAACATGAAAATATGCTATATTTTTGACCCGTGAACACGAGGTCATAATCATCACACACCTCATTTAGATGGTCGATCAAAGGGTGTCGAGTTGGTTGCGGTCGAGTGGCTGGGTGTCGTGTCGAGTTGGTAGTGGCAGGGGTCGAGTTGGCAAGGTGTCGAGTTGGCAAGGTGTCGAGTTGACCAGCATCCAGGGTTTTATAGTGATTCTGAAAGAGGATTACTAGCCAAGGAGAATTCTGTCTCGTAATAGGGGAAACCGATTACATATATTGTTTTATACCTGTGGAATTCTGATAGAAAGTTTCTCAGTGTATGAAGATTTCCTCACAAAAGGGGTCACCCCTTGGTGGCCTTCATTCTTGTACCATGTTGACTTTTGTTCAGTGGCAGGTTGCATTGAAATTCAGGTGCTTGGTTTGCTAGATGAACTCATCACCGGCCCATTGATGAAGTTATTTCATTCATCGTCTGGAGAGCAAATCGACCATGTAGATGTCGGGAAGTGATTGTTAAGCTGAAAGCTTTGTAAGACAGTCTCAGTGATACTCTGACCATGCAGAGGGATATATTTGACAATGATCTGGATGTTTCAGATACCACTTGGTAAAAATTGAGAGAGGCCCCAAAGTAGTTAGAAATCTTCAATGATCTGATGGAAGAGTGCCTTGTGGCGATTGTTGTGGTACTTTAAAGGCAGTATCAGAGATACTTTCAGATGGATATTGATGAAGTGCTGAGGAGAGATTCTGCTCGATCCTACTATATTAATTCTGAGCAAATGATGCAGATGTATTCTTCACTACAGTCCAAGGCTCATAGTGCTACTCTGTGCTACATTTCATGTAAAATAAGAACAACTAAGAGCAAAACAGTTGAGTATTTAGAGAACATGAGTTCAGAAAGACTGGTTAAAATTCTTCAGAAGGCCATAAGTTTTGGACAAAAACAGAGACAGAGGAAAAGAAAAAAACCAAGAAATTGCTGCTAGGCTGGCAGATAAGAACAAATAAATGATGAGAAGATTCTCTAGAATATGCAGAACACTGTACACCTGTGCTTAGCTGAGGTTATGTCAACAATACGCCAAACCGGCTGTGTGTGTATGTGCGTTTGTAAATTGGCTCATAGTTCGATTTTATGTCACGCATTGACTTCAAAAAAGAAGTGTTGGATATCTATTTCTATTAAGTTTGAATTTTTGTCTCCATACCCAGTGTTTGTTGGACACTACGGGCAAAATTGTTTCATTCTAAATATTGATGCTCTGTTGTGACTGTATATGGATGCTTGTAGAAATGAAGTGTTAAGAGTATTTGTCAAATTGATGATTCCAAGTTTCTCATGGTGGTGGTTAAATACTCTTACCAGGCTTGTAAACTAGCTTGTTTTTATCTTTCATTGTATATATCCTGGCTTAAAACTGTGACATAGCTTTCCTGGCAGCTTCTATGACCTTTGACCTGACTGGCAAATCATGACAACCTGCTGATGGCCTTACCAGGTCTGTGATGTCCACTCGTGCTGAGAGCATTGGTACTCTTTAACATGCTTATTTGGTTAAGCCTCACTGATCATTTTTTTTTGCTCTTCTCATAGTTATTTGCCCTATTTGAAGTAATCTATCACATCCCAATTAAGTCACCTGTTTTTGAGTTTACAAAGATCACTTGCGTTTCAAACTGTTATATTTTTATTGTTTCCAGGCAGTGATTCTCTTACTCTCAGCTGTCATCAGTTATAGAAGGTATGGTGCAAGATAACTGGTAATCCTTGGGTCATAATCATAATTCTCTATTTGAGGCTGATTTGTTTGGTACACCAAGAGAATAAAAGGGCACTTTATGTTATGTTTTCAGTGTAAAAGCCTCAGAAGGCGATAATAGTAAGCCTGTTTTATTCTCATTTTCAACTTTTACAAATGACCCTATCGTTAACATATGGTTTTTATCCAATTATATCTTGTACATTTATATGTGTTTGTGTTCAAAAGCAGTAGCAGCCTCGTCACGTAAAGCAAGGTAAGTCACATCTTCCACATAATTTCTCAAGTATTGGGTTCTTATTGGATCATGCAGTCTTGCTGACAACAGCTAGAAATCCAGGAATCTACACATAAAATACTGTAACTTAATATTGTCAAAATGTGTCTTCTGTGCTATGTTCAGGAGGCACCCGCGTTGTTTTAGCCAGCCCCTTAATTCTATTGGAGACTTGCAGTACATAGACAAAGTCAATCAAGTGAAGGAGGACTGCTGTTACGCTTGTGGCAGTGAATACCGCCGCACACATGAGGTGGAATGCAAGTGCTTCTGTAATGGTAAATAGACTTCTTTGTACTCATGATTTGGAGTTCCATTTATAATCATCATGTTCATATATATGGAACATATTTGAAATGAGATATCCAAGTAACATGTTTGATGCATATCATTTTCAAGGTTCTCAACATATACTGACAAATAGAGGGTCCACACTTCTTATCATTTTAATTACTGACAACTAGAAATATATTTGCTCTTCTGTTCTGCATGTTCCTCTGATCTGGTATACTTCTGTCAGTCCTTTCTTAAACTTTTGATGGCACATTTTTTTAAGCAAATGGGAAATTGTTACTGCTGTTTCTAAACAATTCAAAGACCTACAGTAATTTCAGTCAGGCCAAATCAGAAGTCTTGTTGGAACTTGGATAGAAGAGATTGTCAATGACATTGTCCTTACTCTCAATGCAACAACCTTGAATAAGGAATTAGTGTATCTGCTACATTTTGCTGGCATATTTTTGTCAACAAAGATTATGAAATGTTATAAATGCTCCAACACATTTAAAAATGCCCTCTGTAAAAACCATGAACTTAATGATTTAGCCTTATTTAATCAAAGGCAGCAGAGCTTGTCCTCTTGCTATTGCAACGATTTGAGACATTCTTGAAATGAAATGCTGTGTTTACTTGTCTATAAGTCGCAGAATTTTTAACAAACTGTGGGTCAATGAGTGGGTGTGGGAAATCATGAATTAAATAATCGCTTCCCATTGAGCTCCTTACTTGTATTTCACAATGTGAACGTTATGATGGATACCGATTGCACGTCACCCCAAGCGGTACATCTTTCATGAATAAATGACCGCTCCGTGACATGCAAAATCAAGTCTGACATGATGATGTTTGTGTTGTTCATGCTTATAGTTAAAGCTACAATAAGAGGGCTCATTCGTGCATCCGCCCTAGAAAATATGTGAACACGCTACCTGCGACCAGCGTGGTGTTTTGTCAGAACATCTCTTGAAACCACATCCGAATTCTCTTAGTAATTTAGGGGCAGGTACTTCCTATCTTTCACAGACGCTGGAACCCGAGACATTGGATCAACAGTCTCACATGCTTTGGTTGATTTCATCATGGTTGCATCACCTAATGACGGGCATGCCTTTCACTCATTTTCACATTCGCCGCACAGGTTGTCGGAGTGAGCTCTCTTAGCGTAGCCATAAACTCTTTGGTTCGCGTCTCAGTGTTGAAATCGCAGTCATTCAGTTCCTGATGTTGTATTCCCGATGCCAAGCTTTCGAGCCAAGTTTCTTATAAATCAAATCTTTATCGTTATCTTGCGTCTCGGTGCTTGGAAGTTTGACTTAGGGAACCGAGCGTCTGTGGCGTAAAAAAGAAGCGTTCCTTGTGCGATACAGCATTTAAGCTTAAGGGACGGGAATATGCTCTCAAGTTACTGCAAATGGATGAAAAAGTTTTGGCCAGATGCCAAAGATTAAAAGGGTGTGCCACATACACATGCATGCGACCTAAACACAAGTAAATACAAGTATGAGATTTGTTTGCTAGGTTTACTAACTTCAATATCTTATTGGCTAGATGTTAGTGAATGCTCAATGCTTGAAAAGGATAATTTTTATTCGCAAGTAGTCCAATGAATACTTAGTGTCTGAGAATGCCTGCTTCTTTTTGCAACTTGCATTCCTTCTCTACCTCTTTGATTTTCATAGATGTGTACAAGGCATTCCAGTTTGGCAAGGATGTGTGCTCTTCTAACCCTGACTCAGCCACTTCTCAAAACCACACCCATCGTGACCTCAATGGCCGGGCTGTGAAGCCAGTCCATGTGACCACTCTCTTTGTTTTTCTTGTACTATTTTTCACCAATTAGGCTATCTTGCTGTTTCCTCTGTTTCCTCATGTCCTCTTGTATCTGAGTTCAGTCAAATATCTCTGATATTATCCTCGTGTCGATAATATTCTCCCCAGATTCATCTATATTCATTTATGTGTTCTGTTGATATATGCTATTTATTATGAGCAATAATTTTGATAGCAGTGTTGATTTCTGCTCTATAGTTTTACAATAAATGTACATTAATCAAGTGCATAGCCAAGTTATTCAATATTATAAATGCTAGATAAATGTCCTCAATAGTTTTATGCTATCTATTTGGTGCGTTTTGATAGGAACGATATTACCTCACTGTTGTGGCTTGTACTGCGGGCCAGCGTTAAATTAGTTCACAAAAAAACACCCGTGTTTTTTTTCTGATGGGCAAACACTTAGGGAGAATAATAGGTAATATGTATAATTATAATGGGATGTATAAGATGAATGTTCATTTGTCATACCTGGCTGCATGATGTGGATTCTAGCAGAATTATCTTGGTGCGGAATTACAGATACTCGGGGAAGACAAATAAACCGACTATCATGATCACACACTTGGATTATATAACTAGGTCTCCTGTTATAATATAACTGTAGCCTGTGTTTGTAATAGCTGGGGTTATTTCTCTCTGTCTCATTGTCTGTCTTTGATCTTGTGATAATATTCAGTTATACTATTGTTGGCTTACATTACTTGTCCTCATGTGTGTGTTATAAAAGGGTTTGTTTTTAGGTATATAGAATATTTATCAGCTTTGTTGCATGTATTGTAAATACTAACGAAATTTTTTTATTGCTGTATACCATTGCTATAATAAAGCCTGATGTTGATGATAATATTTGCGCCTTGGCTTCAGATTAATAACATGTATCCATTAGTTTTCATTCACAGACACCTCAATTATGTATTTGCTTAAAGATGGTCAAAAACATCTCCATCCTTCAAGTATATTCTGTTACTTAACACATATCCCTAAAGTTGTAGTAATTAGACATTTTCCGTTTTAACAACTGTGTCAGGTGCCAGAGGAAGCGTCTGTTGCCGATCAACCATATATCTATCTGCGATGACCGACACTGGATATGAGAATGTTGTTAACCAATAAAATGCTTCCTCTTTCATCTTACACGTGGGGGGGGGGGGGGGGGAATGGCCCTTTCTACATCACATACTTGAAACTCATAGGGGCTTCTTTGGTATATATAGATATAGGAGAGATACAGAGAGAGAGAGATAGATATAGAGAGAGAGAGAGAGAGGAGAGAGAGAGAGATATATAGGAGAGATATATAGATAGATAGAGAGATCAATATATATATATATAGATATATATATATATATATATATATAGATATATATATATATATTATATATATATGATACCTATATATATATATATATATATATATATACTATAGATATAGAGATATATATATATATATATATATATATATATATATATATATATATATATATCTATATATATATATATATATATATATACAGGGCTCGAAACTAACGCCCGCGCCACCCGCCAATGGCGAGTCAAAATCGGCTCGGGCGAGTAGAAATTACGAAACTGGTCGCCCGGGTGGCGAGTCAACAAATCGCCTGTATTAAGTTTTTATATGATGCGCCCGCTCGCAGCACGTTCCGAAGCGCCCGACCTTTAATTTAACGCGCACTTAAGCCCCAAACCCCGACTGAGATCGCCAGCGATTGTTTACTCCAAAGGCAGCGAGTATTTATTTAGACGGTCTTTGGTTTTCATGGTAGTATTAGATATACAGATATGGACAGCTTATACGACTTTATCGGATGTCCCGTTGGTATTGTTAATTGGGCGCCAATATACCGTCGCTCACTAAGCTGACGACTTACTAACGCTGCAATGTGACGGTTATACTTACCTGACGCATCATTCATTCATATATGATTTCTGGTCTTTTATATATAATATAACTGAGTTTGTTTTATTCTAACAATATAATCTTTCATTACCATATCCGAAATCGTAGCGATATTTTCCGTACTTCGGAAGTTATAACACCCCTCACGAGCAGCCGTGAATTTGTTGTGCTAGAATTGTATTTGAATGCTTGTTTATCTTTGCATGTGTCGCAGTGGGCCGGTATGTGCCAATTAATTGTTGTTGTTTCAGGTAATAATGTAAGTAGCTGCACGGAGGTATGACTCCAAGGTTAGTGTCGGGTTTTGAGAAGCTGCGACAAGAGCTCGCGCTTTCAACTGGTCAGCGCCTCACGATGCGGCGCGTGCTGTCAGCGTGTCACGTAATGACACGCGCGCAACGTCGCTCGCTGCGTAGCATCGCGCGTTGCGTTTGGGTCTCGGCGAACTTATGTGGATAGCCAAGTCTTCGTTTGATCGTGATTAATCATCAAACTCTGTTCTACGAATCGACCAAGTCGAATCGCCAGAGACCATTTCACAAATTTTTCTACACTATGTGGCATTTCGTTGAAGGGGCCCGAGTAGCATCGCGCGTTGCGTTTGGGTCTCGGCGAACTTATGTGGATAGCCAAGTCTTCGTTTGATCTTGATTAATCATCAAACTCCGTTCTACGAATCGACCAAGTCGAATCGCCAGAGTCCATTTCACAAATTTTTCTACACTATGTGGCATTTCGTTGAAGGGGCCGAGCCTCCCCAGCCGAGTAAGCGCAAGCTTCCCGAAGATCTAAGGCTTCAAAGTAAAGATTATGAGAAAATGGCAGGAAATGGAACTCTCGCTGGCTGAAAACAGACTGTGGAGAGGATAGAGGTTGGCTGCGACACGATGAAAAGCATGATGTAATGTTTTGCGATTGCTGCAGAACATATGCAACCAAAGATATGCAGCTGTCTGAATATGCTTTCAGATTTTGATGATCAGGCAGCAGTAGCACACTCGTTGAACATATCAGTGTTGGGCTCTCTGGTGTAGGTGTTGACACTGCATATATCCCAGACCAGAAGGCAATGCTTAAAACACTGGTGAGCTGATGCTGTATAAACCTCATGGCCCTCATGGACCTCATTCTGACCCTTCCTGCCTCTTCAGCTGAGTGTGAAAGAGGATTCAACATAATGAAGCAAATAGTGGAGGTCCAGTCTTAGCCCAGACTCCTTCAATGAGCTGATGAAGGAGCTTCTTGTGTCACCCCTATAGCTGACTACAAGCCCAAACGTGCTATAGAACTGTGGCAGATAACTGGGACCTGATATCGACGCCCCAGTTACAAGGAATACATTCGATGTGAAAGTGAGGAGGCCACACACCAGAAAGACTGCTGTTAAGGAGGGTGTTATTGTTATGTGTATTATATGTCCTTACTCGAGTGTCATGTTTTTCATGCTGTGTATATAAAGTTATTGAATGTGGTGCAATTTTAATCATGTTTTGCTCGTGCATATTGTGAGTACATAAATATGGCTGGTATGCTGGGTTATGGGAACTACCAAAAAAAGTTTCATATATAGTATATATATAGAGAGATATATATCCAGAGAGAGATCTCTATATAGAGGGAGAGAGATATATAGAGATCTCCCTATATATCTCTATAATATATATATATATATATATATATATCTATATATATATCTATCTATATCTATATATCTCTATATCTATCTCTCTATATATATATATATCTATATATATATATATATATATATATATATATATATATACATATGTCCGACCAATCACTTGTTCCGGCAAGCGGACAACCATTGGTGTCGAACCCTGACCCATTCCAAGAATTGCATCGAGAGCAGTAGCTAACAACGTGTAGCAAAATGTTTCCCCGTCCCAGCAGCCACATTCACGAAACAGTCACGTCCCATCAAGTAGCCGAGTTTCTCAAACGGAGCGTACCAAAACAAATATGGCGCCGAATCTTCGGAAAATGTAGAACTTACCAATGAGGGACAACGACTCAAAAGTACCCGAGAGTGACCGAGAGACACGGCTTGTGATTGGAGCATCCCAAATCTGGGATGCCAGTCCAGTTCAAGACGTTACCGTGTGTGTCCTAGACTGATGGCGAGACTATTGAATATCAGTAACATGTAAACAGGGCCCGCAGCCAACAGGCTAGGGGAGCTTGACTAGATGTAAGCCCTTCTTTAGGAAATAAAGCTGTGTTTACTGCCCACAAAGGCAGCATGTTGATGTCTTTGATTATGAACGTTCTTTGCTTTTTACGCTTCAGTTATTTAGGTTATATAACCAAGGCCCTGCAGTCACAAGTATTAAATTTTGGCATATCTTATTTTTTATTTTTTCCATAAAACATGTGAACTCCCGAGGTGGGGGGAGAAAATTTGGGAGAAAATAGTATATCAGGCACTTCCCCTACCCCGTTCGTATATTAGCAGCAACGCCTTTTCCCACGAATAACTTTTCCAAAAACACTCGCTGCTTGTCTGTCATTTCCAATCCCTGCTTGTAACTCTCTATTGCTTTTTTCAATCGTTTTTCGATAACAAATTCGTTTTCACATCAGACTGCCGCCATTTTCAGAAACACTTGACGGCCATGAATCGTCCGCGGAACTATTTTTTCCAATAAATGCCTCATTTTGGACCTACAGAAAGGTATTCCATAACAAAATGTATATTATTCTTCCTCACATAATGGCCCGAATTTGCCCCAAAGCGATCTATGTGGTGCAGAGGCGAATCCTAGCCTGCATCGAAGCCGATGCGCAAGGAGATCGACGCGAGTTACGCAGATACGCGAGTAATCGCGACGCGAGTTATCGGGGTAGACCTGTATCTTCAAATAAGCTGCTATGGGTAGATCCCCTGTAGTTGGATCAACAGTCCCATGTGCTTTTCTTGATTTTATGGTGTTTCACTCATTAGCATGTAGGTTCATCACATAGCTAGTCGGAGTGAGTCCGTGGAGGGTTCCGCGTCGGATCACAAGATCACTGCGGGAATAAAGGTGAGGTCTCGGTTGGAATTGGGGGATCCCTTCATCACCTTCAGTGCTTCGTCGAGGAACCTTTCCGAATACACTTTCATTAACAGCAATTATGGGTCATTCATAGCCGAGTCAATGCTGAGAGAGATGCGAGCAATCACTGTACTGACTAACTGCGCATTAAAGGTTATCCATTTCGGACAACCCTAACAAACAGAGTTATCTTAAACTGAAAAACTGCTTATCAAAGAGTTTTCTCACTAACTGTTGAAATAAGAGTTATCATGTACTGACATATTTTTGAAATAAAAACTGCTGACAAACTGCTTATATAAGAGTTATTACTGACAAACTAATCATTAGAGAACTATTTTAAGATAACCATTATGAAAACCTTGGCTATCGTAAGCGCACCCACTGTATAATTCTTTATTCTGGACGATTCACTTCGCATTTACCCTTCGACCGCCTCCATGTAACCTGACAAGCTCTAACCTTTTTTTGGCACTCCACCGCCTCAGCACAAACGATATTAAAGCTCTATTCAATGCCACATGCGCTTGTTTCAAAATTAATGACATTGAAGTCCATGAGCGCGTCAGACAAGTCAAACGACTTCATTCATAACATATAACCGATACACAATTCAGTAGAGGTCGTAAATCACGACGAAATCGCCGATGTTTCTTCATGCCAAATGTGTAAGTTATAATTAACGCTTGTATTATTCATGCATGGATTCATCGTTATCCTTTAACGCCAATGACACTAACTAGGCCAGGGATAGATAAGGTGGTAAGATGGACAGACATCAGGTAACCGCAAAACATCAATGTTACTCCAAGTTCCAGTCAGCAACCGCTTTTGTCAACATATGAATACTTCTACGTTGCAAAATCAATAGAAAAACTCCTTGCGTGCACAAGACAGAACTTTGTACCTGCGGTCACCTGTGTATTGATGTCAAGTGCACTGATAAGGTGGCAACAGAAAGCCACATAAGAGTCATTGCCTCTAGGCTGAAGGTGGGCGAGGCGATAGGTGACGGAGTCTTAAGGTAGATGTCTCAACTGATAACCTTTACTAGGTAGGACTCGCTTCTATCTTGAGTTGTGGATTGCTCTGCTGGTGTAATCGTATCTGGAACAACTTCCCGGTGTACATCTCATCTGCGGTAATAGAACAAAACGTTGAGATAATGGAAAGCTGAGTATCGGACAGACGCCTTGCCCGTATAAACACAACAATGGAAGCGGGGCTTTCGCAAAGATATTCTCGTAATGGGGAGATCACCTTTAAACCTATCGGCGAGTCGCCATCTTCGCCCTCTTCCGAGACAATCAGCCCTGTCAGCATCCAGCGACCAGAGGGTTTTACCAGCGCCGAGTCGAGCTTGGTGAGCCGATTACAGGGTTCGACCTACGCCAATATGCCTCCTGTCAGGAGCGGTGTGGACCCATACAGCGTCACTGAGGCCGCCGGCAGTCGTACGCCCCCGGAGGCGGACTACCCCGACGACGACGCATCTCTGGGTAAGTGATACGGGAAGTGAGGTAGCGTGTGTGTGTATGTATGTATGTATGTATGTATGTATGTATGTATGTATGTATGTATGTATGTATGTATGTATGTATGTATGTATGTATGTATGTATGTATGTATGTATGTATGTATGTATGTATGTATGTATGTATGTATGTATGTATGTATGTATGTATGTATGTATGTATGTATGTGTGTGTGTGTGTGTGTGTGTGTGTGTGTGTGTGTGTGTGTGTGTGTGTGTGTGTGTGTGTGTATGTATGTATGTATGTATGTATGTATGTATGTATGTATGTATGTATGTATGTATGTATGTATGTATGTATGTATATGTATGTATGTATGTATGTATGTATGCATGTATGCATGTATGTATGTATGTATGTATGTATGTATGTATGTATATGTATGTATGTATGTATGTATGTATGTGTATGTTTGTATGTATGTGCGTGTTTGCATGTAAATGTATACATTGTGGATGGACACTAAGTGGGGGAGAACTGCGTCACGACTAGATTAGGCACCGTGCATACGGACGCTGGCGCGGGTAAATATCTGGGTAGGTCATCGATTCTGTTATCGATGAACACTGTACATGTTTGACCATATCACATCAATAATTAGGAATTCTACCAGCTGTCTAAGCGCGGTAACACCCAGAACGTTCAGGGCAGCAAACCCCCCTTGATAACCCGATGTAGTGCCTTCCTGGTACACCATCCATAGACTGGTAAACCAACCATACACCTGCTCCTCTGCTCAACAACGCCTGGCAAATACCGGGCATGGTTAGGATTCACATGCAACGAGAAGAAAGAATCAGATTTAGCCCTGTTATAACTAACATTCGGCTATCGATCCTCAGGAAATAAACCAGCCCAATTACGGCTTTGCGACTTCTCTGTGTGCAGATTGCGAGTTAATTTATCAAATCGACCTGTCAATCAACTCTTTAAGAAAATGTTTATTGGATTAAACAAGCAAGTCCATGCGACCACAGCACGGAGTCACAATCTTCATGGAAACTCTCCCCGACATTGCCGGGTACGTGGCCCGCCGTAGACAGGTCTGCGTATAACTGTTGCAGATGCCTCACTTACAGCCCTGATATCTGACGACAGTGAAAGAGATAATCTTCAGCAGGCGTCAGTGTGTTAAGATTTGGAAGGATGTGTGAAGGCATAGCATAGTATATAAAGAGTCAATATATACGGATATATATATATATATATATATATATATATATATATATATATATATATATATATATATATATATATATATATATATATATATATATGTATGTATATACGTATACACGTATATCAGTATGTATACATGCGTATATGTAAGTATGCATGTAGGTATGCGGTTATGTATGTATGTGTGTATGCATGCATGTATATATGTATATAATATATGTATGTATGTTTGATTGTACGTATATTTGTACGTACGTACGTATGTATGTATGTATGTATGTATGTATGTATGTATGTATGTATGTATGTATGTATGTATGTATGTGTATGTATGTATGTATGTATGTATGTATGTATGTATGTATGTATGTATGTATGTATGTATGTATGTATGTATGATGTATGTATATATATGTAATATGTATTTATGTATGTATGTTTTATCATGCGTATATTTGTACGTACGTGTGTATGTATGTATGTATGTATGTGTATGTATGTATGTGTATGTATGTATGTATGTATGTATGTATGTATGTATGTATGTATGTATGTATGTATGTATGTATTGTATGTATGTATATATGTATTTATATATATGTTTTATATACGTATATATATATATATATATATATATATATATATATATCTATATATATATATATATATATATATATATATATATATATATGTATGTCTGTATGTATGTATGTATGTATGTATGTATGTATGTATGTATGTATGTATGTATGTATGTATGTATGTATGTATGTATGTATGTGAATGATGGCATGTCGAGAAGGTGTTTAGTACGCATAAGTAGCGCTTTGAGGAACAAATGTTCTTCGCCTTGACAGCTGACCCGGGCATAAAGGTCAGGTTCCACATACCTGCCATACCAGCAATACCGGCCTTGACAGCTGTAATTATTCTGAGTCACCGTATAAGGCACCAGAAATCTGATGTTATCGTGTCAATGTGAAAGTGCGGCCTGGATTAGTTTGATACGAACGATACAAAAATTCTTACGAAAGTGTTATTTTTAAACACCAAGTGTGAATGCTTGTATGCTGTACCAAATTAGAGATGACATTATTTTAGTTTCTCATTGAGCATGTTTCATGTAGCTGCTCTGTATTCCTGTGTATGGGTTCCTTTGTTTTTCAAGAATGTCGTCGATTAGTATATATTTTAGCACATTTCTATTTCAGACGAGGGGACGTCATCGTCGACTCTCTCCTCCATCAACGAGTACTCCCCTAATGATCAGAACAAACCCAGATCCTCCACGGTGATCGAGAAGTTCGAGGAGCATATAGTACGTACCTGTGTTGTCACGAGTATTATCTGCTGAGTCAGCACATGCATCGACCCATCTACTCATATATTATTTGCCCCCCCCCCCCAAAGTATCAATTTATTACAATGATTCAGGGTCTTATGTGATCAAGATGTAATAACGCCCCGATAACATGGCCCGATTGGACCTTGTCACCGGGGATTATGGACAGCATCTGAAACACACGACTTATACGATAAAGTCAACATGAAATACACGACTGTTATACGATAAAGTCAACATGAAACACACGACTGTTATACGATAAAGTCAACATGAAATACACGACTTATACGATAAAGTCAACATGAAATATACACGAAGTTATCGATATAGTCAACATGAAACACACGACGTTATACGATATAGTCAACATGAAACACACGACTTATACGACATGAAATACACGTTATACGATAAAGTCAACATGAAACACACGACTTATACGATAAAGTCAACATGAAACACACGACTTATACGATAAAGTCAACATGAAATACACGACTGTTATACGATAAAGTCAACATGAAATACACGACGACTTATACGATAAAGTCAACATGAAACACACGACTTATACGATAAAGTCAACATGACACACACGACTGTTATACGATAAAGTCAACATGTAAGACACGACTTATACGATAAAGTCAACATGAAACCCACGAATGTCAACATGTATCGGCTAATAGCCTGATTAGTGACCTTTGCGTCGTTGTAGTTTAGTTGTACGACATTGTAGTGTACGAACGAACGTTATGTATGCGTCCAAGTGTTTGATGTTTTGAAAGAATATGATATAATCATATATTTGACCGTCTTTTCTCTATTTGTTACTCTAGCTTCTCTGCCTTGTCTCGTCTTGTATGCTAGGTCCCATCAGTGTGGGAAGAATTGTAAATCAAACCCGCTCGCCTAAATTACACGCTAAGGATTACCGTATCAAAGTTTGCCATTATTCGCCAAGGCTTGTTAACAATAGGTTGTCAGACGTTTACGAGCCCCCAATGCGTGATATATGGTGAGTTACGTGAAATTGCGGCGCCTCGACTGACCTCGACCTGATAACGTTGATGGCTACTCAGATCCTACCTAGATATCCCATTATGCATAACGGCTACGTGTCGTGGGACTGATCCGAATTGAATCCACGAGTTAATTGGGTTCGAATTCGAGAAAGTTAAACATTGGATAGGATCAACCAGTAGCTCATATCCTGGTACATTGGAAACGTATCTGTTTTGGCTGTGACTAAAACGTAGCAGTGGATTAGCGAGTCTTTGGTGCAATGACTGACATTTCTGGAGGTAGATTCACCATGCTAGGATCGGACGCTGATCTGGAGTTAGAGCTAGAGGTTTGTCACAACGGATTACCGTATTTGACACTCTCCAACCAATATCCTTTCAGGTTGTTGTAACTCCCGTCCATAAAGATAAACCAGTAGTCTCTAAGTCATGGTTTAAGATAACGGTAGCTTCGAGCAGCTACTCGAGAAAAGGACCCCTCGTCGTTTACATAAATCATTCACGACTGTCTCCTATTTATAACACAAGAATCCGTGTAAGTACACCTAACGCTGATATGACATGACAAGCAGTGAGACCAAGTCGTTGTATTATACACGGCAACATAAGCTGGAATGTTATACGGGCAATTATCAATTGCGATCATACAAGCCAGTTTTGTAAAATGGGTTGTATAGGTATTATGTGGATTTCATGATGAATCGCGTTTTTCAGGCTTCGTTCGGTTCACTCACGAATGTTGACTGCTCATTGATAAGAAAGTTATATACAGTATGGATAGGTTTATGGAATGCCTCAAGCATACACCTAATTAGAATCGACGAGTGGTCCATTCACTTCTCAACTCACACGGAACGAGGATGTTAAGTTTTGTCAATGCTTGCATGATTATTCCAACGCATATATCAATCACCCAATCAAATTTAATGGGTTAATAAAATCCTGAGCATACTTCTGAGCATACCTTCCTGAATAAGTGATAAGTGTTGGAATTTCACATCAGGCGTTTTTGATGTCTCCAGTGACTTTTTAGGAATTTGTAAAATATCGCGTTGGTTTCCAGATATCATTGTTCTTGCGTCGCTCCTTTCTGTCAGCGTGACGGTATCATACTAAGAGGGCGTTTCTTCCACATGCGCGTTTCGCTCATGTTTTCCCACTGTATGAATCAATGTTTGTATCAATTCTTGTACCTACAGGAGGCTCACTGGCCTCTTAAAGATGTTATACGGGCAATTATTAATTGGGATCATTCAAGCCAGTTAACATGGGTTGTATACGTATTATGTGGATTTCGTGAGTAACATTGGTTGTGTACATTCACTTCTCAACTCACACGGAACGAGGATGTTAAGTTTTGTCAATGCTTGCATGATTATTCCAACGCATATATCAATCACCCAATCAAATTTAATGGGTTAATAAAATCCTGAGCATACCTTTCTGAGCATACCTTCCTGAATAAAGAAAAAACAAACTTACCAGTGATAAGTGTTGGAATTTCGCGTCAGGAGTTTTTGAAGTCTCGTTAGTGACGTGTTAGGAATTTGTAAAATATCGTGTTGGTTTCTAGATATCATTGTTCTTTTATCGCTCCTTTCATGTTTCCCACTGTATGAGGCAATGTTTGTATCGATTCTTGTACCTACAGGAGGCTCACTGGCCTCTTAAAGATGGCGAGGAAGACAAACTACGAAATCTGGATATCGATGAAAAATGGAAGATGGTGCAAGATCAAGTATGTGAAACAACCTAACTACCTATACGACTTTTTATTTTACCAATGGGCACATTATTATTGCAGCGATAATTAAATATTGATGACATGTTTCTCACCAGGTGACTAGAGCGCCGATATTTTCTGCCAGTCATTATGCTGACAACCTCAAATCTCACGCTAACAAACCACGAACCTCTAAAAAGCAGGTGAATTCTGCAAACGTCAAGTCCGCATCATGGTCACTTTCGACTCTACTGCGCAAACTCAAACTGGACCTCAAGCTATCACATGATAGGTAATGGTGACTGCTGCATAATTTTTCCAATCCCCCAATGGCATTTTATGTAAAGTATTTGCCATTGCGTTTACGTTGGATTCCATTCCATGAAAAGTAGTCAATGATTGTTGGTTATTCGCCACATAGGATAAGAGAACGGAATAAAAGCAACTTACTGACAGCACCACAATCATTTATACAGTGGTTGGATGCACCTTGAAACATGAACACAATCTTACACTAAATGTTTTTCCAGTTTTGTGCAGGAGTTTGTCAGCACTCCTCATTGCGGGATTGAGAAACTTGTTACTATACTCGGTAATATACAGTCGGACCTCTCTGCGTCTGCTGGTACCAAATCCAAGATGGACGTCTACAAGCAAGCAGCAGTGAGTCCCAATTACCATAACATCAGGCCCAATAATCTTACATCTCTAACCATAATATACAGTGTTATCCTATGTGTTATAGATCGACGAGTACGACTGCCTGCTGTGCATCAAGTTCGCTTGTGCTATAGAGGTGCGAGGATTATAATGATCAGGGTTTTTTTATGTTTCACAATTAAAATCCACATGAAGATGAATTATTCCATTGCCCCCCATCCCCCTCCCAACTCTCTCTCATTATTCATATACACACTGCCTCAACAGGAAGGTTGTCACGAGTTGGCTGTCAGTACCAAAGCGCTGGAGACGATTGCTCCTTGTCTTATGAGCGACCAACGCAAAAACACCGCTATTGTCATCCAGGTGCCGTGAGAGTTACATCAGTATCCTATCTCATATAACTACATTCACGCATCGCACATTCTCATCCGCTGATCTCGACTCTGTAACTATTCTCTGGCAGATTCTAACACTGGCGTGCAGCGCCTCTGGAGGTCAACAGGCTGTTTGGGACGCTATGTCACATGTCCGCCTCAAATACGGCGAGAATGTGCGCTTCAAAATGATGGTTGGTATGATGAACAGCCAAAAAGACGTGCGGTTTAAGGTAAGCATAAATTACCTATCAGATTTTCATCCATCAATAGTTCTTAAAAATACCTTATATTGTAATATCACAGACAAGCATATCATAATGCTAGAAATCCCATGCTGATGTATTTTTGTTGAATAAAATATTACATACGCCACGTAGGCAAACAAAAAATATCGATCATCATTGGAATATAACAAAAATGCCATTTAACATAATGAAATATTATATCCAAATATTCACCTGAAATCTTCCACTTGGTTCATAACAGGCTCTTTGTGTTCGCTTATTCAACACTATGGTCGAGAAAACTGAGAATATGAACACTAGAGTTTACCTACAACAAGAGCTTCTTCTCGCGGGATTTGATCCAAGTGTCCTGGAAAAAGTACATCATTAAATTACATTTACAAAATACATGCCATTGTTCGTACATGAAAATACATTGATATTTAAATAAAATGTCACACACCTTATGATGATTTCAAATGCAATGTGCTGAAAAATCTACACCTGAAATGTTTCACCGGTTGCTTCAGTCGTCATTCTCATTAATCCCGGAAGAGGAAGCTTTACAGCTAGAGGTAGAGAAATGGCAAGCGAACTACATCGATGTTTCAGGAAGCCGCCATCAGATTCTTCAGTTGGAGAACCGCAATACGCAACTTCGTCAAGAAGTGGACAGGCTTAACGTCCGAATTACAGTACGAGACACACGGAAGATTTACCACATTACTGCAATCTAAGGAAATGACCCAAAATAACACAAGTCCAGAGATTGAATAACCAAAGGTCCACAATGTTCATTCTTGAATTGTTTTTCCGTGCATCTCCTTAGATATTTTCCTTTTACAGACTGCCGAGAAAGAAGCAGAGAAGATGACACGATTCCACACCGATACACGCAACAAGAGTGAGCGTTACCGCGAGCGAGCGGCGGAACTGCAGGACATGGTTACCAAGCTCACGGTGAGTCGCAGACACAATGTGCCGAATCACAGCAGCGCTTACCAAGCAAACTGGTCAGATAATGTTAAATATAACGCCGCAAGCCAGCAAGTTACACACTCATCCCAAACTGCTTACCTGTATTGTACAGGTGCTGTACCGAGAGAAGACTGGCTTGAACCCGGAGGAAGAGATCAACCTGACGGATGCAGGGCAGTCTCTGGATCGCTATGGCACGGTACACATCACGGGTACGTCACAGAGACCCTCAATGACCTCCATGCCCTCCTCAGACTCCCTGGATGTCCCCGCAGGTGAGATATGTAGAAAGACAGCGGTCATAACAGATGCGAGTGTGCTTGGCTGAGTCACTCTCCTATGTAGCATGGATGAAACAATGCTGCTTTTACCACTGTTGAATTTGGTGTTGATCGTGAGCCAGGCGAGTCTGACCCTGTCATAACACTATCACATGTGTATGTGTGACAATACTTGTCACTTCATCAATACTTGACACATCCATGTCACTGTTTGATAGCACCGGCAGCGCCCGCTGTGCCGCCGCCGCCCCCGGCCTTCCTCAGTAAAACAGTTCGCCAAAAGGTCGTCCAACCACGGGTCAATCTTCCTCTCTTCAACTGGACCCCTTTATACGCCATCCGTGGCACGGTGTTTGAGGTGAGGTTATGGATGGAGAGATTCATTGATATTTAATGCTTTGAAGCTTTGTTGTCGTATATAGAGGTAGCTGTTGTTTTGGTTTATAGTGGTGTAGAATCTTCTGGAGTTAGTATGATATCATCTTGCATTTTGGATTTTGTCATATCATAATTCCATTATTTTCTATTTTCATAAACCGTTTAGCCATTCATAAATCATCATTCGAACCGCTACTTGTCGATTGTTTTGCAGAACTTCGATGACGAGGCAAGGCTGAGGGAATTGGACTTTGACGAACTCGAAGAGCAATTCAAATTGCCTGAGAAGAAGGAGAGCGAGACTGCCAGACAGAAACGGGAGCGCGTCATGGACCACATCGCCTCGAGGCTCACCTTCGTTGAGGTCAACCGGGCTAAGAACATGAGTGCGTTCAAATATAGAAGTTTAGTTCAACCTGTCTATTGCGGACACGAATAAATGTAAACTCTCCTTACCGCTATAGCGAGGTGTCCATTAACTATCTTAACAAATTGGTCGGTTGTTCTTGATGAAGTCATTTTGGCCACGAGCCATGTACTTTGGGGGAATCTCAGCATTTGCATATCGTTATACGTCATCCCTCGTCATCTTCATGGCCACTAAGACAAGTTTGACAACTTAATTAATATTTTGTGATTTATGAATATCAATTCAGGGTATGACAAAATAAAATAATTAAAATGTATCTTAAATATTTCACCTCAATCATGTGCTATGTTGGAAGTCATTACAAAGACCCGAGTTGCTAAGAGCGTTCAGCAAAGGCTCTTTTGGGAGGAGCCTCTGACGTCACGTGACATCAAAGACGCCATAGAACACTGCGACCTCAACATTCTGCCGGGGGAATATGCCGAACTCTTGTTGAAGTACATACCTTCCAAAATCGAGGTCAGCGCATGTCGTTAGGAGGGGAAAAAACCCTGTCGCCAGCAACTTAGGGAGTGCTATTTGTCAATCTTTGTTTACTTCGTCACAGGTGAAGAAGTTGGCGCAACATGCTACCCAATATAACAAGATGGGAGAGGCCGAGCAATTTTTATTCCAGGTTAGTTCTGAATATGATATATTTATGTTCAGGATAAAATAAGCTTATGTTCGTGATGAAATGGGTTGTTATGGTACGATATAAACTTATCTTAGACGGCTGGCAATCTTCTCATAGTCACAGTTAACTATTAGTTTCGATTTGCTAAAAATGTTCATTTATCAATATAAACCAAACTAAACTATACTCCGTTCAGCAAAGTCAATGTGTGTATCTGATTCAGCTTGCACAAGTCGAACGATTGGAAGCGAAACTCAGTATGATGGCTTTCATTGGAATATTTGATGAACTGCTGGACACTGTGAAACCGGTATCTATAGCAACAGTCACGTTGCATCTTTCTACCGCTTCTTGTTATGTACCTAAGTGTACCATTATTCTAACCTATGTTTTTGGTTTTCTCAGCAAATTGAGATGATCCGATCGACTTCACAATCAGTGGCCTCTAGCGTTCAACTGAGGAAGATCTTGGAGGTAAAGCAGCCGTGTTTGGTGCTATAATTACCGTATTGTGTTACGCTACACAGAAGTAACGACACATAATCGCCAAGTGTTCGACCCTGTTGTTTATCAATTTATTTACCTTGATACATTAATTATTTCAGCTCATATTAGCACATGGAAACTACATGAATAGCGGAAAGCGAGGGTATGCCTTGGGTTTCCGATTAGACTCCTTGGAGAAGGTATGACCTCAGCAAAAATCATACCCCATTTGTCAAGACATCTCAATATAAGATGTAATTGCCGAACATGTCACAAGAGTGGCTGTTTTTTATGTGTCCATCTAACATGTGTTAGCTGACGGATGTCAAGTCATTCGACAAAAGGATAACACTCTTGCATTACATTGCGGATGTCGTAGACAAGTCCTATCCCGAACTCTCCGAGTTTTATACAGACATCGACATTACGATAGAAAAAGGAGGTGAGTATCCGGTTGTTTTTTAATTATTACGCGCGGCCATATTAATCTGTTCCACTGATGCGCTTGATGTGAGCCGGATTCATAAAGCCCAGCCACGGGGGTCATGTTTAAACCCCAGCCAAGTAGGTCATGTTTTATTGTTTCTTTGAAATCCTCTTTCACAAACTCGAAAAATCGGCAAATAACCATTAATGATTGGTGTTGGAAACATACACACATTTTCGGGAAGAATTTCATTTATCAATCGATTATATTCCCAGGAAGATAAGGATGGAATAGCAAGTGTCGTTATGCTGTGTATCTCAGTATTTAAACGAGTGTAAATAATAACAATATAGGGTGGAGGTAGGCAATTAGCCGTCAATAAAGAGATTAAATATTGCGGTGAGTCGGTATTGGTTTGAGGGTTTCGTTGCCACTGCAGATAGGACACATATCTCGCTGGTCATACCGTTACCAGTATGTATTGGCTTATCAATATCGTAACTAAGAAATCTCTTGGCATACGATCGGCTTGATCATGTTTCGCAATATTGAATAATCGTCAGTTTCTGTATCTGAACGTCTGTCTTTGACTAATTGAAAAATTACCCAATTGGGTTAAATATTCTGATATTGTTGTTCTATTTTAGTGTCGTACCAGGGTCTGGCCGGCGATGTACAAGGATTACGTAAAGGCATCGATATGATCAAGTACGAGATCGAAAGGCAACCCAGCAACTCCATCATCAAGGTGCTCGTTACCCCCCCCCCCCACACACACACACACCACTGCTAGTCATATACGAATATCCTAATATCCCCTGTAACCAGTTCGGCTGACCCATCCATGTGTCTGATCCACTCACATGTCTGCTCCACCCACGCATATCATCCACTCAAATGTCTGATCCACCCACCCATATGATCCACCCATATGTCTGATCTACCGAAATTACGATGCTCCAACCAATCTGATTCCGAACATATAATATGATCCTTCCACGAATCAGATCCACCAACCCATCAGATCCACCAACCCATCAGATCCACCAACCCATCAGATCCACCAACCCATCAGATCCACCAACCCATCAGATCCACCAACCCATCAGATCCACCAACCCATCAGATCCACCAACCCATCAGATCAATCCACTCATCGTGCCAACCCTTCCATTGATACATCTCTCTCTCTCTCTCTCTCTCTCTCTCTCATGTTCAAGGGCACCAACTGTTACGTCACAATAAGCTAATATGTCTCTTCCTTCTACAGTCGTGTTTCAAAAATAGTGATTGCTCTCTTCATGTGTTGTCTGAAAAACATCGGATGCTCAATTAATGTACGAGGCACTCAGTGGTTATGTTGGCTGCAGATGTTCCTTGCTCGGGCGTCGTCGGAGATAGCCGAGATAGCAGAGTCGTTCCGACGTGCGGAGGAAGCGTATAAAGCAGTATGCAGTCTGTTCAGTGAGCGATATCGGGATATAGAACCCGAGGATCTGTTCCGACCCATCGCCAAGTTTACGGCTGCTTTCAAGGTAGGGTTGACATGGAGTATAATCGCTCGTTGTCTGTTACGTAATAACCACAGGTCAATCACGCAATAACCACAGGTCGATTACCTAATAACCACATGTCGATTTCGTAATAACCACAGGTCGATTACGTAATAATCACAGGTCGATTACGTAATAACCACAGGTCGATTACGTTATAACCACAAGTCGATTACATTATAACCACAGGTCGTTTACGTTATAACCACAGTTCGATTACGTTAAAACCATAGGTCTATTACGCAATGACCACAGGTCTGTTACGCAATAACCACATGTCTATAACGTAATAATCACAGGTCGATTAGGTAATAACCACAGGTTGATTACTTAATGACCACAGGTTGATTATGCTGTACTCGCAGGTCTATGAGGGAAACAGAAGATAAACAAATCCCGCTTTGCATCTTTGAAGATAATGGATAAGGTGGAACGTGTAAGTGTTACAAATAATCGTGATATATGTACTAAGAGATGATTAATTAATTTAGTTGTGTTGTTGTAGGTTGCACAAAGGGAAAACTTTGCGCGTGCTAACCCGCCTTCCCCTATCTCGCCGCGCATCAACAGCCCGGGACAAACCTCGGTGAATTTCCTGCGCCGCATCAGTCAAAGCGAACCCAGCAACCTGTCGGCAAAGGTAGACGAACCTCAAGTACAATTAAGGAGGCCAGTTCCAGTCTCCGAGCAAAATGGAAAACCTCCTCAGACCAATGTCAGTCCCAGACCAAAGTCGTTTGTAGCGGCAAGCGAGCAAAAGGAAGCTCCTAGAATACCCGAGAACGGTGAACCCGTTTATGCGCAGGTGCAGAGAAAACCTTCCGTAAAGACTGCATCTGGGGTCAGAGGGAAAATAAAGACGTCGACACCCCCAGTTCCCAAGAAAGCCAACGGAATTGTACCGCTTGAAATATTGGCGGTCGACGAAGAACCTCTGTATGATACTATAGATTACTCACCACCATCCCACGCTGATGTTGCGAATGGAGCAACACCGTTAAAGGCAAATGGAAGCAAAGAGGCCAAGACGGTCTTCTCTAACCAAGTGGAAGAAGCTATAGGGTCCCTTGACCAGGTGTTAAATGATGCTATGGAAGGTAAGATACACAGTTTGTCTATCTTCAAGTGGCTGAAATGATATTAGGGAAGGTAAGATACGTTGTATTACTATATCCACTTGACTAAAAGGATGCTATGGAAGGTAAGATACGTTGTATTATTATATCCACTTGGCTAAAAGGATATTATGGAAGGTAAGATACGCTGTATTACTTTATCCACTTGACTAAAAGGATGCTATGGAAGGTAAGATACGTTGTATTACTATATCCACTTGGCTAAAAGGATATTATGGAAGGTAAGATACGTTGTATTATTATATCCACTTGGCTAAAAGGATATTATGGAAGGTAAGATACGTTGTATTACTATATCCACTTGGCTAAAAGGATATTATGGAAGGTAAGATACGTTGTATTATTATATCCACTTGGCTAAAAGGATATTATGGAAGGTAAGATACGTTGTATTACTATATCCACTTGGCTAAAAGGATATTATGGAAGGTAAGATACGCTGTATTACTATATCCACTTGGCTAAAAGGATATTATGGAAGGTAAGATACGCTGTATTACTTTATCCACTTGACTAAAAGGATGCTATGTACTATATCCACTTGGCTAAAAGGATATTATGGAAGGTAAGATACGTTGTATTACTATATCCACTTGGCTAAAAGGATATTATGGAAGGTAAGATACGTTGTATTATTATATCCACTTGGCTAAAAGGATATTATGGAAGGTAAGATACGTTGTATTATTATATCCACTTGGCTAAAAGGATATTATGGAAGGTAAGATACGCTGTATTACTATATCCACTTGGCTAAAAGGATATTATGGAAGGTAAGATACGCTGTATTACTATATCCACTTGGCTAAAAGGATATTATGGAAGGTAAGATACGTTGTATTACTATATCCACTTGGCTAAAAGGATATTATGGAAGGTAAGATACGCTGTATTACTATATCCACTTGGCTTAAATGATGTCATGGAAGGTAAAATACGTTGCATGCCTATCTCAACGTAGTTGACATGACATAAGCCTTGTATGAAGATGTTGTATCAATTAAGATCCGGTATGTCAAATTGCTACCATTATGACTGTTCTTCGAGAATTAATCTTCTCTGGTGCCAAATTTAATACGCTAACTATGCTTAATATATATGTTATCAAGAGGGACCCCCTTCAGCCGATGTGAGTCAGTCATCTTACCTGTAAATCGGACTTACCAGCCAACATGCCACGTGACATATATCTCTCGGCCTTTCGTTTTGTGACTCGCTGTGTTTTTATTTTTTTTTGAATCGGTCACTATATTCTAGTCAAATCAATGTGTCGAAATATTACTTTAAATGTCAACGAAGACCAAATGGACATACTCTATACCTGTTTATATGACTTATCATAATGTTCCTGTGATAACTGTGACTGCAATTTTGTAACATTTTGTACCCGTGGCCGTACAATGTTAAATTGTTACTGTGCTGTAGATTCGAAATAAAATTAAAGCTGTACAGATATTGAAGCTTAAAATATCCGGTTCCCTCAATGTATTTGAAATGTCGCAACTTCTTACGGATTGAGCTGCCATATGATATGTACTTGGGATACAAAATTAATATTATAAACTTACATCTGCGACATAACATTGAATAACTTATTTTATCATCATTAACAACGCAGGTTTGATCCCTGCTTGGTATCCTCAGTAATTAGGTCAATCTGGTGTAGAGTAGCAGCTGACCGGGACCCCTAACCTCATCCAAAGTCAGATGAGGGCTTCTCGATTTCACTTATTTGTATGAGTTACGATATCAGTCACACACAAGCAGGAAGTCTAATTGAGGGGACTTCAGGTTTTCCCTTTTATTAAAGTATTTGTGTGTTGCCGTTGCCGCCGGTCGATACCTGCGATAATTCTTAAAAAAACAGAATAATAGGGCAATCCCCAGAAAAGTACGCCATATACACCATCATGATAAATCAAGCAGTTAAACACGTCCGAAAAACGAATGTCAAGGTAATAGTATATGGATAGGGTGATCATTTTCTCATGTTTCAATACAACACAATTCAAGGGTAGGAGTCAACCATTAGGGAAAAGCTTATACAATGGGAGGAATAAGTCTAATGGTAACTATATTTGTGGTTTTTATAAACGGGTTAACCCGGTGTACGTTTGCCATTTGGGTGATCTCTATATTACACATGTATTCATAACGTATTGTCCATCGAGCTTTGAGAACAAAGCTCTGAGTGTTGGTCATAACGTAATGATGCCTGTGAATTCAACCACGTCAGACGTCTCACAGCTGTCTTAGAAGTTGACGTCCACGCCCCTGTGACACCTAAAATATGATTTATAAGTGTAAACTGAACGAATCGCTGTGAATCGAATGGTGATGGAATTTCTGGCCTACGATGAATAATAAACGATATATTAAGCGTTCTTTGGCGTAAAGCGGTATTTCCTGCGTGAACCCCGGAAATGACGCATATGGATGAACCCAGGTTTAGCAAATTGAGCAGCAATCACAAATTGAGCAGCAATCAGGGGCGGGAGACTTCTTTCTGCTGAAAAAACTTTAGCTGGTTTGTAACTTGGATACTTCTCACGGAGCACAAATATTTTTGAAATGAGGTTGTCGACATAATCTGAAGCATAATCATTTAAAAAAAGATGAATTTGATATTGATATGTGAATCATTAAATGGAATGCTTGGTCTATTGTGCTGGTCTCATATCTACCTTGATAAATGGTTACCCTATGGGCACAACGGAGACTCGTTTATCCTTACAAATGCCAGCATTACATTGTTGTCTAACTCATATTTACACATATTTAACAACAAAAACTTTTGGAGACTTTGACAGGCTTCACAACTGGATATCCCTGTCTGACCTTGGGAAAGGACACTCCCTATTGTGACTGGCCTTGTTGAGTGACTGCCTGAGCTCTACTGGAGTTTCATTACAGTGCATGTCACACTAAGCTCCATTTCCTTGTGTGGCTTTGATCCTTCATAATGGAACATACATTACAAGATACTAAATTATATATGGCCATGTGTAAGGGTGAGTGCCCTTAATAACTCCTCCACAGCATTGCCTAAGCTATGATTTGCACACTCTGAACAAAAGTCAATGATTACACTTCTCATGAATATGATTTGTGCTTGCTTTAAAGCAGGAATAATCATTAAAACAAGCAATGGTCATTTATATTGGTGTTCTTTCCACCAACCCTTATTCACCCAGCACCTGTCCTCCAATTGGTCATGTGCATATTCTGGGTAATCAGCTCCATGTTCTTTGTCATCATTGACCCACATGTCTTGTCACTGGCAGCCACTTCCCTCGAACCAGAGCCTCTCGTTCCCATTGCTAGAGGCTGCACACCAATAAACGTGATTGGAAACACTCCTGGACCATTCACTTAAAATTTGCCAGTCGGCAATCAACTTCTTTTTGACACCTGCCAGGCAGTAACAACCATACTTTTGCATAAATATTACTTCAACTAGTAGCAAGCATGCAAGTGGGGGTCAGTAACAGGTACACATGTTAATCATTTTTGTGATGGTCTTAAAATATAACTATGAATATTCTATTATCTGTAACATTAAGTTTTATTTATATATATTTAGTCCAATGCCATAATCAATAGAAAACTAACCTTTGGCAACATACCATAAATCAAAGAAATGTTGAATTTCAGGCTGCTCCTCCCTGATGTACTTGATGACACACAGATGCCTGTCAGTGGTGATGGAACACATATTCTTTATTTACCAGAGATTTCACGGTAGCTCAGCTTAGTGGCCACTTAATAATTTATCATTTATAGCGTGACAAATGAATCCATATTAACACAAGTTGAGATATTTAACCGCATATATAGAGGCAAGGCAAGGCTTTTGCAACTCCAAGTGTATCTAATATTACTTTAAATTTCTTACCTGTAAAAGTTGCATCTCTAAAACCTTCGATGATTTCAGGTCCACAAGGGTAAAACTGCCATACTTAGCAGTGTGGCCAGGGGAACAACATCTGGCATCCCCACCCAGGGCAAGGGGTTCTCCTTTGGCACTCGCTGTCAGGCTGGCCTGTTGTATCTACCATACCCTTCTTGTATTTATTGACGGAATATGGCTGAGATAAATTGATATGTTTGAACATATTTACAGTTCTCACAGCACTACTACCACCTGCACTAACATCTGAAGACATCATCAACTCTGCATTGGGCTGGGCACAGGAAACGAACCCAGACAGGATGGCCATTGTTCCGTTGCCATTGAACATTGGCCATCCTCTATGAAGGTGCTTAATAAGGCTCATGAAATAGCACTGATTTTCCTATGCAATACAATTTCAATTGTTTACAATTATGAATTATTGTATAGACAGTATAACCTTATAGGTTTTATACAACATTTGACCTTATATCATGTTTTGCGCTAAATTATTGAAAAGCACATAACTAGGCAATTTTAATATCTACATTTGGATCAAAGGTATACATGGCTGTCTCTGTCAGCATCATATCGGGATCCCTTTTCACCAAGGGAACCCACATTTTGCGTAGTATTTGGTGAGATATTGTTGAAGTTGATATTGAATTCATCATTACGGAAAATTTTAAATTAAACTCGAGTGTAAGCGCTGTTTTGTAAGAATAAGTGGTGAAATCGCGCTAAACGAACTGGGCGCGTGAATAATGTTGGGGGGTTGATTTGCATTTTGCTTACTTTTATCGCTCACTGACGTTATATCTTCGTTTATGTTTTAATGAAAACGGTTATATACCTACCTATTTTCATTCCAAATAGATAGACATATCTCAGATTTATGTTTTTGATCGATATACAGTTGGACGTTTGCATTTGGCTTTCATTTATTCATCTGCGCAAGTCGCGGTCGAGTCGCCTGCCACGCGGATCGATAAAGTTCATAATGCGTTATGATTTATGTACCGTGCATAACGTCGAAATAATCGCTAACGAGAGAAAATCTTATGCTTCGGACTTCTTTTAACAGTAACGAAAAACCAACCTAATTAAAAAGATTAAACATATTGGTACCCCAATTTCCACAAAGAAACTTAACATGGCATAAAAGTTATCGAAATTAAGAAAAGGCGATCACTTTTGTTTCGCATCTGTTGTCTGCGCTCTATGATATCTGGGATGATGAATTTGTAAGTGAAACTTTTTCAGTAAGCTCTAAGTGTAATTCTACGCCACATATCTGAATTGATCTTATTCACAAATATTTAATTTGCTTTGGAAGAAGTATATATGTTACAGAAAGATGAATAGGAGAAGTTAGTTCACAGAGATTCTATTCAGTCTTATTACGCGGATTCGCTTTTCACGCGTAAATGTTTTGCCAAAAGCGGTCGTTTATTGTTTCCTAGCAACCGAAATGTGTTGCAATGAATCATTTTCACTGCGACGCGCAAGCTGTCAATACGTTCAAGAGTTCTCACTGCGAATAGGAAAAATGGATTTTGAAAATATCGTTGAAGTCCTGGGGTTTTTAAAGGCGATTCGATTCTCAACTAACCCTGAGGTAGGTTTACCACACATAGACCTGGTCAAACTTTTCCTCACAATTGATTGCCGACACTGTTTGTCGCAGATTAAAATATAGTGCAGACAAATATCTAGTAACAGTAATACTAATAGTAATATGTTGGGAATAAGGCTAGAGCAGAATAAAATATCATATGTCTGTGTATCTTCTAGACTATATGTATTTTTATTTCAGGAGGTAACTGTCCTGTGGATAGTCATCACTGTGTCAGCTCCAATACTTGTTCACCTCATTTCCGCGGTAAGACTTAGGGACATTTTGCTAATTTCCCGCACATAACTTGGATATCTTCGACAGGTTAATACATTCGAAAGTGACTTTACAGAATTTCATTCAAATAGTCTAGTTAAGAACAGATTAATACATTTGAAAGTGACTTTACGGTATTTCAGTCAAATACTAAAGTAGAAAAGACGCATATTTCTTTGCTTTGAGAAAAAAGTGTCTGGTGTATAGATCAGATTTTGTCCTATTCTCACAATGGGATACGTTTTGAGAGCCGATATTAGTTTAAAAATAGGCTTTGATTGAAATATAGCATTGTGACTGATAATATAGTAACAAATGAAAAAGTGATGCTGCCGCCCTAAGTTATCGGCGATGCATGGGCTGATGAAGGAAGTGTGGTGACCAGTGTGCGACACCTGAGGCGAGTTCCTGGTTCCATTTTTGACTAATACTGTGTTATTCTGTGTGGCAGATTTTAGCCGGTTGGCGTCAAGTTGACAATATGGACGACTCTGCCTGTGAGACAATTGAAAACGTGTCACCTCTCGACAGAGATGAGATGGAAGATGTGTCAATGACTACCAACGACGAAAACACCTCCGTGATATCATGTTCACTGAAAATGGAACCAAGTGATGTGGTTTTGTGTACCACCATGAATAAGAAGACATTAATAGAAGATGACACTGTATCAAATACCAGTGACTACGGTAGCGATGAAATGAACATCTATGAAGAAAATGTAGTAAAAGACAAACATGCTCAGAAGAAATTCGGCTTTGCAGAGAAGAACCCAGTGCGTGTGTACGAACTGGGCACTGAACCTTCTAGCCATATGAAGGAGGATATAATTCAAATGAAACCCCCAGGAGCGGTTATGTGTGGGGACAGTGAGACAGGGAGGGTGAGTTACTCATATAATCCCAAAGATTTTTTATACCACCCCAGCTGGCTTTGGTTTGAAGACGAGCTGAATCTTAAAATCCTACCACCTCACCCACCCTCACCGTATTACTGTCGTCCGCAATACAATTACTATTATCAACATGACTACCCATATGCATATAATTATTACTAGTATCAGACATAGATGTGCAATATTCTTATTTTTATTGTCTCAGGTGATAAATCGCATTAAAGTCACTTAGTCTTTTATTCTAATAATAATAATGGTTTATTGTCACAAATAATACAAATACAACAACAACAACAACAGTTTTTACAGATTTAACATCAAGACATTAAATTGTATTGAGAACAGTAAACGTTTTTCAGTTTCCTTGATTAACTACACTTAATGACAGAAGTAACTAACAGCTGAAAGAAAGGAAAAAAAGAAAATATATATATACTTATTCAATGATATAATGTCACATAAATGTATAGATATATTGCTATTGAATGGAGGATATAATGTACAGGAATAATTGTTCCTTAAATATATGACAGCTCTTATTGATTTCAATATTATGTAAAATGACAATTTCATTCCAGAAATATGGGTCCATATAAGTTAGCGATTTTTGCTTTAATGCTGTATGACAACAAGGAAGTCTATATCCTGGTAATTGCTTAGTGTGATAACCATGTACAGTATCTTTGGTTCTGAACATATTAAATAAAGTTTCAGGCAACAAGTTTAATTTATACTTGAACATAAATAAACAACATCTAAGTGGGTGCAGATTAAAAATATTTAGGATTATACATAGAACAAATAACTCAGGTGTATGTGCTCTGATTTCTGTATTACATATGATTCTTACAGCACGCTTTTGTAGTAAATGTAACCTCATTAAATATTCATGAGCTGCATTTCCCCAGATTAGATGACAATATGTCAAATACGGATAGATAAATATATAATACAAATTGATAAGAGTCTCTCTGTTTAATTTATTTCTAACCTTTTTGAGAAAACCAATATTTTTCGATACTTTATTTGAGATTAATTTTATATGACTAGACAATGACAGTTGATTGTCTATAACAACACCAAGAAAACCTGTTGTGTTCACAGTATCAAGTATAGTATCATCAATAACTATTGTGTTGATTCTATTTCTGATATTTCTATTACATGAAAAAGTCATGGTTTTTGTCTTTTTAGCATTCAATGTTAGGCGGTTTACATGACACCAATTAACAACTTTCTTAAGCTCAATTTTAAATTCATATTCATTTTTGTTAACATCTTTTCCCACCATGAATAAATTTGTATCATCAGCAAACATAATTTGAAACATTCTATCAGATACTATATAGAGCAGAAAAGGTATGGGTCCCGGGACAGAACCCTGGGGAACCCCACAAGTAATATTTTTGTTTGTTTCTGAGAGTATTCCATTATATTTAACACACTGATTTCTATTTTTCAGATAACTTATAAACCAATCTAGTGGCTTACCTCTAATACCATAACATTTTAACTTTGAAATAAGAATATTTTGGTGTACAGTATCAAAAGCTTTGGCGAAATCTAGAAACACACCTACAACATGTTCACCTTTATCCAATGAGTTCATCATTTTATCCATTAATATTACAAGTGCTACTGTAGAATAGCCTTTTCTAAATCCAAACTGGTTGGATGACAAAATACCATATTTATCAAGATAATTGATAAATCTATTGAACATTAATTTTTACAATATCTTAGAGAACACAGAGAGTAGTGAAGTAGGTATATAGTTTTCTAGTTGGGTTACACTATCTTTCTTGTAAATTGGCACAACAACAGCCAATTTTAGTTCATGAGGTACAATACCTTGATTAAATGATAAATTAATCACATGACAAAGGGGTTCAGGGAGACCATGGTAAGTTTGTCTAATTATATTTGGATTGATGTCATCCAAACCTGGACTACTGTTTATCAAACTTATAATTACACATTCAAGTTCATAAGTAGTAACAGGACTCAGAAAAAAAAGGACTGTAAACAACTAGTTTGTTTACTAGAGGATACCTAGAAAGGAACTGAAGACATTTTCTTTGTAGGATTGAAGCGACATCAGTGTGCTCCTACAAGGATATCCTTAGCTGGCTTGCCAAATTGAGCAGCAATCACAAATTGAGCAGCAATCAGGGGCGGGAGACTTCTTTCTGCTGAAAAAACTTTAGCTGGTTTGTAACTTGGATACTTCTCACGGAGCACAAATATTTTTGAAATGAGGTTGTCGACATAATCTGAAGCATAATCATTTAATAAAAAGATGAATTTGATATTGATATGTGAATCATTAAATGGAATGCTTGGTCTATTGTGCTGGTCTCATATCTACCTTGATAAATGGTTACCCTATGGGCACAACGGAGACTCGTTTATCCTTACAATGCCAGCATTACATTGTTGTCTAACTCATATTTACACATATTTAACAACAAAAACTTTTGGAGACTTTGACAGGCTTCACAACTGGATATCCCTGTCTGACCTTGGGAAAGGACACTCCCTATTGTGACTGGCCTTGTTGAGTGACTGCCTGAGCTCTACTGGAGTTTCATTACAGTGCATGTCACACTAAGCTCCATTTCCTTGTGTGGCTTTGATCCTTCATAATGGAACATACATTACAAGATACTAAATTATATATGGCCATGTGTAAGGGTGAGTGCCCTTAATAACTCCTCCACAGCATTGCCTAAGCTATGATTTGCACACTCTGAACAAAAGTCAATGATTACACTTCTCATGAAT
The DNA here is from genome assembly GCA_034190875.2 of Urechis unicinctus. Lineage (NCBI taxonomy): Eukaryota > Metazoa > Annelida > Polychaeta > Xenopneusta > Urechidae > Urechis > Urechis unicinctus. The sequence continues at coordinate 54,230,567 of CM067347.1, read as the reverse complement.
ATGATTTGTGCTTGCTTTAAAGCAGGAATAATCATTAAAACAAGCAATGGTCATTTATATTGGTGTTCTTTCCACCAACCCTTATTCACCCAGCACCTGTCCTCCAATTGGTCATGTGCATATTCTGGGTAATCAGCTCCATGTTCTTTGTCATCATTGACCCACATGTCTTGTCACTGGCAGCCACTTCCCTCGAACCAGAGCCTCTCGTTCCCATTGCTAGAGGCTGCACACCAATAAACGTGATTGGAAACACTCCTGGACCATTCACTTAAAATTTGCCAGTCGGCAATCAACTTCTTTTTGACACCTGCCAGGCAGTAACAACCATACTTTTGCATAAATATTACTTCAACTAGTAGCAAGCATGCAAGTGGGGGTCAGTAACAGGTACACATGTCAATCATTTTTGTGATGGTCTTAAAATATAACTATGAATATTCTATTATCTGTAACATTAAGTTTTATTTATATATATTTAGTCCAATGCCATAATCAATAGAAAACTAACCTTTGGCAACATACCATAAATCAAAGAAATGTTGAATTTCAGGCTGCTCCTCCCTGATGTACTTGATGACACACAGATGCCTGTCAGTGGTGATGGAACACATATTCTTTATTTACCAGAGATTTCACGTAGCTCAGCTTAGTGGCCACTTAATAATTTATCATTTATAGCGTGACAAATGAATCCATATTAACACAAGTTGAGATATTTAACCGCATATATAGAGGCAAGGCAAGGCTTTTGCAACTCCAAGTGTATCTAATATTACTTTAAATTTCTTACCTGTAAAAGTTGCATCTCTAAAACCTTCGATGATTTCAGGTCCACAAGGGTAAAACTGCCATACTTAGCAGTGTGGCCAGGGGAACAACATCTGGCATCCCCACCCAGGGCAAGGGGTTCTCCTTTGGCACTCGCTGTCAGGCTGGCCTGTTGTATCTACCATACCCTTCTTGTATTTATTGACGGAATATGGCTGAGATAAATTGATATGTTTGAACATATTTACAGTTCTCACAGCACTACTACCACCTGCACTAACATCTGAAGACATCATCCACTCTGCATTGGGCTGGGCACAGGAAACGAACCCAGACAGGATGGCCATTGTTCCGTTGCCATTGAACATTGGCCATCCTCTATGAAGGTGCTTAATAAGGCTCATGAAATAGCACTGATTTTCCTATGCAATACAATTTCAATTGTTTACAATTATGAATTATTGTATAGACAGTATAACCTTATAGGTTTTATACAACATTTGACCTTATATCATGTTTTGCGCTAAATTATTATTGAAAAGCACATAACTAGGCAATTTTAATATCTACATTTGGATCAAAGGTATACATGGCTGTCTCTGTCAGCATCATATCGGGATCCCTTTTCACCAAGGGAACCCACATTTTGCGTAGTATTTGGTGAGATATTGTTGAAGTTGATATTGAATTCATCATTACGGAAAATTTTAAATTAAACTCGAGTGTAAGCGCTGTTTTGTAAGAATAAGTGGTGAAATCGCGCTAAACGAACTGGGCGCGTGAATAATGTTGGGGGGGGTTGATTTGCATTTTGCTTACTTTATCGCTCACTGACGTTATATCTTCGTTTATGTTTTAATGAAAACGGTTATATACCTACCTATTTTCATTCCAAATAGATAGACATATCTCAGATTTATGTTTTTGATCGATATACAGTTGGACGTTTGCATTTGGCTTTCATTTATTCATCTGCGCAAGTCGCGGTCGAGTCGCCTGCCACGCGGATCGATAAAGTTCATAATGCGTTATGATTTATGTACCGTGCATAACGTCGAAATAATCGCTAACGAGAGAAAATCTTATGCTTCGGACTTCTTTTAACAGTAACGAAAAACCAACCTAATTAAAAAGATTAAACATATTGGTACCCCAATTTCCACAAAGAAACTTAACATGGCATAAAAGTTATCGAAATTAAGAAAAGGCGATCACTTTTGTTTCGCATCTGTTGTCTGCGCTCTATGATATCTGGGATGATGAATTTGTAAGTGAAACTTTTTCAGTAAGCTCTAAGTGTAATTCTACGCCACATATCTGAATTGATCTTATTCACAAATATTTAATTTGCTTTGGAAGAAGTATATATGTTACAGAAAGATGAATAGGAGAAGTTAGTTCACAGAGATTCTATTCAGTCTTATTACGCGGATTCGCTTTTCACGCGTAAATGTTTTGCCAAAAGCGGTCGTTTATTGTTTCCTAGCAACCGAAATGTGTTGCAATGAATCATTTTCACTGCGACGCGCAAGCTGTCAATACGTTCAAGAGTTCTCACTGCGAATAGGAAAAATGGATTTTGAAAATATCGTTGAAGTCCTGGGGTTTTTAAAGGCGATTCGATTCTCAACTAACCCTGAGGTAGGTTTACCACACATAGACCTGGTCAAACTTTTCCTCACAATTGATTGCCGACACTGTTTGTCGCAGATTAAAATATAGTGCAGACAAATATCTAGTAACAGTAATACTAATAGTAATATGTTGGGAATAAGGCTAGAGCAGAATAAAATATCATATGTCTGTGTATCTTCTAGACTATATGTATTTTTATTTCAGGAGGTAACTGTCCTGTGGATAGTCATCACTGTGTCAGCTCCAATACTTGTTCACCTCATTTCCGCGGTAAGACTTAGGGACATTTTGCTAATTTCCCGCACATAACTTGGATATCTTCGACAGGTTAATACATTCGAAAGTGACTTTACAGAATTTCATTCAAATAGTCTAGTTAAGAACAGATTAATACATTTGAAAGTGACTTTACGGTATTTCAGTCAAATACTAAAGTAGAAAAGACGCATATTTCTTTGCTTTGAGAAAAAAGTGTCTGGTGTATAGATCAGATTTTGTCCTATTCTCACAATGGGATACGTTTTGAGAGCCGATATTAGTTTAAAAATAGGCTTTGATTGAAATATAGCATTGTGACTGATAATATAGTAACAAATGAAAAAGTGATGCTGCCGCCCTAAGTTATCGGCGATGCATGGGCTGATGAAGGAAGTGTGGTGACCAGTGTGCGACACCTGAGGCGAGTTCCTGGTTCCATTTTTGACTAATACTGTGTTATTCTGTGTGGCAGATTTTAGCCGGTTGGCGTCAAGTTGACAATATGGACGACTCTGCCTGTGAGACAATTGAAAACGTGTCACCTCTCGACAGAGATGAGATGGAAGATGTGTCAATGACTACCAACGACGAAAACACCTCCGTGATATCATGTTCACTGAAAATGGAACCAAGTGATGTGGTTTTGTGTACCACCATGAATAAGAAGACATTAATAGAAGATGACACTGTATCAAATACCAGTGACTACGGTAGCGATGAAATGAACATCTATGAAGAAAATGTAGTAAAAGACAAACATGCTCAGAAGAAATTCGGCTTTGCAGAGAAGAACCCAGTGCGTGTGTACGAACTGGGCACTGAACCTTCTAGCCATATGAAGGAGGATATAATTCAAATGAAACCCCCAGGAGCGGTTATGTGTGGGGACAGTGAGACAGGGAGGGTGAGTTACTCATATAATCCCAAAGATTTTTTATACCACCCCAGCTGGCTTTGGTTTGAAGACGAGCTGAATCTTAAAATCCTCCTACCACCTCACCCACCCTCACCGTATTACTGTCGTCCGCAATACAATTACTATTATCAACATGACTACCCATATGCATATAATTATTACTAGTATCAGACATAGATGTGCAATATTCTTATTTTTATTGTCTCAGGTGATAAATCGCATTAAAGTCACTTAGTCTTTTATTCTAATAATAATAATGGTTTATTGTCACAAATAATACAAATACAACAACAACAACAACAGTTTTTACAGATTTAACATCAAGACATTAAATTGTATTGAGAACAGTAAACGTTTTTCAGTTTCCTTGATTAACTACACTTAATGACAGAAGTAACTAACAGCTGAAAGAAAGGAAAAAAAAGAAAATATATATATACTTATTCAATGATATAATGTCACATAAATGTATAGATATATTGCTATTGAATGGAGGATATAATGTACAGGAATAATTGTTCCTTAAATATATGACAGCTCTTATTGATTTCAATATTATGTAAAATGACAATTTCATTCCAGAAATATGGGTCCATATAAGTTAGCGATTTTTGCTTTAATGCTGTATGACAACAAGGAAGTCTATATCCTGGTAATTGCTTAGTGTGATAACCATGTACAGTATCTTTGGTTCTGAACATATTAAATAAAGTTTCAGGCAACAAGTTTAATTTATACTTGAACATAAATAAACAACATCTAAGTGGGTGCAGATTAAAAATATTTAGGATTATACATAGAACAAATAACTCAGGTGTATGTGCTCTGATTTCTGTATTACATATGATTCTTACAGCACGCTTTTGTAGTAAATGTAACCTCATTAAATATTCATGAGCTGCATTTCCCCAGATTAGATGACAATATGTCAAATACGGATAGATAAATATATAATACAAATTGATAAGAGTCTCTCTGTTTAATTTATTTCTAACCTTTTTGAGAAAACCAATATTTTTCGATACTTTATTTGAGATTAATTTTATATGACTAGACAATGACAGTTGATTGTCTATAACAACACCAAGAAAACCTGTTGTGTTCACAGTATCAAGTATAGTATCATCAATAACTATTGTGTTGATTCTATTTCTGATATTTCTATTACATGAAAAAGTCATGGTTTTTGTCTTTTTAGCATTCAATGTTAGGCGGTTTACATGACACCAATTAACAACTTTCTTAAGCTCAATTTTAAATTCATATTCATTTTTGTTAACATCTTTTCCCACCATGAATAAATTTGTATCATCAGCAAACATAATTTGAAACATTCTATCAGATACTATATAGAGCAGAAAAGGTATGGGTCCCGGGACAGAACCCTGGGGAACCCCACAAGTAATATTTTTGTTTGTTTCTGAGAGTATTCCATTATATTTAACACACTGATTTCTATTTTTCAGATAACTTATAAACCAATCTAGTGGCTTACCTCTAATACCATAACATTTTAACTTTGAAATAAGAATATTTTGGTGTACAGTATCAAAAGCTTTGGCGAAATCTAGAAACACACCTACAACATGTTCACCTTTATCCAATGAGTTCATCATTTTATCCATTAATATTACAAGTGCTACTGTAGAATAGCCTTTTCTAAATCCAAACTGGTTGGATGACAAAATACCATATTTATCAAGATAATTGATAAATCTATTGAACATTAATTTTTACAATATCTTAGAGAACACAGAGAGTAGTGAAGTAGGTATATAGTTTTCTAGTTGGGTTACACTATCTTTCTTGTAAATTGGCACAACAACAGCCAATTTTAGTTCATGAGGTACAATACCTTGATTAAATGATAAATTAATCACATGACAAAGGGGTTCAGGGAGACCATGGTAAGTTTGTCTAATTATATTTGGATTGATGTCATCCAAACCTGGACTACTGTTTATCAAACTTATAATTACACATTCAAGTTCATAAGTAGTAACAGGACTCAGAAAAAAAGGACTGTAAACAACTAGTTTGTTTACTAGAGGATACCTAGAAAGGAACTGAAGACATTTTCTTTGTAGGATTGAAGCGACATCAGTGTGCTCCTACAAGGATATCCTTAGCTGGCTTGCCAAATTGAGCAGCAATCACAAATTGAGCAGCAATCAGGGGCGGGAGACTTCTTTCTGCTGAAAAAACTTTAGCTGGTTTGTAACTTGGATACTTCTCACGGAGCACAAATATTTTTGAAATGAGGTTGTCGACATAATCTGAAGCATAATCATTTAATAAAAAGATGAATTTGATATTGATATGTGAATCATTAAATGGAATGCTTGGTCTATTGTGCTGGTCTCATATCTACCTTGATAAATGGTTACCCTATGGGCACAACGGAGACTCGTTTATCCTTACAAATGCCAGCATTACATTGTTGTCTAACTCATATTTACACATATTTAACAACAAAAACTTTTGGAGACTTTGACAGGCTTCACAACTGGATATCCCTGTCTGACCTTGGGAAAGGACACTCCCTATTGTGACTGGCCTTGTTGAGTGACTGCCTGAGCTCTACTGGAGTTTCATTACAGTGCATGTCACACTAAGCTCCATTTCCTTGTGTGGCTTTGATCCTTCATAATGGAACATACATTACAAGATACTAAATTATATATGGCCATGTGTAAGGGTGAGTGCCCTTAATAACTCCTCCACAGCATTGCCTAAGCTATGATTTGCACACTCTGAACAAAAGTCAATGATTACACTTCTCATGAATATGATTTGTGCTTGCTTTAAAGCAGGAATAATCATTAAAACAAGCAATGGTCATTTATATTGGTGTTCTTTCCACCAACCCTTATTCACCCAGCACCTGTCCTCCAATTGGTCATGTGCATATTCTGGGTAATCAGCTCCATGTTCTTTGTCATCATTGACCCACATGTCTTGTCACTGGCAGCCACTTCCCTCGAACCAGAGCCTCTCGTTCCCATTGCTAGAGGCTGCACACCAATAAACGTGATTGGAAACACTCCTGGACCATTCACTTAAAATTTGCCAGTCGGCAATCAACTTCTTTTTGACACCTGCCAGGCAGTAACAACCATACTTTTGCATAAATATTACTTCAACTAGTAGCAAGCATGCAAGTGGGGGTCAGTAACAGGTACACATGTTAATCATTTTTGTGATGGTCTTAAAATATAACTATGAATATTCTATTATCTGTAACATTAAGTTTTATTTATATATATTTAGTCCAATGCCATAATCAATAGAAAACTAACCTTTGGCAACATACCATAAATCAAAGAAATGTTGAATTTCAGGCTGCTCCTCCCTGATGTACTTGATGACACACAGATGCCTGTCAGTGGTGATGGAACACATATTCTTTATTTACCAGAGATTTCACGGTAGCTCAGCTTAGTGGCCACTTAATAATTTATCATTTATAGCGTGACAAATGAATCCATATTAACACAAGTTGAGATATTTAACCGCATATATAGAGGCAAGGCAAGGCTTTTGCAACTCCAAGTGTATCTAATATTTACTTTAAATTTCTTACCTGTAAAAGTTGCATCTCTAAAACCTTCGATGATTTCAGGTCCACAAGGGTAAAACTGCCATACTTAGCAGTGTGGCCAGGGGAACAACATCTGGCATCCCCACCCAGGGCAAGGGGTTCTCCTTTGGCACTCGCTGTCAGGCTGGCCTGTTGTATCTACCATACCCTTCTTGTATTTATTGACGGAATATGGCTGAGATAAATTGATATGTTTGAACATATTTACAGTTCTCACAGCACTACTACCACCTGCACTAACATCTGAAGACATCATCCACTCTGCATTGGGCTGGGCACAGGAAACGAACCCAGACAGGATGGCCATTGTTCCGTTGCCATTGAACATTGGCCATCCTCTATGAAGGTGCTTAATAAGGCTCATGAAATAGCACTGATTTTCCTATGCAATACAATTTCAATTGTTTACAATTATGAATTATTGTATAGACAGTATAACCTTATAGGTTTTATACAACATTTGACCTTATATCATGTTTTGCGCTAAATTATTGAAAAGCACATAACTAGGCAATTTTAATATCTACATTTGGATCAAAGGTATACATGGCTGTCTCTGTCAGCATCATATCGGGATCCCTTTTCACCAAGGGAACCCACATTTTGCGTAGTATTTGGTGAGATATTGTTGAAGTTGATATTGAATTCATCATTACGGAAAATTTTAAATTAAACTCGAGTGTAAGTGCTGTTTTGTAAGAATAAGTGGTGAAATCGCGCTAAACGAACTGGGCGCGTGAATAATGTTGGGGGGGTTGATTTGCATTTTGCTTACTTTATCGCTCACTGACGTTATATCTTCGTTTATGTTTTAATGAAAACGGTTATATACCTACCTATTTTCATTCCAAATAGATAGACATATCTCAGATTTATGTTTTTGATCGATATACAGTTGGACGTTTGCATTTGGCTTTCATTTATTCATCTGCGCAAGTCGCGGTCGAGTCGCCTGCCACGCGGATCCGATAAAGTTCATAATGCGTTATGATTTATGTACCGTGCATAACGTCGAAATAATCGCCAACGAGAGAAAATCTTATGCTTCGGACTTCTTTTAACAGTAACGAAAAACCAACCTAATTAAAAAGATTAAACATATTGGTACCCCAATTTCCACAAAGAAACTTAACATGGCATAAAAGTTATCGAAATTAAGAAAAGGCGATCACTTTTGTTTCGCATCTGTTGTCTGCGCTCTATGATATCTGGGATGATGAATTTGTAAGTGAAACTTTTTCAGTAAGCTCTAAGTGTAATTCTACGCCACATATCTGAATTGATCTTATTCACAAATATTTAATTTGCTTTGGAAGAAGTATATATGTTACAGAAAGATGAATAGGAGAAGTTAGTTCACAGAGATTCTATTCAGTCTTATTACGCGGATTCGCTTTTCACGCGTAAATGTTTTGCCAAAAGCGGTCGTTTATTGTTTCCTAGCAACCGAAATGTGTTGCAATGAATCATTTTCACTGCGACGCGCAAGCTGTCAATACGTTCAAGAGTTCTCACTGCGAATAGGAAAAATGGATTTTGAAAATATCGTTGAAGTCCTGGGGTTTTTAAAGGCGATTCGATTCTCAACTAACCCTGAGGTAGGTTTACCACACATAGACCTGGTCAAACTTTTCCTCACAATTGATTGCCGACACTGTTCGTCGCAGATTAAAATATAGTGCAGACAAATATCTAGTAACAGTAATACTAATAGTAATATGTTGGGAATAAGGCTAGAGCAGAATAAAATATCATATGTCTGTGTATCTTCTAGACTATATGTATTTTTATTTCAGGAGGTAACTGTCCTGTGGATAGTCATCACTGTGTCAGCTCCAATACTTGTTCACCTCATTTCCGCGGTAAGACTTAGGGACATTTTGCTAATTTCCCGCACATAACTTGGATATCTTCGACAGGTTAATACATTCGAAAGTGACTTTACAGAATTTCATTCAAATAGTCTAGTTAAGAACAGATTAATACATTTGAAAGTGACTTTACGGTATTTCAGTCAAATACTAAAGTAGAAAAGACGCATATTTCTTTGCTTTGAGAAAAAAGTGTCTGGTGTATAGATCAGATTTTGTCCTATTCTCACAATGGGATACGTTTTGAGAGCCGATATTAGTTTAAAAATAGGCTTTGATTGAAATATAGCATTGTGACTGATAATATAGTAACAAATGAAAAAGTGATGCTGCCGCCCTAAGTTATCGGCGATGCATGGGCTGATGAAGGAAGTGTGGTGACCAGTGTGCGACACCTGAGGCGAGTTCCTGGTTCCATTTTTGACTAATACTGTGTTATTCTGTGTGGCAGATTTTAGCCGGTTGGCGTCAAGTTGACAATATGGACGACTCTGCCTGTGAGACAATTGAAAACGTGTCACCTCTCGACAGAGATGAGATGGAAGATGTGTCAATGACTACCAACGACGAAAACACCTCCGTGATATCATGTTCACTGAAAATGGAACCAAGTGATGTGGTTTTGTGTACCACCATGAATAAGAAGACATTAATAGAAGATGACACTGTATCAAATACCAGTGACTACGGTAGCGATGAAATGAACATCTATGAAGAAAATGTAGTAAAAGACAAACATGCTCAGAAGAAATTCGGCTTTGCAGAGAAGAACCCAGTGCGTGTGTACGAACTGGGCACTGAACCTTCTAGCCATATGAAGGAGGATATAATTCAAATGAAACCCCCAGGAGCGGTTATGTGTGGGGACAGTGAGACAGGGAGGGTGAGTTACTCATATAATCCCAAAGATTTTTTATACCACCCCAGCTGGCTTTGGTTTGAAGACGAGCTGAATCTTAAAATCCTACCACCTCCCCCACCACCACCACCCTCACCGTATTACTGTCGTCCGCAATACAATTACTATTATCAACATGACTACCCATATGCATATAATTATTACTAGTATCAGACATAGATGTGCAATTTTCTTATTTTATTGTCTCAGGAAATCATTAACGTCATTTAGTATTTCATTTCATTCATTTGGTTCCATATTCAACCAAACTTATACGACACAACATGTGTATCCTCAACAGAGCGACGGGACGTGTGAATCAGGCTTGTAATAAGAACACCAGAAAAACACCCTAAACCCATTGGCAAGGCTGATAAAACTGGCTTTAAATCGTCAAGTGTTATACACCGTGTGATTTATTTGGTGAGATTATGCGTTAAGAAAAAATGACAAATAATAATATGATGCTATTTTGAACTACATAATAGAAGCACAGGTGTATGGACGGCGATTCAGTAATGTATTTAGTTATGAATACGAGGGAGCTGTTCTATGTCTATCATCATAGAGGTACAATTGTCGGCAGCTAGCATCCCAGTACAGTATTCCAGTACTTTCTGGTAGACAAAAGTTATAAAAGAAGAAGCAATACAGAGTCGTACAAGGATGTGAATACGACCCTTAACGGTGCTCAACTGCATTCAGTCATCAGCGACTAGCTGACAGCAGATCAGAAACAATGCGTCAAACAAATCATCAATGAGGAAAGTGATATCTTCACCGACCGCCTAGGTACAGCATCACTGGTTGTCCACAGAGTTGCCCGATGTAAACATTATTTGGTGCCTCACAGCTTTAGAGAGACATTGAAGCAGGAGATAGGGACAATGATGGGCATGGGAGTATTCAGGGAGTCGTCGTCGCCTTACGCCTCGCTTGTGGTGACTGTAAGGAACGAGATGGACATCAGTAACAGACTATAAGGTCAACAGGCTGATCTTGTTTATGAGGATGATAGTGATCATACGGATTGTCCGGTTGAAGTACCTGTTGAAATCGATGGTGGTGTTGATGTGAATACTGTGCTTTTGACCATACAAAATAAAACGGGATATGTACTCTGCTGAGACAGTGTGGAAATACACACAGAAGCCAAGTACTACTTGACACTGAGGGAATGCAGATTCTTGGGTCTTCAACTATGCATAGACGTGCTGTTACTTGTGTGTTGTCTAGTATATTTCAGATGGTAAGTAACAGTATTGTTGCCAATAATGCCATTCTTATAATAACCACAATCTCTTTACTACCAAATGCTTTCTTTTATTGCAAGTGAATCTGGGTGCACACATGTATGGTTTTCTGTCATATAGAGAGCGCATACACCCTTCGTTTCCAAACACCATCCTCGCGGTCCATGTATCAATTGTTCCTCTCAGTAAACTATGCACAGGTACTACTTCACCCGAGGGAGCCGTTGATGTACGTCGACAGATTGCCCCGGGCGTCGATGGAATCAGGCATGATGATGGATGCCCGACGAGGTTGACTATGTTTGATTTTGCCCCAAATTTGATGTTCTCCATCGGCAGCCTTTTTACGGAGGCAATGAGATCTGCTCGCAACATATGAAAGTCACTTTTCATTGGTAACAATGCTGACGGACAAAGGTCAGCCTCAAAAACTTGCTCCCACGCCTTGTCGGCAACTGGCTGGGGGCCCGAATACCATAATCACACACAAATGGCAGTGGCATCATATGGAAGACCGCCTTAGCCTTCTCGTCTGATGCTTGGTATGGGATTGGAACTGCGGTTTGTCAAAGCAGAGTCTGTAGCCAGCTGCTCCAGTGCAAAGACGGTCAGGAGAAATAATATTGACAGTTAATTGCATCAACAATACATAATCCTACGTGGTATTTTATCATTTAAGTTCAATTATATAAGTGTGTTTAAGCCAATTTAGCTTTACTTGCCCAATTTCAACCTAATTTAAGACAATGTAATCGGAATCTACCGGTTTTGTAATGGTTTGCCGTTGAACCAACTTGGTAAATACCGTCTTCTTTCGTCGTTGGTGCGAGCAGGGCGGTGGTCTGGTTTTGTTTGATCACCAGTTAGAACAGAATCAGGCTACTACTTGAATCTGCCTGTGCTGCCTTTGCTTCCGTTTTCATCATTGTTCTGCTGCTGCTGCTGCTGCTGCACTCTCTTCCTCTTTCAACGTTCTTCTGGAAGAAATACTGCACTTCATTGGATGAGGCAAAGAACAACCCTATGAGCCTCATTTCTCATTACTTCATTATGGACGCTGCGTCGAAGCACTGGTTATGCTCTTTGGTCATCATCAACTCCCGTGTTCGATAAGTGCGCTGACAAGTCAACGAAAACTGGAGTCATGAACAGGTCAGCGCCGAGATATGACTTCTGTTACATTCAATTTGGAACAAGCAGAGTGTGATACGATTGCTTATATCACTTAAACTGCCTCATCTGTACCGAGAAATTGATGATTAATGGTTGACGTGTGTCATATTTATTCTACCAGAAGGCACACCTTTATCTAAATGTGGTGGTTGTGTTTAAATAAAGACGGCCGGGTGGAGCTCTTCCTCTCGGAACCAGGAGGACAGAACGTCTACAGAGGGTGGACGGTAAGATAAGTATAGGGTTTAACGGCACACCAACACTCATGTGTTAAATGGTACCAAGAAAGGTTATTAGACCTTATCAGCACAGCCGCCTTCTATGATAAATGAAAATGTAGGTGGAAAAGAAAAAAATGGAAACGATTATCCTAGGTCAAGTCGCCACAAGCCGATTGAGTGAACCAGGCCATTCCATCCTCTCGTCTAGGTGAAATCAGGACCAAAGTGGTGTGTTACAGATATGTAAAGACCTCTTCACCGGGATCCCATTATACACCGACACGTGTTGCAACCCACGTCCAACAGGTTGCCCCCTATTAGTCGCCTCGTACGACATGCAGAAGGATGCAGTGGATCTTTTCTACCTCCGGACGCACTGGGGGGACGTAGAAGAACAGGAAACATACAGCCAGGGCGTGGTCCAGCGTGGGAGTGCTCATAATCGCTATCAGACCTTAAAAGACAATAATAGGCCAGTTGTTTATTGGTTTCTTGTCTCTTGCAAATATTGACGACATTATCGGGGGACTCCAGAAACTAGACGCTTCTGATAAGATGCCCCAATTTGCTGCGAGTCCTCAAGGTTTGCATCGCATTCCTAAGGCTATCCCCGCAGAAACGTGTCCAATATCGTTATGTGAGCGAGTGTCTCATTTAGAAGATGCATTGCAAAAGTTGAAGATACACATTGAAGAGGATAAAAGTCATAGACGTCAATCCTATGCATCAGTTGTGACCTCGCACTCTCATGATGAAACACCCAAGCTGATGCCGGTGATAACTATCTCGGATACTACACCGACCTCATCACCAGCACCAGCACCATCATCTACTACTGGGGCATCAACTGTAAAAGGTGCTCTAAGAACTCCCACAGCTGCTGCCACCACTAACTTGTCGTCAGCAGTACCCATATCTACAGCCAGATCTCCAGATGAAGAGTTTCAGATTGTAGAGAAGCGGAACACGCGGAAAATCCGTCGGAAGGCTCGTCCGGTTACGGGAACTGGGACTTCCAGCAAACTTCGTGGCGCACCTGAGCCAAGTAGACACCTATTTGTCTACCGGATTGAAAAAGACACTAACATTAAGGATATTGAGTCTTATGTTGAAGATTTTAATATTAAGGTAAGATCAGTAGAAAAATTATCAAATGCGGAAGCAAAATTTGACAGCTTCAAAATTGAGGTAAAAATATCAGATGTTGGTCCAATGTTAGAAGAGAAATTTTGGCCATGCGGTGTATGTGTACGAAGATTTTATCGCAGTAAGGTAGATGCATAACTGCGTTATTTGTGTTTTGTACTTTAATCTTTATATATATCATTTTTTACTATGACTGACTGCAACTTCACAATATGCACGTATAACTGTCGAGGCCACAATGAAGGCACCATAATGTACATACGCAATCTATTAGGCAAATGTGATGTTCTCTTAATCCAAGAACATTGGTTGTTAGAAATAGATCTTGCTCAGCTCGAGCATCGCATAGGTGATGTATCAGTTACAGGCATTTCTGGTATGGATGACTCTGATTTGATTAAGGGAAGACCTTATGGTGGCTGTGCGTTTATACACAAAAAGTCGTCAAAATTAACTATATCCCCGATCGATGGTGTACATAATAGAAGGTGTCACGCTTGCATTTTAACCCTGCACTCTAACAATATGTCCCACAGGATTCTAGTTATCAATTTGTATATGCCATGTGATGTTAGTCAGCACCTTCCAATGAGTATGTCGAGTTGCTTGTCCACGTCAACTCAGTCATAATGTCTTGTACGGATGTCGATGGTATAATTATTGGAGGTGACCTAAACACAGACTTCGCTCGCGCCGATTCCCCTCACACTGTTACCTTGAAGACTTTTTGTCAGGAGCAATGTTTAATTCCTTGCGATTTGTTAGATAATAACTGTGTAGATTTTACCTATGAGAGTGATATGTCACATACAAGGTCAACATTAGATCATTTTATGTTGTCCGAAAGTCTGAGTTCATCGGTGTCAAAATACGAATGTCTTTCATGAAGGAGATAATTTATCTGACCACAGTCCTGTACTTGCACGGCTAGATATACATGTTGCACGGGTGGTTAATGATGAGCGCCCAACCACTAATAGACCAAAATGGAGGGAATGTGATGTCAGCGATATTCATAGTTATATGCGTAAATTGAGGAAGTTATTACTTGACCTGAATATCTCAAATTATGCAATTAGTTGTACACAGATTAATTGCAATAACCATTATGAAGACATTGATCGTTACTATGAGGAAATCGTGAATGCGTGTGTCCGAGCAGCTGTTCAGTGTATTCCTGGACTAGGAAACGTAAACATCGGCCTGGCTGGGGTGAGCAAGTCAATCAGCTGAAAGCAAAATCAATATTTTGGTGTCGACTCTGGGTGGAAAATGGGTGCCCCACCTCTGGTGTTCTTAAAGACATCCACTGTAAAGCCAAACGGGATTATAAAAGGGCGTCACGATACGTGATCAGAAATCAAAATAAGCTTGCGTCTGATAGAATGGCAGTTTCTTTGGCCACAAGTGATGGTCGCAATTTCTGGAAAGAAATACGGAAGAAGCATTTCAAAAATAAGTCGACCGTGTCCGTAATGGATGGCGTGCACGGCGACGACGAGATATGCAATGTCTTTAAAAATAAATATGAAACACTTTACAATAATGTGTCTTATAGTAAGTCTGCAATGGATGCCCTTAATGTATCATTGAGTCATGATGTACACTCTAATTGTGCTGGTGGTACATGTGGCTCTTTGCATGCTATCGACATTTCACAAGTTAGGCAAGCAGCTTGTAAGCTTAAACGAGATAAGACAGACGGTGTTTGTGAAATAACTTTGTGAAATAATCATTGAGTTATATGTAGTTATAATTGAATCGATCAGTAGCTAACTCTATAGTAGAAAAAAATCATGAATAGGGAAACTGTTAGTATAATAGGGAAACTGTTAGATATTGATTATGACTATCAAAGTGATGTATTGAAATCGGGTAGTTTACAATTTGGATTTAAACCGTCACACTCAACAACACAGTGCACTTTTGTATTAAAGGAAATCATAGATAATTATGTCAGCGAAGACTCACCATGTTATGTCATATTATTGGATGCTTCCAAAGCGTTTGATCGAGTTAATTTTATGAAATTGTTTGGTTTGTTACGAGAGCGTGGTATGTGTGCTATGACTGCTAAACTACTTCTTAACATGTATACGCATCAAACGTTAAGAGTCAAGTGGAGCAATAGCTTCTCTGACAAGTTTAATTGTACTAATGGAGTCAAACAAGGCGTGGTTTTGTCACCTATTTTGTTTGGCGTGTATATCGATGAATTATTGTCACGACTCTCAAACAGGGGAATCGGGTGTCATGTTGGTCACCGTTATGCAGGCGCACTGAGTTATGCTGACGACGTCGCTCTCATTGCTCCTTCTTTAAATACGGCTAAATCTATGCTTAAAACTTGCGAAGAGTTTGCCAAGGAATATAATGTTATATTTAACACATCAAAAAGCAATTTGTTGCTTATTAATTGTCAAAAGCGCGATGTGAATCTACAACTGAACAGTGTTAGATTTAATGTAAGTGAACATGCTATCCATCTTGGATCCTATATAGGAAGAAATTCCGAACAATTGAATATTCATGCTGCATGTGGTGATGTTGTGTCGAAAACTAATATGCTGATGTCAAGATTCGGTCACTGCACAGTAAATGTTCGTAATACACTATTTGACAAATATTGCACAAGTTTTTATGGATCCCCATTATGGACGCTCTCGAGTAATTCATTTAAAAGCTTATGTGTCACTTGGCGCAAATGCATCCGCCATATATGGAAATTACACCCTAGAACAAGATCAATGTATATTCCTTTTTTAGCTGGTAGATTACCTCTAAGAGAACAATTAATGTTGCGATGTATGAAATTTTTCTTAAATAGTCTTAATAGCACGAATCATCTTGTATCGGCGGTTAGCCGATTATGTGCCTTTAGCAATTCGAATGTCGCAAATAATATAAGATATATTATGAGTATCGTTAATCTAAATACTGCTACGATTTACGACCAGACCATTACTTTTAATGATATTTCAAGCAAGATTTTTCTACCGAACATTGATCAAGAAAGATTGAACTTTGTTAACTCAATACAAGAACTTTGTAGGGCCCGTGAATGTGAATATATTCCCGGTTTTTCTCAAGACGATATCAATGTTCTACTTAATTTTATTTGCATATTATGATGGCACCCCACGCTTTGTTAAATGATTGCACCTGAACTTGATCGTCATAAAATATCTGTACCACGAGTGCGAAATAAATGCTATTATTATTATTATTATATCAATCGTAACAATAGGAGTTCACGAGATTTAGTTATGGATATTGAGATAGAAACTAGGAATTGTGAATTGGAAGACTGATATTAATTGGTTGTATGTATCAGGGCACTATTCGCCGATTGTGGAAATCCTTCTCATTCGGACCGAGAGCATGGTTGGTGTTCATTTCTATTTTGGTTGTTAAATGTGTTGGTTATGACCCAGTGTGACTTTTAGCTATTGGCATCAACATCCATTCCCATTTCATTCCTCTCTTCTTGCTTTTATCATTATTTAAGGAGGAGAACTTTTTTTGTTATTACTTGAAGGCCGGCGTTAAGGGTTTATAGCAAGAATGAATATGTGAGAGATTGTTGGTGGTTGAAACACGTTTCAGGACTTGTTGGATTTCGTTCTAAGGAAACAATTATTCAATTGTGGTAGCAAAGATATGCTTACGTATTTGAAGGAAAAGGAATGTAAGAGCATAGAAGAGGTATCAAGACGGGCCGAAATTTTTGTTGAGTCACACGATTTGGTATCGAATTTTGGGTCACAAGGTCAAGGGCCGCAGAGTTCCGCATGTCCTAACCCAGGTGGCTGGGAGGCAGTAATGCACACTGTCACATAATTTTGGCACCGGGGAGGCTGTAAATTCAGCTCGAAGACGACAGGCTACTTCTTCAATAGTGAAAGGGTGCTATAGGTGTGGGGATCTTAGGCATTTTGCACGAAATTGTCAATTGCAAGCTAACGCAGACCATTCGGCCCAAGCGCTGGTTGACGGTGAGGGTCAAGGGGAATCAAATGTTTCTAATACGCCCACTGAGTGAATGAGTGAGTAAAATAGGGTTTAACGGCACACCAACACTAATGTGTTATATGGCGCCTCAAAAGGTGAGATAAATATGAAGAGATAAGGTGGACCTGATTGAGCAGCCGCCTTCTGGGATAAATGGAAAAAATAGGCCAAACAGTGGATGATAATAAAAATGAAAACGATTATCCTAGGGCAAGTCACCACCAGCCCATTGATTGAACCAGGCCATCCCAGCTTCTTGTCTAGTTGAAATCCGGGCCTAACTGGCATATTACAGATATGGCCTTCGCAAGGACCGTTCTACTCAAACATCAGGATCCCACAGCCCACCTCATCGACTTGTAACCCACGGCCAACTGGGTCCCCTATTACTATTAGTCGCCTCTTACGACATGCAGGATGGAGAATGTTTGAGGAAGAAGCCCAGGAATCAGTCAGCTGATATACTGGCTGGAGTCGGCATTATGTACCACTAGGCCAAAACAAGGAATAGATGCATGCCAGTAGTATCAGGGCACATTTCGGGGAAATATTGGCAAAACACTTGCGTTGTACGCGCCACTCTAGTCAGAGATGATCAGTTAAGTGGTAGAAAGCAAGATGTGGTCTGTATTGGTGGCATAGTGAGGAGTTTTCCGGTTGCTTATTTCGAAGTAGATTCTCCTTATTTTAGCGGTTGTGTTATGACTCTCTGTATGCCTAACTCCCTGTGTGATATCGTCATGGGTAATGTGGCTATGTCACGTAATCCAGTTGATCCTGATCTTAAATGGCAGCCAAACGAGAATGATATGCCAGATATGCCCAAAGAACTTGATGCAGAAAGCACACATGCCGATGAACGTTGCAGTGACGTTTGTGCTGTGGTGAATTGTGGGCAAATGGCTTCCAAGGAGAAGGCTTTCAAAGAACTGATAGGTTGGATAGGAATTCCAAGTACGGGTTTGTAACCTGGATGATCCAAGGAAAGGGACCGGACCTATGCTTTTGGTCATTCCTGTTCAGTACAGAGAGAGGATTATGCATGTGGCACACGATTCGCTTTTCTCATGACACCTTGGTGTCTCCAAGACGTTGAAGCGCATCCGGAATCAACTTGCCCGGTATATACAAATCAGTATCACAGTTTTGTGCCTCTTGTAATGTCTGCCAACGCACGATGGATAAAAGTCGGATGCAGAAAGTACCACATAGACAAATGCTTGTGATAGGGATACCTTTTGAAAGGGTTGCAATGGGCGTTGCTGGTTCTACTACCGCTGCTTCGGATCGAGGACATAAATACATTCTGACCATTGTTGACTATGCATCAAGATTTCCCAAAGCGGTTCCTTTGAAATTAATCACAACTTTCGATGCAGCAAAGGGTGAGTGAGTGAGAATAGGGTTTAACGGCACACCAACATGTGCTAAATGGCGCCTAGAAAGGTTAATAATATAAGTTTGACCTGATTAAGCAGCCGCCTTCTAGGATAAATGGAAAAAAGAGGGACATACAATGGGTGATGATGAAAAAGATAAAAATGCAAATAGTATCCTATGGCAAGTCACCGCCAGCCGATCAACTGGACCAGGCCATTCCAGCCTCTCGTCTATGCGAAATCCGGGCATAAGTAGTGTGTTACAGATATGGCCTTGCAATGACCACTCCGCTCAACCACCAGGAACCCATTGCCCACCGACACGAGTCGCAACCCACGGCCAACAGGTTGCCCCCTATTAGTCGCCTCTTACGACATGCAGGAGGATACAGTGGGCCTATTCTACCCCCGAACCCACAGGGGGGTCGATGCAGCCAAGGTGACTGTGTTCAGTTGTGTGGGAATTCCAAAGGATATCCTGTCAGATTTAGGGACACAGTTTGTGCCAGATTTGTTGAAAGAGATTTCAAGGTTGCTTGCAATTAGAAATCTCACCACTACTAGGTATCATCCGACATGTAATGGGTTCGTGGAAAAGTATAACGGATTGTTGAAGAAAATTCTGAGGCGGGTGTGAGCAGAACAGCCACGGCAATGGGTGAGTGAGTATAGGGTTTAACGGCACACGAACACGTATGTGTTATATGGCGCCTAGAAAGGTTAATACATGTTTGACCTGATTAAGCAGCCGCCTTCTAGGATAAATGGGAAAAAGAGGGACATACAATGGATGATGATGAAAAAGATAAAAATGCAAATAGTATCCTAGGGCAAGTCACCGCCAGCCGATTGACCGGACCAGGCCATTCGTGGATGTTTGAATATTCTAATAGACCACACTTACAGAATACAACAAAAATCCATTGTGGCTTCCCATAGACATCGATGATCTAACATTTTTTTAATTCCTGTTCACAGTCTTTTGGAAAAGTGTATCGAATTCCGTTTCGGTCCGGCAATATTCGCCGCCGAAACGGTCCGACATACCGGCACTTTTCGCATGTGTTGATATATACGTTATTATTGAAGCACGTTATGAGGAAGATAGCCATTCGTTTATACTGATTTTTGGGGATTTGTGAAACTAATGGAATGTTGTGGTAGATTTTAAAAAATTAACAATAAATTAATTAATGGCTTGCCGTAGATAGCGGATGGAGTTGGAAAGCAATTATAGATGAGTGGATTCAAATTGTCATTATTTGCTTATAATTGGCTGTTTGCTTATTTATGATGGTGACAATTGCCAGATAGTCACAATGAAAAAGTATGGAAGAAATGGCAAGTTTTGTTGGAAAATGAGATACTGTGAGGAAGATAGGGTACAGTTATAATACAGTTATGCCACATTCTTTCTAGGGTAAGGGACAACAGCCATGGATCCATAAGTCACTAAATGTAGCGCCAAAGCCAAACTTTAAAGCATCCGAGAAGAGATGCATTTGAAAAGAATCTGTGATATGTTTTCCCGTATAAACGATCAGCCGTTGTATTGAGCCATTGTTACGGCAGTTCCCGCCGTTTAATTTGCCTTACAAGGACCTTAGTCTTATTTTTCCGCGCCATTCGCCAGGTGGCGCTTTGGTTGTTGTTGTTATGCTTCCGCCCAAACGAAAAACGTGTTATCGAAATTTATCTCCCCAAATCTCCCGGAAAAGTGGTACGTAATTGTTTAATTCCCGTGTAATATGAAGTAAAACCTTCCCTATATCACATGTATTAGTGAGGCTGTTTGTATGATTCAGATCATGACAATATTTCGTGTATTTTTTGGATTGTTTAGTCAGCTACGGTAGCATTTCAGTAATTTAAAACTTCGTGGCAAGTAAATTCGTAATTTCAAGTCCCGTTTAAACAGTGTATTTCCCCTGTCGCTTGTATTATAACTTTCCCCTAGCTAGATTAACGTGTTTATATATTGTTAGTACATTATCTGTCATATTTGAACTTTCGGTCATGTCTTAAAACGGTTTTCTGTTTGTCATTTAAATTGTCCAAATTCTGGAGCATTCCACAGCTTACCTACGATAGCCTATTTATGCTATAATTCTATAAGTTTTCGTGTAGCATCAGTGTTCCAACTTTCTAATTGAATGTCACTTTTGTATAAGAATATATGACATTGTGCAGATATTTTCATAGCTTTATTGTCCTTATTATTATAATACTTACCAGATCTCTCTTTGTGAATTGCAGTTTTCACGTTACGAAAAGACGGCGTAAATAAACGGATGATACACCTTAACTAGCGTCATTATTACTCGGCGCCGACCGGACCCAGTACAGCCATAATTCGAGCCAGATATTCAGGTCAGCTTTAGCTTCTTGCGATAGTCGGAAGTAATGGTGGGGCTAAGAAGCTATGATTGTCAAGTCATACAATCTTCAGAAGAAGGCTATACCACAAGTTACATCTGATGTTGAAATTTGCAGCATTCCAATGAGGGATTTCAACTGGTGAAGGGTTATTCTGTCATGTCGTAAGGTTTTCTGCACTTGCTATGTGTATTTGAGGAGATTTAAAGCTATGATTTCAAAGTGAACTTCCACTTACACATTATGTGAGTTGAAATAAGATACTGATAGCGACCGTTATACAGAGTACCACTAAAAGTGCAGTTTCTGCCACACAATCCAGACAAGGTTATTTGTTATTGTATGACTGAATTCATTAGATGAATGGAAATTTCCACAATATTTTCAAACAAATGTACATTGTCTCACAAATATTGATTCTGCTTTGTAGCTTCATGCAATTGTGCAAGTTCATTTGGAACATCTGGACAAAGTAAATAAACGTTTTTTTTACAAATCACAAATGTTAAAAGTTTTATATCAAACTAAATGATTTGAAAAAAATTTGGGCAGTAATTTGTCATTTGTTCAATCATTACATTTTATGCTGAATTTTCAGGACCAGACAGCCCTGTAAAAGGTAAATTCAGCAAACCATTACAAAAATTATATATGGGTTTGTGTCACAAACAATAGGCATATTTTATTTTAAATGATTATTGACATGGTATTTTGTTGCATAGAATTGTGCATAAATCCAGCAAAAGAGGTTCTACTGGAATCTTATCTTACCTATAGGGGTAGTATATTATAAGCAACAGTTGAGGCAACTTTAATAAGGAAAAATGTCAGTTCAAGGTAAATCTTACAGGAACAATGCTATCGATAGATTGTCACAATTGAATGGATACATGTCAATGAGAATGAGTTTTTAACTATCTCAGATCTACTGAGAAGAGGAATGTTCGATGATTTGGTGTAATTGAGCGTGATGGTTTATGGCATAAGCAATTGTGTGAGAAGCAATTTTGACTTTAATGAGTTCAAAATCAATAATGGCAAGAGTTTTAGATTTTGTTCCTGCAGATAGATGATAAGATGGCTGTTGGCAAGTAGACAAAATCTGAGAGTAATTGTTGAGATTGTTGTTGTGTTGGAGGAATGTTAGCTCAAGGGGGAATCTTCAAATAAGTCATCAGGAGTAGAATGACCCGAGGAAAATGATCTGGACGGAGAAAGGGTCATGGGATGTAAGTCAGTGTGAGATTGAAGATTTGCTACGGAGAGTGTTTCCTCCATGCCGGTAGCCAGGAGCAAAGTCCCAAATAAAGCCCAAGACTGTCACTCGAGAGCTTATCAGGCAACCCTGAAAAGTTAGCGCCGTGAAAGCGAGTGTTGTAGAATGGCAAAAACATGTATTACACCTGATATCATATAACTTTATAGTCTGATTGAATAAGGGTGAATAATACATTTGTAGCGGTCACTCTTTAAGACGAACTGCTGGTTGTCATTTTCGATTGTGAATAAGTCAAGTTCTGGCTTTAACATTCAGATTTATGACTTCGCGTTCGTGTGGTGGGTGGGGAATAGTTGCCGAACTGTTTTACTTTGATGAAATAACAACAACAAGAAGTTACAGTGGTGACCACAACGTGAATCTAGCCCCTGGGCAGCACCACTGCATATGGTTTTGAAAGGTGACAAGACAAACAGAGCCAGATCGATATCCCATTCCCATCATAACAGACCTCATCAAAACAAACTTCATGGAGAAACCATCTTTTCTAAGATCGACTTGCTCAAGAAGA
The DNA here is from genome assembly GCA_034190875.2 of Urechis unicinctus. Lineage (NCBI taxonomy): Eukaryota > Metazoa > Annelida > Polychaeta > Xenopneusta > Urechidae > Urechis > Urechis unicinctus. Next base: position 54,207,268 of record CM067347.1, on the reverse strand, counting down.
TGTTCCCAAAACGTGTATTATTACCCCTTTTGGCTCCAACGTATTTTACTACACCCCATTTGGGTCACGCAATGCAGGAGCCATTCCAACGCCTGATGGACAAAAATATTTGGAAATCTGAGCTATGTTGCAGTCTACGTTGACGACATTCTCATCTTCAGTCGAAATCCAGAAGAGCATCAAAAACATCTCACGTACCGCAGCTTATGAAGAGCAATGGTCTGATCGCGCATCGTGATAAGAATGTATTTGGAGCCCAGGAAATTGACTTTCTCGGACATTAAGTGAGCACGGCTGGTGTTCAGCCTCTGGATGCTAAGGCGGCAGCTGTTCAGAACTTTCCTCGACCAACATCCGAGAAACAGGTCCAGGAGATTACTGGAATGATCCCCAAAGCATGTCAACTGATTGCCCCACTACATTACCTGACATTGTGCAAAAAAGAACTTAGTGTGGACAGATATCCATGAAAATGCTTTCCTGGTAAGCAAGGCTGCGCTTGCTAATGCTGCCCTCCTAACTTACCCGGACCCAAATTCACCTGCCCAGTTAGCGACTGATGCCAGTAACGTTGCATTGGGTGCTACTCTGCAGCAAGAAGTCAACGGCATTGCTCGACCATTAGCCTTCTTCAGCAAGAAGCTGAGACCTGCAGAGTGCCGTTAGAGCATATTTGATCGTGTACTTCTTGCAGCTTACTTGGCTATCCGCCACAGACACTGGCTAGATGGAACTTCTTGTGTGATCCGGATTGACCATCGTCCACTTGTCCTTGCCTTTTCTAAAGCTACTGACCACTGGACAGCTCGTTGGCAACGGCAGCTATCAGCCATTGCAGAAATGAATTGCATCATTTAGCATATACCTGGACTAGAAAACACTGCTGTTGATGCTCTGTCCCGTATCGAACTTAATCATGTGCAATTCAGAATTGATTACGAAAAAGATCCAGAAATCGACGCATGCAGAACTGCCATCACAGGTCTCAAATGGAGCAATATCCAACACGGGCAGACAACGCTACTCTGCGATGTCAGCACTGGACGGCCACGCCCCCTCGTCCCATAAGCATTTCGTCGCTCAGCCTTTAATACATTCACGGCATTTATGTGGAAGAATAAAGCCGTATGTCACATTTTGGGTAAAATGAGTTAAGCACACCAAACTGCTTGAAATGACCAAATTTCTCTTGTGTCAAAAAATTGTGGCTGGATCTCTACTATTGGAGATTTTAAACAACTGTATGTCCACAAAATTATGCGTTCTGCTTGTGATTTGTTGAGCTATATAACCGTATGTCACATTTGGGGACATACGGTTTTGTTTTTGAACAGGCTACACGGATTGCAGATGTCGTATGTGCAATTTCGTGGACATACGATTTTGTATCACAATGACCAAAGCATGTATGTCTAGACATTGTGACTTGCAACTTTATCCCACAACACTTTTAACGATATTTATGGACATAGAATGTTAGCACCTGATAAAACTGCGTTCATAAAATATTCGCCAAAACTGCTCTAATGAGGACATACGGCATTCCATCGCTGCTACATACAGGATGTGTGACAAAAATAGTTATAACTCCTAATACTAGAATAGAACTGTATTCAACCTATACTTACTTCCATTATTTGCAATTTGCGACCCCATAGCTTGGCGTTCTTGACAAACCAACACCACGTTATATCATAGTCATCTAAGGTTTGTATATTTTGGTTTATGGTTAAATCTTCTATTCTAAAGAATATTTCACTTGCTTATCAAGGATAAAGATTCAAGACAAATAGAGAGCGAGTAGAATAATCTGTCAAGTGCAGTCAATTTGATACGAAGCACTGACGGTTTTCAGTCTATGGTTTAATGTTGTTCATCAATCAACTCTGTTTTTAACGTAAGGGTTGAGACCAGTTACACGCCGTTTATTTACATTTATTGGTACATATATGGTGATTAAACCGAGAACGCATAACAAAATTTACACATTAACAGCCTTTGTCACTCGGCATTTTTGCAGATTCGTTGTCTGTAAAAAGATCTATGTGGTTACTATTAATGAATCATAGTGCGAGCAGAACAAAGACAACAATCATGAATGACTCTCTGAATTTGAGTACTGAACTTTCCTGCTATCAAAAAGAACGTGATGACAACAGCGTGTTTGTTTGTCAAACAAAAGCATCTATGAATGATTCCCTTAATTTGAGTACAGAACTGCCCTTTTATGATGACAACCAAGACAAAAACCATATAAATAACTCTCTGACCTTGAGTGATGACCTAGACCATTGCCTGCATGATTATGCCAAAACTAGCAGCAGGGATATTTCTGAATATTAAGATAATGCAGGCGGAATCTCTGACGTAGAATCAGAGTCAGCTGCCGACATGGAGTCTGCTGTTGAACTAGAAAACTTCTCTTCAGATTACTCACTATACTCTCCTGAACAATTGTCAAATGATTACTCGTCTTCATCATCAACTTCATATGAAAGCAGGAGTCGAACTCCAAGAAAGAAGAGATCAACACTGAGAAATTAGATATGAAGGAACACAAAAGCACACAAAGGATACGGGGCTCGACATTAACCACTGTCCGATTGCCCGGAGCAAGTAATTTTTGCAGGCAGGCAGTAGTTTTAAGAATCTACCTGCCCGATCGGGCAGTAACGTAAAAAAAATCGTCATATTGGCGACTTTTCCGGTAAAAAAGCCTATTGCATCATTTATTTAGCATCTCCTTTCTGGAGAGTATTTATGAAACCGAAACCAATGCACTCATTGGTTGTTTACTCGGAAATCGGGTCAAACGCACCCCAGCCATTTTCATTCGAAACAACGCATGGCGGAGATTGCCGAATATTTTCTGATAGAGCTCGAGTAATTCCGTCCAGATCCGTTGCCGTTGGCAAATCGCGTGAGCTGTACCAAATCAATATAGCTAGCGTTCCAGTCGATAACAACAACGAAAAAACTGTCGAATTTTTTCAATATACCTAACGAGACCAAGACCAGTTATGAAAACGTGGCTGGGTCGAATGTTGGGGAAACTCGTTTCCAGGACTCAGAGATAGCGACAATGGTAATTTTGGCCCTTTCGGACTGCGCCAATTTTCGGATGCTCAGTTTTGGGAACTGTACGATTTTGCTTTGCATTGAGATAAATTATAATTGAATGTAATTTCGTCTGAATTTAAATGTTAACGACCCTGTGTTAAGTAACAAATTTCTTGACAATCTTGAGTGTCTTAAACACCGCTATACGTACTTATTTTGAGCATGTATTACAGGCTGGACCTTATCAAGCTATGTTTTATGGCATTCCTACAAGACCTACTCCAGGTGGTTGCACAGCTTAGTCTTGCATTTCAGACAAGCTCCATCACAGCTGTGGACTACCTTGATGCGATGGAGACTGCAAACCTGATGCTAGTACAACTTCAAGCAGAACCTGGCGAAACGTTCCTAGAGTTCACCAACCACATCATTCAGAATAAGGACGGCGGGTGGCAGTTCAAGGGTCAACCCATAAAACACTATGTCCCGGACCAGCTGTACGACTTCCGGGATGTTGCAGAAAGCGTCATTGACAAAATGAACGCCCGGTTTGACCGCCAAGACCCTGTTATTCAGGCGGCAAGAGTCTTTGACTGCAAAGACTGGCCACGAGACAGGCAAGCGTTGGTACTCTACGGAAATGCAGAAATTGCGCAGCTGGTAGCCACTTCACTCATGTGTTCGTGAGATGTGGGTGTTGCTATGATTCTTCAAGAGTGGACTACAATCAAAGCCAGCCTTTCCAGGAAATTTCGGAACGCAGCTGTGTTGCCAACAATACAGGAAGGCCTACACTCTGCTGGTCCAGCCAACATTGCCCACCTCATTGAGGTCATCCTGACATTGCCAATGTCATCTGCTGTCTGTGAACGGGGGTTCTCTGCTGTTAAGCGAATAAAGTCAGACTGGAGAACCTGCCTTAAGCAGGCTTCACATCAGCCGTGCGATTATTATGTCGCACGATTTCACAAGTCCGAGGCACCGTAGACAGAACGCAGACATGTCCACACAGGTCGTGTACATTGCAAGGCAGCAGTACGATGCTTGCACGATTGTCTCACGGGTCGCACGATGCTCGCAGCTTGAACGTAGGAAACATTTCGTAAAACATTTCGTACAACTGTCTCAAGATTGCCGTGCAGTAGCCGTACACATTTGCAAGACAAACGCAGGGCTGTTGTAAGAATTCGCAAAAGATTCTTGCGACCATCGTGCAATAAAAAAGAGTGACTCACGAATATCTTACGATGATTGTGCGTTCATCGTACAAATTCGTCCCATGTGACAGTATAAATACAAGGGTAAGTGCAGACAGCCGTCACATCTTCATCATAGTTTGTCGTAAACACATCTCTTCTTTGAAATGGATATTCTTCCACGAAGATTGCGTGTGGTCGAACTGAGAAGAATACTGCTAGACGAAGAAGAGCGTCATGAAGTACTTCTGATACTACTTATCCGTGAGCAACTTCGTCGAAGAAGGCGAGAGAGGCGTTTGGGGGTAAAACCCTGGATTGAGCGTCGTCGGCTGTTTGGACAGTATCACACACTCTTTCGAGGAGCTAGAGTCCGAGGGCGACTTTATGAATACATCAGAATGAGCCGCAACATGTTTGCCGAGCTGCGGCTACGGGTCACCCCGCGCATCACAAAATCTAGAAGGCACGCACAAATCTTATTTTCACATTTAAATGCAACTTAAATGTACAACATATGTAGTTTCTGTTTTATCAATAGCGACCTTTAATTTTCAATTCACGATTTTGTTTACAAGATCCCTGATTTCATTGAGTCCGGGGAGTAGTTGTTGATCACGTAATGTACAATATATGCAGTTTATGTATGATTTATAGCAACCTTTTTTTCGTTTTTGTTTTGCAAGGGCCGTGGTTCCATTGAGCCCGGGGAGAAGTTGGTGATAACGCTTCGCTTTCTGGCTACCGGAATGAGTTTCATGTCCTTACAGTACGGATTCAGGGTCTCACACAACACTATCTCACTCTTTGTCCCTGAAGTGTGTCAGGCTATTTACGAGGAGTACAGAGAGACATTCTTCATCCTGCCATCTACCCATGACCAATGCCGAGCGTCGAAAAATCGCCCGAATTTCGCAGAAATAATGTGCATGTCGAAAATTTAGTTTGCGACGATGCGACTGCCTTGAGTCATGTGAAATTCGTAAGAAGGTCTTGAGACATTTGCGCGAAAGGTGTTCGTAGACAAGTGCACGGCTGCCGTAAGGCTGATGTGAAACAGGCTTAAGAGATAAGATCTGTGATATGATGGCTGAGCTTGAAGAAGAAATGATTGATTTCGTGGATTATGGTACAGATGGTTGTGCTCAACGCCGTCCTCTATTTTCAAAAGACGTAACAGAACTCCGGCAAGATGGTATTTGGAGAAATGAGTTCAATCACTTAGTCCCTCTGGCTACAGCAAACATATTCAACAGGCCCCTCATTATCTATTCAAGTGTACAAGAACAACCAATCGTGCGAATAGAAAATGTAGATTCTGACGAACATTCAACAGACTGGGACAGTGCGCTATTGTATGCTCACATTGCTGTGCCTGGAAAAGAACACTATGACTTCTGTGTTAGAATGGATGATCATCTACTTCCATATGATTCCACAACGCGTGATACAAGATACACAGATGTTATACACCATTATCAACCAGAAGCACTTGCTTCTCCACAACACACAGGCCATGCAGATACCACCCTCCAACAAAACTCAGATTCCAGCAGGTCCGATGCACACCTAAGACATCCTTCAGATAAAGAACAATACAGGACTCCAAGTGACAGTACCGAGAGAGATAGGAAAAGGAAACAAGAGGACAGATGGAAATAGAACATAAAAAAGAAAGCGCAATGTTGGAGAGGACTGTGTGAGAAGAGATGGGACAGTCAGAAGAGCTAGAGCTTTGAAAAATGGCTGTTGAATGAAACGCAAATTGAAGTGCCAGCTAAATATAGATAAGAAACAATGAGGGAATATATTTCACGCTTTTTGGCATATAGGATCTGATGAAATGCGTAGACATTTTGTCACACAGCATGTTACTCAGAAGTCAATAAAGAGAAAGAGATTAAGAGGTGGAAATACTCCTGCAAAATCAAGAAGGCAAACGACGTTGAAATATTATTTTGAAGCCAATGCAGTGAGACTGCCAGTGTGCATAAGGACTTGTGTAAACAGTACAGAAGCTGAAAAAGAAGACATGCAAGGTGATTATGAAATTCATCAAACAAACAAGACTGCAGCAAGACAGCTGAAGGAGGAACATAAAAACATGGCAAAGAATGACTCAAGCAGCGTGCTTTGATATGCAGCAGGTGCTGCAATGTTCCAATGGGGGAAATAGTTTGTTTTACTACAGCAGGAAACTGGATGGTTACAACTTATGCATTCCGATGGTATTCACCATACAAGGCATCCGAAACAGACAGTAACCGGTGTAAGGGCGAAGGCAGTGGTATGGTAGAGGCAGCATAGTCAGTCTCGTCATAACGTAACTTTATCAAAACGTCCTTCATAAATAAAACAAAAATAGATGACTTCAAACCAAGTATTTAAACATAAGTGAATGTGACTGCATCTCATAAAGCAGCTTACAATAAGAACCAATTAAAATACAAAATAACATCAGCAAATCATCATCCCTCTGAACAGGATCGTCACACAGGCTTCATGTTACATGTGGGATGCAACTAAAGGCAAACGTGGCTCCTGTGAAATAGCAAGCTATTTGTTCAAATTTCTTCAGACAAAGGCAACCAGGGAAAGGCATCAGGGGTACTTTATGCAGACAATTGCTGTGGCCAAAATAAAAACCGGTTTGTTATGTCAATTTTAGTGTTCCCTGTTTAGTGTACTTCCACATCAAAGATTGCCCTGTGTTTTTCATGAGAAAGGACTTACACAAAATGAAAACGATAGTGTGCACGCATCCATCGAACACGTCAAAAAGATGATGAATATATATACCCCTGAACACTATCATACACTAATAAGGGGGGCCAGGAAATCGAAAGAGCCAATAGCAGTAGAAGAAATGTCGCAAAGAGAATTATATGACTTCAAAGCTATTAGCAGAAAATTCAAAAATGTCAAATGGCGTGAAATCAGACAGCTAGCAGTTTCAAAAGATGAACCACGTTTCGTCTACTTAACTTATCGTCACACAGATGTCTTTTCAAGATGTCTTCCATTGATTCACGAAAGAGGACTACCATTGCCACAAGCTAAAATTGATGACCTAAAAGCTCTTTGTGCAACAAGAGCTATTCCTACAACTTACCATTCCTTTTACGACAGTGTATCTGTTCGACTAGATACAAAAGAGTCACCAAACAGTGATTGCTCAAGCAGTGAATAAACGCTGACGAAGGGAATACAATGTTACTAGGCTCAGCCAAACTTAGCCAGCCTGGATGTGCGAGATTGAAAAGATCTTTGTTAGTCTGCTTAAAATATCAGTTCGTGACCATTTCCGTGATGGCTGTTCTCTTTGTGTTCATTTTTTGTTCATCTTAGCATTAGACTTATTAAAAAAATTTCAAAAAAGTATATTTCAGATACAAGCGAACGTTCGGAGAAATGTTTCATGCTTCACGTAGCACATTGCGCAACAGATGCATTATGAATCATCTGTGCGTGATCTAAAAAGACTTGCATAATAAAATCTAGTACATTTAAAATGATTTAATGCTCTTTATACTCATAATCTTGTCATATCAGGTAAAACTGTATGAGTCAGTTTTAGACACAATATATTAATTTGCATAAGTCGTAAGTCCATTTCTTCTTGTTATATCAAGTTCTGGAGGGTCTGACTTCCTACACATACAGGCATTGAAAGCTCAGCAAGTGGTTGTTAATATCTTAAAATTGCAGCATCTAAGTATTTTTATTTTTTTAGGAAAAACGAATTTCAATAACGGCAAAAACTTTAAAGCTCGTTTTCTCAAAACTTGAAAATGTTACATATAGCTTTATTCCTCTACACCACCGATTTCATTGTGCAACTGCTCTCGTCAATATATGGATCATTCGATTTGGGATCCCTGACCACATTACTTCAGATAGAGGAAGACAAGAAGCCGGCTAATACGAAAGCCGAAAAAGAAAGAGAACGGGTGGAGACGAAGAACTGGACGAGGTTTACGTGGTTCAAACAGAAGCTGACCCAAGGCGCACGACTGTCCGGGCCAGAAATTCAATCAAAGGCTCTCCAGCTAGCGGAAACACCGAATTTCAAAGCATCTCCTGGTTGGCTGTGGCGCTGGAAATCACGGTTCAACGTAGTCTTCAAACAGCAAATTGCCTGAAATTGCCGCCGACTTAAGTGACCAGGACATATTCAACGCAGACGAGACGTCACTTACTTCCGGGCCTTCAATGACAAGGGACACTGCCTGCCCACAGAAGAATTTGCCGGAGGGAAAGCAGCTAAGGAAAGGATCACCGTCCTACTTTGCTCCAATATGGATGGATCGGAGAAGCTGCCATTGCTCGTCATCGGTAGAAGTCGTCGCCCGCGCTGCTTTCAGGTCGAATACGCTTCTTCGAAAAACGCATGGACGACGAGAGAGATCTTCACATGTGTAAATACAATACGAACTCTGATAGCACAAGCAAAGCCAATTTTACCTTATGTTCATTGTACATAATTGTCTCAAGTTAAGATTCTTATGAATACGGTCCCAGGCCTAGCTAAGTACTTAAGCTCGTCTCGTTAATTATTCGAAAGCATAAAGTCATTGAGAATTTTGGCAATTGTCATTCTAAGGAATTTGTTACTCTATAAACAGTCAGGAAATAATCCAGACCACAGTAAACATTTTGTGTTATGTTGTGTGACCCCCTTCAATGTATGTTGATGGTCTAAATAATGATTTATACAACACTGGGCCATCCTGTGATTATCACACGGAGGCAGTTTCATCCCCATAAAAATAGCCATGAACTTCCGTCTTAAGAGGACCGCTGCACCCAGGAACCAAAGCTTAACCACTCGTCAGCCTTCGATTTCTTTTTTTTCTTTACCATTATATTTCATCTTGTAATATATTTATTAACAAATTGTTTGTCAAATGAGTTATTTGGCTCTTCTATTATCATCACCTTGTCTTGCCTCAACAGCTTATCCCTGTTATATGGCATTCTTATCCTTGACAATTTTACCACTAATTACAAAATATTACCCTCTTTAGCAACCATTCAAGAGCTATTTTTCCTTTTCAACTTACTTTGTCCTAGTGCCATATTTACTCTATGCCCGACCATCTCGTAGCCTACAAACCACAAACAACTTCCTTCTGTACATCAGGTATACGGCAACCCACCAGCAGTCCCATATGCATGAGACGACACCGAACCAGTCTAATTTACCTTCAAACACTCTCTAATCTACAGATCAGAGCCTTTTTGGGCTATCATAACCATATGACTACCATTTCCTTTCTTCCGATCCCTCTCTGTATCATTCAACTTGACACAATAAAAACTACCTTTCACTAATTCTCACATCTAAATAAACATAATCAGCGTTAGTACACCATCAAACATTGCCAATTTAAAACTACTAGCCTTGTAAAAGTATTGCTGAATGTTATTTTGTATACAAATAAACATAAACATGCAAACAATCATTCAGATCTCACGGTATATTTAGATGCGTAGATAGATGCCTATGACTACAATAAGGTAGGCCTTCTATATTCGTTTTTGCTACCGAAGTGTGGCTGTATCCAAACAAATGTATGTAGGTACCCTCTCCCGCATTGAATGTGTCAGGAAGTGCAACATAAGTGTCCTGACTAGCCCCGATCAGATGGTGATCCATTATATGTCTATAAGACGTCCTGAGTTGACTAAAAAGGCGACAAAACCCTGAATTGGGTTCAGAACAGATCTGACCTCCGCGCATAAAGCCTAGAAACCTTTGGAGTTTCAGAAAAAGAGCACCTAAAATGATCGCTGAAGTTTAGTCCTTTGGCTGGGTATGATTGTTGGCATTACTATTAATCCTCGGTGCATAAGACCCGTTCAGGTACCGCAATAGCAACGCAGCAGTCGATGGATGCAAAGACGCGGGTCGAAACGTCGACGGAGAAGATGCTATGTATCCGCGTCCTCGTGTTCTTTCCCATATCACCCACGTAACCATGCGATAACATACTCTAGGCGAAATCCGGGCCAGAGTAGTGTGTTGCAGATACGGCCCTCAAAAGGACAGCTCCACTCAACCACTTGGATCCCACTGTTCACCGACACAAGTCGCAATCCACGGCCAACAGGTTGCCCCCTACTAGTCGCCTCTTAAGACATGCAGGAGGATACAGTGGGCCTATTCTACCCCTGGACGCACGGGGGGGGGGGGGGTGAAGATTTACTGTACCCGGAGGTTCATGATCGTCTGCCCGTCGTCCGGGGAAAAGAAATTGCGAGCTCTGATTGGAGCTCTTAATTAGATCAATGAACTTCCGGGTACAGAGGGAAAAACAAGAGCATGATGATGAAAAACATCGAGTTTCCTGATTTCCTGTTTTATATACGATCTTACTTCACTTTTTTTGTGCTTACGGCCAAATATTTTATACGAACACGGCAATTCAATTCCCCACCTTTCACAAATGTTCCGCTTGATGATGAACGCGGTTCTCCGATTATTTCTGCACTTATCTGCAGGATGAGTCCCTCCTGAAAAAGTTTTGTCAGCGGCTGACACAGTCCAACACAGTTTCGCGATTTTTGACAATAATGGCGCAATCATTATGTTCATTATCCGGCTCCAAACTACACTCAAGTATTGTCCCAACTGGATATGTTTGTTTATATACGTGATATCCTTTGACAGCTGACTTTACTGAAACCAACATACATGCAACATACATGTTGGTTTCAGTATAATATTAGACAAGCTGCTCAGGATCTGAGGGATATCTTACTATGGTCATTCAATGTTGATTACGCCCTCACACAAACAGCTCATGTATTGAGAGAATTCAAATCACTCAACTGTAATAAGGCATGTGGCCCTGACAACATCTCACCTCGAACACTGAAATTATGTGCAGAACAACTTGCACCCGTCTACTCGAGGCTCTTTTCTTTAACCAAGCATATGCCACTCATATCCCGACCATTTGGAAAACGACAAAAGTTATTCCAGTTCCCAAGAAGCACAACCCCGGTGAACTAAATGACTACAGGCCAATAGCGCTAACTTCCGTCCCCTTCAAATGTTTCGAAAGGATTGTATTAAAACAACTCTTAACTAAAGTTGACAATAATTTGGACAGTCACCACTTTGCCTACAGGAGGGAACGCTTTGTTGTGGATGCCACAATTTGTTTTGTAGACACTATTACCAAAGATTTAGAGAAAAAGAACGTCTACGCTAGATCTCTTTTCATTGACTTCAGCAGTGCCTTCAATACTACTATACCACATGTACTTGTAAAGAAATTGATTGATCTCAATGTTTCCACTAATGTCTGTAAATTTATTCTAGATTTTCTCTCTGAAAGGAAGCGGTATGTATATGTGAACGGAAAAACATCATCTGTAGTTGTGTTAAATATTGGTTCACCACAGGGTTGTTTGCTTTCAGCCGTTCTATTTATACTTTATACAAATGATCTCATTCCTAAACATGACAATTGTTACATCTTAAAATATGCTGATGATACTGCTATCATAGGCTTAATATCACAGGATAATGAGCAGGATTATACCAATGAAGTGAAAGACATTATTGAATGGTGTAATGTACATAATCTACTTCTAAATGTAAAAAAAAAAAACAAAGAACTAGTTTTCGATTTCAGAAAAAATCAAAAATGCCATAAGCAACTGAACATCGAAGGGTCACAGGAAAAGGATCAGAGAATGGATCCAGCAGTTTGATGCAGGCCAATTCAACGACCGCGCACTGTCTGCCAAACGTCTCCCGGGCGCTGACAAAAAAGTCAAAAACGCACAAGTGGACAGTGAAATATTTCAGTGGTTCAGTGACCGAAGACCATGTGGTGTGCGTATAACAGGGAAACAGCTACTTCTGGAAGTGCAACAGCGCTATCTTGCAAGCGGGGACATGACATTTAAAGGTAGTCGCGGATGGCTACAGAAATGGATGGATGGCACGGCATTCCGTGTCCATGCGTGAAAAGACAACAGTTGCCCAGCGTATGCCAGCCCGTGTTGAGGAAAAGATCACTTCGTTTCACAAGTTTGTGATAAGAATGAGGAGACTGAGGGACTATGATATATCGAACATGTGTAATATGGACGAAACAGCTGTTTACTTCGATATGCCATGGAACTCTGCTCTGCATCACAAAGGAGACAAATCTGTGATTATACGAACAACCGGTCACGAAAAGGACATAGTTACCGTTATACTGGCAGTGATGGCCGACGGAAGGAAACTACCACCAGTTGTTATTCTGAAAGGACAGTGAGAGCACCCGTAGCAGATGTACCGCCTGGTGTCCTTGTGAAAATGTCTGACAACGGTTGGGTGAACGAGGCCATTATCAAATGGTGGGTGTCTGGCGGAGAGAAGACAACCGCAAGACGCTTGTCTGGGATGCTTTTCGGGCACACAGGACTGACTCTGTGAAATCACTTGTGTCCCGTCCTGGGGAGTTCGGTGCAAATTCCGACATGGTGGTTATTCCTGGCCGCTGTACAGGAATTTTACAGCCTGCCGACGTAAGATGGAATAAGCCTTTTAAGGCTTTCATTCAGGAGAAATGGGACAATTGGATGGTGAACGGGGATCACACCTTTAAGGCCCGGTCACACAGCCTTTCGCGTGTGTATCGCTGGTAAAATTTCGCGATTTTTTTTTGCCCGCGGTTGCCCGTGGTGGAAAATGTGCAAAATTGGCTTACCCGCGGTTTACCCGTGGTATGCCCGCGGAACAGACGCCGGCGACTGTTCCGCGTCCTTATCGCGGGTGAAGCGCGGCGGTACCGCGGCCTACTACGGGTATAACAAGAGGCCCATGGGAGCCATGTGGGAACTTGGCGAACTGCATCCAAATAATTGCAACATTTTCAGAACCGGGCCACAATTGACCAAAATCGGCCAAAAGTTACCAAAGTTATCATGGTTATCAAATTTTCGAGTGCGGGCTACGGGGCGAAATATGCACAATTTATCATGACAATTGATATGAACAATTGGCCAATAAATCATGCTACAAGGAACTATAAATCTTTTTAAAGTCGCACCATACGTTAGGGTGATATCAAGGATTGAGGCAAGGTTATCATGACCGGAAATGACATCATCGACATCTACAATATTTAAGGATACGTCTTAGTATGTCTCGGAGAACATGTAAACCAATTTTTAGTACTATAGGACATTTATTGGTTGTTTTTTTATACGCGTTCGAAATATTCATCCAACTATTGTTGCCATTTGGACTGATCCCTCGATTTTTCGACCTTAGACGCCTGGGAAAACCGTGGGTTGGATGGCATCATATGTCAATAGAGGTACAAAATGGTGTAAAATTTTTGTAACAATCCGACCATTATTAGCGGAGTTATTCGAGATACTAGTTTTTCACTTTTTCGTTGACAACTATCTTATTTTTGGTCATGGTCAAAACAAAACTTATCGGTTCTGCGCATCATTGCCGCCTATCGATTGAAGAATAAAGAAATTAAAAAAATTGTAGTATTGTCAACCAATTTTTTTATTAGCAACGGTTATGTAGGTCCGTATCCAAGAGGGTGACGGGTGAATCGGACAATACCCCCCACTCAGCCTCAGTATTTTCGCTCATATGCCAAATTTATCCTTTAATCATGGTCAGAATGGCAGTGTATGCTAGAAGATCTGCTTAGCTCATTTCAGATAATCCCTACATTAATTCCTAGTAACGGGTCTGAAGTTTACAATTACATTACACTTTCAGAATTTTAAGGTGTTTTAATATCAAATTATTATGCCCGTATATATTAAGCAGTGAATGCGATTGGCCAAGATTACTAGGCGAATACAATTTCGCGATATTAACAATAGTATCATGGTAAGTTAAGAATTGAGTTAGCCGCGGACGGTGGTAATATAAATTTTTATACCGGCGGCGTGCACAGCTAGAATTGGGTGGGCTTCCATAAAACTGTTTTCCGGGTTCATGATAGATTGACATTGATTTAGCTGGCAAAAAGAAATTAATAATATATTAATAAGTTTCGCGGCGTGCCATAGTTGCCGCGTAAATGTCGTAATAATCGGACATTGGACTGTTCCGTATTGCTGCTTGCCGGCTTTACGCAAAGCGAGCTGGCAGCAGCGGTGACCTTTGTGAAACTATCAACCTTAAACATTCATTCAGAAGCCAAACAACATTAAGCAATAAAAAATCTGTATCAACCTATAATTAACAAAATTACTATGGATTTATCAATCATGTTGAGTTTTTAGCTGTTGTTGGCACCTGTTATACTTATGATACATATATGACAATACAGATCAGTGTGCTAGGCCGCGTGGCGTAGCGGTATAGTTATAGACTTCCATGCCAGAGGCCGGTGTTCAAATCCAGTACACGGACATAATTTTTTTTCCCAATTTTCGTGCCACAACAATTATTTCATCTAATTTCAATAGAACACGATTCGTGCTGTCGATGACAACAGCTGAGCAGTTTTTTATGACAATAGAACTGATATTTACGATTTTATTAGCAATCGAAAATTGGACGAAAATTTACTGAGTGAAATTTGTTTTTTCAACTCAACGCGCTTTGAAAACGACGAATATTTTGATAGCATATGTCAAATCCAAAGTTTGGCAATTGTTTCAGCTTTCAGAAAATGTTAATTTTGTTACGATCGGACGATAATTAGTGAATTTATTGCGAAATAAATAAGTTGAGAGATTTTGGTTACCAGAAATTTTCGACCTGCTACAATTTTTTTAACAATGCATTATTTACAACTAAGTATATTCAGAAAAAGTTTACAATTACATTACACTTTCAGAATATCTAAACTGTTTAAAAATGGAACTCTAAAGTATGGACATATTGAGCATTGAACTTGTGTCATTTTTTGAAAACTTTGATGCTTTCGTGACCGGAAGTGACGTCATCGACATTCATGATATTTTAGGATACGTCTTGGTATGTCGCTGAGAACATGTGAACCAAATCTTATTACCAACGGACATGTATTGACGGTTTTATAGGCGCTCAAAATATTCATGAAACTTTTGTTGCCATTTGGACCGATACCACTTTTTTTCGACCTTAGGCGCTTGGGAAAACCATTGGTTAGATCGCCGTATAAGTATTTAGAAAAAGTTTGCAATTTGAATGAGCTACACGATGATGGTGTAAAGTTTGTAACGATCCGACCATTATTAACGGAGTTATTCGAGGTACTAGTTTTTCACTTATTCGATGACCCTGACCTTAGTTGTGGGTCAAGGTCAAAACAAAACCTCTCGGTTCTGCGCATTAATGACGCCTAACGATTGGTGAAGAAAAAATTGGAAAATTTCCAAAATTGCGACATGTATCGCGGATCACAACAAATGATATCTGATAGGCGCTCAACATATTCATGAAACTTTTGTTGCCATTTGGACCGATACCACTTTTTTTCGACCTTAGGCGCTCGGGAAAACCATTGGTTGGATCGCCGTATAAGTATTTAGAAAAGTTTGCAATTTGAATGAGCTACACGATGGTGTAAAGTTTGTAACGATCCGACCATTATTAACGGAGTTATTCGAGGTACTAGTTTTTTCACTTATTCGATGACCCTGACCTTAGTTTTGAGTCAAGGTCAAAACAAAACATCTCGGTTCTGCGCATCATTGACGCCTAACGATTGGTGAAAAAAAAATCGGAAAATTTAAAAATTTTAAAAATTGCGACCTGTATCGTGTAACAAAAAAAAGTTACAAACATACATACATACAAAACACACAAACCGGGGTGATCGCCATAACTTGGCGTTATGACAACGCCAAGTTAATAAAGCAGCCGAACCGGGCTGTAGAAATCATAACCGCTCAAGACACAGTCCCGTGAAGATCAAGCTATGGCACCGAAGAAGAAGCCCACGTCGAGTTCCCCGGCCAAGAAGAAGAAGCAGCGTGCGAGCAAGAAGCCGAGGGCGAAGGCAGCAGATGAAGGCAGCCCAGTGCCAGTGGAGGCCGCCAAGAAGCCCAAGACAGGAGTCACAGTGGAGGTGCAAGCTGTCGTCCACTCTGCTGCCGAAGTTCCGAGTGCTCGTGGCGAGGTCGAGTGCTGTCAGTCCAAGAGCTGCCAGTCTAGTTGAAGAAGAGGAAGAATCTCTTGATGGTGAGTACAATTTATGTTATAATTTTTTAAATTTTTAAATCTTCGTCAAGGAATGGTGGACCACTGTTCGTTCAAAATTCATTCATTTAAAGAAAAAAGTTGTTATGCATTATAGAAGATAGCAGTAGGAAATCTTTTTTTAAATTTATTTTGTGTACACTATTAATTTTGAGTAACGTGCAATGCATACTGTGATTAGAAACAATTTAATGGGAGGATATTTTATCTCGTGTGCCAAATTTGGAATGAAAAGCATGTCGCTGAAGAAATTATCCCCCCCAAAAAATTATTATTTGTATGTATATTTTTTTATAAACGATTATTGTTTATTAAAAAAATACTTTTATTATTCTGCCTTTTCAGGTGTTACATCTGCTGCCACCACCACTGCTGCCACCACCACCCCTGTGACCACACCCGCTGCCAACACTGGGGAGGGCGCCATGCGAGTGGAGGAGGAGGATCCTGTGTCGGAAGAGCCTGGTTCTCCGAAATCCCCGGAACCCACCCCACGTCAAGAGGAGGAGGAGGAAAAGGAGGAGGA
Organism: Urechis unicinctus; assembly: GCA_034190875.2. Lineage (NCBI taxonomy): Eukaryota > Metazoa > Annelida > Polychaeta > Xenopneusta > Urechidae > Urechis > Urechis unicinctus. The sequence continues at coordinate 54,190,317 of CM067347.1, read as the reverse complement.
GGAGCAAGAGCCAGGTCGCAAAAAGCAGAAAGGGCAAGGGCAAGGGCAAGAGTAAGGCTGATGGTGCTCCCAAGCAAGCTTGGAGTCTCCCCGACGAGGTACAGCAGGATCTGGTTGAGTGGCTTCAGGGCAACTCTTACCTTTGGCTCCGGAGCACCAAGGATTACCATAAGAAGAAGTCAGCGTGGTAGATGAAGGCACAAGAGATCGGGGTCACGTTCAAGCATCTGCAGAACTGGTGGAAGAACGTTAAAGATTGGTACGTAAAGCTATCCAAGAAGACGAGTGGCCAGGCAACAAAGCTGTTGACGGATAGGGACAAGTGGGTGCTGAAGAACATTGCCTTCTACAAAAGTAAGTACATGTCATTACATTTATTTAAAAAGTTTTGAAATTTCAATAAAATAGTTAAATATAGTAATTTTATTGTATAAATTTTTGACAAATTTGCCTTAATTTGTTTATTTTTGTAAAGACATTTAATATATTTGTTCGCTTCAGTAAACTATATAATAATAAAGTTTATTAAACTTCATTTAACTTTATTCAAAAACTAAATTTCAAAACTATATTACAAAAGTATATTCCAAAAAATTGTTGAAGTGATTAAATGTATACAATGCTTTAACATGTTTTAATGCAAAATGTCAATGCCATCATATTAAACAAATGTTTAACTTGTTTCAGGTTCGATCCCCACTGAGGCTCCAGACACCCTTGTCAGTCTGCCACGTGCCCCCTCTGCTAATGCTACTGCCTCGTCTGCTGCATCTGCTGCTGCCTCGACCTCCCATGCACTGCCCTCGCTGGAAACTCATGACTCCGTGGAAAGCCAGTCCAACATCCTGGAAGAGATGGAATTGGCAGCAGCGGAGCAGGGCTCGACCACGTCTAGTCGCCGGCGCAAGAGGAGGAGGAGGGATGAGGAGAGCCTAGAGGAGGAGAGCTGGATGCAGGAACTGCGTTCTACCATGAAGGCCAACCAGGCACTGCTGGAGAAGCTGCTGGAGGAGAGGTCTCAGGCTCAGTCAGACCGAGAGGCCTTCATCCGCTATGTGTCTGATACGCTCCACACTGCTCCCCAGGAGCAGTACTCTGTCATGAAGGAGCTCATCACGGATATTATGCGTGAGGGAGGACAGGGTCAACGTGACAGCAGCCGTGACACTCAAGGGCCTTCTTCATCATGGGCCAGACCGGGCCCCTCAGCGTCTGCACCAGCAGCCTGCACAGCCTCCTCACAACCCTACTGCAGTCAGACCTACTTCAAGCAGCAGCAGTACTACCATCCCCAGCCCAACTACGACCAGTGGAGCAACTGGCAGTATGGTGGTGGTTATCAGCAGCAGCAGGTTCCCCAGCAGCAGCAGCAGGTTCCCCAGCAGCAGCACCAGCAGGTTACCCAGCAACCACTACAGACTCCACGCCGTACCAGGGAATCAGCTGAATCTGTGGGAAGGCTTTTGGCCTCTACCATTGGTGAGGAGTGGAACTTAATGGATAGTGGTATGGGGAGGCTCTCTCAGACCTCTCAGGGAACTCTCAACACCCCGAACCTTTCCACAACTTCACCTGGCCAAGCAAGACCTCACGTTGCCTCAGGGGACCAAGCCAGTCAGGTCAGTCAGGCTGATGAGACCTCCTCGGATGCTACGGAGTAGTGTGTGCTTTGTGACTGATTTGTGATTTTGTGACTGATTTGTGATATCTTTATATTACTGTGTTTTTAGGCTGTGGACGATTGGCTATATGTATGCCTTGCTGTTAACTTCACTGCTTTTGATAACTTTGATATAATAATAAAGTTGTACTGTTGTTAAATTGTTAACATTTGTTTGTGTTTCCTAGGTAAATAAAATAAAGTGTGTGAATTGTGTGTAATAAAAATGAAAAACTATTACAATAATAAAATATTAGTAAATTCAAATGACAAGAAATAAAAGTTAGATTAAGACATTTATCTTCTACAAAGTACAGAAGATAATAATTTTAATCCAATTTTTATTTCTTGTTTTCTTATATTTCCACCACCCCCAACACAAACACACAAACAATCAAATAAAATTTAATATAAATAAAATATATTATACAGCAATTCGACATCATATTATACATTCATGTTTAAAACAATTGTAGAATAATCCTTAGTTTAACCATCATCAGTTCATAGATTAAATGTCACAGCTCCATAGCATGAGCAATCACAATAACATTGTCACATTCACAATAATAAGAAACTGCATACTCCATAGCATGATCAATCACAATAACAGTGTCACTGTCACAATAACTAGAAACGGGGTAGGAGCATGTCATCCTGCCATGGAACCCTTCCAGCCGGTGAGTTGCATCACTCCATGATGAGGTTCCTCTGAGCCTTGGCTATCCTGAAATCTCTATTGTTTCCTGGTACTCGGTCAGGTCTCGTGTCGTCAAGGTTCCTGCCTGCACGCCAGGCACCAGGCACCAGGGCTCCATTTGGACGCTCGAAATCCACCAGTCTGTTCTGCATCACCGGGCAACGTGTTCTCATCAGGTTGTGGAGGAGTACACACGTCTTGACCAGGAGCCTCACAGTGTCAGCTTCATGCATCATGGTAGTCATGGAGAACTCGAAATCGGTTGGCAAGGATGCCAAACGAATTCTCAACTACCCTTCTGGCTCGCAAGAGTCTATAGTTGAATATCCTCTGCTTCCTGGTCATGTCCTTGTTACCATACGGCTTCATCATGTAGGTCCGGAGTGCGAAAGCATCATCTCCCACCAGAAAGTAAGATATATCCTCAGTGTCACCTGGGAGAGGATCAGGCTGTGGGAACCCAATAATGTCATTGTTCTGGAGACCCTCTCTGAAATCACTTGCATTGTAGATGTGGGCATCAGACGAAGACCCCTTGCCGCTGACGTCTATCCAGAGGAACTTGTAGTCAGATGTGACGACTGCCAGGAGGATGACACTGAAGAAGCCCTTGTAGTTGAAGTAGTCGGACCCAGTGTTGGCAGGAGATTTACAGGCAATGTGCTTGCCGTCTATTGCACCAATGACATGCGGAAAGTTCCAACTGTTCATCCAATTGTCACTAATCTGACGCCACTCTGCAGCAGTCTGTGGTGGCGCGAGCAGCTCATCACGGAACTCCTCGACGATGGCCGCACACACTTCGCGCAACACCAGACTGATGGTGTTGTGAGGGACCCTCCAGCCATACTGCATCTCACGGTACTTGGCGCCAGAAGCAAGGTGCCTCAGGGTGAGGGCAACCTTCAGGCCTGGATCAAGGGGTGCTCGCCAGTTGGTGGTCTCCTTGGTAAGGGCTGGTGTCAGTCTCTGCACAATTTCATCGAACATGGCAGGTGGCATTCTCATGAAGTTCTGGAAGGCCCTTGGATCTTCATTACGGAGCTCCACCATGAGACGATCGTACAGCCCCAGCTCAGGTCTCCTGCCAATCCAGTCGCGCACCCAGATGTTCCGGACCACCCTCCTCCTCCTCCTTCGTCTTCTTCTGTCAATGAGGAGCTGATGGACCTGTACCACTTGGTTCTGATGCTGCTGGAGCAGCAAGACGAGGTCATTACGGTGACGGGGATCCATGTTCACCCCTTGACGTCTGGAGCACAACTGACGAATGCTCGGCAAATCGCGCTTTTTATATACCTAAAATCAGACGTTGTACGGACGCGATTAGGCCGTGGACAATCGTATTTGGGACGTGTACAAGACGCAATTGAACGTGATTAGGCCGGTATTGGGGCGCGCTGTTTACGCGGAGAAAGGCGTTTGTCCGTGCTTACACGCGGTACACACGCTAATGCACGTGATAACAACGCGGTACAGACGCGGAACAAACGTGCTATGACCGTGCTCCACCCGCGATTACCCGCTAAAATTTCGCGTCCTACCGCGTGTAACCACGTCTTAACCCGCGGCCGTAGCACGTCCTAGCACGTTCGTTCCGCGTCTGTACCGCGTCTTTACCGCGTGTGTACCACGTGTACCGCCCGCGATTACCCGCGGTCTAAATTTTTGGGCAGCCCAAAACTTTTTCGCGCGGCCAACCGCGTGTGAATTTCTTACCGCGTGTAACGACGGGTAAAGTACGGCTGTATCGCGTCTTTATCGCGACCTCAAAGCGTCCAACAGCGTCTGCTTCACGGGCAGAAATTTTTGGCCGTGATTCGGCCGCGATACGCCCGTGGAGGGCTGTGTGTTCAGCACATTTCATTTTATCCGGTCCTGTTAACTTTTTCGGTCACATAGATAAAAACCTTTCATCCCATCTCAGTTTCGATATCGGAAGAATGGTATACTTCGAAAGTAACGATGATCGGTAGTCTGTTTGAGGGAGATCGTATACAACACACGTTCGACACTTGTCTACATACAACTGAAAGGATAGGCCTACGACATTTTGTTCATAATAATGCACGGCGACGTTGCGGAACGTGGAGACAAATTCATGACGTAACCTACACGAAAACAAATATTCATGCACATGAATGAAATATGTGGTTCTGTCCAATACCTGTATTCATGCTGGTCTAAACAATCAAAAACCGTCACAACCCAGTGGTTCATAACATTCAGTTTTATTGCACTTTCGCTAACCACCTGTACGCACTGACATAGAGGCCCACGTGCATATCGCGGGCTGAGCGCAAAACAGTTGTAACTATGTATGCACCGTAACTATGTATGAATAAAAGAAGTAAGATACAATTTTGTGCCCAGCTCGGGATATGATATATCTACGCCACTGAGTAACAACATGCTCTTTATCCGTCATTTAGTCCTTCTGTGTTACGTTTCAGGATTTGATCGAGATGAAGTGGAGGCGGCGGCTTCGGTTTATGACAATGTCCGGTTCGACCCGGGGGGCTTTGGTGGGGGGGGGGGGGGGGGGGCACTTGGCCTTACTCTGGATAGGGGTGTGCCACGGGACCTCGAAAACCCGTACCCGTAGTACAAGGTCAAAATGGCCAAAAGCATACCCCGTCGTACAAGGTATTATGCGAATGTATAACCCGTCGTACAGATTGAAGCTGGAAAACATGCCCCGTCGTACAAGTATGAGGCAAAAAAACCCGTCGTACAAGTCGAGAAGCCGAAAAAACATACCCCGTCGCGCGGCACATATATAGAACCTCTATACATATTAGTGCCACCCACCCCACCCCACCCCCCCCCCCCCGGGGGGATGGTTCGACCTAGCTCCGGACGAACGGTAATATGAATATATACCGTTCTGCTTCGACATTTGCCGCGCGACCTAGGGTTAAAGTGCTTAGGGTTAAAGTGCTGCATAACGCATCTAGAAAATAACATATATTAAGAGCCTGTACAACAAAAAGTCCTAACGCACCAAAAAACTTACCCCCACTCGACGCTATTCTTCAAGAAATTCCATCGATATGTCATTTCTGAAAAATCGCGATACAATGACCGGTCGCGTGATTTCCGCAATATCCCGCCGCCTCATCCGCATTGTCTTAGTATTAGCCGTCGATGGGTCACGTCATTCTGAGCATGTGCGATGCGCGTGGTCTTGAACTTGTTTCGAACTTTTTACCGCTTCCAAAATTGATCGAACTATAAATAATTACCATGGATGAAATCCCCCGCCGAAAAGGGATAAAATTGTCTGTGAACATCATTGTATTCTAAAACTTCATCACTTGGGTATGTTTGGTGTTTGGTAGTTGTTTGAATAGATCTCAACATTTTTACATTACATCGGTTCAAGAGAAAGTAAGACGTCTACTCAGACGTCTTGTAGGGCTAGGTTCGACCATGATGAAAGCGACGATGCGAACATGACAGATGAAGAACAATGAATTTAATTTGTCAAACGATAAAAATAAATACTGTCATGGAATACATTCTTTTGTTCTGTATAAAGTAGAAGCAATGGACCGCAATCATAACTCGGTTATGACCCTGGCGACCAGAGCCGACTCATGAGATTCTGCACTGTCCATTACCTTGTCACAAAACTCGAGAGTGCAACAGTGCAGGCCCTGACCAGACAACCTTTAATAAATAATCGCTTAAGCTACGAAACTGAGTTAGAGTATAACATCGCGGTCTTATTGCGTCTACTTTATCGATATGACGCTGATATGGTTGTTACTCGGCATAACACTGACACGGAGAGCATTTGCAGGTTACCACATCTCACTTCCGGTATTATCGGTTTGTGATTGTAAACAAAAAATGCAGACGCTTATGAGCAGTTTTAAAGGATAAAACACATCAAAGACCCATTTTTTCAGAACATGAGATCTTTATACTTTCTGTTTCTCTCCAACGACTTCTGAAGCAGTTAAATGTAATGCAAATCACACACTGATGACCGATTTTCATCTCGGATAAAAGCAATTGTCTCTAATTAACGCCCATCCCCTACTTAGAACTCGGGTACGATTCTAATAAACGCCCGGGCGATTAATAGAATAATTACGGTATATACCACTGTAACCCTGGATTTAATGGCCTATAGATATATTAAAGAAAAGTGATATACCTTAGAACAGTGTAGTTTATCAGTGCATCGAGAAAAAAAATCCAAAAAAACATCTTACTGGTTTACAAACAGCACAGAAATAATGCTGCAATGGCTCTTCTATATTCAAATAGATAATTGTTTTGGCAGAGTAAAAGATTGAATGTTACCCTGAATTTAGGTTTCCTTCCCAACATTTCATATTTAACCAAGTTTATCACCTATTTGACTTCAACTACACTAGATTTCACAACAGGACAAGAAAACTTATCCTGGTGCATATTCTGACAGCTTTTGATACTGTTTGTGTCAATATTGGATACCTCATTGATTGATCATCATACAAGCCCAGTACCACAAAAACAAAAACTAACTGGCCATCTCACATAAACAGGCCAATGACAGGCTAAATATTTAGGATGCCGAACCCTACAAATCATACCATACAATACCAAAAACTGATAAATGCATGAAATAAAGAATACTAGATAGTCTAGATTTAACTGACAAAACCAAAGATTTGGACCGTGCCACCGATTTGCAAATTGCTCGCATAATCGTCATATATTACTTACAACAATTGACAGTAATAAACATCTGATAGGCATAAAAGTAGCTCTTGCAACCAAGTACGGGAGATGCTGCTGCACTTTCTCGTGAACACGTTAATAAAACCTGACGTTGGTCTGTTGAGCTGCTTTGTTACCCTGGTGACAGCGACACCACATTTGTCGGAGGAGGTAGCTTACGTAAGACTAGCTCCGGTCGAACGGTGATATAGATATATACCGTTCTGATTCAACATTTTACGCGCGTCGACGAAAACGCGTTTGGGTTCAAGTGCTACTTTGCGCATCTAGAAAATAACATATGTCAAGAGCCTGTACAAAAAAAGTCTTTGCGCACGAACAAACTTACCCCCACTCGACGCTATTCTTCAATAAATGCCATCGATATATCGTTTCCGAAAAATCGCGATACGATGTCTGCCATTTTGGAAAATATTAATTCCCGCGATTTACCGCCGCATTGCCTTAGCATCCCGGGTGGGGGGGTGCACTTGCCCTAGCTCGGATAGGGGGGGTGCCGCGGGACCTCGAAAACCCGTACCTGTCGTACAAGTTGAGAATGGCAAAAAGTATACCCCGTCGTACAAGGTATTATGCGAATGTATAACCCCTCCCAAATTGATCGAACTATAAATAATTACCATCGATGAAATCCCCCACCGAAAAGGGATAAAATTGTCCGTAAAACATCATTGCATTCTATAACTCCATCACTTGGGACGTTGGGTATGTTTGGTGTTTGGTAGTTAGCCTGAATCGATCTAAATTTTTTTTCATTGCGTCGTTTTAACAGGTCGGGGATCACCGCAGATTGACGTACGTCCCTTAAACGAAGGACGTACCTTGATCAACGTACGCCGTACTACAATCGACGGTCGGACAAGATCAGTTCAGCCATTCACAGTGTGCTTCAGTAACTCTCCCATATTTTTTCTTACAGCATATTTGATTGGTCAACTGTTATTGTGACCCTGTTCATGACACATTTAGCTATATTTAGAATGCTTAATTCCCTACCCGCGTCATTTTGGGAGTCTCCATCAGCTGACTGTGTGTCAACGCATGCGATCTTTTTCCGATTGTCGTGTCTTTGTTTCATCGTATCTTCTTTTAATCAAACAGTAGGGTATTGATTCTCCTTTCTCCCGATAAAATATTCATTCCTTTAGTCTTTTTAAGTAATTTTAATTAAATTGTATGTCCGCAACTTCAGATATTGTGGAAATTATAAGTGTACCTGAGGTGCAAAGGTCGCCGTACGTTAAACGAAGGACGATGGCGTACTTAAATCGAGGTCTGGTTTAACAAATGAGAGTCTCAATACAGTATTTGCTTCTTGTTAGTTTTTTGTTTACCAAATTCACAAAGGAGAATAGTCCTGTGGAATTATGAATAATATTAGCAGCCAGTAGAAATGCTACCAGCACTGAAATGCTCTTCCAAAATGTTTCCATTTAGGTTCCTGTGAATTATCAAAATATATGTTATTTTACTTGACTCAACTCACACCTTATTTGACTTTGACTTCATCAACAACAATATAAAGCATTTGATTCAAGTTATGTAACCATCATGTTTAGAAACGTGGAAAGTTATTTCTGTGTTGGATACAAAAAATCTATAAATGTATACTCCCACTTTCTTCCGCTTTAAAATGTTTGATTGAAGATTAGGAACTGAACTGAATTCAGTTAATGAAATAAAAGCATGCAGGTTGAAGATCATTGTCTACAAAATGTGGGAAAATGCAAACATGCTCATCTTAGCATGCATAAGAATTTGCAAAATTCAATGTTTTTGATCCAAATACATGCATGGATCGCATCACTTACTGGGGTTTTTGGGTGGCACTTTGCAGTTACAAGGAGAGAGGGTAAATATTATGTATAAATTAATAAAATTATCAACAAAGAATATGTAGTAACCAAGACAAACTTCCAAAATGCACGTTGTTCATTTATTTGATTCGTACTTGAATCGAGGGACGCTGCGTACGTCGATTGACGTCTGACAGTGTTGACTCGACATTCTCGGTTTTTAAGCTAGACGGACATAAAAATTCAATAAAACTTCGTCAAACAATTCATTTTAATGTAAGTTATTACCAGACATTGTTATTAACAGATAAGATGGTATTTTAGGGTCGAATAAACGGCTTCAAACACAGCGATGAGCTCGGACGCAGCAGTGCACTTGACTGAAATCAGCTGTTGGGGAACCCCTACGATGCTAGGAGGTCCGTTTCTGGGAGCTAAATTTAGTCAATGATGTCATGAATCTATTTAAACGAACCCGAGATAATACAGACGTTAGCGAGTCTTCGTAATTTAGATTATTCTCGGGACCCCGCGCATATTGCAACCGTCCGCCGATCGAAGGACGGCGTACGTTGAACGAGGTACGTCCTTCGTTTAAGGGACGTACGTCAACCTGCGGTGATCCTCGACCTGTTTAAGAGAAAGTAAGACGTCTACTCAGACGTCTTGTAGGGCTAACGTAAGACATACATTTTATTCAAACTAAACATTGGAAAACCAAACCAGAAAAATACACTCGAAAGGTCAAATGCAGCGTCCGAAAGTGTTTTGACTGGTCGGCATATAATCGCTCCCACGTCGACTAATTTGGCGACAACACCTCGTTTGCTCATTCAAGAATGCAAGACTTAATTACAATTTACCACGACGGAGCGTGAAACCTCGCGTAACTTAACAGCAATTTAAGCGGAAAATTACTCACGTCTCTCTTGCAGCGATGGAGAATATATCACCGTTTCTAAACATCACAACACAAGGGAAAATATCCAACACATTATCCAGATCGGTTCAAGAACTTTCGTGTAACAACTATGTTGCTGCTTCTCAAGGCTCATTAATACATTTTAAAAATAGATTTTTTATTTCATTTATCCATTCATCTTGATTTGTCTTCTTTTCCATCACAATGTTGAAATGATTCCCGATGATTCACTATTGTGACGCCCAATAATCGCTGGTAATATTATGCGATTGACTGTCAATCATCTCAGAATAAAACGATCTCATGAATGGACTTATTTCTTGCGCGTATTTAATTGCACCAGTTCGGTCGATTATTGTTCCCTGGCAACCAAATGTAGCGAATCAAGTTTGTCGATCATAACGTGTTATGGTCTATGTGCCATCAAATGTTGTATAAACGAGGCTGATTTTATTTTGATTAATGTATATATGTTTTGTAATGATGTCAGAAATATCGACGTGTATAACGATATTTTGCAAGAAATAGCATATATTTGCACAACAGTAGATATCAATAATATTGTGATAGGTGGTGACATGAATACTGATTTTTCGCGGTCAGGGTCCTCGCATACCAAAGGAGTTTATTCACCATGATCTACTTGAAAACTATCAGGAATATATTCAGGAGTCTATTGATTACACTTTTGAGATTAAGATGAATGGTTATAGATCAAAACTCGAGCATTATTTCGCAAGTAACAATTTAGTTGATTTAATCGAGGAATATAGTGTCGTGAATGAAGGAGATAATTTATCAGACCACCTCCCTGTAACTTTAAGTCTGAATCTGAGAGATGCAAGTTTATCTTGTACAACTAGCAACGCTTCTGATAATGTTGAAAAACTGTCCTGGCAGTCTACCAGGGACGACATAAATAATTACAGCATTCAACTGGACAAGTTGTTGAATGAGATTGAATAACCTACTGGTGCGATGTCTTGTAAGTATTTTTTTATGCGACGCTCACAATGAACAGATTGAACATTATTACAATGAGTAGTATAGAGAGTGGCGGTACGAGCGCATTTTCCAAATGGACGCACATACAGAAAATGAGCCAGCCTGCGGTACGAGCGCACTTCCACTTCCTATACTACAGTGTCAGCCAGCCCTTCCAGCCGATCTTCTCCAGGGCCACACCAGTAGTTAGTCACCATAGAGGTCATCAAGTGAGAAATATCTGCGACCGTCGCTGTAAGTTCCCTTCTTCATCCGTTCGAGGTCCTCCATGAACTGAGACACCTTAGGTTTGTTTTTCTCAATAAAGGCGGGATCTGGGCGAATTGTTGTCACTCTCATCGTAAAGAGTTTCCAGCAGAAGAAAGCTCCAGTCGGTCTTTCTGGAATCTTTGTCGGCCTGCCCATCCAGGGGCCGTGGTGATTCAGATAGCAGTCGAGGAGGGTGTCAAACTTACCGTTTTCGGCGTAGTCCCCCTCACCATCTATGTCTTGAATGGTTGTGTACCCCCAAGCGACCGTCTCCTTGTACTTCTTCCTGTCCTTATGGTGGTACTCCAAGTTGTACGCTCCAGTCCTCACCAGGTCCTCGTAGGCGCACACCCGGAAAACACAGTCCACAAACACCCCGATGGTCGCCGGCGGACTGTGGTGAAGCCCAAGCATAATCTGAGGTTTGTACTGGGGCGGGATAGTCCTCCCAGGGATACGAATGTAAGGACACTTTATTTCGAGCAGCGCAATCTCCTCCTGACTTGGGTCCCCAAGAGGACAGAGGAGGTCACCACTAGACTGGACCGGGAGGACACAAAATCCGACTGGGGAGTAGGCCATTTTCTTCCCGCCGTGGTGGAGGTAAATATTGTTCCTATTTGTAAACATTTGTGTGGTATCTGCTCTCAATGACTGCAATTGCAATCTCCTCGAATACCTGGCCCCAGAGGCAGGCGACGCTCGTGTGGCCGCCCTCGTTTCTAGTTTTCTCGGTCAACTTCTTATTATAGCTGTTGAATTAGTCCTGACCGATAACCGCGGAGTAGTCGCTTCCACCAATGCAGTGCTTCTTTTATTCTCCCACTGAGTTGTCTTTTATCTGATCCCGTCATGATTTATTCAGAACGACTTAATCACTTGTTCCATTACCAAGCTATACCTTATACTCTCCACTGTTTAAATAGATCGGTACACACCATAGATGTTAGCTCCGGTGTAACGGTAACATGCATTTATACCGTTACGAAGAGTTCGTCAAACACAGTCGGCAAGTTCTCGTTTGGGTTGAAGGACTACTCTGCGTACCTAGAAAATAATATATATCAAGAGCCTTTACAAAAAATAGACTTTGCGCGCCAAAAAACTTACCACCACTCGACGCTATTCTTCAATAAATGGCATCGATAGTTCGTTTCCTAACAAATCGCGATACGATGTCAGCCATTTTGGAAACAATTAATTCTCGCGATTTCCCGCATTGCCTTAGCATCCCAAGTGGGGGGCACTTACCCTAACTCGGATAGGGGTGTGCCGCGGGACCTCGAAAACCTGTACCCGTTGTACTCGTTGAGAATGAGAAAAAGTATACTCCATCGTACAAGGTATTATGCGAATGTCTAACCCGTCGTAAAAGTCGAGATGTTGAAAAAACCACCCCCTTCGTGCGGCACATGTATACTATATCTTTACACTTAAGTGCCCCCCCCCCCCCCGCGCAATGCATGTGGTCTTGAACTTGTAAACAAACATGTTGCTGTGTTTCTGACTTTTTACCGCTTCCCAAATTGATCGAACTATAAATAATTACCACGGATGAAATCACCAGCCGAAAGGGATGAAATTGTCCGTAAAACATCATTGCATTCTATAACTCCATCACTTGTGTATGTTTGGTGTTTGGTAGTTGTCTGAACGATCTAAAAATAATTGAGTTGCGTTGTTTCGAGAAACGGTAAGACGTCTACGCAGACGTCTTGTAGGGCTACATAGATGTCTGCGCACACTGGGTTTATTCTATGTATTGAGGCGTGTCAATATCATTCACAGTCCGCTCAATGGTAAAGAAGTACCCAAATTTTGTCTGATACATTCCTATGCTTCGTCTTTTCCACGTTGGATCAGCGCGTTTTTTTCATCAATCGAAACAGTCTGGTGCGCTTTTACAGATCTGGCCTTAATTTCGCCCTTCATTTGGGTATATTTTGTGACCTCAGCTGAAACGAGTTTAAACTCATGATCCGAGATATTACCACCTGTAAGTGCTGTCGATACAATGTCAGCAATGGTATTCAATTTGCTCTGCGCTAGAATGCGAATCTGATCATGTTTTTTCACCTTGATGGTCAGCCGGCGACTGACGAATTTTCCAGCAATTCCAAGTAGCCCACAAGAGGCTCCAGTAACACCCAAGACTGTGGCAATAGGAATAGCAACTATTGTAGACATTATACCTACACCACTTGCGCCAAGACACATACCAACAGTAACTAACGCAGTGTCTACTGCATCCACCGAGTTCACTGCACGCCTATATTTCTTGTACATAGCACAATATTTTTCAATCTCTGAAATGGTCGGCTCCGGGTGGGGGGGGGGGGGGGGGGGGGGGGGGGCACTTATGTGTATAGAGGTAGTATATATGTGCCGCGAGACGGGGTATGTTTTTTTCGGCCTCTCGACTTGTACGACGGGTTTTTTGGCCTCATACTTGTACGACGGGGTATGTTTTTCAGCTTCAATCTGTACGACGGGTTATACATTCGCATAATACCTTGTAGGACGGGGTATGCTTTTGGCCATTTTGACCTTGTACGACGGGTACGGGTTTTCGAGGTGCCGCGGCACACCCCTATCCAGAATAAGGCCAAGTGCACCCCCACCCCGGGGGTCGGCTTCATCGCTGCTGGTGTGGCAAGGGAATGGGAACGTTCATTATATATCTGCCGGGAAGCGGATACGGAACAGGGTTGAATATCTCATGAGGGGAGGGTGGTATATTATCAATCCAGTATTGCGAAAGGGCAGAGGAACATTTTGTACCCTCGAACCCATAGGCACCCAAGTGAATCAATTCACGGCATTCCCCAGTTCGTTTCTCAAACTGCGTTCATTTTCAAGACCAGTGACGTCATGATCGGATTCTGGCCAATAGGCGACAACGAAATGATCAGGTTGATCATGATGTTAATGACACATTATGATGTGCTTTACATAATTTTTTAACAGATAAAACCAAACAACAAGGTTTGAAATGCAAACATGCTTCGCCCTGAAAATGGTAATTCACTGATTCGATTAAAATAAAAAGCTTGGCGGTGTTTGAATGGGAAAGAAGACAATACTCCACCATTTCAACAGACTTATTCACCAGTATTCTTATTAATGATGCGTAGAACTCTGAATTAATCATCATTATACAAAGAGAACAAACATATGTTAATAAAGCAGAGGACACACAAGGACACACTAACAATATCTGATTTTATTCCCAAAGAGAAAAACTACACTTATTATTTAGTAATTGACTGGTGTATGATAGCGGCAGGTTTGAGGTAGCGAAGGGGAAGGCAGAATGGGTTGAGACTGTAAAGACTTGTGTCCTTATCAACACATGGCACAGCCGCAACAACCTCTTCTCCGCGCCTCGGTCTTCCAGGCTTCCGTTTTTTTGGTGGAGGAGATGAGCTGTTAGGATCCAAACTAGTGGTAGCCTGAGTGTGGTATGATTGATGAGAGGATGCTTCAGGCTTGGCTGATGAGGGCACAGGAGGGGGTAGTGTCTGAGGGGATTCCTCAACAGGACTTCCAAGACTTGTGGCATCGAGAAGAAGATGTTCAGTTTGATTTTGACGGGCTGAAATATCAACCTGCAATGTGGATTCTGTTGCACTGGAATCCTGGGAGATTCCTGTCAAAAAGGAGCCTGGGTCCTCATCCCCCAGATCTGACAATGGGAACATGAATATGGTTAAGCAAAGTAAACAATAAACAGGAAAACACAATTACATTGCTACGTGATAGTGAAAACACAGTTTTACTGCGAAAGGAAGGCCACTTCATTGATTTCATGGGGTCGTCAGGAAAGTCAAGAAACACTTTGCAAACACTTGTACAACTGACCAAAATCAGTAGCGAAATAAGGCCTTTACAGCTGGATTGATATCTGTTCAACATGGTGAGATCTTTATACAATATAGACTAATATTGGACATTTGCATGAAGATATACTACCTGTGGTATATTTATGTGTGTTTGTGCGATAGCTATGGTGACTTTCGTTGTGGCATTCATCATTATCATTACCTATGTAATCAATGGTATTGATATATAACCAGCAACATAAAAATTCAGTAGGTTTTAGATTTATCAAAGATGCTGTATTACCAGCCAGGAGAGCTTCATAGAAGCGTCGGGGTGCAGAAAATCTGTCTTGGGGATTCAGGTGTCCACGGAGCAGCTGGTATTTCTTCTTCATGTAGTTCCTGTTAGGCAAGGTGCTGAGGGAGTTGAGCAGCTCGGCCAGACTCTCCAACATATCGAGCATTATCGCAGAATCTAATCAGACAAATAACTGATTTACAAGGCAATTGCATGAGATTGACAGTGATGTAAATCCACTGATATATGCACAGGAAAACTTATACGATAAGCTTTAACATATACACATCTGTCAAGAACATAGGTGGATGAAACATGCTGACCAAACAAAAGTGGGTAAATCATTCAATTATAGAAACATCTACAGACTTGAATGTGCGAAATTACCTGTTGATCAATATGATATAACAATATAAAAAAAGACAAGAATTGCTATTCATTTGAAGGTCAAATTTGTTTTGCTATATCCGGTTGGATAAGATTATATCACCTCAAATGGATAATGAATGTATTACCAATAGCAGAGAGCTGTGGAATCTTGGTGGTGCCCTGAAGTAAGGAAGCAGCATAGGAGTACAGGGCCTCCCAATCAGCCCCTCCACCAGTAGGTACTGCGTGACCTTGGCTTTTGCCCAGCTGCAACATCACCTGGAACAAAAGATATAGTTAAATGCCATTGAAAAAAACATCTATCATTGGTAAAAACTTAATAATTATATAATATCTTATTCTAAAATTCAATACAAACCATTTCTCTCAATAATGAACATAAATAATTGCAAACAATTTAATTATGTCTTTGATATGACTGTCCATTGGTATGTTATAAAGCATGGATGAAAAACTCACATCTGCAAGAAAAAATGATAAATCTGTCTTCTGTCCCACAAGATCCTCTGTCAATCTCAACCATGTCTATTACACATCAGTATATACTTTATGTAATGCAATGATTATGGAAGTATAAGTCATACATAATTTACATTAAATCATTATGCAACTATAGTTTTATGATTGGTAAGAAGATTAATTATCAAGAAATAATTAAGAGCTTCAATTCGCGATTTAAAAGCTTGAAGATGATGGACTGAACTTAAAAAAATGCATCCACATAATTCTTACATACAGGTATACAGGCTAAACAGTGTAATACTGTTTACTATGTAATTAAAGATAATTTGACTGTCTTTGACATGGAATTACCTCAATAGGGGCTTTCAGTGTCTTCACTTCACCTGGTAACAAAGTACCTTTCAATAACAAAAAAAACACGGTAGATTATGGGGGGGTTTTTGCTAAAAAGTAGAATTAGGAAGGGAAAATACACACTGAACAAAAGGGGGGAGAAATATTTAAAGGTCATCATCTCTTACTGTGCCCTTTCACAGCCATCTTTTGGATAAACAGCTCAATCTGAAAACAGTCAACTCTTTGCTATATATTTTATCAGTTAACTAGCTCAAATTTCCCGAAATATATGCAAACACAAACCAGGAAATTTCCTGTCTGCTTAAATCAGTTTGTTTACACTGAGCAAAAAAAAAGAAGGAAAAGTACCTCCTTGGGAGTCCGCTGAGGTAATACTGTTCTATGAAGCACTTCATAATTGGCTGACCTATTGCTGTAATCAACAAAAAATTCTCTCACACAAACAAATAGGTCTGAATGATGAAGACTAAATATGTTTTTATCAGGAATATTAGTCTTATTTGTCAACAAATACAAAAGTATGCACTCACTTTTGCAGTGCAGTTAGCAGTGCTTGCTTCTCAGCTAATGACCATTTTATATTAAAACTTGGAAAATCATGGACACCAGGCTTGGTTTCTCTGCATTGTCTCTTTGGTGGTTTCATATCTACAGTACATAAGGACAAATAATTGCCATATGCAGAGAAGGAAAAGACAAGTTTTATGCAGGATTGAGATGTTGGGGAAGTGTATATCACAATACACCCCAGGTCAGACAGTAATACAAATATCAACAAGATGTTGTGCATGGTTAATCACTATATGGAAGCACAAGGCCTGTAGGAATATGGTGCGCTCTAGAGACAAAGGGTGTGCGAAGTGCAGAAAATTCCATGAAAACATGAATATCCATAAGTGAAGAGATAAATAGTATAATACAGATGGATAGAAAATTCTGAGTAGAAGCGAAACGACTGGTACAGAACATGCTTTGGGGAAAATCGAAACCACTTACATCAGTCAGTTTCGCTTGGCATGTGGCAAAGACTGGTCGAAACTTTCCGTTGCTATTTCGAACGATACGAGAGACGAAAATCGAAACTATTCATTCACCAGTCGGCGGGTAACATTCGCCTGTTCACTGGTTTAGCTCTTCGCGCTAGCTCAGCTGCAATGAATTGTCAAATGGCGAAATGCCCTTTGCCAAATGCTCTGGCTATCAGGATATAGCTCTTTGTCTAGCCCCGGTCGGACGGTAATATAAATAAATACTCAGACGTCCTGTAGGACTAACACTTCGTTCAGGAACCACTACTCCGCAGTGGGAGTAATGCCTAATGGGGAGTAGTGCCAGTACTGGCAGTAGACGAGTAGTGGCACTACTTCTGTTCGTGTCTATTTATTTAGGATGACCCATTCACGAATAGTTATAGTTCCTGTTACTCGGCCAACATGGCCGAGACCTTTGTGAATACATTCGTGTTTATATTTAGGATGACCCATTCACAAATAGCAATTTAGATGTATTACCGATTTTCGGTTGCTGATAAGTAGAGCGCTGCGTATAGGTTAACCTGGCTACAACATGTTGTTCCCTTGTTCCGGTTGGTTTCTTTTTCAAAACAAACCCTTCCATGTTTTGTCCCCTGACGTATTGCCCCATTACCAACTGAACGATGTTTTTAAACAAGAATTCGTGGCGTGTCCCTGATATGAAGTATCGGCTTGCGGTCAAGAGCAAGGTAATATTAAAATTGCATTTTTTACAGCAATTAATACACCGACACACGCAAACATACCGTCCTTGAGCTCCAACTGTCTAACAACACGTGATCATTATGACCCGCATTACTACAGAACGGACTACCCTATGCCTGACGCAGCTGTCAGATACATGTCTATGGGTGTATTTCTTTACTGTAAGTTAAATAAAATATAATCAAAACAATTGGATTAATTTAGCAAAATCTTTAGATAAATGTAAACATGGCTGAAAATTTATAAGCATTCCTCGACAAGTTTTTATTATTTTATAACATGTATTGTTCGAAAATAATAGAATTTGAATCATCGCTAATTTAATATGGAGTCTAGTTAAGAATTTTTACCTGGAGGGAATTTTGTGGATGAAATACATATATATAGTGACGATAACGAGCAAATTGATAACATCTATATTACCTGGGCTACAAAGTGTGACATCGCATCGCTGATAACGGTCCTAACTAGCTCCTTAACTCATATTCGCTGTAGCATTCTAGTTATGTCTCAGTGTCTGGGAGGCAATATCTCGGCGACCACTAATTAAAACGATAAATATCAAACTTATATGATTATTTAGAGAATCACTGGGACTATACCTTATGGATGATTCACCAGTTAGCAACAATTTATAAAACAAAATGTACAAGGCGTCAAAAGTCCTTATCTTTATAGCTTTAAGGACCCCCTGTTGTTGGAGCCAGTCTGGCTGTTTTTTGCAGGCCCAAGGTTGAGTCGGTTGGAATTATGACGTCATCACTTTGTAAGTTTGTAGCCCTATATGGAACACAGTGTAGAAGCGCTTATCGACGTCATATGTGATGAAGAAAATCACCCAAATAAAACGTACAAAAGAACCAACAGACCAACACATGTGGTTCAGGACGCACACATTAGGTCTCCCGCCAAAAACACTCGGTTGGCTTTGATAGGCGGTTAGTTCAGCCAATCGTCGACAAGGACGCGTATAATCCTTCCAGTAAATTTGGCGCCAGTTTCAAGATCTGTCTATTCTTCTCTGGCGTCGAGAGAAACAGTTCCCTGTTGTAGCATTATCCTTCACGATATATCAATTTGTTACTCTAGTTTCGTTGATCAATCGAAGATAATGTTAGGTGAAACTTCGAATCGAGACCTTTCATGGGACGACTTAGAACATTTGGGTAAGTTGGGGATATTTCCAGAGCGTATGTTGATTGGCTGACACAGGGGCAGCTTACGATCTGCGCGTCCAAATCACGTTTTGCAAGCGGATAACATTGCCTCGCTAATTTTTCCAAAATAAGCACAATAGTTCGGTGTAGCTGATGCTTAAATGACAATTATTACTATCCAGTTGTTTAACATATCTTTGTATTGTTGGTGTTGTGTGTCTTGCTACGGCATTGAAATTACAAAGAACCTCTATTATCGTTAATTTACCCGCTAACATGTAACATGACTCGTAGTCAGGTAGTAGACTAGTCTTCTGTGAAAATGGTTAGATTCGTGCATTCATGTTGGAAGACAATATCACTCGGAGGGATATCACATTGTATAAGACTGTGCTCAGGCTATGTTGATGCTCATCTCAGTCGGTCTCTTGGAATTAGAGCCGAAGGTAAGTTTTACGAGCTTTACAGGGCCTAAGGCTAAACTCGCCAGTCACCCAGTTGTCATAAACTCACCACTACTTCTGTATCAGCGGCAGCTTTGATAATTGTACATGGGAACGATGTATATATTGCCCTGTAGGCATAGTTGGTAAGGCACCATACGTTTTATGGCCATAAGAATTGGTGAAAATAGGTCACATACAGAAGAACAATTTTCTAGTGAGCGAATGCTTTTGATGAAATTTGGAATCTACATGAAATTATAACTTATAATATCAGAAATCTTCAAAGAATGCTTAGGAGTTTTCCTTTCTTTGATACTCCGAGCAGACTTTGAGATATTACTGATCAAAGTTGAATAATGGGACGGAAATGTTGCCCCTGTAGTAATGGCCGCGGCACAAAAATAACTGGGGCTTTCCCCCGGAATTTTGCAAGGGTTCATGTATACACCGTGGCATGAAATTTGGCAGAAAATTAGAGGACCTGTTACAGAACACGATGGTGAAAGCCGACTGCTTTATGTTAAGGCGAATTCCAGTTATAAACAGAAGATTTTTGTTAATATTCAGTCGTTAGGTATATATTTGGTAGGTATGTGGCAATCCCCAGCGATAAGCGTGGGCCGCTGTCTCCAGGCCCCAGCTTGGGACTCCTGCTTATCCCACACAGGGTGTTCACCAATATCCTGGCCTCGGATTGGCTGTTGTTGAGATTTCCACAGGGAATCCTGCTATGAGTTGGATGGAAACCCCTAATTTTCCCTCGTTTTCCAATATATATTATTCCGTTGCGGAGATAGTGTGATTTATAAGTTTTCTTTATGTTCCACCGCTTCAAAAACTTCTTTCTCACGCATAGACATCGTCCTAAAGTTAATGGTCTTTAAAACAACATGTCGTCTAATAACTGGCGAAGTTTCATCAATATTGGTGGCAGGAAACTTGAGGTACATGTAGGAACGTCCCCATGTACATCTATCAATGCGTTATGGTGGGGGTGTCAGCTGAACGTCGCTTGTGCTGCAATGTTAATTCTATATTTTTCCAACTCGATAAAAACGATAGTTACAGTTTACTCCTATTCATGAAGCTCAGAGCTGCCGAGTTTAAATCTATAGGATCCAGCAACGGACAAGCTTTCTGAGATCATAATTGTGATCGTGGAGATTTTTTCTACCCAGGTGTCAATTTCCAAGTTGATTTTCAGAAAATTAAGGAAGTTACAGCACTCTTTAAGATGAACAACAA
The DNA here is from genome assembly GCA_034190875.2 of Urechis unicinctus. NCBI lineage: Eukaryota > Metazoa > Annelida > Polychaeta > Xenopneusta > Urechidae > Urechis > Urechis unicinctus. The sequence goes on along the minus strand of CM067347.1, from coordinate 54,169,336 downwards.
CTTTAAGTGTCTAAATTGAGGGGTCCAGACTACCCTGTTGTTTTAAGCATGAAAGCTTTCACCAAAACTGACCAAAATTGAAAATTCAAACACGAATAAAATTACAACTGCTTGCCCAATTTTCAAAATTCAAATAGCTTTTTGATCCTCTTGCTGGGCTCTAGATTCTTATCTTAAAATTTGGCAAGATGAAAAATTTCATCTTGCATTGCTAGTAAATGGCCGTAAAAAGCATACGAGTTTAAGCACACATGGCAAGTTTAGGCCCATAGCTTGTATGTTTGTGACACTGCCTTTAAAAATAATTAAAAAATCATCCTCGTTCAATTAGTCTTGACCACTAGAGAGTATGAAAATTTTATTCCCACTGTCTTTGTAGGAGTCGACAAGACCAATGATCATATCAATATCTTACATCCAGCAATTCATTTTGAAAACATTAAGGAAAGGCAAAGTCGTAAAGTGTTATGGCTGCGAGAAGGTTTTAACAAAAGTTGGATGGTAATTATCAATCTGTCCATGGTTAGTTTGTCAAGCGATGTTCATTGTATAAGGAAAATATCCTCACATATTGCATGTTAATTAGATACTCTACAGTAAAATGGCTTGGGCAGTTTCACTATTGCAGCCTGTTGACAAGAGCAAGCTAGATTGATTACAGTCCACTAGAGGAGTGAGAACAGGGTTTTTTTGTACATGAGATGTAGTTGTACATTTGCTCACTGATGGGATATTTGTAATTTGTTCTTTTCTCTCTAGAGGGAATTGAAGGTCTGAGAGAATTTTGTGCCAAGAGGACAAAGAAGTTTACTGTAAGTTTAAATGAAAACAGACAATTTATTATATATTTGTTTAATTTGCTCTTCGTGGAATAGGGACTTAATATCCATACAATACTGCAGGTCTCTGTGGAAGGAAACATTGGTTGTGGCAAATCCACCTTGCTGAATTACTTTAACACTTGCCCGACAGTTGAGGTAAGTTGCCATTTGTTATAACTACTAACTATTGTATGATATTGAATTTTAAATGGTTAATTATGACTGATATACTGTGAATTACAGACTCTGAAAGAACCTGTAGATAAATGGAGGGACATACAAGGCCACAATGCACTGGTATGTTTATCAGTCTGCTTTAATTTACTTAGCTAAATGAAGGGTAAGCACTACTCCTTTGTTAGTAAATCTTGTGGTTTGCCAGCTCTCAAATGTTTCAACAGATGAGTATCGATGGTTTGATAGCAATGAAGGTTTGTGCTGATATTCTGGTTGGGGCGGACGATTGTAACACAATATACTATGTTGGGGTATCATTTTCACTGGTTGGGTAACACAATCTTTTTTTGTTGATGTTGATGAATTACTGACTTGTTACACATTACATCTGTTATGAGGTGTCTTGTATGGTGCATTTCCTGATACTGTTCCTTTTCTATAACACTCGCCATAGTAACCACGGTGGATAACTCATAGATTACTGTTTTAACTTCTTGTTCATAACTTTGTTTCACTGAAATGCTGTACCATAATTTGTCATTTAGTTAAATGAAACTACTTACATTATAATTAGGTACATAAAACAACTTGTATCATGTTTTGACTGTGGCATTGTTGGTCTCAGTGCTTTGATATTCCATTTTCAATTTAACCGCTCCTTGGTATTCTAGTTATTCTGAAAGAAGTGGAAGTTATTGGATGCCAAGCCATCATGGATACACCTGGGTGAATGACAGACGCTGCATTTGTTTGATTTCAGCAATTATTATACCAGGACCCGAAACGCTGGGCCTTTTCCTTTGACAACTACTCCATGTTAACTAGAATCGAAATGCACAGGCACAGACATGTAAGTGTTGTCTATCAATGTCATTTGTCTGTGTTGGTTTTCAGCAATTGTTGTACACTGACCCATATCGCTGGACCTTCTCGTTCAACAATTACTGTCAGCTGACGCGTCTACAGATGCACACACACAAGCCAGTGAGTTCACCTCAACACCACGCCTGGCTTCCTTACCTCACAACCCCTTTTCTCAGTATCTTGTGGCTTGGGTTCCACTTTAGCACAAGGCTATAGTAGACCTTATATAAATCAATCCAAAGTGGAAGTAAGTTTTGCAGCTGTAATATGATTCAGCTGATACCTTATACTTATAAGCTGTGTGAGCCATGCAATGAGGATGCCTCATTTTACCTATTGTCAGCAGCATTGGGGTCAATGGTTTCGACTGTATTTCCTCATTTTTTTTCAGATCTTTTTGTTTTGTTTTTTTCCTGCCTTATGTGAAATATATATCAAATGTATAACACTTGAGCTTGACTGTGTGACAAATTGACCAGATGTGAAGGCATTGATCTTCTGTTGTAGTTGGTTCCTGTGAAGATGCTGGAGCGCTCACTATTCAGTACCCGCTATGTATTTGTAGAGAACAGCTATAAGAGGTAGACAAAACTTCATTTAGCTTCGTGATTTTGTTTCCATTGATAAATTGTCTCTGCTCTGTGAAAGAACAGTGACCAAACGGAACCTTTGTCTGTACTCAGTGGGATGTTGACTGATGTCGAGTATACAGTTCTCACACAATGGTTTGACTTCATCACAACAACACAGAAAGTTGATGTGGATCTCTTCAGTCAGTGAATCTCAGATCATTTCTCAACATGTCATATCTTGGTTTTAATGTTCATTTGGAATTCTTGACTTCATGTGTGACCCTCTAATTTTCATGTGTACAGTATACCTGCGAGCTCCTCCAGAGGTCTGTTACAATCGCATCAAAAAGCGCAACCGTGAAGAGGAAACAGGAGTGCCTTTTGTGAGTTCCTCTTATCAATTTTGTTTATCTTAACTGATCATCCATTGACAAATTCATGTGGCAATTGTTAACCGAGTTTGTAGGGGCTTTGACATGCTATCAGAGGGCACTATAATAGTTCAATGCGGTGCCCCTCATCATCCATCAATGCTCTGATATAACCAGAAATAGAAACTAACCCCATACATCTGTGGCAGTGATATAGTGATTGTTTGGCCCTTTTGTCTTCAGGAGTTCATTCAGGCTCTACACAACCTTCATGAAGACTGGCTTATCAAACAATCCCACTATAAGGTGCCAGGACCTGTTTTGGTAAGGAATATAACACTGCTGGTTATTCAAATATGGTGAAGCTTATCCAAATGACATATAGCAGCTTGCTGTAAAATCAGTTGTCTGACAGGTTTTACATTCTTGAAATTGCATCTTGATAAATTTGTTGGCTTGCAACAGTCACTAAGTGACCTGGTTGAGTGTTGTTTAAGACCTAAATATCATCTTGTTTGATTTTTTGTTGGCGTGCTGTGTTAGATTGGTATTCAGAATATTGATGATGTGTTGACAGATTCTGGATGCCAGTCACGAACTCCCCAAAATGCAGCAAATTTATGAGGAGTTTAAATCGGAAATTCTTTGTGGATGCACGGCGTAGGATGCTGGGATCAATGATGTGTGGGTGCTCGTCACAGTTCTCAGGATTCATGACATCTGATGTAACCAAAGTAGTGCCACTCAAAAAGACTGTTGCTGGAATAAACCGCAGTGTTCATTGGAGTGTAACCTTGCAGTGTAACCTTGTTTTGCATTTTATCTATGTTCAAGAAGTCTCGTTGTATCTACAAAGACTTTTAACCTGGTTTTTTTTTTATATGAGCATCTGTTGAGTGCTTTCCAGAGCCAGTCATTCAATAGTCAACATTTTACCCTGTTTATTATATAACAATTGAATTTGTTGGGTCAGTGAACTCTTTTATGAGGAGAGGTTTTATTTTTTTCAAGCACATAAAAAATACCTCATGAATATCACTGTTGAGAGATACAAGATTATTTTCTATAAATTTTTATGCTGTAATAATTCTCCCTGTGTATATCATGTGTATGCTGTGAAAGAGAATTATTTGTGTATATAGCTTGTTTTGTATATATGAATATTACTAAATAAATGCTTATTAACTTTGATATCTCATGAATTTTCCTGGTTAATGCCTTCACTCAAATCTAAGGTTTTTTATTATTATAATACAATCGGCTCCCCATCCCACCTTGATGGGCTGCCCTGGGTATCCAGGCACTTTTGCTGGTCCAGAACAACTTTCAATGTACCAGACCCTTCTTGACTGGCCACCTGACGTATCCAACCAACTTCCACTTTTTTTTAGGCAAAAAAACCCCTCCCATCCAACCGTTTCGCACCTAGTTTGTCTAAGATGTTAAGCAGGCAGCTTAAGCATGCCAGGCTTATCTACATCCATGGCTATCTGGTTGAGATCTTGCTCAGTCACAAGCATGTGTAGAAAACTCAATGACTGGTGCCTGGACAGTAAATCAGCCCATAGTCAATTATTTTATTTCATTCATATAACACCATGAATCCACACAGCAAATCAGCTGCATAAGAAAACAGCCAAGTAAACAGCCTCTGCCCCCCACATATCCAATCACTTTCGGCAGGCAGAAGGGGTGGCGGGATACTACTGGGACCACTGTAACTTGATTTTGATCATGGGAGGAAATTTGTGGTCTCGATTCTAGTGAGTGTATGAAACCAATTGTGCTGCGCCCTTTCATAATATATATTGGATTTGTCACAACATGCTTTTATGCCATGTCTAATCAAAACACAATTAGATACAGGCAGCTGACCAGTAAAATTGGTTTCTTATCACTTTGCTTTCAAATCCCTCGGATATCGGTGCAGCCAAGTCTTTTATAATGTGAATGCACTTCCACTATCAATATAAGACAATAGTGAAATATTTCACAACTGGAACATCAACATTTGGTGCAACAGGCTTTAGCATTTTGATGTCTATAAGGGGTCACCATTACACCCTAAGGTAACAGAAAGGCAAAAATGTTGTCCCTCTCAACTATTTCAATCCATAGCCCAACAATAGAGATTTGACGCTTAACCAATAGTCTGATACTGAACAAATGTAACAGCCATCCATGCACACTTGGAACTCGCTGAAAGTCATAAGCACATGACTTGTCCAGTTAATACAGGTCTGCAGTAGTTAGGACTGGGCCACGAGGGCTGCTTCTATTGCAGCCGATGCCCCTGCTGTCACAGAATCCTGGTCTTTCTGTTACAACACAAACCATGTAAGATGTAATTGGTACCAGATCCTGTCCAATTAGCTTAAACCAGCTGACCATCTGGACTGATGTCTCATCGTTTCCAGCACTTAGGTCACATTGAGAGAGTAAATGCATGGATGTGATTATGGTGACATCATCAGCAAGTAAACACATGAGAATGAAGCCAGGTAAGCAGGCTCTCACCTTTAGTTCAAGCATGATGAGGTCACTGAGGCGCTTGACCTCACGAGGCTTGGCCAGGAGGACTCCCTCCCTCCGCAGGTACTCTTTACTCTCTGCCTTGATGCGGTGTATGAACTTATTGCCCTCCTTCTGGCTCTGTTCATAGAGACTGGGAATCACATGCACACGTACTGAATCAGCTATATCCCCTTGAAAAATATGCCAAGATAATAAGTCTTCACAGGGAAATGGTTATTCTGTGTACTGCTATGTGATGTTCACTCACGTCTGATAGCTTTGGCTCAAGTCTTTCACTTTCTTGTAAGAATCCCTTACAAGTTCCCTGTATGTTAAAGCATCATCTGTGAGGCATATTAAGGTATATCTTCACTTTACATTTGGCACCAATCTCCCTCATGAACAGTGAATATCAACGTGCAATACATGATACCATGCCATATTTTGGTAAAAAGTAAAAAATCTCCAACACAAAATAATATTGTTGGTAAGTCCCTTTTAATAAAGGATATGGTGGCATGTTTTCTATCTCAGTTCGCTGAACACGGATTGTCAATCCTCCGTCCAGGTCCACGTTCTTCATTGCTAGAAAGTGTGCCACAAGAGGGCTCTGACCACATGTGTTGAAGACTGTACGTACAAAATCTGGACCCTTCCCAACAGGAAGTGACTGCAGACACAATTCATATAGGTAAGAACTAATTACTAGTGGATGAGTTGAACAATAAAGCCCAAGTTTAGAAGAAAACAAAAACATAAATCTTTGAGGAAAAATCTTGAATATATGGCTTACTTCTTTCTTTTGGGGCTTCCTTATCTGACTGATACTGCTGTAAGACTTGGCAGCATCCATCTTAGAGTTCTTATAACTGGGAGTGTAAGGCAGAGGTTCTTCATCAAACTCATGAATGGGGGTCATTGGAATCTTGGTCTTCACACCACCCGGCCCGTCCACCAACCTCTCCTTACTGCGCTGTGCCTTTAGTGGCTTCAGTTTCCCAAGGCTCGAACTAGATTCTGCGGGTCCTACATCCTCCCTTGATTCCACTGGGGAGACCACAGAAACATTTGTCTGTGTTTTTGATGTGGCGATGGGATAACCAGTGGATGCATCAGTGGTTGACATCAATAGTGACACAGACTTGGTGGGACTTCTACTGAGAGTAGATGCCTGCGATTTAGATTTCTGAGCTCGGGCAACTTCTGATATAATGCTCCCTCGTTCGCTGCTCGAATTGGAGCTGAGGGCTGAGGGGGATTGCTTGTGTCTACTTATACGGCGTCTGCTGTGATGGCGCTTGCTTGGTACCAATGTGGACATAGATGAGACTGATTGCACTTGATCAAGGGCAGAATATGACCCACGAAGCTGGCTCTCAAGACTGCTCAAGTCCAACACAGATGCTGTTGCAAAAACACACCCAAGTAACCTGAACAAGGCTCTCAGCGGAATACATCTACATATTTTGCTACAATATGATTTCATATTGATTGTTTGACTCACAACTCACAGGGACTGGTCACAGCCTGCTGTTTTATTTTGCATTCAACTAACTGGAGCATGGAAACCTACATCAGCACCTACAGTAACATACTTCTACCTCACCTTTAGATTTAGCCTTTGAGTTGTTCATAAGGTCCTCTCTGTTCTTGAGACCAGCAGGCTCTAGATCAGCAGTGTTCCAGCAGGTGTAAGTACGTGGAGCAGGCCGGACACCTGCAAGTCATGAAATGCATTAAAGACTCTAAACACTCTAAAACAAAATGGCTCACAAGAATTTAGTGTGGGTGAGGCAATTACACACACACACAAACACACACACACACACACACACACACACACACACACACACACACACACACACACACACACACATATATATATATATATATATATATATATATATATATATATATATATAATATAATATATATATATATATATGTATATATATATATATATATATATATATATATATATATATATATATATATATATATATATATATATATATATATATATATATATATATATATATGTAGTCATGTCAGGTGGCAAAACTAACTTGTAAGAACAACATGTATAAAAAACAACAATCAGTCAACATCTGAATAAAAAGGTTATTTATTATAGTCAAGAAGTCACCTGCTTAAATCAACATACCTGCAATCCAATCAGAAACTAGACTGACTACGTCTTCTTTGAAGTCATTGCCAAACTGACGGTAGGAGTCGGGGAATGAGGCACAGTAGGCTGCATAGATGGCCTGACACAGCAACCCTGGGTAGTCCTGAAACAATAACATAGAGAGACCGATAAACATGATATCAGTCACAACAATTCAAGTCAATAGAGAATTGAAGAACCCCATATCAAGCTATTGTACCTCTTATTCAAATAATAGCATACCAAGTGTAGCAGGCAGTAACAAAACATCATTTGTTACCTTGTTAAAAACTTAATATTTCAAATAACTATTGCATATGTAACAGACATAGCCCAATCACCCCCCCCCCTACACACACACACACACCAAAAATATACAACATTTTTTAAACCTAGACATTTACCTTGAGAAATGGCTCCCTGAATTGCGGATGTTTTGCATAAGTGAGGAGTTTCACATAATTATGCGCAATGCGATTGAAAAGTTTCTGTTGAAATTGTTCTGCTGGCTGCCATCTCTCTAGGAAAAGCCACCAAAAAGTATCCTGGATAAAAAGGACATTGCTGGGTGAAAGTGCATCATGCAAATATAAGCAAGTGAGATGAAAAAAGTAAATTAATTTGAGTTTACCTGGAGAATAGCTTGAGACATTTGAGAGAAGAAAAGTCTTTCAAATTCTGGCCGGTAATGGGGCTGGAATGTGACAAGATGAGAGGTCCATTATGTTTCTGACCCAACCTGATACCTTATCAATATAGGTCATATTAACATGGAAATATTGCAATTTTATTTTGTCATCATCATTAGCTGATGTTGTATGGCTAAATATTTAACAGCAGTTAATATGTTGAACCACAACCTCTTTAACATTTACAAAGGCTGCTTAGCCAGTAGTATAGAGACTAAAACTAGCCATTACCTCATGAAATAATGTTTGCCTTGTCGATTAAAATATATGAGAGCAATATTTGCTGTGAAAGAATACAAAAGAATGAGCTAACACCAATGAAAATCAATACACATACTAGTATTCATTATACCAACTAGAGAGACAGAATCGCAGATATACAGCTGATGACAATCACATCAAAACTAGCACCTACCGGTATATCCACCACTGCAGAGGATCAATTCCCACCTTATCTCATTTAATAGGTTGACTATAAAGAGCAATATTAATATTTATAATCAGGATCTTAACCACAACTGTGGCTGTGTAAGACTGTAACACATGACTGCCTAACAAAAAAAAATTACATACTGAAACAGTCACTTCCTGCCTCTTATAGCAACAAACCATGAGTAATCAACACTAAATAAACAACATGTCTTCAGCTCATATCAAACTGTGATTCTTCCTTCTCAACTATGATTTGACAGTCACTCACTTCAGAGAAGAGGTTATGGAAATAACAGATGTGAAGAACAAGAAAAAGATGAGAAAGAATTAGAGTAGGACCAGGCAATACTAACGATGCCAGCTGGGCAGAGTGGTGAGACCTGGTACATGTGGTTACAAAATATCACAAAATGATAACAACAACAACAATTGAGTAGCAACAATCACCCATTAGTGTTGTGAGTGATCATTTCCAGCTCGAAATAGATTTCATAAAAAGATGAGGATATGATACAACAACTATCACAAAAAGACAACTGTAACACTCATCACTTGAGTCTTCATTAATTATTAAAACAAACACTTTGTTGATTGAAACAAGATCTTCATTTTACAGCCAGTTCGATTGAATGAATAAAAATTATGTGTGAAGTCACCAAAATTTAATCAGAAACTAAAGCATCTTGATGAATGAACAGCTTCAATCACGCATATTCCAGCATCAGTTAGTATGCAATATCATCACCAGCACAAATTAAAGTATTATTACAATTAAACACACCTATCATGATAGTTTCACCTGGCCAGAAGTATAGTCATCATACAAACATATCCATAGACCATTGGTTATATGCTGGCATTTTTCATGCTACTCACCTTGGTTTTCAGCTTAGGTTGGGCATTTGCAACCTTACTGAGGACTGACAAGGCAGAAACTTCATTTGGAAGGGGTGTCAATTCCGAGGACTCATATCCAGGAAATTGATGTAACTGCAAGAACATAAGGATTGAGTAGAAAGTCTAAGTGATGTCCCTGCCATATGTCATCAACTTACAGGATTAAAATTTGAAATAGATATTGTGTCTTACCTCCACAAACTTCGGCTTTCCTGTGTCCTTCTTCAACTATGATATGAATGCAAAATGATAACAGAATATCAGGAACTCATTCAAGGACTGAAGGAAATCCTTTATTGTAAATTAGTACCACTACAACTGGCAATTGTGCAGTGTCAATAGGAATACAAGAGCCAGGGTTTGGTACAAAGCCATGGATAATTCAATAGGTTCATCGATCATGTCAAATTATCAGGGACCATCTCAGACATGCAAATGAAATCATATATAAAGCTAACAGCAACTAATCAGGCTGAAGGCTTACTCCCCCACCCACAGTGCAGTCTACAATTAACACAATCACTAAAACTGTCACAGACTTACAGATGTCTTGCTGGGCTGCATGCTGATCTTTGAAAGGTTTCTGGCTCTTTCACTGGGCTTTCCCAAAAATGCTGTCAAAGAACAGGGAAACACAGCAACAAAATGTGCTAAATATTACACCTATACATGCTCTGTGGAACCTTTTTCATCAAGTTGTCGTGCAAAATCAGTGCATGACACACTCAGGATTGGTAAGTAACAATAAATGTACCAGGATATGTTCCACTGTCCTAAAGTTCCATAGGAATGATTATAAGGAGTGATGGGTCACAAGCAAACAAAGAATAAGCAACACATCCTAATTGATCCACATATAATTGCGCTTCATAAAATGGATAAATGTCTATTGTCTTAAAATGAACAATATTCTCTTTGAACATATATTTACTTTAACATACAGAGCTTCATAGGTGCTTCCAAAGAGTTTTGCATGCAAGTTATAGTTGTGTGCATTCAGTAGTTTAAAATGTGCAAGGTTGAATATGAGTCACATTATATGAAACCCTAGGTATACAGCCCGAGGAAATGATAGTTTAGTCAATTGAGATATATTTGCTTCATCTCCTGAATCCAAATTAGTTAGCTGAGCATGCATTTGTCACAGTGATGATTTGCAAATACAATACCTGGGCTTCCACTGGAGTTGCTATGTTAGTTTGACAGAAACAATGGTTGTTATACTGCCAATTGGGAATGCTTAATTTTTAGTGTTACAAAATTCTCTTTCAATGCAAAAAAGATAATTATTTGCATTTTAATTTAAAACATTTAAAATACATCAAAACAGAAATAAATGACGATAAAAAGTTGCAAACATGACCCTACACTTACTTGATTTTATTGAGTAAATTCCTGCAAATTTTTCAACCTCTCTAGCTTCTCTTTCTGTATGAAACAAATTGTCATAGAACCGATTACTTCTCATTTTTTACATAAATAATAGACAATGGGCAGCCTGTTATGATATTAATCTGGCTCTACACCTCTGAACATGTACAATACTTGCAATATTCACCTCTTTGCATGTAAGCATCTCTTGGAGATACCCCAGGAGAACTTGCTTGGTTATTTGGTGAGCCATTGCTAACTTGGGATGCACGGCTCTCGACAACCAGAGCTGTGTAACTCTGTAACTTCCTGTCCAGACGGCTTACTTTCTTGTTTACCTCTTCAATTGTTCCCACCAAAAATGCTGTGATTGAGTTAAGAATTTCATTTAAGTGAACATAGAAGCCCAACTATGAAAAATTATGGAACAAATTATTGTAATAATTGTGTTGTACCATTTGCTCTCCATCTATCATGTCAGCCAAGTAGTATTATTTAGAAAGTGGAGGCCAACAGGCTTTAAAAGTCTGGTCCCTTTGTCATGTCTTATCTAAGACAGTCAATTTGGAAAACAGAGAGCTTCTAGGTGGACACTGATGTGGTGAGTTTATTGATGTATCTTGTTTAAGATTGCATTACCTTTGTGAATGTATGCCACTTATGACAAAAGTCAAGTTATCTTAATCAGGCTTGAGTGTTTTGGCTTTTTTTGACAATATTCCAAACAACATACATCTGTCATCATGCATTTTTGTTTCTGTAGTCATGCAAACGTTATGACACAACTAAATATTTACGTAACCAACAAAACAATTAGTTGATAGACTGTACTTTGATGTGGTGAGTTTATTGATGTATCTTGTTTAAAATTGCATTACCTTTGTGAATGTATGCCACTTATGACAAAAGTCAAGTTATCTTAATCAGCCTTGAGTGTTTTGGCTTTTTTTGACAATATTCCAAACAACATACATCTGTCATCATGCATTTTTGTTTCTGTAGTCATGCAAACGTTATGACACAACTAAATATTTACGTAACCAACAAAACAATTAGTTGATAGACTGTACTTTCAAGAGACTAAAAATACCTTTTAATCACTTTCTGCTGAAAAAATGTTCACGCATATAGCTTACACTAGTATGAAGTGAAATGTTTTTAAATGGCCTGTAAATGGCCAAGAGTGATGATTTCAGCGACTTGTTTACAAATACTGCCATCATATTTTCTAAGGCCTTATTCTGGATAGGGGTGTGACCTCAAAAACCCGTACCCGTCGTACAGGTCAAAATGGCCAAAAGCATACCCCGTCGTACAAGGTATTATGCGAATGTATAACTTTACAGATTGAGCTCAAAAACATACCCCGTCGTACAAGTATGAGGCCAAAAATCCCGTCGATCAAGAGGCCGAAAAAACATACCCCGTCGGCTGCACATTTGTTACACTATAATTGCATATTTCTAAGGCAATATTGCTTTATGCAGCACTGAGCATGGCACACTTTGTTGAGCATATATCAATATCGATATCGGCTACTTTGTTCACAAATGTAATCCAGTTATCGCCCCATCAAATCGTGAGACAATCGCATTTTTTTCTGTCCACCATACATTAAGGAATTGTGTAAAACATACAATTCTGATTCTAGTACAACTTCAGTTACTGTGTAAATAGTTGACAAGCAGGAAAAAAGGAATAGTCCGAGGTAAAAACTTCATTTCAACTTGAGATTCAACACATCAAATGCTGCATATTTTGAGGTCAGCGACTCTGGACAAGAACATAATATGTTAAATTTGGGTTTTAAAGACTACTAAAGACTATCTTAATGGCATTTTATGTTCATATCGTCCGCATAAGTATATCTTCTATCATATTTTTACATTTTGAATCTGCGACGCTATACTTTGTCATTCTCACACTTTTTCTGAGCATGTGAGCAAATATATGAATAGTTTGCCGTTGGACCAACATGGTGAATACTGCCTATGGAGGTCCATTAGCTCTGGTCGAATGGTAATATAAATATATACCGTTCTGCTTCAATATTTTGCAGCGCACATTAAAACATGCGTTTGACTAAAGTGATGCGTTCGCATCTAGAAAACAACATATATCAAGAGCCTGTACAAAAATAAGTCACAGCGCACCAAAAAGCTTACCCTGATCGATGCTGCTCTTTAATAAATGCCATCTATACATCATTTCCGAAAAATCGCAATGCGATGGCTGCCATTTTGGAAAAGATTGGGTCGCGTGATTTCCCGCCGCCGTCTGAGCATGCGCAATGAATGTGGTCTTGAACTTGAAAACAAACATGTTGCTGTGTTTCACACTTACTATCACTTCCAAATTTATCGAACTATAACTAATTACCATGGATGAAACATCATTGCATTCTATAACTCCATCATTTGGGTATGTTCGGTGTTTGGTAGTTGTCTGAATCGATCTCAAAATTTATACTTTGCGTCGTTTTCAAACAGAGTTAGACGTCTACTCAGACGTCTTGTAGGGCTAGAGGTACATGGGCATGGGTTAGTTAAATTGCACGGGTTAGCTACTAAGTTAGGATAAAAATTGCATAAACCTTTTTGTTGGTGGAACCAGATAACCATTCGACTGTGATACACTTGATGACATAACAAGGCAGTGATTTTAACAGGTCATTATGAACTTCCTGCAGTGGTTTATCGTTTTCATTAACGCTTCATTAATGTTACTTGCTAGCGATAATAGAAAGAAATATCACATAGCAACCGATAATATGACGTCCTTTAGCAACAACTCAAGGATACGAGATTTGGTTTTTTGAGCATTTTCTAGTTGTTGCTTTCTGCGAAGCGTCTGCTCCCTCGACTCGTCAAGATTCTCTTCAGTATAATGCATAGGCGAACATGTTCGATTGATGAGAGCAGCGTTCAGCGCCATTGCCAACGAAAATACAAAGCTATAAAAGGAATAATATGCAAGTTTCGTATCATATTATGAATTTTTCATCCATTATTTAGTCCGATTTTTGAAATGAAATTTAATAAAATAATTAATTCAGTATTTTAAATATGTAATGAATTAGATATTGCAGAAAAACGCTATATTCCATGATATATATTTTTCCGAAACCCACAATTAGTGGTCGAAATATTTGTAAATCTGCAAACTTGTTCTGCTCTCGTTGTCCAGTGTCGAAAACGTCGATCTTGGTATTTTTAACTGTCATTTTCTTTGAACGATTGATTATAAACCGATGTTTTTTTCAGTATTTACGCCTGAAAAGTAACTTACAAACAAATGATGCATTTATAGTGTTGTATTTTGATAGAGTTAGCCGTGCACACATTAACCGTTGCTTCTAGATAAACATTAAGTTGCTTCTTCACTCTCTTCATTTCATTTTCAATTTCAAGCCTCTTGCGAACCAAGTACGGCACTACGGGAGCTGCTGCTCCACTCCCCCAACAACGATCTATATCCAGCAGCAATCATGTATGCCCCTTCTACTATTTTCCCGACCCCCCCCTACCCCCCACCCCGTAGCTCTAACTTCACTCCAGCCCATTCACATCAAGGTATCTAATACCATTATGATAATGGTATTAGATACCATAATGATTATGCCCCTTCTCCATACATATATAACATGTTTCCATTCTCCCCTCATTCCTTTCATCTTCAATGATCCAGAAACTCCTCCTGTCTGCCCGTGACTCTTCCACCCCCTGTAACTACTTGTTCATAACATACACACAGTGTGTATCAGCACTAGCTCTTGCAAACCAAGTACGGGAGTTCCATCCCAACGTAATGCACAAATTCACAATTCAAATCAGATACCTTGAACGTATAAAACCTGGAGAGTTATTTGGTTTTCATCACGTTTTAATGGTAATGAACATTTTGCTCCTATATTCACGAGTGGATGTATTCAGCTGACATAGACTACCATTACAATTGCTTTCATGGTGGCATCATCGATATATATATATTCAAGTGCTGTGACTTGGGTTTGGCCAGGGGTTAACTTGTGCTAACTTTTACCATTTCTTTCATAACCTTAGGTTACTCCATCAAGGGGCATTGCCATATGAAGGCACCAATCAATATGATACTTAAAGTTTTAAATTCGATTCCTTGGCCTTGTGTCATTTTGAAAATTGTTAACAATGGCGAAATGTTTTGTTTTACACCAGAGGCTTTTGTGGACCTTTTGAAACCTGTTATGGCCTAATAACTAATGCTCTCCAGTTACTCATATTTTTTTGAAATGATACAATGTAATAACTTCTGATAATGGATTATTTTACTGAACTGAAAAAAAATAATGTTAGGAACTTTTAATGTGATGAACTGCAGTTTAAATTTAAGGCTGAGATGATATGCCTGTATCCTTCAATGTTGTCACACTTAGAAAATGAGCTAGACAATGAGCCCATGTCACAATTAGCCCTTGACACAATAAGCCCTTGAGATATTGATGTTTGACCATCATCAGTCAGGTGGCCTCAAAAGATCTGATTTTTGTGTGTGTAGCTACCATGCCCTTGTTTGGAAACAAATTTAGCCCCAAGAAAGGGGCTCCCAGGAAGTACCCATCTTTGTCCAATCTGAATCTAGACTCGAATGTTAGGCAGTCTGATTTCGGCTTGGACCCAGGTCCAGTGAAGATAAGTCTAGGAGGCAATGAGATGTTATTTGAAGGCGGTGAATGGATTACTGGCAAGTGCTTCTAATTTCACTCTCTTGGTGGATTATCATTATAATCAGCTATCCCAGTTCATTAAAAATTTAAAAACTAATCTGCATTACTTTAACTTGTTATTAACGGTATGATTATTTAAATACAGCTCTTTGAATGTAACTGGTAATTTTTTTGGCCACTGATATATCTTTATTGAGGTCTGTTAGTGTGTGTGGTGATATATGTTTGATTTGTTTGATTGTTTGATTTGTATCGTATGTTGACATATTGAGGATGCCAGGTATCATGTTCTGTCGTGGTGTTTATTTTTGACAGAAAGCAGAGGAGGCAATGGAAACTATCAGAGGGAAGCGCTGAAGCTGAGAAAAGATAACCAAGCTCTATCAGAAGAAAACAATCTACTGAAGATCAAAATGGAATTGCTTCTAGACATGGTGACTTGTCATATATTTGTATTTATAGCCTTCATATACTATAATTATGTGATTGTATTTTGGTACTTGTTGCTGGTATAACTTTATAAAGATGCAAAACTTTACAAATATATAGTTAAAAAACTGCTACTTGCTCTTGGGATTGTTAACAATTTGTAGTTATCAGTTTGTAGTTATTTGATGTGTATTATTTTCATCAGTGAATAACACTGATCTTTATTTTGCATATTTCAGTTATCTGAGCGTACTGCAGAAAATCACCTTCAGGAAAATGAAATTGACCAACTCAAAAGGCTTTCAAAGAAACGATGATGTCATCACTTATTTGGGACAAAGATAGTTGTGATATTTTAAAATTGAAGTATTTTTTATTGATATCTTCAAGATAAATATATATGTAAATAGAATGTTCAAATAGTAAATAACTTATTAAGCTGTACTTAAAGAAAACATGGGTGCATCAATCAATTAGGGCAGATATCCCTCCAATAGAATGGATTCTATTTTAACTGCCAGGGGAATGTAATTTGCTTGATTATCATATCAGTGCACTTCAATGTTGTTAAACAAGTATATACCTTATTTATCTAAATGTATCAAATTATTTATTTTACATATCACACCAGTTACCAAGCTAGAAACCTCAAACATGATGTGGATATGACACTTTGTTTCACATTATTTTATCTGTAAGTCATTGTTTTAATGTGCAAATAGATTATTTTATGGTTTTTGATTGTTTCTTTGTCAATTTCTTGTATTTGATTTGCTGAGAACCTGCTTCACTTCCCACAATCTTGAGCTTATATTGGTTGGATGTAGAAAGTGCCATGCTAAGTACCTCACCCCTAATGTTTGATTTATGATATTCCCATGTTGGCTCCACAGCACGGACATGGGAGATCAAACAGAGTAAGCTGTCAAAGACTAAGTTTCTTTGATCGGAAAGTTCAAGGGTACCTTATTTGAAATAGTTACTGCACTTACTGTTGGTTTGATCTCTGCTTAATAGCAATGATGTGACCATGAAAGCTAGAGTGGTTGCCCTTCGAAATATGCATCCGTAGATTGATACAGATAACATATATCTAGAGGTTCTCTGGAAATGGCCCTGTCCACAATGTGTATCTGTCGAGAATAACGTTATTATGATAAAGATATGTGGATAGCAGTGTCATAGCGGATTTTTTCCTGCTTTGTCTGATGTTGTCATAATGTTGACCGGCAAACGATTTGATCAACAGACCACAAAATCATGTCACCTAAATAGTGATCAAAAGTGTTCTGAAGCGGCCCGAGTATGCAATATTCACAATAATCTACATATGTCATGATTGCTTGTTTTGAATCTATGCATTTGTTCTGGTATCACATACTTGCGGCTTGTTTGGTCATGATAAATGGTGTTGACATTGTACATCACAACCAATAACGTAAGTGACATACTTTAATTGGGAGCCTAAGTTGCGACAAAATAATTCATGTTTATGGAAACTAGCTCTTATGAACCAAGTGGAGCTTGCGCTCCCTCTTGGAAGTGCCCGATCGACTGTTGGTCTGTTGGGCTAATGGAAACAACTACGTCCCTGGTCGATAAAGGGTTAGTATGTTAAAATCACAGGAAAAGTGCTTGTCAAAAACAGCTGAAACAATAAATACAGCTTAAGTTTGCGGACACTAAATCGACGAACCTATTAGACTCGGACGTAAGCGTTTTGAAACTCGCGGCTGCTGGGAAGCTGAAATATGAATAATTGTAGGCAAATAATTGAAGGTAAAGATCGACCGACGATGGAATTTTCCCTGCAAACGCCCGTATATTTCTCAATTTTAGCTAGACTGGTAAGAATTATACAAGAAATGAAAAGCCGAATTACGATAGACACATTTTGTTTAATTTGTGTGACGCTTTAATTTTTGCTCAAAAAGACTAAACGAGTTCGCAATTTGGCAAGCCCCAATTTGACTAGTGAATCTGAATGCGGCTGTTGTTGTCATGTGGTCATTTTTGGGTCTTATGTGAGATGATACACACGAGCTTATAAGGTGTTGATTTAAATGCAGATGTTTCCCGATTGAATGGTGATTGATGTGTACCTCAACTGAACCAACAAGCTGATGTCATATACACTGAAAAAATCGAATTGTTGGTCGCTGGCCTACACTGACAGTATAATTTGATATTTGACTGAAGTATTAGGTCCATAGTCATTATGTTAAGTCAAACTAAAGTGTTACTTCGATTTCACAACTGTTCCCTGCTAACGTGTATTTTGCGGCGCGGACCCGATCTGATGACGGCTGGGTAATGTCAGATATGAAGATATCAGGCAGATATAGCGTGGAGAGGTACTTTGAACTTGTAAGCGGTGTACTCTTATCACTTTGTATCACTTTTATCAAAACTGAAATATTGAATTATCTCATACTATGACGCACATGCGCTTCTGTTGAGTGCAATTGAACATTGCGCATCCTGTGACATGTCCAAGTGTGATAAGAGATGCAGCTCATTGGCCGATGTAAACACGTACGTCAAGTGTGTCTATGACGTGGGGATACTTTAACTAATTGAAAAAACGAAATCACGTTAATATATGGCATTCTGTGTATCCCGAATATTGTTGACTGAAAGATGCACAAGTACTTGATTGTGTGTGTATACGAGCAGAATCCTCTGCTCAGGAGAATGTTATTTAAGTTGTCATATAGCGAACGAACATGAAAAGGTTAATTATGTCCTATATCAATAAAATGATATTCTTGGGGTAATACCGTGCATCTATTTCAACACTTTAAGTACTCTTGGATTGTAATTGAAACATCTTTATGCTTCATTAGTGGAACATTATAAAGCTGACATTTCTCTGATCATTTGACATTCGTTCACTGGGCATACCCCGGGTACATCAATGCCAAGTGGCTGAATACGATTCCAAATGTCATATCAAGTTTGACAGAATGTTAAAGGAGTGTATTTTGTCCAATGTTAAAGGGTATAGGGTGTTAGCTAATTGAACAATACGGCATATTTTCTTACAATACATAATCAATACAAACATCCATTCTGGTGGAGTTTTTTCCTGTTCAAGTATTGAAAAATGTACCTCGATCGCCTATGTTACATGTCGACTAATGATTGATTTAGACGCGTTATATTTTAATATAACTGAAACGTATGTTAATGTCAACGTGGAACCTAACCAAGGCTAAGTACATCAGCTTTCATCCGCGTTAGATTAACAATACATGTATGCGATAACGGGCGCATGATAAATAGTTACGGATCCAATATTGAGTCATTGACATTGTTCTGTCATCATTTTGTATGTGGTTTTTACCACGTCGATAATAGAGCAATCATTATGCTGTTTATAGCTCTATGAGGCCGAATGTCCCGCGCATAGCCTTTATTTTTGCCCCAAGGTGACGGTTGGGTCTACCCGTCGTGCTTCTTACAATTAATCTAGCGATAAGATTACATCCGATAATCGCAATCTTTTGACATGTGTAAGCTTGTTGGACGACCTGTTATATTGTCGCGTAGCTCCGGTCGAACGGTAACATTAATATCTATACTCAGACGTCTTGTAGGGCTAATTGTCGTGTAGAAGTACAACATAACTGGACTGCATCGGGTCTTAGTTCTTCAATTGTCTTCTTGTTTATATATCAATTCATTTCTACATAAAACCTGTTAACTACAGACCGTAGATGCGTTTACAATTACTGTTTAACCAGTCTTCATGGATACCTGAATATATCAGTACACCAAACTAACGAGAAAAGGTCATTTTCACACTGATCACTGCTGATAACATACACATCTCTTTCTCGATTACTTCAGCCATTAGATTCCTGTTAAAGGCAAGTGTGATTATTCATGTATGTTTCGTTTGTACAATACAATCATGACAACTTTTATTCGATTATAGATAGGTATTCCCCAATGATAAGTACATTGTAAGTGTTCTAGCTTTGTACTAGTTCCCCGGGGGGGCACTTAATGGTGTAGAGGTAGTACATATGTGCCGCGCGACGGGGTATGTTTTTTCGGCCTCTTGACTTGTACGACGGGTTTTTTGGCCTCATACTTGTACGACGGGGTATGTTTTTGAGCTTCAATCTGTACGAGGGGTTATACATTCGCATAATACCTTGTACGACGGGGTATGCTTTTGGCCATTTTGACCTTGTACGACGGGTACGGGTTTTCGAGGTCCCGCGGCACACCCCTATCCAGAATAAGGCCAAGTGCCCCCCCCCCCCTGGGACTAGTTCAAGCGTTATTACCTCACAAGGTGTTTGTCCAATGCTCAAATTTCGAAGTCATTGTTAATTTAAACCGATGAGCCATTAAAATAAACCGCTTAGGAAATTCAAAAACATTTATTCCAACATACGAAAATGTATGTAGTTTGATCAACATTTTACAGCACGAACGCATATGTCATGTGATGATAATAATGAGTTGAATAAACAATAAGACGCAAATAGAAGGACGGTGCTGAGAGTGGACGGAGAGATCAGGTGAATCTTGGAGAAATCCATTAGGAAGCATACTTCAAACCATCTGCAACAAAACAACAAGTTTTAAAACCAAAGTTGATTAGAAAGGAAATTAATTTTAACGTCGTAATGATCTGGAGGGCGTCAACATTTGCTGCATAACAAACCTTGTCAAATACTGCGCAGAATTCTCCCTTATCAACAGAGCCGTTCCCTGTTAGATGAAACAAAGAATAATGCTTTATGTATCATCCAGTCACATAGGAGACAAACATGCGCATGTACGAATGCATACGTACACACACATACACACACACACACACACACACACACACACACACACACACACACACACACACACACACATATACACACACATACACATACATATATATATATATATATATATATATATATATATATATATATATATATATATATATATATATATATATATATATATATATATATATATATATCTCAACAACAAATCCGACATAATATGTTTTTCTAATACTGACCGTCAGCGTCCATCTTGAGGAAGAGAGCACTGACTTCTGATAAGCTAATGTCACCGGAGCCATCGGCGTCGATTCCGGTGAACACTTTCTTGGCCTGGTCGGCGCTGCCTCCGAACACCGAAGTGAAACCAGCTACCCACTCGTCCAAGTCCAAATTACCACTGCCTAATAAGATTATATCTCCCCATCAGCAGAAGCACTATTCGTTATACAATTTTTATTCAGTTTTTATCGTAATACATATAGGGTGTAATATACGAGACAAAACTTACCATCTTTATCGAATTTCTTGAAGACTGCGTCCATTTCATCCCGGGTAATCGACCCGCTGTTGTCAGCGTCGATTTTAGCGAACATGGCAGCAGAGAGAGACATGATGGCGTGCGAATCTGGAACCGGCAATAACAGCGATTACTTTCATTGACAATCCTTAGTAAACATAATTCATATTTGGCATTGGTGCATAAGCCATTGGAATATGTTGCACCCTTAACGTGTGTTACATATAGGGATAATTAGCTGATTGCTAACAAAGATGAGTCTGTCGGAATACCAACAATATTCTCAAACGAGAAACATGAATTTTTTTAGATACGGTTCAACACAAAACTTTATAAGTAATAAAATCGGGTATCGACTCCGAAGGCATATTTTATAGCAATGACTTAACTCACCTGGTGCTTTGAGAAGTTGGGTTGGACTTGATTACTTAAATGTAGTGAAGATGCTACGTTCACACGGGCATTATATATAGCTGTAAGTTGACGAAAATTAATACCCCTTATCTCGTCTAGCCAGCACTGGATATATATAAATCCACAAGATTATTTTAGTGTTATCAATGTACGTAAACTTCTGATGACGTCAATGCAGATATTTATTTTATCTTAAGATGTATTATCAACTAGGAGAGCGGCTAAAAATAACACTGTCAACTATAATATATCGAGACACTCATTAGCTGCAAATCAAATATCGTTTACAATGCTCTTTATTCATGAGTGAGTAGCAATGATGACAGCATTACGGGGAAGTTTTTATCTTGTATGACGTCACCGAGTTGTCGTGAATTAAAATATGATTGAAAAAAACCGTACGGTACATGTTCTAGATAGACACTTTTTTGACCATATACCTAACGTCATATCGTGCAGGAGATAAGACCCATTCACTCATTCAATATCTCTCTCTCTCCCTCTCCCTCTCTCTCTCTCTCTCTCTCTCTCTCTCTCTCTCTCTCTCTCTCTCTCTCTCTCTCTCTCTCTCTCTCTCTCTCTCTCTCTCTCTCTCTCTCTCTCTCTCTCTCTCTCTCTCTCTCTAAATCAGCTAACACTATAACACAGACACATCCTCCCGGCCACTAAGTCACCCCCTCTCGCCTTGCCACTCAGCCTCTCCCTCTCCCCTTTCTACTCATTCACTCCCTCTCGCCTTCCCACTCATTCACTCCCTCCCACCTTACCTGTCTGTCATCTCCCATCGCCTCCCCTCTCAGTCACCCCCTCTCGCCTTGCCACTCTCAGCCACCCCCTCTCGCCTTCCCTCTCAGTCACTCCCTCTCGCCTTCCTTCTCAGTCACTCCCTCTCCCTTCTCGCCTCACCCTCTCATTCACATTCACTCCCTCCCTCCTTCCCTCAGTCACTCCCTCTCGCCTTCTCTCATTCACTCCCTCTCGCCTTCCCTCTCATTCACTCCCTCTTGCCTCCCTCTCCAGTCTCCCTCGCCCTCAGTCACTCCCTCTTCCTTCTCTCTCAGTCACTCTCTCTCGCCTTCCCTCTCAGTCACTCCCCCTCTCGCCTTCCTCTCAGTCACTCTCTCGCCTTCCCTCTCTCTCATTTCCTCTCCTCTCCCTCTCGCCTTCCCTCTCAGTCACCCCCTCTCAGTTCCCTCTCAGTTCCTCCCTCTCGCCTTCCCTCTCTCTTCCCTCTCAGTCACTCCTCTCTCGCCTTCCCTCTCAGTCACTCCTCCCTCTCAGCCTTCCCTCTCTCCCTCGCCTTCCCTCTCAGTCACTCCCTCTCGCCTTCCCTCTCAGTCACCCCCTGTCACCTTGCCACTCAGTCACCCTCTCTCGCCTTCCCTCTCAGTCACCCCTTCACCTTCCCTCTCATTCAGTCACTCCCTCTCGCCTTCCTCTCATCTCATCCCTCCCTCTGCCTTCCCTCAGTCATCCCTCTCGCCCCTCTCAGTCACTCCCCTCTCTCTCAGTCATCCCCTCTTGGCTTGCCACTCAGTCAACCTCTCTCGCCTTGCCACTCAGTCACTCCCTCTCACCTTCCCTCTCATTCACTCCCTCTCGTCATCCCTCTCAGTCACTCCCTCTCGCTTTCCCTCTCAGTCATCCCCTCTCGCCTTCCCTCTCTGTCACTCCCTTTCATCTTCCCTTCCCTCTCAGTCGCCTTCCCTCTCCTCTCTCCCTTCCCTCTCAGTCACTCCCTCTCTCCTTGCCACTCAGTCACTCCCTATCATCTTCCCTCTCAGTCATCCCCTCTCGGCTTCCCTCTCATTCACTCGCTCTCGCCTTCCCTCTCAGTCACTCCCTCTCTCCTTGCCACTCAGTCACTCCCTATCATCTTCCCTCTCAGTCATCCTCTCTCGGCTTCCCTCTCATTCACTCGCTCTCGCCTTCCCTCTCAGTCACTCCCTCTCGCCTTACCACTCAGTCACTCCCTCTCGTCTTGCCATTCAGTCATCCCCCCTCGGCTTGCCACTCAGTCATCCCCTCTCGCCTTCCCTCTCAGTCACCCCCTCTCGCCTTGCCACTCATTTATTCCCTCTCGCCTTCCCTCTCGTTCACTCCCTCTCGTCTTGCCATTCAGTCATCCCCTCTCGCCTTGCCACTCATTCACCCCCTCTCTCCTTCTCGCCCTACCATTCCGTCCTTACTCCCCACTCCCCCGACCACTGACTCTCCATCTCTTACTCAACCACTCCTTGTTGACCTCCCCCTCGGCCATGCGCTCTATCTGGCCCTCCCACTCAGTCACTTCTCTCGCCACTTAATAACCAATGGACGAATGAATGAAAGTTTGTTGTCAAATATAAGCTTAACAATTGTATGTACCTCATGTCGCCTCAACAAACACGCGACCTGTTCATGAAACATTGTTCTATTGCGTGGAAAATATAACCAAGATATCCAGCACGCCCGTCGTCATGTGGCGCTACCATAGAATCAAAACAAGGTCATGGGACTGTGTTTGGGATTGATGCATTGCGACATTTTTATCAGTTTTTTGGGGAGAGGCGATGGTATCAAAAACTTGGACTCATCGGCAGAATTAGGTGGTTTATTTCGCGAGATAAATGGTTATTCTCGTGGGTTAAATGAATATTCCCGAGAGATAAGCCTAATTATATTCAATTCTCTCGTGTGATAATTGCACGTTTTTGAACCGAATTCCTCGTCGTAGCGGAACCCCGGGAGTAAGGGACGCAGACCTATCTACACAAGAATAAAGTGGAGCACACAGTTGGTAACCGACGGTAGTGGAGCCGTATCTCTGCAGACGCAAGTCCTGTACGAAGCCCCTTGGATATGACACCAAACTTAAGGCATAAGGCCGGTCATATTCTCGGCTCTTCACCAACAACAGCGTTTTCGAAAGAATTAAGGTGTCATTTGAATGAATAAATCGATCACCATCAAACACAACTATTTATAGTGATATATATTCTTAGTTTTGTTTTACGCTAGCTCTCCACTAAGGAAATGCAAATGTCTTGTTCAATATCTATCATCGATGATTATCATGATTTAATATTGATAAGATAATCATCAAACAAAAATCGGTTGAACGTCTTTATAGCTTCTATATTGAGATTAAGGACTAGACAATAGATCAAAATAGATGCATGTGCAGCTCGTCAATTCATTCCTTTACCAGTTAACTGCCAAGTAATAACAGTATATAATCAATATTGTACATACTATTGCTAACTAAGTAACAATAGAGGTTGGTATGTTTGTCGAACAGGAAATTGTAGGGATCCTGGAAATGTAACACATCAATTGAAAATGAGAGATTTTTTTAAATTGGTCAGGAAGACCGTGTAGAACTTCGTATAATACGTTATGATCTAATGTTCACGTTATAAAAGCTTTGGTTGCGGTGTTTTGTTGTCCACGAAGGACAAATGATGAAACTTACTTTGATAATAACCACATGTGCAAATGAGGCAAGCTAAAATCAACAGCAATTTACTCCATCATTAAGTGCCTGGTTCTAAAAAAATACATGACAAGCCATACCAAAACAAACTATTCAGCATAATATCAACTTTTTGTACTAATTTTATTCCATGCAACAAAACAGATATGGAAAGGATGTAATGATCACAGCAAATTAGAGGCTATCTTGATAGGATCATGACTTCCAGTGGTATTCCTGGGTTGATATTCCAGACTTCCTGCATAAGGGATTCCTCTCCTGTATTCACTATTTGTGACCATAACATTTTGAGACAAGTCCTGTGCCCTGCCAATATATGGCTGAATGGAAGAGTGATGAGATTCACTGGTAAAGGCATCACTTCCAGATGCAAGATATGTCATTCTGTTGGGGTACTGACTGGGATGGCCATTATTTGGAAGGTTTGGATCCTGACCGTGCTGCTGCTGCTGTAACTGACTCTCTGAGGGGTTGGGGTTAGAGGCTTTGTTGGAAGTGGATGTCAGTGAGGTAGCATTCTTCTTTGAATCTGAGTATGGGTGACTTATATTTTTCATGAAATGTCCCCTATAACATAAAATACATGATAAGCAATTTTTTTTCTACCATAAATACACTCCATAGTACAAAAACCAACAAGTGTATAAGTAATGTAAAACTGGTCCTTATGTCTGGTTTTTAAGTCCCAATACAAACCTGGCTTGTGACCGTCGACTGTTACTCCACACGCGGCCAAATGAAGGCAGCCAGTTTGCCTCCGTCTCCTCCTTGTGATCAAATTTGGCACCTACCCGATGAGCAGGGAGTTTCTTCTTCCTTTCTCCTGCCACTGAATCCCCATAAAACACATAAAAATTGTAATAATCCTGGTACTTTAAAGTGTTATAAGACAATAATTTGAATTACTCTTGCACAAGAGTTGATCTTGTGGTAATCACACTAATTAAAGACAGGAAATGAACCAATTCTTGGACTGTCAGCAACTGACAAGTAGAAATTCCCACTGCCTGTAAAAGATTCAGTTATTTATCAACCAAGTTTTTGTTACTTATCAAGTCATTCTTGCATACCACATACTGTAGGGATATTAGTATGGCATATAAATAGCCATTGCCTGAGGAAAGTAAGGATTGATTTATAAATTTGTGCATGATTCACACCCCCAGAAAATCTTTTGGTGACCAATTCTATATGACATAAATTTTCTTGTGCTTATCTCTCAGCCTTTTTGGTAACCATTGACTACATAGCTAATCAGATCACATGTATTTGCATGATGACATATATAGGTCAATTGCCTAAATAAGGGTTGAAGATTGAGGTTGTTCACACCAATCTATAAGGGACATTATCTTTCCACACATTACTCCATCTACAGGCTAAGCATAAAGAAGTGTGTGCCTTAAACGTGTCGAAAAGTGATGTGGTGCGCCACAACAAGTGCTTCATGTCCACTCCTGTTCTGATCTTAGCCCACTGCATTTACCCACTCTGATTATAAAAAATATCTTTGGGGTAATATTTTTTTCAACTGACAGTTCAAATCTTGTGGTCTATCATTAAAGGAGCTAAGCATCAGAGCCTATGTAAGAGCAACCTATGCATACAACAAATACATTTTATTCGAAAAGATCTATCATGGTATTAGTAAAATGGATAAATACACTTTACATTCAGGAAATTTCTTTGGGCCTGTAAAAAATGCAAGGCAATTTGATTTCATGAACTACCAGCATGGATGGCTTTTGGTAAATGTTCTTAGTTTGAACCCATACACACATGACAATAATTAGAACTCTGAAGAGATTTAGGTTACAAAAAGATACTTGACTTGGTGGCCCAAACACAAGCTTTTGGGCCACCAAACATATCAGCTTAGTTTCTAGGGCTGCAGATTGTCCATGTACCTAACAGAAAAGAACCTCACAGTGTTTCTGGAAGTCTTCCATGGTAGGTCCTATTGTACTGGACTGATGTGAAACATCCGACTCCAGCCATGGAGGGGCAGCTCCACTGTGTATATTCCCTACCATGGGGTCAAATTGCTGAGAACACAACAGGCACACTTAAAGTGTCACTTCAAGATTTTAAGTTTAAGAAAGTTGGCATCCAAGGTCTTTAATAATTAAACTATAAATCTAAAAAGAAAGGGGACTGTGAAAACAATCAAAGAATTTCAAAATATTTAAGCAATCGAGAAGGAAAAACTACAGTATAATATCACAGCATTTGCATGTATAATCAAAAGCAGATTAAATGCCAGTTTTTCAGGTCATGAAATTAGACCATGTACTGACCTTTACCCCAACAAAAGTGAGGCCCTCCCCTTTAGCTGCCTCAGTTCTGATCATTGCTGGACGGTCCTGTTGAGAGTTGCTCCATGTTGTGAGGCTGTGGTGTGCATCACCTGATGTGGGTCTGTGGTGTTTGAGTGATCCATTGCCCTGTGCCAGCTGTCAAC
The DNA here is from genome assembly GCA_034190875.2 of Urechis unicinctus. Classification (NCBI taxonomy): domain Eukaryota; kingdom Metazoa; phylum Annelida; class Polychaeta; order Xenopneusta; family Urechidae; genus Urechis; species Urechis unicinctus. The sequence goes on along the minus strand of CM067347.1, from coordinate 54,141,664 downwards.
ATCTCCCATTACAATCATTTGACCACTACTGCTGATTCAGGAAAAACATATTTTAAGTTGAACATTTTCAGAAGACGTTGGCAACATGATTTCAATGAATAATGCAACGTAAGTATGAATAAGATCAGAAGGGATGGCAGTAAATGTGGATGATGATGATGACGATGATGATGATGATGGAGAAGAAACGTGGACAGCAGCTGGTTCAACAAACAGCAGCTGGTTCAACAAAGGGAATGGGGAGATTAGTCCATTCATTTATTCATGACTGGAAAAAGAGTCAAAGGGAAGGGAAATGGAGTGGTTTTGGAGGTCTGGTGGATACTTTGATAGCGTCTACATGGATACTGGCCATCTAGGCTGGTCTAGCGAGTGGGATAGATGTGCCCACCATGTGAGTGTAGCTATGAGCCACCATACTGCGCTGAATCTCCTGGTGTCTCAGTCTCATTGTTGCCTGTAACAGCAGATAACTTGTACAATACATAACTGTATCTTAGTGCCTTATGAAGCATTAATAGCACCATAAGATCATAATCAATTTTATGTCCATTTCATCAATCAATAGACTTCTTTCAAAAGCTTTATTCTTACAAACACATCAATATTAGAACATGATGCATCATCTCTAATTGATGAATAACATTGTAAATAATACAATATGAATATTGTAGCATTCTATGAGGTAAGTTGACTTGAAATACCAACTTTCTTTAGCTCTTCATGCTTTTGTGCAAGATAAGTACGGACAGCTACCTCACATTTCACTTTAAACCTGTCACAATAAATATACAAACATGATAGAGCATGGTCCAAACATAAAATTTTATCATTTTTGACAACCTTACAACCTTACTCTTCTAATTCATCTTGCTCCAATATGAATCCAGCTGAGTCCTTGTTTTCTATGCGATGGTCTTTCCAGAATTTCTGTGTTTTTGTTGCATGGGAGGCTCTGGACACAGTGTCTGTATTTAGAGGATGTCGTCAATCAGTTGTATTCACTCAAAAAGATCAACTAATATATATATATATATATATATATATATATATATATATATATATATATATATATATATATATATATATATATATATATATATATACAATTGAGTATCCCTTATCCAGAATGGTTGGGACCGGGCGTGTTCCTGATTTCGGAATTTTCCGGATTTCGGAATATGCCTTTCCAGACACCCATTATCATGCATTCGTGAGTTTGGAGAAGTACAATCGTCTGTGTTAATCATAACGTTGCGAATTTTCAAACAAACACCGCCATGTCCACGTACGTCTTATCATTGCAAATATCGACTCGACGATAGAATTCAGAATAATTTTGTTAAAAAAAAAAGGGTCGCGTAACAGTCGCAAGCGTACCTCAACATTATTTTGTGATGGGGAATCTAACGAAACAGTCAAAGCGACATGATTGTGTGGAGATTAAAATCTAATTTAGACCCTATTTTGGTCACATCATGTATGCCACAATGACGAAATAGGGTCTAAATTAGATTGTATTACATGCTTGGACACAGGCTAAAGACAATGTCAGCTGAGAATACAACCCGAGGTCCCGTCACTCTTTTCTAAATGTGCGATATGAGGCATATAACAGATCAACAGAACATCACTGATGCTTATGCTTATTAGCGTATTATGGTCATTTTGTAGGCAAGACACTCGCCCCTGATGCCTCAGCACGGATATGAGAAACCTAAATTAGTAAACAGCGCGGACACTTTCAGAGGCGAAGTTTCTTTGCTTAGGTCGTTTTACTGTGTGAACTGGAGGCGCGCGGTTTCATCATTAATGCTAATTGTCAGCTGAGAAGGTGCTACTAATTAAAGCACCTTGATAACGGCCCCACCACAAACCTCTTGACGCCGAGGTCAGACCGCAACTGTCTGTCGTTTATTGGGACCTGAAATCTATGGAAAATTTCAGTGTGGCGTCATAACAGTGCTTGCCAAAAAAAATCTGGATTTCGGAGGTTTACGGATAAGGGATACTCAACTATATATATATATATATATATATATATATATATATATATATATATATATATATATATATATATATATATATATATATATATATATATATATATAATATACATATATATACATGTATCTATATACATATATATGTCTATATACATATATATTTAAACATATATATATATATATATGCATATATCTATATCTATAAATATGTGTGTATATGCAAGTGTATATGTGTGCCTGTGTGTCTGTAAGTGTGTGTGTGTAGATGAAAAACTTTCTTTCTCATATATAGCACAATGATTTTTATATCATTTAACTATGATATAATACCAACTGTGATATGTGTTTCAGGAGACCAAGGTGTTTGACTGTCACATTCTCCAGTTGCTCATGCTTAATTGCTTCCTCTAGGCAGAAATAACACCAGAAATGTGCTCCCTGTTCCCATCCTCGGTCTGTAATCTCCGGAGAAGACAAACATGTTTTGGCTGCTTCAACCTTCAAAGCAGAAGATATATCATCAGCTGCGTCTCTGTTAGCTCCGGTGTAACGGTAACATGAATTTATACCGTTACGAAGAGTTCGTCAAACACAGTCGGCAAGTTCTCGTTTGGGTACAAGGACTACTCTGCGTACCTAGAAAATAACATATATCAAGAGCCTTTACAAAAAATAGACTTTGCGCGCCAAAAAACTTACCACCACTCCACGCTATTTTTCAATAAATGGCATCGATAGTTCGTTTCCTAACAAATCGCGATACGATGTCTGCCATTTTGGAAACAATTAATTCTCGCGATTTCCCGCATTGCCTTAGCATCCCAAGTGGGGGGCACTTACCCTAACTCGGATAGGGGTGTGCCGCGGGACCTCGAAAACCTGTACCAGTTGTACTCGTTGAGAATGAGAAAAAGTATACTCCATCGTACAAGGTATTATGCGAATGTCTAACCCGTCGTATAAGTCGAGATGTTGGAAAAAACCACCCCCTTCGTGCGGCACATGAATACTATATCTTTACACTTAAGTGCCCCCCCCCCCCCCGCGCAATGCATGTGGTCTTGAACTTGTAAACAAACAAACAAAATCGAACTATAAATAATTACCACTGTGTTTCTTACATTGTCCCTGTTTGTCGATCTAAAAATAATGAGCTGTTTACACTGGGACATTAATACTGACTGGGCTTATTTTTGTATTCATCCATGTTACCAACTTGTAAAAATCAAATCTTCAATCAATATATAAATGTATAATACATCAAGTGAGATGTTTGATTTGGATGTTACGTTTGAAACATAACTTATCAGACATCTGCAGTAAACAGGTTATGAATGACAATTAAGCTTAGGAATCTCAAAAGCTAAACGGCAAAATTTCTTCAACGATTGTAGTTCTGCATTCATCATATTGAATTTTAAAAGAGCGTTTAATTCAATAATTAACGTAGTGTGTCGATCATACATAAATCGCTCATGTATATTTTCTAGGAGAGGGGGGTGGGGTTGAGTGTTATTGGACCACAGGAAATCAGTTCCATTAGTATCGAACCATCCAAAAAGAGATCGAGAGAAGTTACGCTGCTCAAACTTCATAGCACCCATAGCTTGATAAACGTTGTGTAGTGTTTCTATTATCGCTCACAAACCTTTTTGGATAACTTCTTTATGATGTTATCTAGAACTTCTCGGTGTTTTGTACTGTAAACGTGTTTCCTAAATCTTTTGTAACTGATGCGGCAAATACCACATCGCTCGTACTGAACAAAAGAGCCCTTTCTCGACATTTCAGTCATGAGATTAAACTGTGGTTTTCTTCCGCTCTCTTTCATTTGAGTGGCGCTACAAGTCAAAACGGGTTAGCGAGTAATCATAACGAACTCTTTGTTAAGTTAAGAGCAATAGTAGTGGTATTATTGGGGTTTTACGTCACTTTCATCAACAAGGTGATATCGAGACCATTAAGCCCCCGGGTTGGGTGCATCACCTTCCACAGCTGGCACTGGCCACTGCCATTCAGTGATCATCCGAATCACAAACCATAAGTCAGTTTTTAACACCTTGATATCAAACCATGGGCTTCACCCATGAGCTTCAAGTTTACTACTTCAAGTTATGATTATTGATCGGCTCCTATTACATGGTTCTTCAATAGGAATGGACATATAATCACAATTAAAATTTACTCAAGCTGTCAGTTAAAGAAATGATTTATTACCAACCAATTTGTACCATCTCCTGCACACAACCCTGTCATACCAAGACAACGATTGCTTTGGAATCAGCATGAAACTCCCTTTCTGTTCACCAAGTTTATATTTTCTACATGGTCAAGTAATAAAGTTTCTTTGTTACTTTCGGTCATGTATAGTGTTGCAACTATTTGTTGCCAGTGGTCCACAGTGATTTGCTCCGTACCCACCAGCAGGTCCATCATGGTCACCTCAGGTAAGTTGTTGCAAAATTGTTGCAAATTTGTGATGTAGAATTTATACGAAAATAGAGTGGCTCCACCTCCCAGTATCTCATTTAAAGCCACATAAGGACAAAAATAATAATACAACATACATCATAACTTTTAATGCTATTGCAAAACCAACAAAACTTGCATAAGTAATATTGCAACCACAACCAATATTAAAGATATTACACAAGAAATCATTCAAAGTAACCCATACCAACTGCAAAAACACATCACCAGTTGGGGGAAAAACAGGGCTTGGTGTTTCCAGGAGAGCTTGGTATTTCCAGGAGGGCTTGGTGTTTCCAGGAGATAAATTCTGGTGTTTGAAGAACATAATACGAGCTGGTTGGGTATAGGTTAGCCGGTGTGAATCTCACTTCAGTTTATAGGGGATGTAAGTGATACAGCATCCGTCACCGAATCCAAACACTGAACTAAACTACAACACGTGAAGTTCAAATCCAAGATCCTGAAGGTGCCGATTCAATCACTCCAAAAATATCCTCCCCAAATCTGGTTGCCACAATCTCATTACAAACGCAAACTTTTTTCTACAGCTGTACCACAACTGGACAAGTCAGTGAATTCACAAGATGTGTCCCAGGTGAAGTGTATACAAAGTTGGTGACTCCTTCAATCGACAGGTCTTGTCAATGCAACAAATCATTATGAACATAGTATGCACTAATCATCAATAAATGTATAATAGATTCAGAACAACACAAAAGAAACATTCATCAACACAACGCCTCCACCAATGGTCAGACGGAGACCTATTCTACTAACAATCAACATCCAATCCAATATATGATGGCTATATACCAAGCAAATGCAGGTAATTGAGTAAAGAATAATATAATGGCATAACTATGCCAAACAACCATTTCCCATTTGACTTCCAAATAACACAATTATATTCAATGCTTCGTATAAAGTTACAAATCGTACAATGCCTTTCGGGCAGATATAGAAAAACACCCAGCACTTAACGGTACCACCTTTGAATACCCAGAATAAACAAACATCACTACTGCACTAATGTGCAGCTTAGACTTAAATAAGAATCCGTGGCATCAACAAAAAATAAGCATCACCAAACAGCATTGTGTGTACCATCTCGCCATGTGTAGCTTTCTAAAAAAAAAACCCAAAAAAACCCATCTCAGTCGTGACCAAAATCCCACAAAAATGTCAAGTCACTGATATACGTTTGATAACCCTGACACACACACACTTCCCCTGTAATATTCATTGACAAATGCCCTGTTATCCATAAACATTTGAGACATGGTGACAAGCACTTTATAGTAATCACAGTTAGTACAATGTGAGACTATTATCATATATAATCATATATAAGGCAATGTACTTCATGGAGTATACACACAAACTACATAAGAATTCTGTCATTGGTATGACAACAGTTAAAATTATGTGAATCAACAAACACAATTAATATGAAGTAAATCCTCCAAACCAAATGCTATTTAGTCACAGGGCTGCAAGTAATGCACTCCTCCAAGACTGAAAAAGCTTTCAGAAAGAAAAATAGCTTATTCCTGATGGAGCTATATATTTAGATGCATATATAAACAGAACCAATTGACATAACATACAAGCATCAAATCCATCATGAGCAAACATAAATATGGAAATACCACAGTTTCACATATCAACAAAATCATGTGATGGTTTGATGGAAGATAATTGCCATCATACATCATCTGGCTTCTTTCCGAGATAGTGTGATGGTTGATTATTAAAAACATGCTCTATAAATGGAAAACACAAGATCATTTAGACAAAACTTTACCACAACACCCAAGACAGGGGCTGCAAATTGACACTTAGGGGATCCGAATAGTTGTTGGTGTGTGTTGGTGGTGGGGTGTAGATTGATCAACTCGGAAAATGACATATGCTGTTGACTGAGCAAGAGAGCTGAACCACCACAAAATATCCAAGGGTAACAACGAAGCAAGCACAAGTCAACTACCACGGTATCCTAGCTTGCTGGGATCAAGGAACATTCAAATGCTACCACAGAAATCTTCATCAATCAATCGTGTGCCAAGTTAGAAAAGCAGCAGCTTTGAAGCACTGCCAGGTGTTTATTCAGTGGTTACATCATGGTATGGATGTGGTTACTCCTCCACCTGAGCCCAGGCCTCCTCTGCCAGGGCATAGTATTTGTTGGCCAGACGCCCTTTCATGGCAGTCATAGCTTCCTCAGCTGCTTCAGTGTACATCTCACCTGTTACAAAACATTATTTAATACATTTTGAGCCATGAATAGGAAAAGCAGAATTCCTTTGAATTTGACAGTAAACAACAATGAAAAATGTACCTGAATAAGAGGGGTCCTTCTCTAGTCCATAGCCGCCTTCCAGATACAGCTCGGCAAGCTTGGCCTTGATGAGATAACGGGGGTTATCCATTGTGGGGTCAAACTCCCCACTGTCGTCTTCATGTTCCACCTGGACCACACGTTGGTACCAGTCTACGGCCAGGTCAAATGAACGGGTTCTAGCAACACATAAACACACAACATATTATACTCGCTATGGTCACACATGCCAGACACAGTTGAAATCCAACAGCAACGATTTATAAATCAAATAATTCAGCCTAATTATAAAATTTTCCTTACTGAAGCCTGTAGTATCGATTGATAAATGGACAGATTTCAATGAAACATACCAGTGAATTAAAAGGAAGAAAGAGCAAAACCAAGTTAATAAAGCTTTCCAGCACCATCCCTAAATGCTGTGTTCTATTCAAGAGTTAAAGAACTGAAAATGTACTGTAGGACATTGTATGAGTAATGTTAGCATCTAAAGTGTGAGAATGAATCCAACAGGGACAACTGTAGTGTGAACAGAAGGCAATGGGCTACACAGCCACAACAGCTATTCACTACCACCACAACACTAATATCATTGTTAATAAGACATACCTTTTAGCTCCAGTTTTGCTATGAAGAGGATATGCCAGTAGTTAATAGGAGGTATATAGAACAGGTTTATTGAAACAAGGAACAGGATATATAAAATGCTTTTAAATCTATCCACAAGACACTCAAGTTATTGTTAGATGCAGAATAAGTGAGGAAGCACAAGATCAACAAGACAAATCCAATTTTTCATGGCTAACAGTATGTCTAATTTTCTTAGCCCTCTACCAGACTTTCATCTTCAACTTTGTTCTTTTGCTCACCCATAATGTCCATTAACCCTTTCATCCCCATGCTCCAGGCCCCTTCAGAACTACATCCTCCCAGTGCCCCAGCTCTGAAGCCAGGCCCCACCAGAACTACATCCTCCCAGAGCCCCAGCTCTGAAGCCAGGCCCCACCAGAACTACATCCTCCCAGAGCCCCAGCTCTGAAGCCAGGCCCCACCAGAACTACATCCTCCCAGAGCCCCAGCTCTGAAGCCAGGCCCCACCAGAACTACATCCTCCCAGAGCCCCAGCTCTGAAGACCGGCCCCAACAGGACTACATCCTTCCAGAGACACAGCTGTGAAGCCCAGCCCCACCAGAACTACATCCTTCCAGAGACACAGCTCTGAAGCCTGGCCCCACCAGAACTACATCCTCCCAGAGCCCCAGCTGTGAAGCCCGGCCCCTACACTTGCCTTCCAAATAAATAAAACAATACCAAACACCCTAACCCCCACATCATTGCCTCATCCAATATGACCACATTACAATGAAGGTATAACTCACCTATCACTGCCCAACCCAAGGCCTGTCTCATAAGCTTTAGCAATGTAGAGCATGGCACTGCGGTCGCCTATCTCAGCTGCTGTTAGCATGTAGTCAACACCCTTATTGAGATTCTCACCATTTTGCTGAAACAAATGAAACAAAAGATTGGGGATAAATTCCACCATATAAAGAACTCATTCATATAATCCCACCAGCTCAATCACATAACCTCTCTAATCTTTGGCCACCTGGTCAATCAGTATCTCACCTAGTCTCATCTGGTCCATCATTATCTCACCTAGTTTCATCTGGTCAATCAATCAGTTCATCTGGTCACCTAGTTTCATCTGGTCAATCATTATCTCACCTAGTCTCATCTGGTCAATCATTATCTCACCTAGTTTCATCTGGTCAATCATTATCTCACCTAGTCTCATCTGGTCAATCATTATCTCACCTAGTCTCATCTGGTCAATCATTATTTCGCTAAACCTTTTGAAAAGTTGTTATCCAACCTACACATCTGCATATTATCACCTCCACTGTGCCATTTCTCACACCCGACACTAACTCACCTGTACTGTGACATTAACGAGGACGTCGTGGGGCAGGTTGAGGCAGAGCTGAGCCATCGTCAGTATGGCCTCTTTGACTCCCAGACGAGCTGCTACTTCCTCATGGAACAGAGCTGCCTCAATGTCAAATTCGTCCTTCTCCTCGACAACAAAGCGACGCAGCTCATGGTACTTGGACAGATTGTGGTGTACCTGACAGAAATCAGACACAAGTACATCATAATATAACAAAACAAAACAAATCGAAACTCCAGTGAATTGGTGCACCTTATATTTGCATAGAGCATCAGATTCAATTTTATCATACAATCAATCCTTTTAGGACAAAGTTATATACCATGGCAAGTTTAATGTAATAGTTTTTAATATCATCGAAATATGAAAATCAGGGGCATGACAAAAGTGTAGGTACATGAAGAATGGTTGATCATTGCTTCAACAAAGGTACATACATCCACATAGATTCATATGACGTAGTATGATGATGACAAATACATTGGGAAACATAGAAGCCGTGATGGCAGTGGTGGTAGGTGGAGATGGGGTTGGTGGGGTGTTGATTCATCATGCATGAACATAGGTGTTACCTCCCCAAGGATGGAATCTGAAACACGGTTGTTGCCATGGAGAGTGCGCATGTTCATTTCATGTTCCACGCACGATGGGCGAGCACCTCTAACCACTGCCTGCTGGAACTTAAACCGCTCCTCCTCCTGTCACACCAACACACACGCTCCATTAAATGAGGAGCCACATAACAACACCTTCCAAACACCTGTAATTATATCAAGATTTTATATTTTTAGGCTTAAACAAAATATTCGGACAACTATCCTGATATTCATGAAAGGAAATGTTGTTGGATAATATACATCAACACCGCTGTTAAGGAGGCAAGCAATAATTTACAGACACCTCTTGACTAACAAGAGAGAGACATCTCATGCATGTATGCAACAAAGGCACAGCACAGAATCAGAACACACAGCTGTGCGAGGTGTCAATCATGTCTGCCTCAGCAGCTCATCAGAGGTTATCTATAAATAGCTGACAACCTTCACGTTTTATCGGAAAGGAGATTGTGAGGTGTTGGTGGAGGTGGGGTACCAGGTGTTTGCTGGGTCTATTTGATCAAACAAACACAAGCAACAAGTTGCTTATGTTAACTCTTCAGTTGCAAATAACATGCCTCTGCAAAGAATGTCAGACTGTAAAGAACATTAGATTACCAGGTAGTGTCATAAAAGTCCATTTCTTACTCATGGGGGAGCTGCACAGAGGGAAAAGGCTATTGGTTTAACGCGCCAGTAGCCAAGAAACAACGCCACGCGACGGACAGAGCATTATCACAGTCAATTAACTTGATTTTTGTCCATCACAGCAATTGAGTAATAAGGGGAGACAAATATCAACTGAACAGAGTGTTAATAGAAACAATGAAGTATGTACATCTAGTAGAAGGTCTCGGATTTCAGATTAATCAGACGTGCCAGTAAATCAGACTGCTAGTTGATCAGAATAATAAGGCATTAAGCTGTAGTGGGGTCACCCAACTACCATGCAGGCATGTAAACATACATATTATACACCTGGTAAATACCATTTGGTTGGTATGCTGGCACAATTCTTCCTGTAAACCAAAGATAACTGAAAATAAGCTTTTTTCCCCCATTTCAATTGTCTTGGAGTGCTTTCCCACAAATAGGTATCAAGGAATATATTTCATCTGGAACCAGTATTGTTATGCACGGAGTAAAACCATCAAAGGGTAACTGAGGTTTGTTTCATAGCAATATTCAACAAATAAAACAAGGACAGATTCCATCACAACTAGTCGGACTACAGCAGTGATATGCCATACATTCCGACATGACCACATGATTAATATAAGGACAGTGCTGGTGATGGAAACAAGGTACCATGGTTAATAACTAACTCTAATGCTCAGTGCAGTCATTTCTTTCTCTGCTAGCCACTTAGAGAGCATGAGGATTATGGGAAGGGTGGCCTTATATTGCCTCACAAAACAGGCTGACTGTTCAGTACAAGTTTTCAAATTACAACATTCATGAAATAGTCTATAAAAGACAGATGTATGAACTGAAACAGAGACGATTGACACACGTCAGATACAGCTTAAGTAGGTAACCCTTTGTAATATACAGCACGAGGTCCTATTGTACAGATAGCTTTCTGATGGTATCCATAACAGACACACAATCAGCAAGCCAAGGCCATGCACACATAGCCAGCAGACTACAATAGCCGAGGCTGATTACAATAATTACAGCATGATGGTTATACAATACTGTAATGGTTACATTCAACATCCCAGTGGTTATACCACTCAATATGATGATTAACATAGGAGTCATGTGGTTATGATGATTCAACTCCAGAGCCCTGTAGTTATGTAGCATAATGCAATGGTTATACAGTAGTGTGATGGTATTAAATCACAGGGATGCTTGAATGTAACAGCCTGGTGGTTATATAGCATAGTGTGATTGTTATAATGAAGAGCCAACACTAAACACTGTCATGGTTATGTTGAACAAGCCACACCCAAGCAGTTATATGGCAGAGCAAGACAGTGCACACCACTCTATCGTGGTTATACAGGAAACTCATATAACCACACTACATGATGATGGTAGTGATGAAAAACATAGGGTGACATTATACACTGATGGTAAAACCATTAAAACAAGCGAGTGTCTTAGAGCTAGGTACGGGGTACCCACAGAAGACAATGAGCTATGGGTGCTGTCATCAGTCTCAGACTCACTGACGCAGACCATCCGAGCCAATTGGTGCTGTCAGAGAAAACACACCAGCCTCACCACATCAAATGTAGAGCAAGACAAAACCATGTTATCATTGGATATACAGGTTCTACAAACAAACTGAGAATGAAGTAGTACTTAAAAGCAGAAAGGATCAAAATTACTGTATTAGTAGGAACGGCATGTCATACAGACTTCAGGCAATGTTGATACTTAGCAATTTATGCTCAAGATATTACTGATTCATGGATGTGTACAATGATAAATAAATAAGGAAAACAAATAGCCTGATCAAATTTTACAGAAAGACAGCCGAAGAAATGTTAAAACTCATTGTGCCAAACATATACCAGCAGCAAGCTTCCACTCTTTTGTAAAGGGAACCGTAAAACCATGGTAACAGGCAGCATCAGCAGTTCACTGTGCTATCATTCATATCATGTTAACATCAAGCAATGGCAAAAACAGATGATGCACTTTATTAGTATTTTATAACAGTTGACCTGGCAGCATCGTTTATACAACCATCTTGAAACCGACCACATATGGATATCCATTGCTGAAACTGCAATAATGGAGCCCAAGCCAGGATATATCACTCCTAGTAGACCGAACAGCAATAAGGTAGACATGGGGGACTTATGGGGTGGGGAACTGGACTAAGGAGACCCTTGAAATTCAATATATTACTAGCATGTCTACATACCTCAGTGAGAGTTCCAGCAGCACTGTCATCTGACATCTCAGACTCGCTGATGAAGCGTATGCGACATCTCCGCTGCAGCAGCTGAATGGGACTCAGATGGCTATCCAGAGACATTGGTTCCTCCATCCCGTTATGAAGAGAATCTGCTGTGCTGGGCTCACTCTCTGATGATGAATTTTCCTCGTCTTGTTCATCTTCATTGCGCTCAGAGAGCTCCGACATAGTGGAGATGGTACGAGAGCGGTTTCTGGCCAAGAAGGCAGTGAGATCAGCGCGGTCAGCAGGAGTAGGGCTGATGCACATGGCTTCTGTTCCCCGTATCTCAGTGGACGCGTTCTTCTGCAAACCACATTGATGTAAATTTTCAACAACAAAACTGTAAATGCAGAAAGAAGGCAATCATAGCATATTTGCAAAATTCCCCATTTTGCATCCACAAATAGGACCATTTCTCAACATCTTAGGAGGGACAGACATCCAAACATTGCTGTTACATTTGCTATACTCACCTGCATGGCAATATACTTGGTGTGAGATTGCACCTCGCTAGGGGCCAGGTCAAAAGGCGTGAGCTTTAGACACTGACAGATGCGGTTGCACACGTGTGAATGGAAGAAGAGGGCCATGCCACGGGTGCCTAGGTTACCATCTCCATAGCCTAGGCCATCAAATGTGTGAATCTGGGGGTCGGTCCAGAGATCTCCTACACCTTGGATGTCAACCACAATCAGTTGGTGGCCCGAGCGCTCAAACGTGAAGTGGCTGAATGCCTGTCAGGAGCACAGAAAAGGTAAAGTAAGGGGTTTCCCTATCATCCTCAGTCTTATACAAGCATAAATAGATGAATGGTAATTGTGAATAGACTCAAGAAGCCAATGCCTAATTATGACTTGATATTTTTATTGACAGATCTGCATCAACTGCTGCTGTCCCTAAACTTAACCATGCTTCTCCCCAAAACCATTGACATTTACCTGCGGTGTGAGCCTCAGGTTTTCCTCAACAAAGCCTGAGTTGGAGTTGTACTTGATGTAACGACCCTCAATGTAGTGCTCCAGGTGATAGAGGGGACTGCCTGGGCGGTCCTTGAACTCCACCACGTACATCTGGAAGATATCCACCTGCAAACACATCACCAATACTTACTTCCCCTGGATCAAATCACGACAAACTATCATTAATTCATGCCTCTAATTTATAATAATTCATGTGATATCTGGGATAAATGCCACTAGGAAAGTAACAACAGCTTTAATTTTAAGTGGATGATTTATTGTTCAATATGATTATTTCGTTCATCACCTTTTTGGGTGGGTTGTGTCTGTTGAATTCTTCCCCCCACAGCTTGGCTTCCATCTGGAGCTTGACATCCTCAAAGTACACGTCTCGCTCCACCTCCTCCATGTACATCTTGGCCACATAGTTCTGAGCATGCTTCCACACACGATTGTTGGTAAACTTGGACAACTTCTTCCTGGAAATCCCAATCAAATGCTTTCATGATTAACAAATGTTGCAATGTCCACTTCCTTAGTTTTTATGAGAGGTTGGCCATTTGTGGTACTATATGTGTTTGTAGCCTATATGGGGATCTCATACAGGGATACACATTATTCACTTGACAAGATACTATTAATGAGGATTTGTCGGTTCAGCTTCAGCACCCTGAGAACCCAAGATACAAGGGACATCCATACAGGTAAATCAAGTTCCACACGAACAGGTTGCCAGCCATGGCAGTCAACGTCACTGCACTTTACTTTTCAAAAACCAGCTGTGTGTGTGTTTCAAGTACTGAATGAACTGTATTTTTGCAACGGCTTCCCATCATCAGTCTTGCAAATCTGCCAATATGCGGTCTTGGTGTAAGGAGTCTGAAGTAAAAACATTAGCGGTTTTCTGGGGTTTTGCTAAAACAGCTATACTCAGAGAGGCATTGACATTTTTGATTGACCCAACCTATCAGATATAAGTCTGTTGGACAAAAGATTTATGGACACAACCAACAACAGATCCCATGATAATACAAACGCAAATAACATTTATGGGGACATTCATGACATGAATCACAATGTATGAAAACATCTGATAGTAGATTACACTTATTCATGAACCAGGTGAAAAGACAATAAGGACAAGGACAAGGCTGTTGAATGAAGCAAAAAATAGGTTGCACAATGGATGACATGTGACATGTTGTCAAGGGAACGTTAAACGTAGCCCCCGGCGGCTGTGGTGATTGCACACGGTGCCATCTGGTACTATGACATTAAGTAATGGCAGAAAGTACCGGGTAACCAAGACACGAGCCAGCCATGGCGTGTCTGAAATCTTCGCTTTGTCACCGACATACTTTACAATAGGAACTGACGTCACTAGCAGGAATGGTATTCATCTGCCACCGCTCCCTTGCGCACATGCACGTGGTACGCCTTTCCATGGTCAATGCCCAAGGACTGTTTCCACCGGCCGAGTACACTACGGTACTGAGGTGGTAGACGTGATGCGCTGCTTGTAGGTGCCTGGCATGCCGCCAGCGTTACCAAGCGAGACAGCAAGTAAGCGACCCCTGTTTGGGACCCATGAAGGTCAACTCAAAATACTGTAGGACATACGAAACCAATCCACACCATAGGATTCGCTGTGCGTGGGATGGCTACAGCCCATCCGTGAATCAAATCGCTTAGAACTATCAGGTTCGTATTGAGATCTCTGTACGATGCAAGATATCAACCCGCGTCTTGATATCAATGCGATTCTAAAGAAAAATCGACGGTATATTTTAAAAATCCATGGTGAAGTTAAAGCTTTAACACTGCTTTTGGCACAGGAATTGTTTCCGCCAATCAAACTTGAACAAAACTCAATAGTTTGTAGTTCTAACGTTTGTGAAATGTAGGACACTGTAAAATAATTGGATTTCATATTTTCAAAAGAACAACAGCTTTACATCGATCGACCTCAATGCTTTTGATGATCAAGTCGAGTCTTCACTCAGCGAGAGGTTCAGGCCGAAGGACACGAGAGTTATGAACTAGACATTTGTTTCATTTTAAGTTCCAATGCCAGCTAAGTCCAATCAAATGTTAATTGCGTCCACAATTAAAAAATTACTATACTGTATTTAATCATTTCTAGCTGATAACACACTGAGAGTAAGGCCAATAACCGGTCAACAAGGTGGAAATAATTTTTATACTGGACAGCAGATTATATCTCAACCCATGGTATCCAGGACTGAATTCCAGGGTACATGATGATATCTGAGACTAAAGTCTTGGCCCAGATAAAACAGTAAAACGCCACGTCTAGGCGCGTTGGTTCAGCCAGTCAACAACTCGCCACCTTGGCCCAGATACATATATCAGTAAAGAGCCACGTGCTCGGCTCTGTTCAGTTTGCAGTCAATTGCTCAACGAAGCGAAACCGCAAACACGTGATAATGAGGGAAACACTATCGCCAAATATGTCGCAATATTGCACCAGTTGTAATAACGATGTGTGAAATGGACCGATCCGCACCATAGGCCATTTATAATGAAGGATAGCCAATTGATCTGAGAATCCTTAGTACACTAACCCCAATAGAACCTGCAGCCAAACAAACACACCACGTCCGTGATACCTCCACACACGGCCATATCGATCTCCTTGACCCCACAACGACTAGAAGGCCGATGGGAGGAATCACTTCCAAAATAACCCTACCCACCGGCAACGTGGGTCAACAGTCAAGTAAAGAGAAACACTATACACACAAACAAAAAAGCCCAGTCTACTTGGGGGAATACAAGTCCCTGCAGGACATTTGTAGTGACATTTGTTGACAAATGCATCAATGACTATAACAATACGAGCACTTCGTAGAAAAAATACACAACGCCAGAAAAGACAAACAAGCAGCAAACTTTCAGGAGATTTTTAAACTACAATGAAAAACGCAACATGGTCTGAAATCGAGCAATAAAACTGAATAATCCTACTCTCAGCATAGTTATGATATAACACTGGTTAATCAAGTTTAAATTGAGTTGTTTACAGTTAAGGTAAACATGTACAATTAGTCAAGTGACAACATGATAAACGATGAGAAAAGGAGAGACATATTAAAGCTTATAAACATTTTACACCCACCAAATGAGACATACTTCATCTACTATCATTTCTAAAAAGTTGATTCAAAAGGATTGACAACTTACAAGCGATAGCAGGCTCTCATTGCACCATGGTTGAAGGGCTGGAAGATGATAAATGATGCTCAGCTCCTCGTTCAATATATTGGATTAAATAATCATAAATACTCCCAACTGGATAAAAAATTTATAAACAAGTCCAACAACGATCTGATAATTCAATTTATGAATTATGCATCACATAGTTTGAATAAGTTTTCAATATTCATTTGATAGGATTCAGGATTAATTAATTGAATAAAACATGCTACCTGTTTTTCCATCTTCACTTGCACCTCATCTTGTGCCCACTTCTTCTTCAGTGGGTTGTAGCGGTGTCGAATAACTGTTTCAGCAGGGCAGGTCTCAATGTGGTGATCAACCCAGGGGTCTTTGAGCTGACGAATAAGATGAAAGGCTTTCTTCCAGTAACGTCTTGGCTCGAACCCCTCAGTGGTACGACCGACAGTAAACTCATCATCCTCCACAATGGATGCCCTCTGTGCACGGCGCTGAACCCTCGCATTGGCTACTTGCAAGTTGATATTAAAGCCATTGGCATTGATGTTGTTGATGTTCATCCCGTTGATGCTCTGCCCATTGAGCAAAGAACGACGTCGTTGCCTCAGACTCATCAGTGGCTTGAAGGGCATATTACGGTTATCATCCACCTCTTCATCTTCCGCCTCGTCTCCAGCCTCATCTCCAGACGACTTCTCAGTGTTGCCATTGAGAGAGCTGCTGATGGACCCACGAGGGCTTGATACACTCTTCATGCTGCTATCACTATCACTGTCAGTCATCAGCGGGAAGATGAACATCTCCTCCTCTATGTCCTCTGGACTCCCTTGTGTAGCGCTAGGCATTCTGAAGGTTTCTGGGATGACTTCCTTCGTAATTTGTATGGTACCTTCACAAATGGTCCTGACACCTGAGAATAAACAAACACAGCAAATAGGTTATATTTGCAATATTTTTCATCTTGTCTTTCCTCCTCATGAAATTTTCTTCTACATTGAACCAACCATATATCAAATCACAGTAACATAAACTAAATTTGAGGCAAGGGTTCAGCCCAAAAGGCTCAGATAGATAGCCAAATGAATTATATGAAACTAAGCCACACCAGTGGAACTTCCATTTTCAACAGCAACTATGGTCACCTGCTGGACATTATGTACATGGATTGAGAAGACACTATGCAATTGGTCCTATTTGATAACAACCTGGTCATTGATGTTATCAATCATACAACAACAGCAGATGATGATGAAACCAAGATTCCCATGGTGATGGTACGGTTGGTACCTATTAAAGCCTAGCACTAAAGTTGATGTTTCCAGCTATACAATTTTCACTCTCAGACTATCACACATTGCTTTGGTTGGAACCTGATGATTACAAATAGTTAACACAGACAGTATTAAATTCAAGATTAAAAAAATTAACAAGTTATCCATAATCCTTTTTTAAATATGCCAGATTCAATTATATAGAAGATAAAAAAAACAATGGGAGAAACATTTTTGAAAATACTGTTGGATACTACTGTTATTTGTACTTTTGAAAAGAAATTTATAAAAATGTACATTTGGGCTACTGCAGTTTTTTTACAACGTCATGCAAGAGACCGGTTGTCGGCAACTACCAGAATTCTGAGTGGACTTTTGCAGAAAAAGTTAGAAATCAATTGAATATAAAGTGTTCGACCGGAGATTGGTTTAAAAAAAAGAAGACCACAATAATTAAATTCAGTCAATACTCTCACTGTTGATGGCTATAAACTTTTAACTTGATAAGTACAGGCAGTGCTGCATGCACTCCCTCTTAGTTCTGGCGTCCAACGGTATCTAGCCTGCGTAATTCAACGGAATGATCGAGTTCCCGTGTTTTATCTAGTTTTATCTAATAAAATCAACTCACCAAACATTTATTGGAACAGAGGTTGAATTTCAGCAACAGAAGTATCCTGTGAATTAGTATTTTGGCCTAAAACACACCAAGCGGTAATATCTGGGGCCAACTTTTCACTGACAAATTCAGAGGCAGAAGTTTACACCGAAAGATACAGTGGCACTCTGGGATACCATCCTCCAGGCTTGTATTTCAGAAGGGAATATTCGCGGTAAACTTGGAAAGTAATCGAAAATATACTTTTCCGCTCCGCGGACAATAGGAATATGAAGCATTATCATGAACCTAACTAAATAACAAGAAAGTGCACATTTCGTGAAAAAAGTGGTGAGCTCTGTATGCATCGACAACAAAATTTTGGTTTTACTGTTGGACCGACAAGGTGTCTTAGCTGATAAATAGAACCTGACGTTGGTATTTTGGGCTAGTGATAAGTGATGATAAGTTAAGCATGTTTGTCAATCTACCCATAAAAGTAGGTTTTCCTGTTAGACCAACAAGGGAGTACCCGATCGACTGTTGGTCTGTTGGGCAAATTAGTCGGACAAGGAACTAACATTTAGTGGAGTTACCGAACATCTAATTGTTGTTATACTCTCCTTTAGTCTTAACAGTCTAACCATTAGCATTGAACATTGCACTAGTGACAAATAATGACATATAAAATAAAAAGAATAACGACTGACCTAACAAACAAATATATTGATGTCGAGATAATCCAGAATCTGGTTGGGAACGGTGTTATCGACCTTGACCTTGCTCAAATGCAAGCTATTGATTGGGACTGCCCACGCCAGACGCAGGATGTAAACAGCAACTCTTTTGATCTGCAATTCCTCATTAGACGAAGCATTGGTGTTTTATTTGGCCGTCTTCCGATGCTATGGTACATAAGGAATGTATTCATTCCCAATTGTAACCAAGACATGCAAAGAATGACGCTCAAAACTGTCGTTCCTCGACACTGGCGGTACTTCACGCAACCTATTTTCCAAAGCAGGCGACGTGATGTAGATTTAGATGCGAAAAGGATAAAAACTGCACGTTCCGATATTATCCATCTGAGGTCTCCTTCCGTTCTCGAGTCTGTTATCTCACGATGGTTCTTCACCGAAAACACAAACAAACTTTAATAACATAACCGTAAATCTTTTCTCTGTTACGTATCTCTCCAATTTCAATGACATTGCCACTGTTTTCCAAATAATATTCAAAATGTTATATGAATTGGCGATGTATATATAACTGCTGATTAATGTCTTTTTAAGAATGAGTAAATAACAATACATTTATATGAATACACTTGAAAATCATGAAGAAACATTTGTACGTCTAATTATAAGAAGACATACTTGTTTATCTCACAAATGGACGACGAGTGTCGATTATTGAAATTATCAACATAAAGCAACTTTCAATGCTTGTGATTTTATAATACATGAATATCCACCATAAGAATCATAATCGTGCGAAATGTCAAATAAATTCCGTCAAAAGTCCTTTTCTTGGGAGCATTTATCAATGTATATTCAAATATTTTATCAAGCTGGTAACGGAGAAGAAGCATGCAGTGCGTCATTGTCTTTTCGCAGTAATAAAGGAAAATCCCACATTACATGCCTACGGTTTTTATTAGTAATGATGGGGTTGACGAGATGATTGGCAATTGATATGCAAGAATGACATAAAACAAATGATTTTAGCACATGCAAATTAACAGATGTAAGTACTGTCATTATATAATTTTACAATATTCCAACATATACTCGTGGGTAGCGTGGCCGAGTGGTCTAAGGCGCTGGTTTTAGGCACCAGTCTCTTCGGAGGCGTGGGTTCGAATCCCACCGCTGCCAATAATGTTTTGCTGCCTTCTGTTTCAATTGTAAAATCAGGTTCGTTTTTAAATAAGACTTCAAGCTAAATTGCAATTGTCAAATATGAAATAAAGGGTATGAGAGTTGGCACGTTTCATCAGGTTAAAAACGTAGTAGTCCTTCCTCGTTGACAAATGATTGTTTCTTTTCACCAGGTCGAGTAGGCAGTGGAGACACTTCTCGCCCGGTATCACACCAAGTTCACTGGTTCAAGGGCTACAAAGTGGTACGTCACATCATAGCCTAGGCAAGGAAACTCCGCCTCTGACAGTTCCGCGCTATTTACTACTTTCGATCTCTCACATCCGAGTTAAGGTGGCATCAGATCACCCCCCCCCCCCTTTGGCGACGCCCCTGATCTATCTATCTATCTATCTATCTATCTATCTATCTATCTATCTATCTATCTATCTATCTATCTATCTATCTAAATATGGGTTGCGATCGTCGCACGACGTCAACAAGACGGCTAGTCATCCGTGTGATAATGCGAAAACTGGCCAGGGTCTGACAGTGATAAACATATATTAATAAGACGTTCTACAGGGCTATGAGAAAACATGCTTATCGCGATAGCACTTAAACGCGATGATTAACTTCACACCAAAAAGATCCAAGAGTTTTTAGGTCACTGTGTATAATACTCCATTTCTAGTGGGGAACAGAGTGTCTTTTCTGCAATTACAAAGCAACATGAAAAATATAACATATGTCAAGGTAAATATAATTGTTACGCATAGAGCATAAACGATAAAATGTTACCCAATATAAGTGAGTGAAGTAATGTCACGTACCATAATATAAAGCGTTAAACAAAACGATTCCAACGCGATGATAGGGATTTCCATAGGGTCACACTGATAAGACTACGACCAACTAACACTGTGAGAGAGACTTTCTAATATCTGTGGCCAATTATTTTGTGTTCATCATCACCTGAGAGGTAACATGCACCCCCATCTACACTAATAGGCCTCTAAATGGCATCAACATTATGACCTGGGTGTACACATTCTTGTACCTTGCTTTCACTATCACCCACAGTTATGGGTATCTGGGTGGTCAAAATATTGGCTGAATGGAAGTTTCAATCACACTATCATTGCTAAAACAGTTTGGATCACTATCATTATTATACAGAGGAAAAGTTGGATATTGCTACTTTGCAATATCTTCAAATGAGTGAGAATTATGAATATTTCTATATAGCTTCTTTTTGTGAAAAAAAAAAACTGAATTCGTCCAGTTTATTGCCAAAATTACATGCCTTGTGTCTATTCTTTCACACACAGTGACGTCACACGCTACTCATGGTGCGACCACATTTCCGAAAATGATGGTGCGACGCGCGAAATCCGCCATTTTATCGGAGGTGGAAATCTAAACAGCGACAGAAAGTAGTCGAACGAGGCATGCTCAGTTTTCATCAATTTTTGATTGATATTTGCTAATAATGTCGGCGAATTATATCTCTGAAATGGTTTCACTGGCCTTGCGTTGGAAGTTTGAAGGAACCAAGATCTAAAACATGACAGAGGAAATAGTGACTGACCTTATTTTTTCTTATTTAGCTATATTGATTTCTTAATGGTGTTGCAACATCTGTATATAAGTTGAAATTAAATGGGTGTTACACTTAAGTCACACTAAAGCGACAGGTCATACACATGGTTGCATCCTGGGAGATAATTGACATAATATGACACATTTCAGTCAAAGCAATGGTCTATGCTATTATAAAAGTATCAAAATAAGCATCAACATTTGGACAAACGTTTCAGTTCTTTTTCAAAGGCATGTCTTACCATATGCCAAGGATGAATCGATAAGTATTTCCGCGTTTGAGCGAATTTTGGCGGAACATTCAGAAAACGTATGGTCACTTCGACATGTATGTTATCAGGTTATCACTTTGACAGTTTTCATTTTAAACTATTGTAATTTAGGAATGGCCAATACATTTGAGCTTTAAACATTCCTCTTGCTACAATATAAATTGATCGAAAATATGTATTGACCATCATCAAAAAATATAAACGGATATAATTGACTCGATTTAATTTCATAATAACCAGTAACAATTCAAAGATACCCAATTTAGCAGGTCGATACAAGAATGTACCACACCCCCTTAGACTGCCTCTTACTAGAATTAAGTAACTCCGATATATAGTTCAACTAAGGAAAAAGTTTATAAAACTTCTATGACAGTCCTTATATGTTCAAATACACACGATTGATACAATGAACAAACTATTATAGATAAATAAGGTATTTTAATGAACTTTTAGGTACTTATTATGTTCTCATAGTCAGTAGTCTACTCTATTCATATTTGTCAAGTATAAAACTGTTTTCTGTCGTTCTTTTTAGCAATGTCACTCATTTAATGTTTGTATAGTCACTACAGTCATATGTTTTTATCATATCACATGTTAGGCAAAGAAACTCCGCCTCTGACTGCGGCGCGCTATTTACTACTTTCGATCTCTCACGTCCGTGCTGTAGCCTAAGGTGGCATCAGATCATCAAAACACCAGGGGCGAGTGCCTTGCCTAATCACATGTATAGGTATCTGAGCATAATAAAATAATATTGATAAAAGTTGTCGATTCTCAGAAAGGGCAAAAAAAAGGGTATTCCAAAGTTATGATTAGAATTTCAATTCATTTAACGATTTTGTAATATTCCACTGTCTGCATTGCGACAAGGAGTTACATAACTAAAGATCTCTTTGATCTCGGCGTCGTTTCTACTCCTGCTATTGGTTATAACTCCTTGATTGCGAGGTATTAAAGCGGAGGGATCACATGACCGCAGCGGACTCGCCACGCGGAGTGGTGATAATGGTCTGTTAGTGTTTGTGGCTCTCAGGTATTCTTTTGTGACATTATGATTCCTAAACCACAGGAGCGCTACGTGAATATCGCGCGATAGTTGCACTCTCCGCCTGGCAATATGGCGTCCAAAGTTGTCAGGCAGGGTGCCCGTCAAGTAAAACCTATTTTTTCTCACAACACCGCCGAAGCCAGGAGAAGAGTATTTAATTTATATAAAGCATGGTATCGTCAGATCCCATTCGTTGGTAAATCCATATTTTGTTTCTCTAAAAATCTGTACAAAAACGATTATTTCTCACAAGGTCACCCGGGAGAGATGTAGACTATTCGTATTACAGTAAAATGTAATTTCTATTTCTAATCTGATATTTCTAATAATGACATTTGTGCAGATGAAACTATCAGATCTTCTACACTTATTCTATCCATTGACATGGTATAGATTTATGTATGAAAAATCTAGTTTCTTCTATATATACAAGTAGAATCTATTGGCTACAATCTGCGAATCTGTCAGTGTCAGCAGTAAACGCTACATACCAGGAAATTCACAAGTCTTGATTACATGCATTTATCACATGGGGCCTGGCCTCACCATTGGTGCTTAAACTTACTCATGCTGTTATTGTGTTTTACAAGAATGAAAGAGAACACCGTGAAACTGTGTTCACTATTTACATTACATATGAGTAGTGGGAATTGAATGTTAATAAATACTGGGAAAAAAAATGAAAAGTATTTTGAGGAATGGTTCCTTTCATGGGATTTCTTTCAAGCTGTACTGCGGTTTCTATTATTTATTTCAATAATTCTGCTTTTTGTCGTAGTAGATGTATCTTACAGTATATACTTGTAATTTTACTGATCTAACAGGATTGTTTTTGTGCCTTGCAGTTCACAGCTATGATGTTCCACTCTCAGTTGAAGATGGGCGAGCAAAGCTCAGAGAGATGTTCCTGAATAACAAGCATGTAACTGACATAAGAACCATTGATCTTCTTGTACACAGGGTAAACCAATTGTACATTATGCTCATTATGTTGTATGAATCTATCTTCTACTGTCTTTCAATCTTTGAATAACTTTGATCCATCAGTAGATAAAGCTCAATGATAATCCCATGAAAACCTGTTAAACGTTGTGATACTACATGTCCATGTATGCACTTCCCTCCTTAAAGTATTTACTCAAGTATTCTTACGAAGTTGATCATGGCCAACATATATAGTGACCAGGGAAGCAGAGTTGGTAGACAAGTTTGCAAAATAAACCCCTTGTTACATGCTCAAGACAGGATTTTACATACTCCTCAATCCCATTTATTTGCGCAGTGGGCCATTTGTACTTCATTGCTTCATTTTACAAGTTACCTGTCTGTGTTTGTCAAGCTTCACCAGGCACAACTCGTAACATACATGACTCAATGTATCATACTGGTTGGGATCTTGTTCAGATCTTATAGAAACAGTATACAAATTGTACATAATGAGACTTACATTTGACATAATAATGTTATCATTATATCTGTGTTTTCAGGGTCAAAATGAATTGGTGGAAACTCTCAACATCTGGAAGCAGAAAACACATGTCATGCATTATTTCCGTCAAACTGAAAACCCTCGCCCCAAAGATTTCCTGTCAAAATTTTTGGCTGGACAAGATTAATGCCATTCTTCAATTTATTTGAGCATGGGTAAAGTCTGTTTTTGTAAGATCTTTCAAATGACAACGGTGTTAAATAGTTGTGTAGGTACTGATGATGTTCCATCACCTTGAACCCATCATTACCTTTGTAGTGTTCAATGGTTGATGACAATAAATGCCATTACATTTCTGTCCACTTGGTGTTTTGTTTCATCTATATTTACATGCACACATTAGCACAACTAGCAATAGGTTAGTTCTTAAGCAGGATGCATCTGAATATGTTGGTTTTTAATAGCAAAAATTAGAAAAAGAGTCAGATTATTCACATCCGACCATATCATCAAGAGCACTAGAGCAACCAATGATCTATTGAAATCTTTATCAATACACAATATGGTTTACCATGTGATCCAACAGGAGGCTAAAGGAATATTAGCCGAATAATATGATACAAACATAGTTATGTTCTATATTCTATTCATGTTTTTAATATTACCTGAGGTTTGTTGTCTGTCAAATGTCTGGTTTGACAACCATATGTTGATTTTGTCTACAGTCGGTACAACATATTCCTTAATGGGGTAATAAAGGGTTTTTTCTATTATAATCATGAGGGGAGACCTAAAATTATGGCATTCTAAGACTTTCATGTATATTGAAACTTTCTTTGTTTTGATTCTGAAGTCATTAATAATTGATTGTTTAGCACCTGATAACATCAGTGGCTGCCTCTTCAGGGAATGGACCAAGTTGTTTGAATAAGGTTCAACTCAGTCATTTATGATTCGGATACACAACTGTCCATAGAAATCCAATCGACCAAAAAACCGACTATGATGCTAACGATAACATTATTCTGATTAATACCCACACGACAACGTGAAACAAACACTTGGCCAAATCAAATGGTCGATTACACAAGTCACAAATCGCAAATATGGTCCAAGGAAGCGACTATAATAGATATTACGGTACATAACCCAAAAGAGATCATAGCGGCTTTCTCGCATCATAACGCTCCTCCTATTGAAAACAAACAACGAAATGAATTTAGATTTATTTGGTAAGAATTTTTACTTGAAAGTTGTTATATGTATATATAGCCATGTTATTGAAACCAGAAAATTTAAACGAATGCTATTTGTGTTCCATATAGAGACCTTTGGACAGAGTTATCCAGAGGTAAGTTCTTATTACTCTATTATCGCTCTGTTTGTCGTTCAAATGTTAAAAACGGTAAATTACAATAAGTGAATAACAAACGGACTTTCAATAGACGTCATGTAGGGATATATATGTAGAAAGTATCTGCAATGCTTGATCGAATGTTGGTCTGTTGGGCTCATGGGGATGTGGTAGAATGGAGTGTTAGCACTGTTAGGGATGAACTGTGTAGGTTAGCTGTGTACGACGTAGCTCTTTCGAACTAAGTACGGGAGTATGCACTCCGACAAGGTGATTAATAGAACCTGGTCTTTTGGGCTAGTACGACGTCTTATTAATATATATTTATAATTATATCACCTTGCGACTGGGAATATGTTGTAGGGGTTAAGGCCCGGTCCAACGTTGATATAGTTATATAGCGTCCTGCAAAGATGCTATCCAACGCAATGGCAAAATTTATATTTTAAGCAGCCAGCGTCAATGAAAATGCATGCCTATGGATCAAGAATCTGGTTTAATATCTCACCTCCCGCTCTTTTTTGGTTATCCTGACAAAGCAAATATGGCGCAAAGACTTGAACTTTCACTGGCTGGATTCACTTGCCTTTTCACGAAATCTCACACGACAAGTCATTCAAATAGCTGAAAAAGATTCATAGATGTTAAAATTCATCCTTCTTATGTATGTTTTGTGTGTGCGTCATGTATTATTGAAGTTCTAATATTTTTGTATAGCATTGCTTCGAACATTGCAGGACATCAACAAGATGCCCTGCAGGGCTATATTAGCTTAGAGATTAGGTTATTGTGTAGCACAAATGGGTATCATTTCCAGGATTTTGATGGTGCTCTGGACTGTGTCAGCATTGCCGTCACATGTGCTTTCAACAAATGGGGAACACTGCTGGCTGTTGGGTGTAATGATGGAAGGATTGTTATCTGGGATTTCCTCACCAGAGGCATTGCAAAGATAATAAGTGCTCATGTCCACCCAGTGTGCTCTCTAAGGTAAACCATCTATCATTTGAAAATGTTTATTAAGGCCAAATAAGTCTAAATCATCGAAAGTGGACACAACTTATGCAGTTCAATTTCATCATATTGGAGATGTATCTAGAAGAGTAATGTTGTGTAATCTCCTAAAACATTCCAGCTGGGCCAGAGATGGGGCCAAGTTACTCAGTGCTTCAACTGACAATGTGGTTTCAATTTGGGATGTCCTCTTGGGAGAGTGTGAGAAGACATTCCGATTTCCATCTCCTGTACTGAGGATTCAGTTCAACCCCAGAAACAGGTTCTAATCTATTTCAAATAAGAAATGCATAATGTGCACTAGTTTCTTGAATATTTTGGTAGACAATATGGATTACAGCAAGTGGAAAAATATAATGTTGTTGAAAGTGTTTAACAGTTAAAACAGTGAGATAATATATTTGGAGTAGAGCATGGTTGTTATTCATTTTATTCTCCTGTTTTCCAGTAAACAATTCCTTGTCTGCCCCATGAAACATGCAGCTGTTCTTATGGCATATGATGACAGCCATCAAATTGTTCCTCTTGATGATGAGGTAAATCATTTTCTTGTATTAAATAATATATCCACAATGCTTGCCGCTGTTTGTTTACTTGATCCTGTTTTTGTTTACAGTCAGATTTGAACATAGTTGCTGCGTTTGATAGACGAGGGAAGTACATATTCACAGGCAATGCCAAAGGAAAGGTTTGTACTCATATCTACAGGGTAAAAAAAGTAACTCAGTTAGACAAATTGGCTCAGCTATATATCATTAACCTATTTCCAGAAAAATTTCTCTGGGAGTAGTTGATAATCAGTCACACCTACTTACAACACCAGATGCCCTGATAGTTTTTATGGCAGTGGCCATGAGTGATAATTAATGGTATTCTTCTGGCAAATTGACAATTTTGTAATCCAACATTACCTGATATTTATATTACTATTTAGCACAAGAAAGCAACTTTTCAGTTCCTCTCTGAGGTAACATTACCTTATTTGAGTATCAGCCACACAATTATGGATGAAAATTCAATAAAGCAAAAGGCTTTTGGATAAAGGCTTTGGAAATCAGGATTGGGCACAAAAATATGAATGCTATGGTAATAACTAAGGGGCATAGTTAATACTGAGTACATACTGTGGGGTGTGACAACCATTGGTTGTTTGCTTGTTCGGGCCTGGTGGTTCTACTTGAGTGCAAGTGAAAAGTACCAAGTTACTTGCTTTGGGCAAGTTAATCACTTCGCTGATCACTCTCATTCAACTTGCAGCCGAGTGTGTCCGTCTGAACAATCAGTAACCTTACAGCACTGAGACTATACCAGTTTCGTGTGTGAAGATTGTTTTGTTGTGTGTTCATAAGTCTCTGGTCTTGTATGGATTCATGTTTACATGGTGACTCATTTTATCAAACAATTCCACTCCTTTTAAACAAGCATGAACATGCAACCTTGTCTGAAAGGCTCCTAGGCCTACATGGTTTCTTCTACCAGTTTATTTTTGCAATGTTCATTATTTTTTTGCAGGTATTGGTTTTTGACTCATCAGACTTGACATTGAAAGCATCATTCAGAATTAAGGTTGCTACTGGGAACACAAGCACAACAGCTATCAAGTCTATTGAGTTTGCAAGGCGCAGCAAGTAAGTTTGTGCTGCTGAACTTGATTTGATCACAAGTCACAGAAGATCATCGTGGGAAAATTAGAATAATTGCTTTACTGAAGATAATAAATTTCAAATCTTGGCAACCATCAACCCCTTAAGTCAAATCGGTAATGAAATATCTTGTTATATTCAACATTTATTTTTGTAAATGACAATAGTTTTTGTTTTTATGGTGTGAATTAGAAATTGTGGTTTGTTGTGCCTAGTTGCTTACTGGTAAACTCAGCTGACCGTATCATCCGTGTGTATGAGGGTGAGGAGGTGCTGACTTGTGGTAAAGACGGAGAACCAGAACCTATACAGAAGTTACAGGACCTTGTTAACAGGTCTGCTGTCATTCATGGTTTCTGCTTGCAGTGACATTAGAAATGTTTTGAAACACAACATTGGAATTAATATATGTTTTAACTAGAAAAGTTATCACAAGAATGGTTATGATAAATACCATCACAGCTTTACTTTGCCACTATATTGGTTTTATTTGACTTTAAATTCTCTCTGATACTGGAGTTCTGTATGAATGCCTTTGACTATGTTAATATACTGGTTTACAGGAAGTGGGCAGTGATACTCTCATTGTCATTGTTCACATGAAGAGATACTTCATGTAATGTATCCTGTTTGATGTGGTGATTCAGATCCTTATGGAAAAAGTGTTGTTTCTCTGGTGATGGCGAGTATATCGTAGCAGGCTCAGCTCGCCAACATTCCCTTCACATCTGGGAGAAGAGTAGTGGCAGTCTAGTGAAGATACTTCATGGCACTAAGGGAGAGATGCTTCTAGATGTCGTGGTCAGTGCAGCCCGATCAGCATGCACCCATTGAGCCCCATGTGGCTATGATTAACAATGTTTTGAACATGACAAGCCCTTTTTAAAGAAAAATGACAGGAATATTCAAAGGAAACTTAGAATATATCTTTGGTTTGGCATTTGCTTTCTGAAAAACATATCCTTAAAAGGACAAATTTGTCTTAAGATCATGTTTTGATTACTGAAAGTTAATGATAACCAGTTTTTGAGCAATATTATTATGGTTTTGTTTGGAAACAGTGGCACCCAGTGCGGCCAATCATTGCTTCCATATCAAGTGGAGTTGTTTCCATCTGGGCACAGAATCAAGTGGTTGGTCTCAGAATAATTATTTAGTAATTGCAAATATTGATTGATACTTACGTAGACACTTGTGGACTGGAATAGAAATCAATCGATTGTGTCAGATAGTGACAGTTATAATATTGGACTTTTTGAAAAGTCCTGTCTTCGATCTTGTTAAGAAACATTGGATAAAGTGTGGCTAGTAAACACCAATGCTCCTTGTATATCCCTGCACTGATGCGAGTCCTGTACTTCTCACTGCTGCTTGGGTTGTGTTGGTCATCAGGAGAACTGGAGTGCTTTTGCTCCGGACTTCAAAGAACTGGATGAGAACCTGGAATATGAGGAACGTGAGTCAGAGTTTGACATCGAGGATGAGGATAAAGAGGTTGAGGAAACCAAAGGTCAGAACCAGTTGCCTATATAACAATTGTTTGTGTCACTGTTTGAACTTTGTAATATTTTTCGTAGGAGAATTTTTGTGATTTTTGATGAAATGCATCTTCAAAATCATAATCTATGTGTAGAGTAGTACAATAGATTCCTGATATATTGATGTGCAGTTGGCATCAGTCGTGAGTGTTGTTATAGCTGTGGGTTTTGATTCTACATCACAGGTGTAAACTGTAATGACTTCTCTTTGTTACAATGGTTGATCATGTGACTTGGTGACATGTTGTGAAGCATGTTGTACTCGAATGGATGCATTTGATGGTTCAGGTCAGGATGAAGAGAACGTGGAAGTGGATGTCACCACAGCAGAACCCATCCAGGCCTTTGTCAGCAGGTAACTTATCTTAGGCACCAGAACACTACCCACCAAGTCCATATGTTATATGGCTACTCATCACATTGAGACATATTGCCTACTTTTTCTAATCCTTTTCATAAGTTGTTATTGATCCTATGTTATTTGACTTCTGAGTGGTTTGCTGTATCAAGAAATTAGATAATGTTTTCATGTTTATGAAATATATGCTTGGTTGACATTTGGTGTGACAGTGATGAGGAGCCCGACAATGATGGTTTGTTATTCCTGCCCGTTAGTCCTGAGGTGGATGAACCAGAAGAAGGCTTGTTGCCTGCAGCAACTGAACCACAGGTGGGTCAAGTAGATAAATGACATAGATGATGGTTATTCTGGCCCCAGGAACTGCTGTGTGCTCTGACATATATGTGCTTCTAGTACTAAGCTATCAGCCTGACAGTTCTATTATGCTGACTGGTTGCCTTCTTGTACAGAGCTTTCTAACTATTTGTTTGTTATTTTCTGGTTGTATTGAGTTGTTTGTCTCTGACTTAGGGCCATTCACTCGACGAACCGGCTGGAGACAGGAAGCGAGCAAATGCTGGCAAAGATGGCATGTCACCCAAACGTAAAAAAGCCAAGTTGTTGGATGTGGACTTGCCAGACGCACCTATTGATGGTGAGATGTTACAAGCTAGTCAAGTTTGTTCGTTTACTAGTGAACATATCTTGTGTATTATCTCTGTTATGATATATAAATATGTGAATATATTTGGAATTGCCATTGGCATTCTGTTTCTTTTTTTATAATTGTCATGGTCATGCAAAACCCTGATGTCTGAAAATCTGATATTTGGCTTTTGAAGAAATCCATCCACTGCTGAATGTGAAGAAGCCACAGGATAAACAGCAGAAGAAATCTAGCAGCAGCAGCAGCAGGCCCAAGTCACAGAAGTCTCACAAGTCCGACTCGCGGTCACGCAACAAGGAAAAGACGCCCACAAAAGAAAACTGGATTTGAGTGAAAATAGACAGTGTCTGCTCCTGCCAGTGTTAGTGATGATGGGAGATCAGTTGGAAGCTGAACCAGTGTAGCTATCTGGTGTTTTCATGTGGATTTGAATCTGCTGATGAAAGTACAGAGTGATCAAAGGACCACACAGACCATGTGGTTATTTTTCACTGTCAAGTTCAGTCAATTGATTCAAATCATGGTTCCTGTATATTGGATGCAATGTAGTCTCAAAATAAATATACTATAAAAAGTAATGAAAGTTATTGTATTAAATACCTAGCTTGTGTTATGTCCGATTGGTTACAAGATTCATTATTCAAAGAAACGCAGAAGAATATTTGAGGGGGTACATTACACGGCACTGTTCTACTGTACACCCAGTTAAAGCTAGTTTGTTGGGGAGTAAATTGAAGAGGAGATTGCAACAAAGATGATCTTACTTTTGCCATGGAACCAGTCGGGTTGGGGTTTTACATATCATCTTGAACAGTGAAGACAAAATGACACAAGACAACCAGTAATGAGATGAATGATATATTTCAGTTCAAACAATGCATGGTCAACTATTTACAGGGAGATGAGAAGCTTATTCACTAAAACATCAAGTGAGTGAATATCACATCTTAGGATGCAGCTGGAGTTAGGGCATGGTAGAGGACAATGGGAGAACCAGAGAGACTTAACCACAGCCAATTACCAACTCAAATCTCCTTAATGTTTGGAATCAAGGTTATCTGAGCTGTGAGAGGTAAATTTAGTCTCTATATAAATTAATGATAAAACAGAATAACCCGTCCCAGTTTGTTGAAATATCACAGATAGAGGGCCCCTTGCATGATGTCAATCTATTCTGCTTCTTGTGTTTCTTCTGCCTCGGGTGGGGCTTGTTCTGTTGTTTCCTCAGCTTGTGTCTCCTGTTCGCCCTCTTCCTCGGCCTCAGCAGCTGGTGCAGCCTCAGTCTCTACTTCGTCTCCCTCAGTCTCCTCTGGTTTAGCCACCGATTCATCAGCTGGTTTCTCTTCAGTTGCAGCTGCTGGTTCCCCTGTTGCATCTCCACCTGAAAGACAAAACCTTATCAATCATGCTCCGTATTATCATGCACAGATAATTGGGTCGTGTTAGAAAAATCTGACAAGTAAGAAAGTGAGTTGTTGTTCAGCTCATAACACAGGCAGTCATAACCTAGTTTTACAAAATAACTGAAGATGCTTTGGAAAACACTGTATTAGACTGTTGAAGAAATTAGATCACAGGTATATAGAGATAGATATATATATATATATATATATATATATATATATATATATATATATATATATATATATATATATAATATATATATATATATATATATATATCTAAATAATAGATATATATATATATATATAATATATAATATATATCTATCTATATATAATCTATATATATCTATATATATATATATATATATATATATATATATATATATATATATATATATATATATATATATATATATATATATATATAAGGCAAGTAGCATTCAAGAGAAACTATATTCATTTACAGGCCAAAACAACTAGGGCACAACATATAACAAACAGTTAATTCTGCATTTAATCTATATACAGAGTGAATGAATTTCTATACAAAAGATCATCAGGTTTAATTGACCTGTGCCCAACACAGGCATATAACATATTTATTTCTTAACTATGTCTGAATGACTATGATTATGTTAAATGCTGTCTTTTTATTACATTTAAATTTTTCAAATTAACCTTGAATTCTATTTGGATCCTATTTCAGGAAACTAACTCCTTGAATTTAGAAATATTATAACACACCCATGCATTTGGACACCAATATGAAATACATCCATAACCACCAAAGATTTGTCTTGATTAAAATGACAGTGTTGACATAAAATTTTCAACACCACTTTTGGAAATATGGACAGACAATTAACAACATTGATAAAAACCATCACTTTACTTTGCCACCATGTATTAGTAGGTTTGGCTGAGAAAATAATCCAGTTGGTTGTCTTCGTGGGTGCAAATAGCAGCAGCATAACAGATAATTGGCTGTGTTGTTAGTTATATTCAGCAAATTATGTAAGTTCAATGTGCAAATGGCATGAGTCATGGGAGGAGAGGGAGTGTGTACAGTAATATATCCATCAACATCTACACCAATCAGAGTGAAGGGCATGCAGGAACAAGATACAGAGAGCCTATTATAAGTCCAAAAACAAAATATCAATTGGATACACTTCATTGTTCATAGCAACTGTTGTTATGCAACAAAACGTATTTTATGAATTATAAATGGAAAGGTATTTTTATATATAAAAGAAGAGCTTAATTACCAATTATTTTGTAATATTTGTGGTGTGCAACGAAAATATAATTACATCCAATTGAAAAGGGAAAACGAAACTGCTGGGGGTGAGAGTATGTACCATTAACCACCCTGTTTTGCTTGTTACAGACAATACAAGACACCATGCCGCTTTAACTTATAAACATACAGACATACAAATGCAATATGGTATCGTAAGCAAACTCACCATGCCCGCTAGATGAACGGGCTTTATATGTGTTATTAAAAACAAGTCTAGGCAGCTGAAAATGCAACAAGAGCGCACTGTTCAAGAAGTGATCATGTTACGGGTGCTCACACAAAGATACACTTAGGAGCGCAACAAAAAGCCATTTACTGACACATAGAAAACAACGAAAAGCTATTAGAACAACATCTACTTATTTGTAATCATTTGATAGTTTTGAAAAGTGAAATAATTATCCAGAAATATACTACGTAGTATATTTTCATGATAAAGGAGTTAGAATCAGTTTACAGAGAGTCAACACTCAGAGGAGAAGATGTAATAGAAATGGGGTGAATCATATTGTGAATACAGCACTATTTTAAAAGTGACATTAGTTGAATAAAATAAACTTGATGATATGCATAGTCAGTTGAATTTTAAAATGTTGAGCTGTCAGCACTAGTTAATACCTAGTTGTTCTTGGAACACACACTGTAACAGTATGAATCAGGAGTTATCACAGAGACAGATTATGAGAAACTCACCATCCTCCTGTAGAGCCTCTCCCTCTACAAGACCCTCTTCTGCCTCTGCTTCCTCCAACTTTACCCCCTCATCGTCCTCATCAACCTCAGGATCCAAGATAACTTCAGTGATGTGACTGGCTTTCCACTTTGGAACAACCTTGTTTTGACCCTCTTCTTCTTCACCCTTGTTGTCCTCAGACACCTGGTTTTATTTGATTCAACAAAGGTTGGTTGTGGTTTTGTCATCATGATATGAAGGTTGAGTTAAAAGTCACAATCACATAAATAACACTTTAAACTATTACAATACCACTCATTATTATCAGGCGAATAAAATATAATTAATCAAAATATTAATCAATAAAATTCTCATTGATGTGTGATGACTAATCTTGTGATGAAGGCATCTACAAGCGTAATATTTATATATACATATCAATGTGCAATCTACGTCATGCTCTTTACCGGGGTAATATTAGGTTTTGGGAATTTTATTGCATGCTTCCCTCTAGTCTACATGACATATTCGTCACCCTAGTAAGAACTTACTGGCGTCATTAATGGATACACAAACTCCTGTGGTTGAGCAGCACGGAATAAGTTTATAAACACTTATACATATATATACACTTATACATATACATATATATACACTCATATATATATATATATATATATATATATATATATATATATATATATATATATATATATATATATATATATATATATATATATATATATATATGAATATATATATATATATATATATATATATATATATATATATATATATATATATATATATATATATATATATATATATATATATATAAACACATAAAGGTAACTTTTGTTTGGCAAATCTGAATATTTATTATTTTTATCAACAATAGTTTTTCTCAAATGTCTTACAAAAAGCTATATTTACCTGTTCTACTGGAATGTATTCACCATGTTGTTGACAGCCGATGTCGTACACATACTTTCCCTTTCCCTCAGGCTGAAATTATTATAATGAGCTATCACTATGCCATTCTCAGTGAAAAATATCAATATTAATTTTTTCTTAACAATCTCAGTCTTAAAGAATGAACAAAATTTTACCCTGTCCTCTTTGAATGGGCCAACATATTTATGGTTGGCATGAACAAGCTCCCCATGACCCTCTCGACGACCTTCCTTCCATGTGCCCATGTATTTAGTACCAGTATCAGCATAGCAATAAACACCCTGTCCATGTCTGACATGGTTTTGCCATTCACCATCATAAATATCTCCATTAATGTAAAAATATTTCCCTGAACCACAGCGCTGATCATCAACCCAACTGCCTGCAGTAACAAAAACAATCAAATAACAAAACTTATTATCATGGAGACACTAGTGATTTATACAAAGTAAATGTAATAAAAGTTTGATAAAACTTACCTTCATATTTGGAACCATCTGGATAAATGAATGTGCCGTTGCCATGTTTCTTATTTTTCACCCATTCTCCTATGTATCTAGCTCCATTTTTGAACCTATCAAAATTATAATATAATCAACCTTTGAAATGATGAACTTTCTTTATATGTAAAATGCAATTTTTAATATACCACAATTAAAGCCTTTGCAGCCAGCAGAAAAAAATAGCTCCACGGAAAATGGGTATTAATTGGAAGAGAAAAATATAATTAACAATGTTTTGTCTATTGTGTGGCCTAAGTATATTCTAAAAACAGTTGCTATTTACCTGTATGTTCCATGGCCATGTCGTTTTCCATTTTCATATAAACCCTCATAGGTGTCACCATTTGGTAGCCTGGCCTTTCCATGTCCATGACGCTCATCCCTTTCATTTCTCTCACCGTCATATTCCTGCACATTTTCATTTTTCAATAAGTTTCTCTTTGTTTCATCATTCAGTATGAAACTACCAGCACATACCTAAAACTCTTTGTTTAGCATCAAATATATGTTAGTTAGCAATTTTATAGAATAAAAGACCAAGGACTTCAGTCTGTTGGTTATAGTCGATTCCAGCGGAATTATTTAAATGATATTTATGTTCCAATATAATACCTATAGGTGCATAATCAACAATGAAACAATTAGTCTATATTGCTGGAAAGTTAATATCATACAGTTTAGACCATAAAAATAGCACGTGTGTGGACTTGCCAACACAAACATCTTTTGGTCAAGATTGAACAGCTGGGAATAATTATTAAATTAAGCAATCACATATTTAAATTTCAACACCCATTCACAAACTTTGCTAATTTTTTATGAGGACAAATATAGGCAGGTGTGGGCCAATATAAAACAATCACGCCAAAAGAAAACATTGAAAAACAAGTCAGAAGAGAAATTATGTCGTAATTACACATATTATTTGAGAAGCGAGACATGGTTCTGAAGTAAAATAGCTCGTACTTACACCAAGGTAGGGTCCTTGTTCCTCTTCGTATTCGTCTGATCCAAGTTCTGACATTTTATATATGTTTTCTTGGCTTGCTCCAGCAGAAATGGGACGTCTGACACTGGCGTCTTTCTAACGAGGGTTAAGCGGATGTTACAAACAAACCCGTTGCCATGCGCTGTTCAATGGTCACATGATCTAGTATGACTGATCATGTGACTACCGAAATTTAGTTGATTTACTTGTCAGGTTTGATTCTCGGGATTTGATTTCATAAAATGTACGAACCGCTAACCGTTGCCCCACTTTATTTACAAATCATCCCGCAACATTATATCCGAATCATCAGCATGCAGCGTATTTAATACACTTTATGATTTGGGGACCAGCAGACTGGTGTATTTGTCAGATTAGATTTGGCGCCGGGCAAATAAACTTCGCCTCTGAGTCTGACAGCGTCCGCCCTGATCACAACTTTCGACCTCTCATGTCCGCGCTGTACCCTGTATGGAATATCAAACCGTGAACCATTGTCTATCCGATTTCTACCCCTGCGATGCTATACGAGCTGGCGTTAGCGACGCTTGCCTTTCAAATCTGTTCGCCAGACAGAAGCGATTTTAATCCGGATATAACATCCACAACACTGACATGAACAATCAAGAGTATTGAGTGTTGTGCACGCTGCCAGATGTGAAGTTCCTTTGCCCTTGCTGAACCTTTGGCAAGTTTCCTTGCCTTAATGATTGATGATCTGCCGGATCCATGCATCTTCAGCTTGGACATAAGGCATTTAATGTAATAAATTGCTTACCCTTGGCTACACCTGAAGATTTGTCAATGTTCAAGTAATCTTGTTATCCAAATGGAAGTGTCAATTGCCAATTTTTGGAGACTGTGAAATTGCCTTTTTAACTGTTTTTGTGTGATAGGCTGTTATATAATCTGTGATAAATACATGACTTAATAAATCTGATAATGAATTATGTGTATGTATTCCAGTGATAGGCTCTGTACTGCTACAAAGCTTATGATTATCCTTCATGGCAAAAAGGAAGCACCTGGGAGGGGAGGAAGCACTGTGCTGCTGCGAATATCAGAATGAGATGGGAGAAAGAAGTCATTTGATGGCCTGCTGTTGTGACTGCCAGGCACTTGACATGGCCTGTGATAAGTAATATCAATTATTTTGAAAAGATTAAACCAGCTTCCAAATATCCATGTAGTATGATATTCTAGTGAAGTCATTTAATCAAATTCTGTTGTGAAAAAAACTTTGCTGACTGATTCCCCACTATGGTTAAGGTAAACCCAGTCAGTGACCCAGTCTATTTTTATGGCGTTTGTAATGTCTCTTAATTTTGACGGGACATGAAAATAGACCAAATATATGGCATGTAGTGGACACCTATAGACACCTGAAGACGGTTATGGACAAAGTTTGTACAATAATACCAGGGAATGATAGCAATGTACTACTGTTTGTTTGCATGTATTATACTTAATGTGACCACCTGTTTACCTTTCAGATGTTTCAAATGTGAAAAAGTCAAGTCCTCCCTCCTACAAAATCTCCTCTTGACTCTAGAGGATCGTTGTCGCTTGCCTTGGTGTTCAGGAGGTGGTGCTGTTAAGTTGAAGCTAGATGTTGGTGTACCATTTCTTACTATACTCACAAGCCTACTCTTTGCCACAATCAACCAATACTGCACTGTCATTGCACTCTGTGCTATTCCATGTGTGCTTCTAGCATTCCATAGACTCTACTTCAGTATTCCTGGAAATCATCGGTCGAGGGTTTTTTATGTATGGGGACTCTTTTCTAGTATTGTGGCCTTTGCTGTTTTTCAATTCATAGTCATGGGCTTCAGAGAAATTTTACTGTGGGAAAACATGCTTTTGTTGACCATGTTTTTCCTCATGTTATATTACTTGTATGATGCACGTAAGGACCCTGGAGTGATAAAGCGTTCTCAATATCTTGTTGATCCCACACACGATATGAATATACATGACCTGAGGTCAGCTGAAGGTCATGGATCTTCTCAAACTATGTCATGGCAAGGTGAACAAGTAGCGCCAGTATATTCTGCTAAACGTGAGTCACCTGGATAAGTATCAGAACACGAGATGCATTAAATTGTTTTAGTCTGTCTGTTGATGTGTTGATTATATTTTATGTGTGTTTAGCCGCAGATGAAAGCCGTGGGAAAGTATGTGATAAATGTGAGGTTGCACAGCTTCACCGAGCTGGACACTGCAGTATATGCAATGTGTGCATACACCACAGAGATCACCACTGTGTCTGGTCAGTTTTATCAAGTTAATTTGTTTTTAGCTGGAGTTGGGGGGTGTGGGGGTTGGCAGTTGGATTTATATACCAAGTAATTGAGTTATACAACACCAAGAAGATTCCTTTTGGTGATTGTAATGCCTACTTAATTCACCATAATTTCTTTCAATATATGACCGCTACTCCAATTAAATGTTAATATACCTATTAAAATACAGATACTGTCCTGACCAGAAAAGAATGTTTGTAATACTCAAATGACAATACATCATTTGTTTCAGGATTGATGCATGCGTGGGAGGGGACAACCACCGTTCATTTTTCTGGGCATTGTTGCTGTTTGTTGTAACTGGTCTGTATGGTGTAATCTCACTCTGACCACCCTCTGTACACCTGTGATCTACCTCAACTGGTTTCTCATCCCAAACGACTGTAGCTACATGTATGCTGATTTTCCGTAAGTGTTTAACGCCCAGGTGACCTGAGCCCCTGTCATTTAACAACAACTACCTCCTCCTTCGCTTGGTCAGCATTGTATCATTGATTTATTTGGTGTGTTATCTTCATTTTAATTATCTCTTGCTTCAGGAAGAATGATGCGTAATCTACTGTATTGTGTATTGTACGTGTATAGGTCACGTCCCTCTTTTTGTAATTAGATTTGTGGTAAAGTAAATACGTGGATCATATTGCATGTAATTTCATTAAAAATTCATGTAATATATGTTTTATTGATTAACAGGACAGCAATTTCATTTGTGACGGCAGTTTACTCCTTGATGGGTTGTTTGGTTATGGCGGGAGTCCTCCTTTATCAAATCATATTGATCTCACAAAACCTCACATCACAAGAAGCCCACAAAGCCAGACAGCAAGGACTCATGCTACTCGGAGTCTTCGCCAGAAGCAACCAACAAAGCCTTGGCTTGTTTATGAACTGGCGTAATTTTCTGTCTGGGAAACGAGAGATAATGCAAAGACGGCATAAACAAGCCATTCTACCATTATGACCATTGGAACTCGATTTTGTAATACTAATAGTGATATGCATGTTGTTGTACTTATTAGTCCAGCTATATTTTTTTTCATCAAAAGAGATATTTTTATCCATGTTATTTTGCTGTGAGTTTATATATGTGTGTGTGCTCTGTCATTTAGTGGTGTAAACATAATTACCAATTCTGACTCGTGGTAGTAGTACCCTGTTTTGAAGTAGCAGTCATTTCAGCAATGATCAGTGTACTCCTCTGATAAACATTTCTGACTCATCGTTATGATGCTTATTATACAACATTTATGTTACCCTTTCAAGTTTAAAAAGAAGATATTTGGATTTTGTCCTTAGCAAATTTATCTGATCACCCCAGGGGTTAGGAATATCAGAATTGCATGTATATAAATGATTAATCATCGTCATGTTAACCTTACATTTTCTCGCATCATTGGCCATTGTGTTTTATGATGAATCTCTGCCATATCTTTACCATTCAAGTGCCTTTAAGCTAACATTATTTTTGTTCAGTGTAAAGACATTATGAGGTACTTTCTTAACAGTTATGTAACTGGATGAAACCTATATTGTACACGTTGACTGATGAATGGTCCCATCTGGACTGCTTTCAGCCAAATAAACATGCCATTGAAATATTTCTCACTCATTTATTTGGACTGCATAATATGAATCTAGTGACTTTTGTTGTGAGCTACAGGTAGTTATTGAGAGATACAGGTAGTTATTGAGAGATACAGGTAGTTATTGAGAGATACAGGTAGTTATTGAGAGCTACAGGTAGTTATTGAGAGATACAGGTAGTTATTGAGAGATACAGGTAGTTATTGAGAGCTACAGGTAGTTATTGAGAGATACAGGTAGTTATTGAGAGGCTACTTTCATATAAGTCACCATTAATACTTCAAATCAAAGTAGAGCTTCAGGTTTGCACAGTACTGTTTTGAATTCCACTGTATTGCAATTAGGCTGTTGAATTCATGGTTCAATATTTTAGATGAAGATGTTGCATCTTGTTTGAACAAATGTTCCTTTTAGCTGAACTGGGCTGACAGAACATCTTTCGTGGAGATTTTGGATATGATCAGAAAATCATCTTTTATCTTGCTTCAGACATTAAAGCAGCAATCAATAAAAATTCATCATAACTCTGATTATGTACTGTGATCATTTATATTTCTAAAAATGCCATGGAGTTGAAGAGTTCTTAATTTGAGTCTGAGATTGAAATGCATGATAACTTAAATGTTGTGAAAAAAGATTTTCAGATAATCACTTCACCTATTTTGTCCCTCACCAATAAATGGTTTGAAAGCTTGTAATGCCTTATCATCATCATCATCATTATCATACTTAAACTTCTAAACAAATTTTGTCAACAGTGGGCAAATTATGGAAATGTTGTAGCTGCTATGATGAATACACGAAACAGTCACACAGCAAGTTATTGTCCATTAAAACACCACCACCAGTAACTGTCACTTTGCTGCTGGTAGCTGACAGAGACAGTGAGCTTTCCGAGATCTTTGCAAAAAATTTCCTCCATTCCTGCTCGTACTAACAAAGTTGTCTTGGCGGACCAGTGGGGGCTCCATGTGCAGAAATAATTATGAAAGGGTCAAATCATTCATATGTTTTGATATCATTAAGCTGTATCTGTCTTTGAACAGTGAATGTCTCCATACACAGCTGTATGGAGACATTGAACTGTATGGAAACATTGAGCTGTATGGAGACATAGAGCTGTATGGAGACATTAACATGTATGGAGACATTGAGCTGTATGGAGATATTGAGCTGTATGGAGACATTGAGCTGTATGGAGACATTGAGCTGTATGGAGACATTGAACTGTATGGAAACATTGAGCTGTATGGAGACATAGAGCTGTATGGAGACATTAACATGTATGGAGACATTGAGCTGTATGGAGACATTGAGCTGTATGGAGACATTAACATGTATGGAGACATTGAGCTGTATGGAAACATTGAGCTGTATGGAGACATTGAACTGTATGGAAACATTGAGCTGCATGGGGACAGAGCTGTATGGAGACATTGAGCTGTATGGAGACATTGAGCTGTATGGAGACATTAACATGTATGGAGACAGAGCTGTATGGAGACATTGAGCTGTATGGAGACATTGAGCTGTATGGAGACATAGAGCTGTATGGAGACACTGAACTGTATGGAAACATTGAGCTGTGTGGAGACA
This sequence comes from Urechis unicinctus, assembly GCA_034190875.2. NCBI lineage: Eukaryota > Metazoa > Annelida > Polychaeta > Xenopneusta > Urechidae > Urechis > Urechis unicinctus. The sequence goes on along the minus strand of CM067347.1, from coordinate 54,099,272 downwards.
TATAGCTGTATCAAGACATATAGCTGTATCGAGACTTTGAGCTGTATGTAGCCGCGAACGACGGTAATATAAATATATACCGTCGTGACTGAAGATGTGTGGGTCGTGTGGAAAGTGTTTTTATATCACGACTCCGGGGCTACTACCAAGTTGTGTACTTACGTAAATATTTATGTCGACAAATGAGATGAATATCCGCTTAAACGGATTATTTTGGTTATCCACTGTCTCGTTATTATTTAGCAATAGTCGAATAAACTTTTAGAATCACAACTTTCATTCGCGGCAGCCCCAGTTTTGGAGATATGACGTCACATTACGAAGTTCCAGTTTCACTCGCCATGTGGCTGCAGGTCCCGGTGGGGGGGCACTTAAGTATATAGAGGTAGTATACATGTGTCGGGGTAGTTTTTTTTCGGCCTCCCGACGGGTTTTGTTGACCTCATACTTGTAGGATGGGGTATGCTCTTGCCTTTTATACCTTGTATGACGGGTACAGGTTTTTGAGATCCCCGGGCACACCCCTACGCAGGTCAAGGCCAAGTGCCCCCTCCAGACTGCGGGAATCAATAAGTGTTATCTTTTTTTAAATGTCAATGTGATATTGTTAAATACATATCGCCCTTCAAAGTAGATATTTCCAAAAGATAATCATTGACAAAATGACACATATACTTAAATAATAAAATTCAGAAAGAAAAAGTTCGCTTGCGAAGAACCTTGTCTGCGCATGCGCGCAGAAACCGTTCTTGTCGTTCAAAATAAACATGAACTTTTCAGAATTTGTGTGGCCGGATAAATCGCCCTTGACGAAATCTCACCCGTAAACTAACTCAACTTGTTAATAAACATTCATTTATGTGAAAAATTATTCTTCATATGTACATTTGTGTAATTATCGTGTATAATTGGAACTCATGTATCGTTCACGCGCATTCGGTTACGATCTTTGCACGACGTTAATAAACGTCGTGCACGGCTAAGCTGTATGGAGCCATTGAGTTGTATGGAGACATTGAACTGAATGGAGACATTGAGCTGTATGAAGGCAATTTGGTAGCATGGAGCCATTTCGCTGCATGGAGGTATTGAGCTGCGTGGATGTAATGAGCTACATTCAGCCATTTCGCTGCATTAAGCTGCATGGAAATATTGAGCTGTTTGAAGACATTGTAATATGAGGAAACGGCAAGATATATTGTAGCTATGCGCGGACGTATCATTTCATCATAACGTCTACGTTGACGTCCTGCAGGGCTAGAAATATTGAGGCATTTAGTTTTACGAAGAAATTGTGCTGTATGGAAACATTAGGCTATATGAAGCTATTGAGTTATTTGTATAAATTAGCTGTATGCTTTGAAATGTATGGAGACATTGAGCTGTATGACTATTTGAGCTGTATCGATTTAAATAGAGCCACTGCGCTCTACGGAGATATCGACCTGTAAGGACTATTTGAACTGCATGGATTCATTGAGCGGTATATGGCTATATTAAGGCGTGTAGCATGATGAGAGAAATTAACTGTATTCGGGTTCCATTTGTGCAGTTATTTCGCTTGTTCAATCAACACCTGTATAGCATGTTTAGTGAGTTACACCAAGGAGTTATAACCAATAGTAATGTAACTCCTTGGTTATACCATACTCAACAAAATTTGCCGATAGCACCTGGTTCTGCATCGCACCTGTACGTTACATCCTCCCGCTGTGCCAATACACCAATGTTAGAATCACTCAGCAGACGGGACCCTTGTTTATATTGCACCCGCCTGGAACCTTTTAGACACTTGATCCTAGGATTCACCACCCAATGCACCATGCTGGGTAGCTCCGGTCGAACGGTAATATAAATATATACCGTTCTGCTTCAACATTTTGGGTGCACATTAAAACATGCGTTTGGCTAAAGTGCTGCATCACGCACCAAAAAGCTTACCCTCGATCGACGCTATTCTTTAAGAAATGCCATCTATATATCATTTCCGAAAAATCGCGATGCGATGACCGCCATTTCGGAAAATATTAGGTTGCGTGATTTCCCGCGTTTTCCCGCCGCCTCATCCGCATTGCCTCCCTGCTAAGCTTGTGAAGCACTTCGAATACAATCTGCTGTATCTTATCGAGTTCAGACACAAGAAGCAATAGTCGTCGATGGGTCAGGCCATTCTGAGCATGCGCGATGTACGTGGTCTTGATCTTGAAAACAAACTGTTGCTGTGTTACGGACTTTCTTTCGGTTCCAAATTGATCGAACTATAACTAATTACCATGGATGAAATCCCCCGCCACAAAGTGATAAAATTGTCAGTGAACATGATTGCATTCTAAAACTCCATCACTTGGGTATGTTTGGTGTTTGATAGCTGTCTGAATCGATCTCAAAAATTTTAACATTGCGTCGTTTTCAGACAGAGTAAGACGTCTACTTAGCTGGTGTACTTTCCACTAAGAAGGGGACAGTAATGATATGGTGTAGCAACAGTCACGCACGCTTACTTCGAAGAGAAATCGGGTGAATACTGATGTTCTTGCAAAATACCCTCCAAACGATTGGATCACTATTTATGATAATATCTGTGTTTGAGAACTGTTTCAAATGTGCTCATTGTGACGTGACAGCGTTCAGATGAACTTAAGAGAAGTTCAGAATACGCTTGACACCTTCGACGACGTCTTTGGTGTCGTTTACAGCAATAGAAACACGCAAAAAGAATGCGCACAACAACACAGGAACTTAAAGAGGCTGTTCAGCCCCATAACGGACACACAAGGATCATTTTGTTAATATATAAATACATTTAACACAGGCAAAAATGATGCCATCTTTTAATTTGTGCCACAAAGTTTACTCGATCGAAACCAAGTTGATAAATTTTCATCGTTATTGTTTTACTGGAAATCTTCATGATGTACCGTCTAAATCTGTTTTATTTAGTTGTGTCGTTCCATCGATAACGGTGCCTCCATAAAACCAATAAGAGTTGTTTCAAAGACAAGTTTTATTGCATGATAAGCAAACAGAAAGGTTAGGTCCGTACATTCTCCTTTCACTGTTTCCTGCAATATCGTCCACCTCGTGGGCCGGACGTCCTGGGGCGCTCGTTGCTAGCCTAACGAGTCACACAGCTGTTTATTTAGTGGCCACTATTTAATTAACTGCCTTGCCGTTACGAACTAGAACATCGTTGTTTGGTGTTTGTTTGGGGTTTGACCACGGTATCAGCAAAGTTGTTTTTTTATGTTTTTTTTTTTTTTTGCAGTTGCGAAGCTTAATAAACGTACTTTTTCATTATGAATCGTTAGTTTGGTATATGTAGCTTGTAGCTCCTCGAGGTGGTCTAGATATGATTTGGGATCATTAATTTTGGTATATGTATTGGTGACCATTTAAAAAAAATTGTATATGAATGGGTCTTCTATCAGAGGATTTGGTATGTAAATGGTTCCCTTTTGTCACTTTGGCTTGGTATAGATATGGTCCGGTTTTTGTTTCCCATGGGAGCTCATCCCTACCCTTTTCCAAGGTGCGGTTGCCACGCAGCTTGCTAGGCAACGTCGTTACAAATCTGGAGCTGAACAGTCTCTTTAAAACAGCAAGTGGTAAAGCGCGAGCAAAGCGCTGACAGCTTGACAGGCAGAGAAACATGCCCCCCGATCCGGAAAAAATCGCTGTGCGTGACGGTGGCTCTCCTAGCGGCCGCGACGGAAACCCGAGAATGTGAAGGCCCCTGCTCGGTCTGAACGTACCTTCTCGTTGCTGTAATGGTATGACCACGAATAGTTTAGTTATAGTAAAATTTAACACTTTTCTACTTTTAGCGAGAGGCTAGGTTATGATGAGTGCATAAACATTTTTGTTGGATTATTCGTCGTTACTTCGTCTTTGCAAATTATGAGCGACATCTTAGACATGACACAGCTCCCGTACTAGGTAGGCGCTGATTATTAATGTCTACATTCAGTAGTCGTAGTCCTGTTTTCATTTATATCAAGGCGGTTACAGCAATTCAATGGTGAAGTGAGGGCTGACACGAATGTATTAAAATTACTTCCGCCTGCAAGGCGTCAAATAAAGCCCACAACGTTCCATGTCGGCCAGTTTACTAGCGCGCTTGCACACAGTCTTATCACAAGAACGCCTCAACTCAACGGCCCACGCAGCGTACCCCACTCGAGTGGATAACCTCTAGGAACTTCTCACGTTCAGCCTAAATAGCCCTGTGCCAATGTTGATTCCGTCTACCTCAGGTTTTAAAGGAAACTCTCAGCAGCCAGCCGACCGGTAGAAATTGCGATGGGCGGACAGGGTAGGGTTGTGAGGGGGAAGGAGAGAGATATAGGTGGTTACTAGTTGTAGACTATTGTGCAGCAGGGCAGAGTTATAAGTCGGAGAGGAGATGCGGAGCAAGCACTTCTGAATGTTAGACCAGCTGTTACCTATTCACTGGATGGTGCTGATGAGGGAGTCTTATCTTCTCCTCTCTTTCCCTCTCATGTACGTGTTCTATGATTGCTGAACTTGGAACGTTCCGTTGGACAAGCAGGTGTTATTTCTTGGAACGCTGACTATTGTTTTGACACAGAAATCTTGGATATGAATATCTCTTATACTTGCAAAAGGTCAGTGTATATTTGAATCGAGAAGTTCTCTGTCTGTCTGTCTGTCTGTCTGTCTGTCTGTCTGTCTGTCTGTCTGTCTGTCTGTCTGTCTGTCTCTCTCTCTCTCTCTCCTCTCTGTCTGTCTGTCTGTCTGTCTGTCTGTCTCTCTCTCTCTCTCTCTCTCTCTCTCTCTCTCTCTCTCTCTCTCTCTCTCTCTCTCTCTCTCTCTCTCTCTCTCTCTCTCTCTCTCTCACTTGGAAAGTGCATGGCTTTCTGTCACTCCAAAGCAATCGGTCGGCTTGAAGATCTCCACAGCAACTTCCCGGGAGCGATCACAGACGCCATGTTGCTGCAATTATCTCGATTAATTGACCAATTTAAAGAGGAATATCCGGGATCGTCTATTTCTTTGGTGTGGCATGTAGTTTTGCTACCGCCCATCGTTGATATCTGTGTAAATAATGTCAACACGGTTAACAATTTGCCGCAAGTAGACGCGCAATCATTCGAATGAATCGGTCTCAGACGGCTCACTCATCACTTATACTTCACTAGTCAGGACGTATATTAAGTGTAATGAGACATTTTAGGTGCCATGTCATTTATAAATAAATAAATAAATAAATAAATAAATAAATAAATAAATAAATATAATATATATATATATATATATATATATATATATATGTACATATATATACATATATATAAATATAAATATATATATATACATATATTTATATATATTTATATGTATATATATGTACTTTTATATATATGAATATATATATATATGCATATATATTTATATATGCTTATATATATAAGCATAGATATATATGCATTTATATCAATATATGCATATACATATGCATATATATGCATGTATATATATGCATTTATATATATATGCATTTATATATATATGCATATATATGTGTATGCATATATATATATATATATATATGCATATATATATATCTATACCTATATCATATATATATATATATATATATATATATACATATACTATATATATATATATATATATATATATATATATATATATATATATATATATTTATATAAAATGGTCACTACTGTCAATTAGATTTAATAAGACAAAAGGCCTCATTAATGAGTCTTTTAAATATAATTCCAATGCAGCCGCTTATGTTGCATTAGTTATTTTTAAATGTATATTCACGTTATTGAATCTTATGCTATAGATATGTTTAATCTTTGATCCCGAGATACCGCAAGCGCGGTCATCGGTTCACAGGGCTAACTGTTCTTGTCGGTCTTCTACAGGTTACACTTTCCTGTGTTACCAAATTAACACGTTTGGGGTCATTTGTGTGTGTGTGGGGGGGGGGGGGGGTGGGGGTGTCTATGGGTGTGGTTGTGGTTGGGTTAGTGAGAGGGTTAGGGAGGGTGGTTAAGTGCGGATTCTGTTTTTACATCTTTGATCCCGATATCAAACCGCAATGTTCACACCGGTGTTGCCCATCGGTTCACAGGCTAACTGTACGAAGTTGTCTGTCTTCTACAGCGTTACATGATTTCCTGTGTCAAACATAAAAATTACACGAATTGGGGTCAGGTGGGGTTTAAGAAAGGCCAGTCATGTTCGAGATCGTTGTCGTATGGTCTGGTCTTCTTGATGTGTAGCTTAACAGCTACTTAATTGAACCTGGTTGATCAATGCTCGTTTGGTGTGCCGTTGAACCCTATACTTACTTAATATCTTACCAGAGCGCGTTACACCCCAAACACACTGGACGACAAGCATCATTTTTCTGAATGACAGGCTTCGGAAGCGTGTTTGTGGAAACAATTAATGAAGCTTTTTCGATCTCAGTCTGTTTATTTCTCTTTTGGTTAATGTGTCCGTTTCCATTATTAGCGAGTCTGTCTATTTCTTTAATTACCAGAATGTCCGGTTACTGTCAGTCTTGCTATTGGTATAATCACCAGTCCGTGTTTTTCAAATATTGTCAATGTGTCTGTTGTGTTAGTGCCTCCATTTGGTGAGTTGCCCGATCGTCGATTTCTTTATTGGCCAGTCCATTGCTTTTGTGGACAATCAGTCTATCAGTTTGTGGCCAGTCCGTCCATTTTGTTGGGGCCAATCTGTACATTACGTTTGTTTGTCCATTGTAATTTCGTTTGTGGTTTATCTGTGTTGGTCTTTTTTTGTCAGTCTGTCGGTTTCTATTGTTTGGCTAAGGCAAAACCTAGCACGTGTAGAATACACACAGACTGTCAGTTTATCTGAGAAAACAAACAAGTTCGTTATCGTACTGTGACGTGGCTTACACGACGCAGGTGAGTATCAGAAGATAGCTGACGGACAAGTGTGGTCTTCGATACTGACAGGGCCTTGGCTTGGTAGGTTGCTTGCTGTTGCTTAGCAACTTCATGTTCCTGAGAAAGTTCCTTGTCACTCATGTTTGCAGAAGCGCGCGGCAAATGGACTAGATGTGTTGTTTTTGTTGAGGGTGTCACATGACGAAGCTTGAATCATGCTCGTGTACAATTCTTCTTTCTCTGTGTATTATTCTCGGTGGTAAAAAAACACCATCGCTCCCTTACCACTAAGCACGCATCATACTGCGTCTCTCTACAATTACACTTCATCCATTTATTACCAGATTACACCATCCATGATCACACCCAATTGGATACGAGTGCCGAGTGCTAATAGTGTCAGGTTTTCTCTAATTCAACTAATGCAAAGTGCGTAAAGGCGATACGTCAAATCAAGAGCAGCATGTATTTTGAATGGGTATTCCAGTATTAGTTTTGACATACCCTGAGTTCTGATAGAATCTTCTGCGGTCAGTCTGTCTGTTTATCTTGCGGTATATATATATTTGTTTATCTTGTGGTAAGTCTGTCTATTTATCTTGTGGTAAGTCTGTCTATTCAACTTGTGGTCAGTCTGTCTGTTTATCTTGTGGTAAGTCTGTCTGTTTATCTAGTGGTTAGTCTGTCTATTTATCTTGGGATCAGCCTGTCTGTTTATCTTGTGGTAAGTCTGTCTATTCAACTTGTGGTAAGTCTGTCTATTTATCTTGTGGTAAGTCTGTCTATTTATCTTGTGGTAAGTCTGTCTGTTTATCTTGTGGTAAGTCTGTCTGTTTATCTAGTGGTAAGTCTGTCTGTTTATCTAGTGGTTAGTCTGTCTATTTATCTTGGGATCAGCCTGTCTGTTTATCTTGTGTAAATTCCGACTGCTTCCTTTATGGTCGGACTGCATTGGTTCCCGATAGTATCAATCAAATGCTTTTGTTTAAATGACATCATCGTTCAAAATTACTCAGCCAATGGCAGGTTATCTGAGAATCTAATTAAACCCGTTATCATACAAGTAAACGGTTTTTTTGCATGGAATGTTTCCAGTTGGCAAAATAGGGTTGGTTACAAACAGTGATCCCCAGGTTGATACATTATCTCGCTGTTAGTAGGTAGCGGATAGCTGTAAGTGCTCGGGGTTTCTCTAGCAACTTCTTTCATTTCCTGTCTATTATGGGAAGGGGTTTGTGTGTTTTGCTTTTCAACTGAGCTGCTTTCAAACGTATGTGCACTTCGTTCTACTTTATCTGGTCTCTGTAAAAAAAATGGTCTTACAAGAAATGATGTACTGGATCCATTCATCAAACCACATACTTATACAGCATGCTGCTTCTACAACTCCCCCTCCCCCCTTTTGAACACGTACCCTCCATCAACCATTACTATTCCCATTGCTACCATACTCAAGCACCTATGCACTCATTTTCTCACTCATGAGAATTCTGTTCTGCCAAGGGTCATCATGCCACGAACGGGATGTTATGCCCCCGAGATAAAACCCTCTCTTACAAACATCGCTTCACATCTGTATTAATCAGTGTTAAGGCATACTCATTCTTCAATAAAATGTCATACCTTGGCACGACATCATGAAATCATGACTCATGTATCATAAGCGGTTAAGATGGGTGCCCTCAACATGCAATCATTTCGCGGTGGTTTGCGCTTGACTCGCATACTCGCTCTGGCATCATGTTTCTTTATGAATGAGATGTTGTTTTTGGTAGCCTAAGAGGGGAAACACTGCTCCTGTATGTTGACTTGTTAAGTGGAACGGTCGCATTGGATGGAGCGCCCATCGCTATATTTGGAGGGGTCAAAAAAGCTTGAGTGAGTGAGAGTTTGTGAAAGTATTTGAAACTGTATTACTGCTTTGTACTCTTTCGGCTGTTATCCCACTTTCTCTTTCGGCTGTTATCCCACTTTCTCATACGCTGTCCTTCATTCGCATAAAAACTTCGCAATATAGATAATTTTTTAGCCAAAGGGGAGCAAAGGTGAATTCGCGATAGATAAATTCACCTCACTCATGCGCGGCTGCTTTACATATCTGTCTACATATCAATATGTCCATGTTTTATAATAGTGGGAGAATCTTGAACATTTTTGACTGAAAGGATGTTTTTCAAGTCAATCTATTGTGGGGAAAGTCAGTCAGAAATTGTTAATGTTTGTCTCACCACATGCTTGCCCGTATCACATATCTTCTAGGGAAATCTGACTAGTCATTAATATACTCTTGCCTTGCTGTGTTCACACATAACAACAACGCAACATGTCACTTATCAACATCGCCAAGCATATTAAACATGCTTACGTTGTCCATATATTTATTTGACGTTGATGTGATTTGCTAATTGTACAAAACACCCAAACAACAATGATGTTTACTATGTACAATACAACTTGTTCATGGTTACAACCTAAGGTAATAATTAAGAGAAAAAAAGCTTAAACCTCTGACCTCAAATAATAAATCGTTGCCTCTACGTATTCATAGCGAATAAGGCTTCCATCCTCGAGCGTGGCTTGTGTTGTATCATCTGTTTATTTCTCGTCACAACGTCTGTTGTAAAATGGATGCCACGGAGGAATAACAGGGTATCTGGTTACACATGTAATAGTCCCGAAGGTACATTCTGGTTGGACACGGGTGTATAACAATATACCCTTGTTAGTTTTAGTAACTCACATCCACAAACAATTTACATTGCCTTTGGCATTTACGGAGCTCACACATTAAAAGCTCACACAGATCTGCAACTATCCTTGGTTTTATACATTTTACGACCGTACGAATTTCAACGCGGGACAAGCGACTGTAACTTGATGGCGTATTCTTCGTTATACAATATTGTTATTATGTTGATAACAACAGTGTGGCGAGGTGGGAGCCCTACATCGGGATCCAATATGTCGAGTCAGTCATTGAAGTTAATTTTCTATTCCCCTTGAGTTGAGCAGGGTTTGAAAAGCGGTCGATATTGTGAATGGTGAGTTGTGGCTATAACTGGTCGACGAACAATTGGTGTGTAATGAGAGGCTGGAGTCATCCCATAATTATGGCTATTATGGCTAAACGCTCAGCGCCGACGCTCGGCTGACGCGATACACACCAGTCAGGGTTGCTTCATTAATTGATGGTGAGCATCAATGAAAGCATTGAAGCATCGTTTGTGTTTACCCTGGTAACATCCGCCAGCATTCATGTGTCTATCTGCTAATGTCAAGACAACAGATAGTCGTTATGATATGTTTGCCTGGATTACCCAGGGGGACAGACGTAGGTAATGTGGTTAAAGTCATTATTTTACGTCATTTCGAATGGGCGAGAGGTTTACTGTCACCAAGCTTTTAATGAACAACTACAACATGTCAACGAAATCAGCTGTGGCTGATGTCTTACGATCGATGATCGATGTTTAAAGCGATATTACCGAACCTCGATGTGCAATAGTAGATCCTACCAAACGAACATTGTGTTTTATCACCACGTTTTGCTATCGTGCCAAACGCATGGGATGACCGTCAAATGGCGTCGAGGGAAGGAAAGCCAGCATGCTAATGGTAGCTTATACTAGTAAATGCTCTGATGGTGTGCCTTGTTGACACATAAAGCAATTAACTGGAAAGTTCAAACGAAATCCGCTTAAACAACTCAAATTCTGCTGTACACCATACCATGCTGCCTTTTGTCATGATGCCAAATTGTTGATAAATGTACCTACACATTTGGTCATCAAGAGCAAAATGAAAAATAACGCTTCGTTGATCTTGGTTTTGGTTTGTTAAGCAGTTCCATGGATACCCTATTCTCGGGGAAGCTTAAATTTTTGCAGACGTGAGATATTTAACCTTTAATGAACGGCCGCCTCGCGTGCTTGTTTTCTTACCCGTATTCGCCCATAGCTTCATGGCTGCCAAGGAAAGGCAGCCGACTTAGGCTTATTGCATATTTTGATTTAAAATAACTTGGATGGCTAAGTAGTGTAAGATTGAGAGTAGCAGGCCACAGTGAGCGATATGAGATGTTCTATGATAGATTGGATACAGCTACCATAGGGTTCAACTTATCTTTTCTGACTGTAGCCGCCATTATACACCGATCCTGTACATCCTGTACATCGTTATTACATGAATCAACCTGGATCTGTCACACTTCAAATGCCATGGCCACATTTTTTTTGTGTGTGGAATAAATATCCATGGTGGTGATATCACTTGTTAGAGATATGCGATGGATTAATTGGCCGTGTCAGCCGCCATGAGTCTCGCCCCACAACGGCATCATTGTAGACCAGACCAAATGCCCACACATCAATTCATCTCTCGCGTCCAGCTGTGTGAGAGTTACGGGATTCCCGCTTCGTGCATTCCAAAGTTGCATGGGCTGATAGTATTTGTTCTTGAATGTCTAAGAACGAACACATTTGATTTCGACCTCCCGCTGAGGTATCATGGTCAGTTCGGATGTTCTTGTCTACTTGTCTCATGGTCTGTTTTATTGGGTCCCTTGTGGCCAGTCCTTTTCTTGTAGTCAGTCTGTATGTTTCTCTTATTTGTCTGTCATTATCTGCAGGGGTCTGTCTGTCTCTCTATATCTCTTGTATCTCTGAATTCAACACAAGACGTATATGAATAGTTATTAGTTGATCTGTGAATATAAACTAGCTCGTTTTGTGCTAGCACAAAGGCTTGGCACCGAACACAGAATTGGGTATTGGCAGAACAATTTCCCAGGGCAAAAATTTACCTAACAGCGGTTTGCTGTTGATGCCATATCTCTCGTTGCTAAGCAACTGCGTATTGTGGATTTTCTCGATAATTCCGTCAGGTTGGTTCACTTCTTAGATGTTTGGGTACGTGCCAGACTTATTTGGTCTTGCATGATTCAATGTGTGTACCCGATATCACATGTATGTGCGAGCAGTTTCAGAGCCGCAACTGTCATTGGCGATGAAATTTGGCTTTGTCCCGTACCCCCCCCCCCCCCACCCCAATATCCACCGGTTACACGCGCCTCTTCACTTACTCTCTAACCTTTATTTCCCTTCTCACACCGTACTCACACCACTTACATACTCGACTCACATCGGCTGTACCGACAAGCAGCCCCCCCCCCCCCCCCCCCTCCCTGATAACTCTACCATCCTATTTGCTCTACCAACAGACATAATGGCTGCCTCAGCTTCAGCAGTACTTCCACCAATGGCTAAGCAAATGCCCTAAAGAGGGTTAATCACCCTTAATTATAAGTCATGGCACCCATAAGACAACAATACGTGCCTGCCGAATTCCTCGGAGGTGGTGTTCCCAACTTTTACCCCACAAACCATTGCGGCCAGCGTTTATGCCGATGCATTGTATGATCATTTTATGAGGCACACTAGCAAAGAGACAACAATACCAACTGTAAGTAGATCGTAATTGGGAGAGATGAATGCTTTGAGGCTCCACTCCGGTGAGACATGAACACATGTAGGCCTCACTGCTCTGAGAGATGAACACAGAAAGCCTCATTCCTCTTAGTTTACGCGGTTCATTGTGCTTACTTACAAGCTGTACATTACATTAATATAAATGAAATATTCAAACAGATACCCTTCATGATCAAATGGAGCGGACTATGAGTGTAATCTCATTGGAGTTTGTACAACTAAGAAGAACGAACCGTTGTTTTCTTGGCGGTATATTGCTGTGCTGTTCGGGATTGTACATGACTCGGTGTGCTATATGTTTCCAGGTCGAAGTCGGAATGAAGGCTGCAGGGAGTGTAGGGCGTGACGTCAGACCTATACGGTAATCATCATTCCTCATACGCCTGTTGCGAGCGATGTAATAGGAGAGAGAGGCTGCAAGCACCCAATACACGGCCGTCTCCCTACCAACTGCTATAGGCAAAAGCCAATAGGAACCTATGAACATAGCAAAGCGAGTGGAATAATAGTGTAACTTTGGAGGTAAAACAAAGTTTGTGACTTCACTGTTTACCTCACGAGTTCTTGGAATGTTTCATTCGTCTCAACTTCACCATGACAAAGGAAAAAGTGTACAAAGACATTAAGGAAAGGGATGGCGCGGAGTCCCGATTAAATTTACTGCGGAGTATTTCTCAGTTCTCGTTGTCTCTGCAACAAAATCGCAAGCGAAAGAAAAGCAAACCGCAGCAGATCCGGAGGTTTTTATCGCAAGATGCTCTGAATAATGGGAAGATCAGCTCGGCTACTCTACGGCCAGGTACAGCCGCTGGTATCACGCTAATACAGGTATGTCTGACTGGATGTAAACAAGAACTACCTGTAACCTGTCTGAGACAGTGCGATGTTAGGTGAATACATCCATCACAGGGGGAACTGTATAGGCCTGTTTGACTGGTTTGAGCTGGTCAGTGCTGTTTGTTGCCGATATGTTAGGCGCTGCGTTGATGCTGTGTATATATGGTGCCTGGATATGTGTTTGACTGGCGAGAGAATGTCAATGCGGTTAACCATTGCAAACAATTGAGAATATCTGTATTAACATTCACGCAAAAGGTAACTATACACATGTGCTTATTCCCACCCCCGTCTCTCTCTCTCTCTCTCTCTCTCTCTCTCTCTCTCTCTCTCTCTCTCTCTCTCTCTCTCTCTCTCTCTCTCTCTCTCTCTCTCTCTCTCTCTCTCTCTCTCTCTCTCTCTCACTGTCTGTCTCTGTTTTCGGGGGAGATTATGGAGTAACTACATCTTGATATAAGACATGTATCTACTTATGACATATCTCTCTCTATTTCCTTCTCATCTGGACCAGTAACTACGCATGCGCAACTCTGGTATTATCGCTCAAACTCCGCCCGTTTTCAGCTTCGGATGTATTGTATCGATTACCGTGTGCCATATATGGGTTCAAATTAACGTCCTGTCAAAAATAAGAAATCGAACTTTACAAAGGTCATGAATCTCGCCGGGGTCATCGATTAGACTTAAGTTTTTGGATATCATCACTAAACGTAATTGGAAGTCAGCCAATGATTTTTTTTTCAAAACAGAATTTTGATGATTTCTGATGACATCCGTAACACTCAACCTGACAAGGATTTATATTTCTTTGGATCGAATAGATATTTTCTCAAATCCAACCTGTTTAATCAGATAAACTCCACAGTAAACCCACCTCTATATTTATTTCAATTCTCTCCACAAATTTTTCCTTTTGCATTCTCAAGCGAATGGAGCAACTTCCACAAAATGACATAATCCCATATGGAGCAAATCCTATCATATGATGGCATCGTCAATGATGCGTCTGTTACTGTAGCGAGGAAACTTTTTCTAGGAACTTCTGTCCAAGTGGATTTTGCACAATGGAGGGCATCGTAAAATGTGATTATGAAGCCATCTGATGATCTTTACCTTTCAGTTCAATGCCTCATTTACCATATAGGTGGTAATTTAACCTTTATAACCGACGTTAAATCCAATAATATTGTTTCGTTATTCCATGGATTCCAGCTCTCGAAAGGGATATTTTCCTTTCCTTAATGTGACAGCTTATAAAAGCAGATACAACTTTCGTAAGACACTGTCGTGAAGTTTTATTGTAACATTACTTATTCAACCTAGACTTGACCAAATATTTGTAGCGCTGTTAGCATTCATTGGCTCGTGCGACCAACCCGGATCAGTTCCCGCACAAAGCCGACCTTCACAAATATTAACTTGCTGAAGACCATGCTTAGTTTTCCTTTCATCGTGTCTCTAAAGACGCGCTGTTACCCCACCGTCCCCTAGAGATGGTTACCGACAGGACTAAAGGATCTACATAGTCTGTTGCCGGGTTTTACACCATCCTTCCAAGCATTTGTTCGCTGCCTCAAGTCAACCATACCTTGCATACTGATGAAGGAGCATTAGAACCTACTCAACAGTCACAATTCGATGTCGAGCCAATGCAGGCTGGATATTTGAAGAATACACTTGCTGTGGATTGACCACAATTGTTTGCTCCCAAAGAACATATCAAACACATTTGCCTATCGCCGGTAATAGATGTGTGACTTATGTAGCATGGCGGACAAGTCTGGGCAGCAGGCGATTTCACACGCGAATATCACGATAGCAAAAAACTACACAAAAACTTGATGTTTCTGGGTGACGTTATCGCCAAGACGTGAATATGACCAAATGGAAATCTCTCAAATGGATTTCATACGGACGGAAAGTCAGCTCGACAAATGACGACGTCGATGACGAAGGAAAAATTGAGGTCATACCTGTGTGGAAGCCGTATAGGAACAAGCGCTTCACTAGTGATGTTCCTCTCAGTGTGTTGGAACTTCATCAGGTGGGAGACTCAAAGCAACCAGACGATGGACAGGTTTTATTTATGTAAAAAGTTTAAAATCACTGAGTTCATTAAGCTGTATATGAGTCGAAAAGATTGCGTATCTAATGTGCCCCAAGCGATGCAAATGTTTCACAATATTATTGTTAAGGTTCATACAACTCCAATCGTTGCCTGAAGAAGATAGCTTGAATAGGATGCGCTCAATTTCTCTTTCGACATATGCATCTAAGCGTTTTAAGTAAGATTCTAAATGACATAAGATACAACTTAATGACATGGCTTCGATTAGCCACTACTGATGGCTCGGTGTGTATAGGTAATGTTGAACTACCTAGAACCCCTTAAAACAGCAGGAATATAATCATATTTCATATACTCTTACATGATCTCATGTGTTATCGAGAATGTGAAGGATGACTGATGAATTGGATAGAAGGGTATTATCATCAGTCACATTTGAATGGTGCCTAATACAAAAGAACAGTTTAAATGGGATGTAGTATTGTGAATGAGCTTGTACTGTTTGCATTTGGCGTGGTGTCTTAATTTACGTGTGGATCAAATGTGAAGCATTCATATGACTGCCAAGTGAATGTTGAGTGTACCACTGCTGTACAGCTGCAGTATCTGTTTGAATATCCGTAGCTACGTGTGTGCAATACAGGCAGCCCGTGATGGCTTAATTGAGGTAGTTGTGGCGCACCTGGAGAGTGGGCATGGGAAGGTCAAGGACGTGGATGAGGATGGTTACACAGCGTTCCACCACGCAGCGCGTTATAACCGCATCCTCGTTCTGGAAGCGCTTGTCTCGGCGGGTGTCGGTGAGTTAATGCGCTGAAAATATCATAACTATGCAATATGAAACGAGACATGGGCAGCCTATAAATGCAATGAAAATGTGATATCATCGCGTTGTGAATACCATACCATCGTTTTTTCAATGTACTTACTAGATTTGTAATCGCTAAATCAACGCAAGCTAGACGTCCTATCTTTATTGTAAACATTTCCGTCATTGGACCGCACGATGTTTACGTACTTTAAGCGCAATAGGATTAACGTAAGAAGAGTGTATTAACGTCACATGAACGTCATATTAACGTCTAGGCGGGATACAGCCAACCAAATCGACGAAATAGCAGTGTCCTTTTAGCGAAATTTAAAAAAAATATATCAACGTTATATAACGGACGTATAGCCGTCAGCGTTTTCAGATTACATCATAATTTTCATTTTGGTGTTCCCTCTTATATTTGTCGATTTCTTTTGCTCCAAAGGTGATTTTATCCCAAATATTACTTTAAAAACTTAGTGGTGGGGGTGTTTGCTCACACAACAACCATGGTCGCATGCGTCACTTCAGGTAAAATGTACTAGTGCTTGTATAGAATGTGTGTGTTATCAACATTTCAACGTGGTCTTTTGTAGATGTTAACATTAAAGGCGGGCCGGATGAGACAACAGCGCTTCACATGGCATGTCGTTATAACAGTGGTAGCGCCACGCAGTTCCTCCTGACGCGCGGTTCGCTTCCCAACTGCAAAGACATCAAGGGCAGGTGCCCCATTCACTACGCGACGCGTCGAGGTCATGACGTTGTCACGAAGGTCAGTGAAAAGGGTCTAGGACCTCAAAGCGTCGCGATCGAGGCTCGTGGTGAGGGTGTTACTGCAATAGGACGCGACACCATGTGGTTCATATTAATCTTAATATTACCTAAATCGGAACTGGGAATTTCCGTCCATCAAATTTAACGAATTGCTCCTCCTTAAACATAAATAATGTATTTTATTTGACTCATCCATCAAATGAATTAACCAAATTAGTCACCTGCTGTAAGTGTCGAAACTGAAACGTTCATGGCGACTCTGGTTTCACTTCACTTACTGTGTTGCCATGGTAACCTACAGATGCTGATGAGTGCGGCGAGTCTCGACGTGAACGCGGCTGATACGGACCTCACGACACCTCTCATCATGGCCGCTATTCAGGGCAACGTGAACGTCTGTGAGATCCTGGTAATAGCACTCTACTTCACATCATCCTCGACTTTTCACGGTGGATTTCAAACGATGCATACCAAATATGCATTCCTAAAATTGCTATCCATCTAACCAGCGATACCATGCTCGAATGATTTACACTCAATTCTCCAACCGAGAAGATTTCTATCAACAAATGCGTGCTGTTAATAAAGCTTATCGATCATTGAAAGCTACTTGTATTATGATCGCCGCATTTCCCTGCAGCTTTAATCCTCTCATCATAATCCACCCATGAGTAAACGTCAATAAGAATGTCTTGTAAGACAGTATTTTACTAATCAAAGTTATTTAGAAGTTGGTTCAATATCATTGTTGTGACATAGGTAACAAGAGGTGCTGACGTCAACAAAAAAGACATTAACGATATGACCCCACTCATGTGGGCATCGTCTGAAGGTCACATTGATGTCATCAAACTCCTCATCAAAACGGGTTGGTGATATTAACATACACTACCTTATTATTCATATCATAGATATAACTATTAATTGGTTATGAATGACCGGTGATAAAATTTAACTGTTAAAATAGTCTATGCTGAATGATAAAGGTATTAAATGGTGGCGATAGTGATGTGTTTCTATTGTGTAAATGGATGATGCCAAAGGTGCAGTGATTGTCCGATTCTTGTAACAGATTATTGGTGTTATTAAAGGAGAATATTGAACGAGTTATGCTTACGTCTTGTAACAGCCCGGAGGCACGGCGCTGATCAGTCACATACATACGTGAAACTAGCCGACAACGAGGGCAACACTGCGCTCCATCTGGCGGTACAGAACGGTAACTTAGAGGTACCGAAAAAAAAACACCGACACAAAGTCGGAATTTGACGAGCCTTAGCTGAAACTTTTGACTAAACATTTCATAGGTACAATTATGTTGCGTCTGGTTGCATCATATTTGCTTGATTACGTCAGCTTCGTTTTTCAGGCGTGTGAGATCCTTCTTAGTTGCAATGCTGATGTAAATTGCCAAAAAGTGAGTTCCTCTTAGATTTGTTGTTCTTAGCATTTGCTTTCTTTGTATACCTCACCTTCAATTAACTCACTTCAAAGCGCGCAGTAACAGAGAGGGGTTGGGATAAGCCGATGTGTTGTACTTTTACACAGCTCAAGTTTCGTTATGGTAAACTATATATTACTAAAAGTTATTGTATTAAACGAATGAGTTACTATGGTGGTTTGATTGAAATACACTTAACTTCCTGTCCATGCGTTATTTGTTCCAATGAAGGCTTATTGATTCAATTGAAGGCTTTTTGCGGTTATTCCACTCAGTAATTGACATTGTGTAAAACGATCGCAGCATAACCTGACCACACCTCTACACATGGCCGCGACGCATGGCTTCCTCGACATTGCTGGCCTCTTGTTGGAAGAAGGTGCCAAAGTCAATATGCAGGATTCCGATCAAATGACACCCATCCATAAGTTAGTCGTTTGATCTATCTATGTAACGATAATACATCGATGATTTTATGTATTACTCGAGAAAGAGATAGTATTGTTTCACGTACCTTACACAAGTGACTTGGTAATAATTTGTTTATCCATTCAAGTGTTTTGACATCATAGCGGCATGTTAATGCATTTCGAACTATATCATAGCTTATTTATTTCATTTACTTATCGAAATTGGCCAACGTGTGGGTGATGATACCGCTTCCATTCAATTCCTTTTTCGGCGTTCACTTTTTATGATATGGATTGATACCATTTAGAACCTCTCACCACTGTCTCACAGAGCTGCCCTGTACAACAAAACCGATATAATCAAGCTGCTAATGGCCGATGTAAGTACACTATACGATATACAATTTTCCCAAAATACAGGTTTTGTTTGCTCTAATATTCACAAATCAATTAGATTACTTTGATAGTTCCTGTGATGCATACTTTAAAGATGCACTTTTCGGCGATTGGGCGCAGTTTTTATTTAACTTTCATTTTTGTGTAGTTGCTGAAATGACTGGTTCATAATCCTTTCGTGTTATTGGGATCACCAAATCATCGATGATTAATAGATAAAGGCCCATTGAAACAGACTCCGAATTTTAGCCACAAAAATATTTAAATGAATAACGACCTGGACCAGTTACTACGCATGCGCAAATCTTCCCATTTTCTAGTATTATCGCCCAAATTCTACTCGTTTTCAATAAGAACTCGAACTTCAAAAGCAATAAACAAAGCTGGGGTGACCGAGTTGATATCATTACTAAACGTAGTAGGGAATCGGTCGATGATTATTTTTACCAGAACAGAATTTTGATTAATTTTTTTTATGAAAGGCACCTTTAAGCTAACTTATGGTATTTTATGTCTGCACATTTTTGAGAGCAAGTTTCTCTAATTGGGCCACGGGATTATTTGTTTTGAACAAGAGTCAGTATATGATCTAATATTAACTCGCCTTGTGGATGGTGATGATGGTTTAGGGTGGTGACATCAATGCCAAGGACAAGAAAAACATGTCCCCGTTACACTGCGCGGCCTGGAAGGGTCAGACAGAGGCTGTATCATTTCTATTGGATAACGGCGCTCAGATTGCCGAGTCAGATAGCTCACTGAAAACAGCGTTACACTGGGCTATACAGTTTGGACATTACGAGACCCTACTGGTCCTTCTCAAGGTAGAGATAAATCTTTCATACGACTTTACACTTCGATGCTGTGCCATTCCCATGGTAAAATGAACATCCTCATCTTCATTTCCAACATCATCGCCATCATTAACTTTATAACTACTGCCGTGACTGTTTTTGGATATTTTAAGCCCTTGAGAAAGTTTGCAATATTTTTCATTGTTCAGTGGTATATTAGAGTAGTAATTCCGAAATCTTCTATAAATTGTTGCTAAGCGACGTGGTTGTTTTGGTTGGCGTGTTGCAGCATGACGGTGCGCGCCTGTTAGAGTACACGGACAAGAATGACCAAACCGTCCTCCACTATGCTGCTTACACTGGCAATGTCTCGGTGAGGCGGGTGCTTAATTGCAAGCATAAATAAGAAATAGGTTCAGTTATAACAAAGTATCTGTAATGATCGTATCAGTGAAAAGCTTGTGAATGAATACTGTGACCAGATTAGCACACTATATTCTGCGATAACGCGCAACTTGAGTAGACAAGTTGACAGATGCAATACACGCGTAATTCTTATTGTAATTCTTTTGAGAGATATTTTGTAAAAAATTGTCGCTGACATCTATGATACTTCCTCTGATTTGTGGATACTTTGGGTAGATATTGAAGACCCTCTTGGATGAAGGCAGCCTCACTGGTGCCAAAGATCAAGAGGAGCGTACGCCTCTACACATTGCGGCTCTGTGTGTCTTCATTCAAAATATATGGCACATTCATACAAACTATATTAATCACTACTTACGATCTTGCATTTATATCTGTTAATTAATCCAAGGACGGTGATTTTTTTTATTTTTCACGATATCCATTAACGCAATACAAACTATCATTTTGATTATTTCCTCATTATCCATAGAATGAAAACATTGAATAACTTTTTAAATGACAACCGCTTTAACGGACTTGATGGAATAGTTCGAATTGTTACAGACATGACAATGTGAACTGCATGGAATGTCTCATCAACGCGTCCAACCACGAACTGAATGATGACGACCTGGATGGCGGGACGCCATTATTGCTGGCCTGCAGTTCAGGACATCATCAGGCAGTACAAGTCCTACTGTCGCTGGGAGCGGATGTCTCTAAAAGGCAGGTTTTCTCATTTTTATCAAGGGATGTGTTATGATGATCACAGATGAACATTTTTAGCCCGAACCACAGCGAATGAATACGATAAATAAGAAGTAAGTTTGCATTTGGTGGAGTGTGGTTTGTCCGTTGTATTAATTATAACACCATAGCGTCGCTGACGTCATTCGTGACGCGTCTGTGTCTTTACCTTCATCTTATTTCACTCTTCCTTTATTAACTACAGAGATGATGAGCATTGCACATCGCTGATGTTGGCAGCTGCCCAGGGTCACGTGACCGTAATGAAAATCTTGCTTGAAAACCAAGCACATGTCAACGAGGCAGATAAACTTAGGGTAGACCACATATTCAATACAACTGCCATCACTATCATAAGGTGGATTTTATAAAACAACGCGAATCATTCATACGAAATACCTTTCTTTTGTCTGAAAGAACACAGCCCTCCACTACGCATGCGCAGGCGGCCACAGTGACGCGGTTCAGCTGTTGTTGGACAAGAATGCCAATGTAGCTATGAAAAACACACATGAATTGTCTCCGCTGGGCCAGGCCATTGACAACCTCCACAACGATACCGCGATCACCATGCTTAAACACAAAAGGTAACTTAAAATACCAACAGCAACCAATATACACAATCTTTAAAAAAATCAATTTAAAGTAATTGAAGTTACTATTAGTCAATATAACATTGGTTAAACAATTATATACAATATTAAAATCAAGGTTTCATGGTTTTTTTCAGTCTTGGTATAAGCATATTTTGAGTCAATATCACGCCCATTTCACTGCTTAGCCAGTTTATCACAGTCGTTATTGACTTTTCAGTTGGAGAGATAGTATGGACGTGCGAGACAATAATGGCTATAACGTCTTGGACAAACTTATCGCCAAGCTACCCGAGGGCGCCAAGATTGTGTTAGATCACTGCATGGAGAGATCTAGTCGAGATGAGGATGACCCAAATCTTACTGTAACCTCATACATATAGATCAGAAAATGAGCGTCTCTGTTGATTTCCAAATGAATTGGCATAGTTTCTTATTTGCTCCATCTTGTGACGATGTGCAATTTGTTTTAATGATTCAAGTTCTGGAACTGATAGCCTGAAATGGATCGTGTTTCAGATGGTGTTTGACTATCAGTATCTTGATCCGGGACCCGATGACCCTGGTAGTAGGAAAAACAGATACTTAGCCCTGAAGGTATGTCATATCACTTAGTGCAATATGTAATCGCCATACATAAGTGCCCCACAAAAACAGCTGTTTTATTATTAAATGGAATTAAGTTATTTTGAGGTCCGTTTGTTCCAGACGATGGTGTATCATGAAAATGATATTCTTCTGTCGCATCCTCTCTGCCAAAATCTGCTTTCGCAAAAATGGTAAAAAAAAATCAATTTAACACTTTTGATGATTTTCTGTGCTGATTTTTTAAAATACTATTCGGACATTCAAACTGAGTTAACATTGAACATATCGAATACAAAAGATTTCCTTTGATGTTGAAATTAGCCTGTTTTTGTTTGTGATCATATCACGTTCATTATATTTCTGAAATATTGTATCTCTATATGTTATATTTTGCAGGGTGCGCTTTGGGAGAACTACATTCTATTTGAATCTGCTGATCTATCTCGGTTACTTGCTCTCGTTGACCTTTTATGTTACCACTGTCCCCAACACTATCACCAACCTGGTGGATAACAACGGATGCCCCCTCAACCTAACGGAAACTCAATTGCAGAATGCCACTCTGGTTGAATATTACATAAAGGTACGCTGGCCATTACGTCTGATGGAGTATAAATGTTCTGAATTTTTGTTTCGAATATCATATTTAATTAAATAAACAATGAAATTTGATGTATTTGATGGTAAATGATGCTATATGATATATGCTTTTGAATCAGTGGCATAGCATGGTGAAGTAAGCTTTTTACTAATTCACCGGCTTTCATGTCGACGTGGAATAAGAACCGATTTTGTATATGAGCAGATCACTGGGAAAGAACTGTTCATCAAATCATAATCTTGATGTATGTGCCTCCCTCACACAATGGGTTGAGTACTACAATCATCGTGGTAATATTGGACCACTGTTTTCTGGGTGAAATGCGGGGTATGTTAAAATATACCAACGTGCAGCTTTCTTAGGGAAATGCCACACTTGAGATCGATGGTGAAGTGTCAACCGATGTTGTTGCTTGTGTAGCAATGTGAGTAAATCAATGTAGCCCTATTGTGAGTAAAGCAATGTAGCCCCAATATGAGTAAAGCAATGAAGCCCCAATGTGAGTAAAGCAGTGTAGCACAATGTGAGTAAAGCAATGTAGCCCCAATGTGAGTAAAGCAATGAAGCCCCAATGTGAGTAAAGCAAAGTAGCCACAATGTGAGTAAAGCAAAGTATCCCCAATGTGAGTAAAGCAATGTAGCCCCAATGTGAGTAAAGCGATGTAGCCCCAATGTGAGTAAAGCAATGAAGCCCCAATGTGCGTAAAGCAATATAGCACCAGAGCGATCAGTCGTTAATTTGTGCGAGTGAAAAGGCGGATGACGTTTTAGACAACCATCTTTGTCTTATCCAGAGGATCCGAATTCTTGTGATTAAATGAACATTACACAAGACATTCTAACACCGAAAATGAAGTCGTTCAATTTATTCCATGGCTTGCATACACTGACATCATCCGACGCCTAACGGTTTTTATTGAGTTGACTTGGATGGATTCGAACTAACCAAAGCTATGTCCACTCCTTGATTATATGGCTAACAATGTGGTTTGGCTTCTCGTGTTTATCGTATGTTTATTCTCTTCTAATGATATGTACTATCGCTCTTCCCCAACACAGCATGGGCAAATGACCGCAGAGGATCGGCTCCTATCTCTCAGTGCATATATATTTGGCATAATTCTTGTGATATTCGTGGCCATCTTTGGTCTGCGTGAGTTGGTACGAATGTCACATCAGGTATGTAACGCTATATAACCAAATGCACTGGATTATATCCTCTTCTTCCTTTTCTGTCTCGTGGCTTGTGTGCCCGTTCTGTCTCGTTGCTTGTGTGCCCGTTCCTTTTTCATGTGAATGCTCGTCTGTACTACTAACCAGGATATGTATCGCGGGGATTTGTATCTCACATTTATTCTGCTAACACTCAGTTGGATTGACTTACATTTACGATTGTCCCAGTTTCTAGAAATAGTTCACCCCATTTTATTTGTTAATTAATAATGTTGGCAAGGTGGTTGAGGGATTGCCACTTTCCGCCGATACACGTCCTATAACTGATACGCTCATGGTGCCATTGGGTACATTTTTTTAGCGCAAGTCAATATGCCCGTTTAAAGGTCTACTGGGAAAGATACATAGTCATTCTCTCATAGGCATGATGGGTGAAGAAAGATACCGTCAGTTAAATGGGTTAAAATTTGCTGCCGAAATTTGATGTGAATTATGTGGCTTCCCAATGTAGCGTATCGGTGCCGTTGTGATGATGTGTTCTTACTTCACGCTTGCGTCAACTTACTCTCGTGGTACTTATGAACTCTGTCATTAACAGCATGTATACACTATCTGCACCAATACTAAACCTTGCACGCTTCTCTTCTTCCTATTGCCCGTGTGACGTCATCACCATCCCTGTATATAACACGCTCAGATCAAACCCATTCTGACCACAGCACGGCCAAGTCACAAAGAGTGACCGTAGAAACGCGATGAAACCAGTGGGACACTTCTTAACCGTTATGTTGATGGTAATAGCCACCTTGTTTCTCCTCCGTGAGCTCTCCAAACTCCTTAACCAGGTAAAGTATTAATCTCGTCCATGTAACTACACTACCTAAAGTTCCACCTTCGCATTTCACTGACCACCGGGAAAGCTGGAAAACTCTTGCATCGCTTGATGTAAATATTGGTGTGCACAGTGCATTTTGGGCAATCTGCACTTGCTGTTATGATCACGTGGAGTGGGTAAATGTCGTGAATTCCTCAATGTAGTCTGAGGAAATGTCCCTTGAGGAATTCACGTTGTTTCAGCTTTTTTAAGTTATCGCAATTCATGTTGCATCACCAGTACGCCTGAGATTTCCCATCTGGCATGTCAATTGCACAGGGGAATATCCCCTTCTTTGGTATATTGAGTGTCAAATTATGGACATTGTAAGATACTCTTATAGATCAGATAAGGTCAAAGCTGTCGGGGTTACACTTATTATGTTGTTAAACGTCAATTTTTTATGTTAATTTTTATCACCTTTGCATTTGGTCTAGCTTGTCATACAGTGTCAAGTTTACCGATGTTTGTATAATGTATGTGATCAAATAATTAAGTAATTGAAAGAGAGGTTTAACAATTCAAATTAGTCAATATAATTTCACAAAGTCTCAACATCGCGTCCTATTCTCGTGTTCATCACGTGCTAAACAAGCCACCCTGTTACCATCATCATCTGACAGTGGTCAGTTGTATTTGTGAAGACAATTTGTTCTTATGCCTAATGCTGACAGAGACTGAAGTATGTGCTGAATTTCTTCAACTGGATCGCCTGGATCCTCGTTATCTCCACGTTTCTCTTCATTTCGCCGCCCGGATTGGCGCCGTGTTTGTATCAATGGCGCGCCGGATGGATTGCTGTGTTTCTGGCTTGGATCAATTTCATCATGTACCTCAGAAGGCACGTGATATCATAACACACCTCTGTTTGGTTGCTCTATGATGTTTTGTTTCTGAAATTGGTGCTCATCATTCCAATGGTAATTGGTGTGATTTCGCACTTATTATGACACGGGCGGTGACTGGTAGTCAATCATGTTTGTCGATTGCTCTTGTTTCACGAGTTCTAGCCTAACCAAAATTCGTAAGAGTGGGTTGTTTATGCACATGTTATTTGTTCAGCTTATATCTGTATTTACACCCACTTTTTGTTTCAGATTGGATTTTGCAGGAATATATGTTATAATGTTCGTGACAGTGTTGAGCAGTTTACTGAAGGTGAGGGCGACGATGTATATTGATTTAATGGGTAAAAACATCTTATACGATGATGGTATTGGCGATGATGACGATGGTTACAATTAATGATAATATTGATATGTCGTAGGGCATGAAGATAATGATGTCAGATTGTGATGACGACGACGATGATAACGTCATCGGTAATTGTAGCAGTGCCAGTAATAACGGCCTTGCTTTCAGGTTGTTGTTGTATTCATGCTTTTCATCTTTGCGTTCGCTGGATCATTCTACATTGTCATGGCTCCAAAACGACAAAACGACAAAGAAGCAAATGTAAGTCGACTTCCTTCTATATGAAGTACAAACTATATCTTCTCCATATTAAACACTGGAACCAATTTATTCCACTGCGTTATCTTTCCCATTCCACTTGTTTGTCACCAGCATCCATTTGATGATATGATCCCGTCGGTGTTGAACATCATGGTCATGACTCTTGGAGAGATAGAATTCGCAGATGGCTTTCTACCGATGGACAGCCTGGATCCCTTCTCAATTGACGTCACCATCCTCTTGATGATCTTCATCTTCCTCATGCCCATCGTGCTGATGAACCTCATGGTAAGTGGAGTATTAGTGTTGATGTTTTGATCTTCATATCAATCGATATTGACGGAAATGTGGCGCTGGTTGGCGAATAAAGGGGTGTGTGTACTTGTGTACTACAGATCGGTATTGCTGTTGGTGATATCGAGAAGATTCAGAGAAACGCCTACCTTAAGAGGATAGCCTTACAGGTGAGATTCTCTCGTTATGTTGAATGATTTTGTAGAAAAATGACACACATGACTTGCATGCTATCTATTTAAGCGTGTCACATGTTCTTGGTATCACTAGACGGGCTGAGGTGGAGGTATTGTCCCATTTTCTCGGGTCAAAATACAAAGACAGGCTTATTGTAGCGTGGAATTGCTAAAGGGTGATTTTTGCAAATTTGGTTGCTCTTAGTTAGAATTAATTATTAAAATTTCATGCAAAAATTGACTGCAAATATCTATTTGTTTGATTGTATGTTTCATATCAGATTGATCTGCTTTATAATATCGAGAACAATATGCCAAAATTCATGCAAAGAAAAGTGCACGTGAAAAGAGCCATGATCAAGCCAAACGAAGGATCAAAAACGACATGGCAAAAGGTAACTGTATTAACAAAACAAAAGTGATCTGAAAAACATTTTAATTCTTTCCAAATTATCGGTATATTCAGATTTATCACTAGGTCAATCTCGTTTGTACCTTAGATAACACGGACCCTATTCGGTAGCTCCAAGAATGTTCAGTTTATTGAACGCGAGAAGAAAGACAGCACACATAATGCTATCATACAACTAACCGAAGACGTACGATACCAACAGAACAAGTGCGTCTCATTGTTTAATGTCTAATTGCTTGTATTTCTGGAAATGTTTAAGGCCAATTATGGCCTCCTGGTTGATTTCAAAGCCATTGCATATTAATATTGTCAAATTTTTAAACTTATTCTGCCGTGCAAAAACACCTTTCTATTTCGGCATTTTGTATTGATATATATTCGAATGGTTCTCATTGATTCATCAGCAGATATTGTGTGGCCTTAAGTCATTTTCAATTTAAAGTCAATTGGATTGTCTGTATTTGTACTCAGGGTACGCAACCTGACGGTACTTGTCCAACAGCAGTCGCTCCTGCTTCACCAAATTGCTAGCAAGTTGAACGTAGAGACAGATGTGGCGGCTACCACGGCCCCGGGACAAGGCGAGATCTGTCCCCCATTTCCAGTGGGAGACCAGATGTCCGTGTATGATAACATGAGTGTCAGTGTTCCTCTGCTTCCGCCACCTTCGCGTGCTCGCTCTGTCCGGGTGCGTCCGAGGTCAGAACGGCCGGGATCCGTGCATCTCTAGTCTTCGCCAACTGAATTGTCATAAAGAGTCACAAAGTCTGAACTTGCTGCAAACTTTCCAAATATGGATTTAGGATCGAGCGAACAATTTGAAAAGGAGACTTTCAAGTGTATTTAAGTGTGAATGGTCTTTTAGTATGGTTGAGAACTTATCATTTTAATGTCATTTTATGAGGTGATGTGTGAACGGAAATACTTATTAATCAATATTATTTATTCCAATAATTTGACTTTGGGTACAATGTGAATCGATGATTTGGTATACCACATGGGTCTGACATTTCCCCGAAATTCTATTCACGCAATTACTAATTCGCACAGGGAATATTGAGACCATTGAGTTTATTTGATAACAATTTGTACTACATTTGTTTGAAGTGTTGAATATCAATTAGCCTTGTTAACTCAAATATTCACATATAGCCTTCGTTGATGACAGATTATCCCACATAACTCTCACCTTGGACAGTTGATGTAATTGACAACAGTGTGTGTAATTGGCAACAGTTTATGTTATGGACCGCGTTATATGTCACTGACATCATTACGTGTCACTGACAGCAGTATATAGCATTGACAACAGGGCGACTACATTGATGTTAATACATCTGAACTACAGACTTGTCCCATAATAAGTTCAAATAATGATTTGATTTCTTCTCAACTCTTGATACATATGTTGAAATCCTGTATATTTAATGCCCTCTGTCTTTCATATTATATTCGGTATTTTCCAAAATAAATTAGTTTTATCTACACAGAACACCTTTGGTATCTTTGACCAATATCCTGATAATCAGCCTGAGTTATTGTAACAAATGGGTTGAATTAATCGTTTGATCCTATCAACACAGATAAAAAGTGCAAGATATTCTGTTTTACCGTTGTAATATTTCACAGGTATTAACCTCATCATGTGCGTAAACATATTGTTATTATCAAAAATGTGACTTTTAAGTAAATGTGCACCAAAAATATATTCTATATTGTTGTTATTTACTACGATGTGAAGGGTTCCCGATGCCATTGCATTAAAGCCAATCGCCCAGCGAGTATATGAAAAGTCTATTGAACACTTACCACTTCCGTTGATGAGTCATATAGTTGATTCAGATAAAGGAATACCTAATTGTATAACATTTTCCCGTAAAAGCTATTTCAAATGTAATCTGGAAGCAATAAGGGCATTAATAAGATTTGAAAAGTTATATCATCCTGATGGTTTTCTGGTTTTCTAATTGCCTTTCCGGTCGCATAATCAGCTTGCGGAAGCGTGATGGAGAAGAGAGCTGTTTTGTGTTACATAGAACCAGTCAATGATTGTGATTTACTTACAGCAAATAAACAACATAAACGCATGAGATCAACAGGGAGCAACCCATGGACGGACGATAAAGTCATCCGTGAAGCGGCGCTTCAATAGAATGAGCAACACGGCATCACATATGACACGCGGAGAAATAAGCATAGGTTGAAACGTTTTTAATCAGTATAAATGAAATTGATTGAAGGGATTGAGTTCTAATCACAACTATTTAAGACGGCTGCAATCGTCTTGGAAACAACCTGAAATAGTAATCAAACTACTTTACCCTTTAGAAGGTGACCACTTCAATCATAGTCTTATCTTCATATTATAACAATTATTCCTCGGAATATGTATACATGTATATTTTTATTAAATGTGAGAACCGACCCACTTTTCTTTGTCATACTTGTACTTTTACCGGCTATAAATTTAATATAACCACGATAAAACAAGCTAAAAAAACTAGCTCGATGTGCATTTTTAGGCACATAGGTTTAAAGTGATGTTTTAAAAATAGTACAATGTATGATGCTATATCATATTGTATATATTTTTAAACCCAGCATGATTGCGCTGTAATTCTTTTTACGATCGAATCATTTTCCAGAGAGATATTGATGGTTTAAACTTTCCTTCGATAACCTTGACCTTCAAGATAAAAACAAAACCTCTGGGTTTTGCGCATCATTTACACCTTCCATCTTAAAAAAAACATTTCGAAAATATATTTAAAATGGCGGTTTGTATCACGAGACAAACAAACTTAAACATTTATTTAGAGGCTAACGTCAGAGTTCAATAGAGGTAAACGTCGGAGTTCAATAGAGTTATGACCATACTATTACGTCTAAATATTTGTTGATACGTTCTTTAGGTGATATGCCAATGCAAATTGATAGCTTATAAATAGTTCCTTGGAGCATATGCATTTCTTGTATCACCTATCTAAGTATATAGCTAAAATGATTGGCATGAATTTAGCAAATCAATAATATGGTTACATCGTTTTTCTATGAACATATCAATGCCAATCTATTTATGCTGTGCAACAAAGTCAGCACACCCATGGATATTTTGATGGTAAAAATATCATGAAATAAACATGAAAACTGTCATCATCTACAAAGCAGTACCAGCAATGCAATCATGAGGGATGATTGTGATATAAATTCATAACTTAAAGATTAAAAGCTTTGATTAATTGATGTGATGATGATGATGATTGTGATGATGATGGCATCGTGACCACAATAGAAAAATAATAAGGGTTATGGTTGCCAGTACATAGACTGTTATGATGATGCTCCTAACGGCAAGGTAGATGGTGATGACGATGACGATGTCTATGATAATGATGGTGACAATGATGATGATACAATCATGACCACAATTAAATGATATTAAAACCGTCAACAATTCGAAGTGAGGATTCTGTAAATGGTGCCGAGAAGCAATTGTTAAGTACTCCATCATCATCCAACTCATAACAACCATCAATATTGCAAACCGGAATGAAGTTTTTAATCTCATCATCATCATCATCATCATCATCATCATCATCATCATCATCATCATCATCATCATCTTTGTCTTTGTGTTCATCATCATCACTGTCATCATAATCATCATCATGATTATCATCATAAACACGATCTACATCATATACATTGTCATCATTATTCTAACATCATTGTAATGATTATGATCTTAATCATAGTCTTAATCACAATCATCCTATCCATCATAATTACCATCATCATTGTTTCAACCATAACCAACCTTCATAATAAACACCACATCATTGTCTTATCCATTTTCATCATCAGCAAGGAGATAATGCTAAACTCAGCACATTATGAACATTATCATACTGAAGAGCTCCAAGTTATGATGGGAAAAGGTTCTTTCCTCTGTATGCACCTAAAGTGCACAATCATTCAAAAGTTAACTTTTTTAACAATATCAGCGGCGGCATTTGTACAGCACAATGTGTAGGCTGCTGTTAACAAACTAGTGAAAACCCAGCAGAAATGACACGCGCTGTACCTCAAGCTTACTTTGTGAGAAAACGATAGATAATTTACAAAATATTATATACAGTATATGTTTACGATACGATCATTAACGACGGAGACACGACGCGTTAACTTCTGATTTCAATCCCGTTTAAAATTTGATTCGTTCGCAACGGGAAGTGATGTCATCAATATCCATCAAATTATAGAATTAAATTAACGCTGTCCATAACAACAACTGGCCAAATTTTTATGACCATTAAACTGATATTTACTGTTTTATATAATATAATATTTTACGAAAAATGTGGAAATTCTTTTTCCAACTGTAACAATTATCATGTCACTACCTTCTCTACAACACATGTGTTTTATGAAATAACTGCCTGTTCTTCAATTATATCACTGCATTATCTGCAACACATATGTTTGTTCTGTAATGATATCACTGCCTTCTCTGCAACACATGTGTTTGTTCTGTAAGAGACGATAAAGAACTGGTGAATACTGAAATATGTAAGGAATAGAAGCGGTAATGGAGGGCGATGCATAGTGCTATGCTATGGATTTTCCTCTCAGTATTATCCACGTTGTCTGATGGGGGGGGGGGGTGGATTATCAGCAACGATGTTACATTCGAGCAAAACATGGACTTAAAATTATGCAGACAAATAACAATACATGATGGCAATATCTGAAATGTAAAATTTAATTTCACAAAAAAATCATTGTGCTCTTTAGAAATCATATTTTTTAAAGATCAATTAATTTCCAGTGGGCCACAAGAAAGAAAAGGGAAGAAAATTAATGCTTCTATATGAAACCTGTAGACGCATATTGCCATTGTGCATTTATGGAATCCTGAAATGATGAGCCGCCAAGAAAACATTGATAGCAGTTGCCCCAATTTTGGAACCGATGTTTGAAAATTCGAGGCTCATGTTGTCGCTCGTCGTCGTTTCCTCTTCCGCTTCCGCCAATGTCACGTATGTAAGTCGATTCTCCGCGGAAGATCGACTGGCCAGGGAACAGCGACGAATCGGCTTCACAGAAAGATGAGTCACAAAACTGACGCGCTCACATCCGATTTCCATTTTCTAATTCAGAAACTTTGCTATCACCATGGGTACTGTAAACAGCATGGTGGCAGTTATTATTTGCTTTGGGAATATTCTGGTCATTGTGTTCTATGCAACTTACTGCGGACGAAGAACAACTTCTTCATTGTACATCTGACGCTGGCCGACTTGATGCTGGGACTGGGCGTGTTTTACCACGTGGCCACACCACCGGAGAGACGGTGAGTAACAAGTTGATCTGTGCCATCGACGCGTCTCTTCTCTTCTTTTGTGGCATGGCATCGACAAGCGCTATCGTGGCCGTCACTGCGGACCGCTTCCAGGCCATCACACGGCCTCTCACCTACGACAAATGCCCCACACGCAGACACCTCGTGACCGGTACGTTGAAGTTTTGGCTGATGTAATCAGTATCCTGCTACCTCTACTTGTGGACCATGATGTGAACCACCCAGACATACAGGCTTGTTACTTCGCAAGAGACAATTCTATACTTATGGCTGCTTGCCGTACCTCTGGCTCAGCTTCGTCGTCAACGTGATCCTCTACAATCCCATCCTCATCACCACCTACCGTCACGCCAAGGCCCTCGCCAGCTAGGTCGTCCCCTACTCGCCCACACCCCAAGAAAGCGTCAACCCAGAACGCTTAACTAGTCATGCTGCAAATGTTGGATACATGCGACCATAAATACAATATGCGCTTAGCTAAATATAGCAAGTCGTATACGAACAGCATGTCCACATACGCTATAATAGCGAGGATGGTATTTAAAGCGGGGATAATATAACGACCCTGGGTGGGTATTAATAGCAAAACGGACCCACGAAATTGCTTGCCTGGATAATCTTTGATGGCCTATTGAATAGTTGGGTAACTATATAAAAATTATACATCGGTAAACACTACATTGTTCTTCTCGAAAATAAGCTCCTTGCTACAAATGCATCATTGAAAGCATCACACAATTTAGTGTTAATATACGAAACTTTGATCAAATGTTGCTTAAGGTTCGTATCCGATTCCCGCAAGTAACCAGGTACGTTTTAACGATTGTCATTTGGAATAACAACGTTCCGCAAAGAGTCATATAGTGTAAATGGGAGGCGATGGGTGGTAAGAATACTGCCAAGTCGCTTAATAAAAAGCTATGCGAGTATGAGCGCCATGTTATCCATGTTTCTGTACCAAACTCAACCTTTCTTCGTAGTAATAGCTGGAGTATCCTAATCAATGTCAATGTAAATATCCTTGCTTCCCAAGGCTCGAAATGGAAAAGTCTTGGTGTTAGTCCGACCTGCTGTGCATTACTTAATTGAGCTCCTATAAAAAGACGATTAAAGTTTGTGCTTTAAAGAAGAGGACATGTAACATTGATATTGAAAGGGGTTTTGTGTAAAATAGAATAGAATCATAACTTCGAAATGACTAAAGTTCGTGCTATTAAGAAGAGAAGGTGTAATGCTGAAATGGAAAGGGGCTTAGTGTAAAATAGTCATCATTTGTGTAAGTTGATGATATTTCGTCAATATCATAGAAGTATAGAAGAGAAAACAAGAGACCAAAGAGACAGCTGTCGTCGGGTAGATTCTCATAAAACAAAATGAATAAGCAGCAGAGGTGTGCAGGTAACATGGCATTCATTCTGCAGAAACAGCTCCATAGATTTTGACAAATCAGTGCGTGAACATTTAGGAAATGTATGTTGAAGTTTAAGCGGTGATATAAAGTAATGAAATTTGAATGTGCCTTCGAAAAACATGGACACACACCCGAGATAGTTAACAAAATAGGCAACAAACGTATGCATAGATCAGTGCGTTTTGTGTTTACAAGGTTAACAAGGATGTTCTATTTTTTAATCTACCTCTTATAGACCTTTATAAAAATAATCAAAATCTGCTGTCAGTAAAACTTTATTGACATATTTCCTATTAGATTTGGCAATAATGTCCATACATTCGTGTCAATTTTTGGACCTATTTTCATGGCTTTGTCCAGTTGCTTATTTGTGATGGAACGTGACTAATACACCGTATACGCCTCGTGGTAAACGTTGTCTGACCAAATGTAAAAATGAGCGGTTGCATTATGCATGTGCAGTTATTTGATTTGTTCATTACATCACAGTATCAGTTCGCTGATATAGGTACAGTATAGATGATATGGAGATCCTCTTCAATATGAAAATTTACAAGAGTCTTTTTTTACAACAGCGGATTGAACGAAATCGCTGAAAACGATCAGAAAAGTATTTATTTTAATAACATTATAAAATCGACTTTATATTCCGTCGGTTTTTTTTACCATCTGTGGTATTTATCCCGATTTAAATATACCATGTTCCTATCATTAAAGCACATATGCTCTTTGATGCATATTGCCCGAGAAAATGACAAGCACGTGATATAAGTAATGTCAACTTCGTTGTTTTTGACACGCTGAAAAAAACAACTAGTCTCTGTCGTCAAGCACGTCGCCAGCCAGCGCGCAACTCCATACTCAGTTCCCTCCGGACACGTTCGTAATAAGGATCAAAGGCAGCATTATAATTCTCTTCTGGATCTTTTACAT
The DNA here is from genome assembly GCA_034190875.2 of Urechis unicinctus. Taxonomy (NCBI): domain Eukaryota; kingdom Metazoa; phylum Annelida; class Polychaeta; order Xenopneusta; family Urechidae; genus Urechis; species Urechis unicinctus. The sequence goes on along the minus strand of CM067347.1, from coordinate 54,064,311 downwards.
GATCATAAAGCTCGACTCCGTGAAGAGAGGACCACTCTGGTTTGTAGATTGGCGCCCCATAAAACCTGACCCATTCAGTATATCTGTACATCTTGGTCCTCATTGTGTAGCCCATGATGCTGCCGGGTCGCGGATACTGGGAAAATACTCTTTCTTTCCATTTAATCGTCCCATTTGCTTTCATGAACGGCACTAAGCTATGTCCTTCACGGCATCGTTTAACAGCTGTATTGTTTTCCGGACAAAGTTCCAATTTGGGAAAACCTGCTGCCTCGACCAGAGTTGGGAAAAGGTCGACAAACTCCGTAAGCTCTTCGGTGACTATACCATCGTCGGTTAATCCGGGAACTCTCACCATCATCGGCGCGTGCGTAGCTAGCTCAAAGTTAGTTTCTTTCAACCAAGCACCGTGCTCTCCCAATTGCCAACCATGATCACCCCAGAAACTCACAATGGTATCATTCCAAAGGCCAAGCGACTTTACCTCTTCCAGAAGAGTCCCTATCAGACTATCCGCATAAGATAACGCACTGTAGTAAGCTCGGCGTAAATCGATAACCACGTCATTCGGCAAGGAAGTGTTAATATTCCCAGACATATGGTATTTGGCTAAATCTTTGAAACGCCCAAGTTGCTTTGAATAGTTATACCATGCGACTGGGGGCATGTTTACGGGCGCATAGCCATTATCGGGAAGAGATAATTCTTCCACTGGGTAATACTGAAGGAATTCTTCAGGAAACACAAATGGAAGATGAGGTTTATGGATACCAACGGCTATGAAGAAAGGCTTAGTGCCAGATTTGGCATCTTTTGTAACTCTTCGCAGAGTTTGTATGGCGTAATTAGTAATCTGAATATCTGGGAGTTCTTTACGGGAGCGTTCCTTTTTGGTCACTGCCAGCCAACTTGCTCTATTGGTCTGCCAGAATGGATAATTTGGAGCATGGAAATAGGGTTCTGACCATGAAATTGGATCATCAAATCCTGATGCTTTTCCTGGGTGGAAGACTTTCCCCATGCCTATTGAGGTGTAACCACTTTCCTTGAAATACTGTGGTATAGTTGTAAAGTTTCCACCGACATTCCTGAAATAGTCTACCATATTATAGACGTGGGTTGTGTCTGGCCGACGACCTGTCAGCAAAGATGTTCTACTCGGGGAACACACGGCCTGCTGGACGTAAGCTTTCTTCGGCACCAAGCTCTGAGCCGCAAGATCATCTAAGTTAGGCGTGTGCATGAAAGGGTGTACTGGTGATGGGAAGTCAGGACCGTAGTAGCAGCCTAGCTGAGGTCGCATGTCATCTGAGACCAGAAACAAGATGTTCTTCTTACTACTGTCTACTTGTAATACCATCAAAGAAATGGAGATGGCAACCAACGCTCTTGATGTTACGTTGCTTGGCATTGTGAATGTGTAGTCGCTCAATCCCTAGACGAGCACTGGTGGACACTGACACAGAAATACAACAAGTTATCAGTATAATATGAGGTTTCATTGGAATAAGTTGCAAAAACAGTAAACGTGAAGTAAGGGGTTCGAGGCGAGTATCTTCACACCCCTTATATACTTCTATCTGGGTAAAGAGGAGACTCAGTTGGCATGGGCATTCGAAACAACGCAGCTGTTGTCCCTGCCTTTCTGAAAATAACCAGTCGATTCAGCAGATGTCTAGTCAGTGATGTGGAAATAATTAACCAGTGAGGAAATGATGTGATAGCCTCGTCCGTTTGGTTGGGGTTCGCGACCAGGTTATTGCAATTGGTTATGAAGTTGGATTCGGTTCAAAAACGTGGAAACTTGGGATTAATGATTTATCTCACGGATTTATCAATATTCCCGAAAGATAAATATTCTACGTTTTGACCCGATTCCCCAGTCTTATATGTGGGCGATGACGCTGGTGATATGCTATCCTAGCATGACAACCATCCTCTATCATCTGACATTATCTCATTGATGAAGGTGACATAATGAACATCATTGTCCACAAGATTAAGAGTTAATACTTAACAACTTGTAGTATGCAAAGAAGATTCATTGGTATGGATCCAATAAATGTGGCTCTGGATGAGTGCCTAGAAGGGAAATATGTCACATTTTATCAGTTTATTGTTAATGAGCCGGCGAGAAAAATGCGTGTTCAATATTTGCTCATTGTGCAAACTGCTATTGATAAAATGTGTGGTTATGCGTCCGCGGTTTAGTGTCCATGACACGCTATAAATTGAGATCAAAGATTCTAGCGAACCCATATACCGAGAGGTCGTACTCGTTTGATCCCCGTTCACTATTATATGACAGAATTAAGTATAGACGCTGTACTTACCTCACTTGTCGAAACCTTCGATGTGTGATTTCTGTAACTGACACCTTAATGATGCGCAGAACATGCGTCACGATGCTGCACCACCTTGCGCCCAACTGACAGGCTAATCAACAGCATACAGCTGTCAACTATGAAGCTAGCTCCGGTGTAACGGTAACATGAATTTATACCGTTACGAAGAGTTAGTCAAACACAGTCGGCGATATCTCGTTTGGACTATATCTCGCGAAGGGCTATATTTCGCACCTAGAAAATAACATATATCAAGAGCCTTTACAAAAAATAGACCTTTCGCTCCAAAAAACTTACCACCACTCGACGCTATTCTTCAATAAATGCCATCGATAGTTCGTTTCCGAACAAATCGCGATACGAAGTCTGCCATTTTGGAAACTTTTAATTCTCGCGATTTCCCGCATTACCTTAGCATCCCAAGTGGGGGGCACTTACCCTAACTCGGATAGGGGTGTGCCGCGGGACCTCGAAAATCCGTACCCGTTGTACTCGCTGAGAATGAGAAAAAGTATACTCCATCGTACAAGGTATTATGCGAATGTCTAACCCGTCGTAAAAGTCGAGATGTCGAAAAAACCACTCCCTTCGTACGGCACATGTATACTATATATTTACACTTAAGTGCCCCCCCCGGGCTTAGCATGTGTCGTCGTCTTTCTGTGCATGCGCAGTGCATGTGGTCTTGAACTTGTAAACAAACATGTTGCTGTGTTTCTGACTTTTTACCGCTTCCCAAATCGATCAAACTATAAATAATTACCATGGATGAAATCCCCCGCCGAAAAGGGATAAAATCGTCCGTAAAACATCATTGCATTCTATAACTCCATCACTTGTGTATGTTTGGTGTTGGTAGTTGTCTGAATCGATCTAAAAATATTCGCGTTGCGTTGTTTCGAGAAACGGTAAGACGTCTACGCAGACGTCTTGTAGGGCTACTATGAAGCTCGACAGGAGTTAACAACTGAATCAAAATAATAAGTAATATCAAACGGGTTCTGAAGCCCGGGTTTGTGGTGTGGGTGAGGGTTCTCTCCTGGTAGAGATGAGCCTCCGTGGGAAAAAAACATCGTTGCTGTCAGTCCTGTGCAAGTTCCCTCGCTCCTGACGGTCGTTACTGATCTGATATCACCTGCTGCAGCGCGGGCGTGTAAAATAGAGAGAAGTCAACAGCTGTTGGAAGCGAAGAATGTTTGGCTATGTTTTCCACTGACTCTTTAAAAAAAATTCCTACTCATTCGTTTACCTAGCCAATGGATAAAATCGACCCATTGCTAAACCTGGCAGTCTTAAAAACCGACCCATTCGTATAACAAACTGCCAACCCCCCTCCCCCACCCACCATATTACGACACATCCTTACTAAACTTTACATAGGGAGAATACCCCCTCCCCCATAAAGAGACATATTATCACATGAATGGACATGTTCGATTTCTAATTCCAGACGCCTTTGGTGGGGGCACTCAGTAATTTGGCAACTATTTCATGAATATTGGTTGCGAGAGACTTAAAGATCACCTTCCCATACTCTTTAAATCGATTCAAGACCCCATGTCCGGCCGCGATCTCCTTACGCAACGACATGATCAATACATACCCTCGGCTTGCAAACCAGAATGAGGTTGACCATGTTCCAAATATTTCTGAGCGACAATGATTGGCTCTCAATGCATACGTTTACTACAAACTTGACTTATAAAGGGACTACATCTTATGGCCAGGTCACTTATTTGTACGAACTATTTTTTGTACTATTTCGAAACAGCTTCACCGATGACAAGTTATTTGCATAAAGTTCCCTTTGGAAAGCCAAGAACTTCCCCTATCAATCAGTCAAATGTTACCACTGAGACGTTTCCGTTTCGTTATTCGTGCGGTTATCAACCTTGTTTGGTCGCAAAGGGCATTGCAGTAAGGTTTAGCATAGTTATTTCATCATTGCGCGGAATCATTTCCATAATCCCATCAGACCCAACAAAGCGCCCACAAAAAGGTGCGAAAACAACAAGACTGGCCACAACAGCGTGGTCCTCTGTAGCATCGCTATACAAGATATATATATATATATATATATATATATATATATATATATATATATATATATATATATATATATATATATATATATATATATATATATATATATATATATATATATATATATATATCTATATATATATATATATATATATATATATATAGATAGATAGATAGATAGATAGATAGAGAGAGAGAGAGAGAGAGAGAGAGAGAGAGAGAGAGAGAGAGACAGAGAGACAGACAGATAGATAGATAGATAGATAGATAGATAGATAGATAGATAGATAGATAGATAGATAGATAGATAGATAGATAGATAGATAGATAGATAGATAGATATATGTATAGATATATATATATATATATATATATATATATATATATATATATATATCTATATATATATATATATATATATATATATATATATATATATATATATATATCCGATATCGGACCGTCTACAATCAGGGGCGAGGTAACTTAAGTATCTGATCATGACCATGTACGATCATAATGGCCTAATGACATGGGCCTTGGGCTAGGGAAGACTTTTACTGCGTAAACCTGGACCCGCAATTTCTCCTCCAAAGATACATATCTAATGTTTATTTAAATCCAACTTATCAACTGTGTATACTTACTACTCTATCATCACCAGGTAAGAACTCGTATATAGGTATCTGGACTGTGGTAGATACCAAACCTGCGTCTTCATATTTCAAGCTGCGTACTGAAATACCAACCTGTAATGAGATGACAAACCGCTTATGGATATAGCAGTACGCGTGCAGAAATATCACTGAAATCTCCTCACTAAAAATAACAGAAGAGCTAGCAGCAACGAACAGGAGTTTTTCGTGAACGCTCAGGGATGACATACGGGGATGATATTCAAGTTCTACATACGGGGAGAGTTTTAATACTACAAGACGTTTCGACTAACGCTACAATTTTTTTAAATAATGCAGTTACGACTTGACGAATCTTGGATATCACAAAAGCTTGATAAGCTGAAACAATAACATGCATCCGGAAATAAATTGAGAATAATTCCATCAGCTGATTATCAATTGGAGATGTCTGGGCATATAAATATATCCAAGTGAATTTTTCTCTAACTACCTTTGGAGCGCGAACATTATAGGCTCAATTTAACCTACTCACGTCTACTGTTCGATATGATAGCAGTAAAATCAAGTCCAATCTGATACCCCTACTATTTCTTCACGCACAGGCACTCGAATTCGGACATCATGATTTCCCTACACTAGCATTATGATATATATCATATTATATCATAATGCAAGGGAGATGATGTCTAAACTGAGATTTCTTATGCCGTTGTCATGACCGATCAATTATTTTTAAGCGTCATGAATTATATCCAAAATATTGGACTAAGAAGGCACTATTAGATAACAAATGCCTGAGACTAATGTTAAAATGACACACGATTTCGCAAAATCTGTTTCAGGTAGTGAAATAGTTGTTCAGTAATGGTAGTCATAAATATCTTGTTTCCTTCTTGAATGAATGGAGACTTCATCTGCTCTTCCTGCCTGAGCTGTCTGCTTCTGACACATACTATGGCCTAGCCTTTATTCGTGCAGGATTTAATTTCTGTTTTGGTGATACTTTCAGAAGAGGATTGTTTATTGGCCTCTGCGGCTTCAAAGGTAATAATGTTGTGCAATGAATGGAAATATTCGTCACTATATTTACAAGATAGGGTATTATAACATTTAATGTAAGGTAGATTTTTTCACGTTGGTTCTTGGATCGAAGTTAATGTATGCTGAGGGATTCAGCATTGGGGTTGACGGGATGCCCCTAAATACCAACTCTCATTCCTCCATGATACAACCCACTTCGACTGACTTATGTAACAGTGTCTTTTGATACATACACTCAGATTGCTGAGACCAGAAGTCTACCCAAAACTAAATGTTCATACTTTCTGATACGACACCTCGCTTTAGACTTAAAGGTCAACTTCAACGATTTTCATCATTTCTTTATTTTGTGTTTCAAAATGAAGATTAATAACTCATTAACCAACGGGTACTCATAATTCATTGCACCGCTATGCATAACTACTAAAAATCCACCGATAAGGTTCCACTCGGAAGAAAATACGAAGCCATCTTCTCGATGCCATTTTGCCTCAGTTGGCCGCTAGGGGCAGGTTGCGTGACGTCATTCCTGCTGCGCGGCCTCAGAGAGGATTTGACAGCGATCGAGCGAGCGAAGCGAAAAGCGATTGTTTGGATTTTAGTATTACACTGTTTTTAAATGAAGCCATGTCGTCTTCTGATGAAAATTACGAAGCCCCATAGCATTAAATTGGGGCAAATTATGTCCATGACTATTTATTTGAGACAATGCGGACGGGAGTTGAAAAATCCAAGTCACACTTCGAAATGACACCGGGAGCTCTAGCCCTACAAGACGTCTGCGTAGACGTCTTACCTTTTTTCGAAACAACGCAATGCGAAAATTTTTAGATCGATTCAGACAACTACCAAGCACAAAACATACACAAGTGATGGAGTTATAGAATGCAATGATGTTTTATGGACGATTTTATCCCTTTTCGGCGGGGGATTTCATCCATGGTAATTATTTATAGTTCGATCAATTTGGGAAGCGGTAAAAAGTCAGTATTAAACACAGCAACATGTTTGTTTACAAGTTCAAGACCACATGCATTGCCCATGCGCAGCATGACGAAGTCTAATGCTAAGCCGGGGGGGGGCACTTAAGTGTAATGATATAGTATAACATGTGCCGCACGAAGTGGGTGGTTTTTTCGACATCTCGACTTTTACGACGGGTTAGACATTCGCATAATACCTTGTACGATGGAGTATACTTTTTCTCATTCTCAACGAGTACAACGGGTACAGGTTTTCGAGGTCCCGCGGCACACCCCTATCCGAGTTAGGGTAAGTGCCCCCCCACTTGGGATGCTAAGGCAATGCGGGAAATCGCGAGAATTAATAGTTTCCAAAATGGCAGACATCATATCGCGATTTGTCGGAAACGAACTATCGATGGCATTTATTGAAGAATAGCGTCGAGTGGTGGTAAGTTTTTTGGAGCGAAAGGTCTATTTTTTGTAAAGGCTCTTGATATATGTTATTTTCTAGGTGCGAAATGTAGCCCTTCGCGAGATATAGTTCAAACTAAATATCGCCGACTGTGTTTGACTAACTGTTCGTAACGGTATAAATTCATGTTACCGTTACACCGGAGCTACGGGAGCTCTAACTCGCTTCGGATGAAGAATCCACAAAAGATTTCGACGAATGGTGAGTTTAAGAATACCTTTCCCCAACTTTATTGAACTACGTTAACTGGTAATAAATAATCTTTAGTATAAATTACCTAAGAGATTTACACATTCTGTAAGTTGAGGATGGTATGTTGACAGAAGTAACTATTACAACAGATAGAACTTGGCTAGTGAATGTAGCTTTGCCATTGTACCCTCAGCACATTAAATATTTTTGACAGATGATTACATGCAGTATATAAAGTATTTTCCTGTTATATTCAGTCAGCACTGCATCCCAATGGACGAGGCTAGAGTGTGCATCAGAGGTTTGGAGAGAGTGATGGCTATAACAGAGGAATGGACATGCATCACCAAGCAGCCAAGATTCCTGGCAAACTGCCTGAATAAAAATGTGCTGGAAGCTTCCAAATTTGAATCTCTTCAAATGGATGGACCTGTTGGAGATGAGGTCTCTACAATGAGTAAGTTAGCCATTATTGCTACCAAAAAGGACGGTTTGAGGTTGAACAATCATATTTATTACTAAGGGAACATCAATCCCGCTGTGTAATATATTCAGTGTTCATATTGATAAATTATTATATATTTCACATAGCCAAGAATAAATAAAACCAGTAACATGAAATCCAGAGGCAGAGCTTACAATAAAATTACAAAGTGAGGGAATGGTTGACAAATGACAATTGGTTTTTTTAACTATGCATCTTATTTCAAAACCATAGACAACTTATTGACATATTGCTTCAGATAATTCAGGTATCTAGCCTACCACCAGTTTACATTATGGATATGGCACAGACTGGGCAAAAGAAACAGAAAAGTGCTGGCAGGAGTGGAAGATTACTTGGTCAGGTTAAATCTACACCTGTGAGCACCTACGAGAAGATCCTTTGCAGGTTTCTCGTACTGGGAGGCAATAGGAGGTGGAAGATTCCTTTCCTCTGCAAGGACCTCAGCAAGTCTGTAGCTTGGGTATTTTTGCCTGAGATCAAGCACCTCAGCAATGAACTGATGTACATAGTCTGAAGGAAATCAATGATATTCATATTTTATGATAGTCATAAAACAAGTTAGTTTATAAAATATGCCCATTTGAATTGGGTTACAATGTTTGTGCATATGAAACTTATTTAGGTTCCGGTAATAAATGTCAAAATAACATTTGTTTCATTTTAGATTAATGCATCTACACACCAAAAGTAATTGGTACTTTGACCGGCTTGACAACTGGGTCTCCCTGTCTGGCTTTGGGATAAGACACTCTCCATTGTGACTGACCTCCTTCAGTAATGGCTTGAGCTCTGTTCGAGTTTTCATTGAAGTGAATTACTGCTAGGAGCAATCTGGATATATATATATACATATATATATATATATATATATATATATATATATATATATATATATATATATATATATATATATATATATATATATATATCGCAGGTTGATAACATATTGCTAAGTAAGAATTGAAACTCGAGCACATAATTATACAAAAAAAACATTACAGCTGCCAGTACACAAGTGTGCTAAACTTCCATACAACAAATATACACAACCGAATTTCAAACTGTTATTTCATTGGTATTACCTGGCCTCCATGGTGGCATAGGGATAGTGAACACTCTTTGGTGCGAAGAATGTGACCACTTTGTGATACGATTCTAGGCTTGATGTCTGCTCTGATGGGGAAAGCCTGCCAATGTCATTTAGGAGATGCTTGCTGGAGACTATCAACTCAACTCTTTGTGTGGTTTTGATCCTATTTATGGTTAACACATATATCAATACAGATTACATTTTTGGTAAAGTAGTACCACAAGGACATGGATTTTACCTTTACGACTCATTTAATTACACTACAACTGAAGTAAATATTTCTATGTAAACTTATATGATTAAAAACTAACACCGACCCTTCAGTATCCACTTCCTGTCCTCTAGTAGTGCATGCTCACATTCCGGGTACAGATCCCCATGCCCCGCGTGCTCATTGACGACATGCCTAGTGACAGAGAGCCACTTGGCTCTGACCAGACCTGCATCTCCATCGCTTGAGGCAGCACACCAGTAAACATGATTGGAAATGCTTCTGGCCCACTCACTCAGGATGTTGCAGTCTTTTCTTTTCCCTTTGGCCAGTATTTTCTTCTTGATCCCTTCATTTACAAATAAGTGTGTGTTTGTCTTTAATGCTATCATATAAATTTGGTACGCCAACATGTTAAATATTCTTTAAATTGTTACACAGAGTGTTTTGGGTCGGCTTAAGTCACACAAAGAAACTAACCTTTGGCAACATGCCACACATCAAACCAGTGTTGGACTGTAGGTTGCTCTTCCCTTATGTACTTTTTCACCCCCAAATGTCTGTCAGTAGTGATAGATTCAACGGTCAATCCATTCTCAGACAGGGATTTCATACCAAGCTTCAGACCAGCTAACTCCATAGAATTAGATTTTTTTACTTGGTTACTCTGAAAGAAATTAACAGGCAATTGATGGTACAATAGACATTAAAGAATCCATCATATACTGGTCATAAATTGTATGTTTTATACCTGAACAAGTTGCATGTCTAGAACCTTTGAAGTCTTTAGGTCCATCAGGGTGTAACTGCCATACTTAGCAGTGTGGCCTGGAGAACAACATCTTGCATCCCCTCCTACAGAAAGTGGTGTACCTTGGCGAGCAGTTGTCAGTGATGTCTTTTGGGTCCGCCAGAGTCGTCTTACAGCTGGAACAAGATAGAATGTTGACATAGATATGGTTGGGATATTAACATGTCTGTACATGTTCAGTGTTCTAACAGCACTACTGCCGCTAACAAAAATTCCTAAAGCCATTAACAAATTCCCTGCAGGCATAGCTCCTTTAAAAGGTTGGCTATCCCACATCTTACGGTGTCCATTCACGCAGATTTGTTCAAAACAAGCAAAACTCCCCCGTATCTGCTTGATGATGACTCTGCAGGGGCCCAAGCACAGGAAGCATGAGAGCAGCAGGGTTCTCAAGCAGCTCTCAAACACAATAAATTTTCTTTGATTCTGACTAGGGCCATCCTCCAGATCAACACCACTGTGAACAATAAGAATGAATTCACAATATAAGCATTCTGTGAGCTAAATATTTCTTCCATCAAATAAAACCCTGTGGTTACACTACAAACAAAACAATATTTTCCTTACACTTCTTCAAACTCCATGTCATCATCAGTGTCCATCTCGGCATCATCACTGACATCAATGAAGTCATAGTCGGGGTCAGTTTCCATCTCATCATCGCTGTCCACTAGTTGAACAAATTCCTCCTGGGGCTCATATTGGGTGCCCCTGGTGACACTTTGGATCAGCAAGTTGCACTGTGTCCCGACGCAGTGCTGAGATGGGCTAACTTGGGTACCTCTGGAATATTTCTTTATTCCAGGAAAGAAGGAACTCTGTGTCTGCAGGGACTTGTCAGCCATCTGTGGTATCAATACAATAAGTATGCTACAATTTCATTCATCATACCCTTAAAGGATGTAAATGTTTACAAATTGACTCTGAAAAGACACATGGATACATTCAACAGAAGTTATCCCTGCCAATGCATTTCATCAAATATAATAATGCAGTTGCCTTGTGACACTCACGGAAACATTTGCCTGCACCCCAAATGACAAGTGAGAGCAAGCTTCATGTTCTGCAGACGGCAAGGCACTCGCCCCTGGTGTAGCAAACAACGCGGATGCTGTCAGAAGCGAAGTTTCTTCGCCTAGGTCGGCAGTGCTTGGGTGTGAAACCTCAGTCTGTGGTTCACCACTGTCACTTGATTTATGTTTCTGCTCAGCTGCCATACCATTTCATTTACTACCTGCATGACAAGAAACAGCTAGATTGATATACTGGCAACTTGGTGATAAATTCATTAACATCTAAATAAGTATACGTCAACATAGCAGGACTAGCCTAAAGGTTCAAGCCAACAGATCTCACCTGTTGTCGCTGCCTTTTCTCCGAGGCACTCCGTCGCTTACTTTGACTGTCATCAACTCCAACGTGGCTAAAGAGAGTTGGTATGGCCTCTTTTCGGAGCCTAGGTTTCTTACGAAATCCTAGACTTTTGAGCAGCTCTGGGTCAGTATCATAAGCACCATTCTCGAAATGATCAGAACATAGAACCGTCGTGAGTGTAGGACTCCAGTGTTTACGTTTGACTTTCGACACCCATATGCGGCGCATTTTGCTGTCTTTTGGAAACAGAAAAAAACTCACGCCTGACTCATTGTTCCGACAACCAAACGCACAACAATAAGGCATAATCCACAACAAGAAACGCATCAGACCGTGAAGAAAGACGAGTAAGTCACACGCTGTCAACCAACCGTGAAGGCTGAAGAGGGCGAGGAATATTCGCGAACAACCTGAATGACGTCACTGTCCGGAAATTCACGAAATTTACCGAGCGGTATCTTGTCAGATTCGACGTGGAAAATGTACATTTAAAAATCATTTTTCTAAAAGAAAAAAAGCGCGCAGTCACCTTATTTTAGTTACGATACCCTTTTAAAACATAGAACTTTTGAAAAATGGAATAAAAAAAATCTTTGTAGTTGACCTTTAAGCAATGGCAGGTCTAATGGGAATATAAATCCAATGCATTTATAAAGCCTCTGTAGAGGTGGTTGACATTACAGACGACACATCTTTAACTCTACATAGTCTTGAACAAAGATTCCATTGTCAAGTTAAGAAAAACGTTGAGGCTTCAGTTGTAGCTCATGGCAATTTTTGGGGAAAGGAGTCAATTTCTCATTCCAACTGACAATGAATAACTAAAATGTTGTTTTCATAAGTATTACTGATGTATTTCTTCCACTAAGCCACCATTCCTATATTCAACATCATGAACATATTAATGAGAACTGTTGAGGTGTTGAGAAATATTGTCATCTTTAATCATACTTTCATAGTGAAAACTATTGTATTAAGAGGTGGTTTAGTAACATTCAATGAATCAATACACAGAGATTTATCTATTCGTTACAATAACACAATGTAATTGAATGAGTCATCCTAATGACCAATCACTTCTGAAATTTAATCCTTGCATCACTGCCTCTGTCACGATTGCGCAAGCCATATAGTTCAAATTTCTTCTCCAATAAAGCTGTTCTTCGTTTCTTGACAGGCTCTTTCTTTAAGATATCTTTTCCTGGGTCCAGAGCAAGGATGGTTTCTGCAATACTTGGCTTGAGTTCAAGTCCCATACTTTTCAACTCTTCACTAATATCATCCAATTCATTTCTTTTGAATACTTCAAATTCTTGTCTTTCAACTTCAAGTTTTGATTTGAAGTTGTTTATCTTTTCTTCAATAGCAGCCCAACAAGCTTCTCTGGCAATTTGTTTTCTCAGCGATCTCTTTGAGATCTTCCTGTTATATTGTGGAACAGCATTGTACTTGATACCCAATTCTTCTTGAATCCAATTGAATCTTTCGATATCATACTGCTGTAGTTTCTTCAAATTCTTTGTTCTTAACCTGAGAGCTTCTAGAAGTTTAACTTTTGACTTCTTATCTTTTCTGAATTGCAGACAGTGTCGAATTTGCTTGCGTATGTGAACTGTTGCTTTGGCTATTCTTGCCTCAAGTGATCGAAAGTCGCCAGGGTGTTCTTGAATTTGTCTCAAAACAAGATCCAATTCCTTTTCAAGTTTTGCCCTACCATCAGCAAATTCAAGGCTCAACAATTTTTTAACTAATGGATCAGCTGTTTCCAATTCAGGTACTTCCTCAAATTCTAGAGAAGGCTCAGACAGCTGAATGGAAACGACAGGCGTTAAATCCCTGTCGCCACCCCAGTCGAAGCTAAGGGGTTTTGTCGGTGGCTGTTTGACTTTATTCCTGTTGGATGCCATGAGTCTTTTTTGATCTATGATAGCAGAAGCTACGGGTATATTTCGAAGAATGGTGGACTGGTTCTTTCCATAGCTAATTCCAGCAAAGCTCGACGGCGGATGAAATATTGTTGACCGATGGGCCAGCCTTTCACCGGTCTGGACCAAACACAGTTGCCCGGTGCATCGAGTCAAGAATCGGGCGTGAGGTAAACCGCGAACTAAATTCATGATTTAGAATACACTTTTTTGACCGAAAGATCAACTTCAAGCAGCGTTCAAGACCTTGCTTTCAACAAAAACAATAATATCTGCAAATTTGACATTCACATGGCACAAAACGGATATCGAAAGTAACAAATTAAACAAGCACGCTATAATATAGTCGCCGTTGATCGTTACTGTTGGACAAGGTCATCATTAACTTTCAATCGCAGTCCCCTTCTCTGTTGCGAGCCCGCCGTTGCGTCTACACCAGCAGGTATTATTTCTGAAGGAAGGTAGACAAATGCCATTGCAGAATAGGACAATTTATTTCACATAAACGACAGCGACACAAACAACCTGAGCAAAATGTAGAAAAAAACAAAATAATTTTAAAAAAATTTCGGCGCTGTGAAAAGGATATTGAGGTTATATTTGCAAAGCACATATGATATGGCTTAGTTTAATGTCTATGTAGAATCCCCTATTTGCTGTGTTTTCAGTTTCTTCTGTAACAACTTGTCTACTCAAAGACCAACCATCTGCAATTTGAAACATAAAATTCACCGTGTGTTGAATTTACGTAGCAGTCGCAGACCTCTAAGACTTGATGACAATTTCTGTGTATGTTGTCCAACTTCAAGGACGAATTTGCTTAAGGATTATATCTTCCTTCAACAACACCTCTCGTTTGCCAGCCATTATTACCATTGTATATAAATGAGCTTTCAAGGTTATATACTACTTTATCACCAGTCGTAACCATTTGATCTAGTCAACTAGAACAGATATACCTTAGATTAATTCGAAACAAACATTGGTCCATTTCAGGAATTTTAGGACAATTCCATGGCACTTCCGCTAAGAATATACCAGATTTCCTTATAACGCTATCAGTTAATAGCTGTTGTGAATCGATTAGACGAGACGTGATATTATCGCCCAGTGTGTCAAACAAGTTGGGATAATTCAGTTGGGTATTGAGAATTGAGTGTTATAATGTGGTCAACTCCTTCCTTCACAGTTATCACTTAATCAACTGTCTGACTTAGCTGCAGATCAATTTCTCGTAAGAATGTGATGTCCACACTCTCTTTAATTCGGAATTAACGTAACATGTCAAAACAGGAAATCTTAACCTGTTAACCTGTTAACCTGTCATGGACCATTGCCAACGATTGATGTATCATACATGAATGGAGTAAACTGTATCTATCGTTTTTGTCGAGTTGGAAATATATACAATTAACATTGCGGCACAAGCGCGGCCGCTTTTTGCGACGTTCAGCTGACACCCCCACCATGACGCATTGATGGATGTACATGGAGACATTCCTACAAGTGTAACTCAAGTTTCCTCAATTCCTGCCATCAATATTGATAAAACTTCGCCAGTTATTGGATTAAATGTTCTTTTAAAGGTTTATTAACTTTAGGATGATGATATTAACTTTATGCATGAGAAAGTAGGATTTGAAGCGGTGGAACTAAACGAAAATTTATGAATATCGCTATCTCTGCAATGACGTGACGGAATAAAAAAATATCGAAAACGAGGCAAAAGTAGGGGTTTTCATCTACGTAATGGCAGGATGCCCTGTGGAAATCTCAGCAACACCCAATCCAAGGCCAGGATATCGGTGAACACCCTGCACATGATAAGCCAGAGACCAAAGCTGCGGCCTGGAGACATCAGCCCACTGTTATTGCTGGGGAATGCCTCATACCTAGATCATGTCATGGAGTAGCCCAACCCCGGGAGCCAAACAGACCAACAGTCAATCGATAACGTCCTTGTTCAAGAGGTAAAGCAGGCTGCACTTCAAAAGAACTATCATGGAGTACTAAGTTACTGAGCCAGTAATGCTGTATGTATGGCTGACATGAAGTTTGAGTCTAACCATGTACCCAACACTCAATTAAGTCTTTTTGACTTTCCTTTCAATCGATGTTGCAATGGTAGAAGTGGACATGATGTAGGGAAAGAAACTTCGCCTCTGACAGCGTCGGAGCTATTTACTACTTTCTATCTCTCACATTCGGGCTGCAGGTGACATCAGATCATCAAAACACCAGGGGCGAGTGCCTTGCCTAGACATGATGATGTTCATTTTCAGTTGTGTGATTTAAAGTTTCACGTATAATATGTGTAATAAGAACATGACGCGCACCCCACTTTCTAAACCTGCCCCTCTTGGTTGGCTAACCTGTCATACATCATGCATGGTGCTGTCTGCTCTTCATTCTTGGTTTTCTGGGAACTCACAGTGCCTCAGCGTGCATGCTATCAATTGAGCTTTGTGTTGTGTTGGTTGTTTCGCACGCGTCTTAGTTACCCTTATCAACGCAGTGCGCGACTACGTTCCATCACCTGATGACTTTCGCACATTTCTTGTGGACATTTTCTGACACCGGAAAAATTTATGTTCAAAATTACATACAAAAATTTTTTATGATAATTCTATGTTATTTATTTTCACTTCTGTAATGATAAAGTTGAAAACATGGACCTGACAATGAGCAACTTGGTCCATACCAACTTGGTCCAGGAAGACTTCAAATATTGAAATATTTGATGGCCTTGTGTATTTTATGGAAAGCTAATTTTCATGTCTTGTACTGGAGAATGTAGAAATGTAATGTGCTTTGGTTTTTGTGGTATCAACATACAAAATCTTGTCAAACCAGCACAAGAAATGAAAACTGGGTACTGTGTTTCTCATGGCATTAGCACTGGAGTCAAACATGTGACCCACTGGCTGTAGGGGGAATTCACTACCAAAATCAATGTTTGAGAAGCCAGATCACATGGTTTTATCACATGTGCTCTGATGTTGGACTCAAACTTCTTCAAATTTCGAATTATTTTATCCCATTTCAGAGGTGCAAAATTTTGCAAAATTGAATGTATCTGAAGCCAATTATTCACCAACCTTCCCTGCCCTAGTTTCAAAATCTCTTACATACAAAATGGAATGAAACAGAATGCATAAAAGCAAACTGTGATAAATAGCAACAAAGGCATGGATTTGATTGGTTGAACTACACTTTTTGACCTTGAAATCTGATTTATTTCAGGGAAGCATGGGTGATGGTGTCAGGGTTGAAACTCCACCTCTTCCAACGGGAACTGTTCCCATGCCCCACCAGGTTGGTGGGCATACATTTGGCCAAGGGAAAACAAAAATTGGTTTGTTCTGTTTACAGTGCTTTTTATAATTTCAGATTTCCAAGATTCAGACATAGTTGATTTTATTAGATGAAGTATATTCACTTGACAGGAGGATGGGGTGAAGCTGTTACTGATCATAATGTTTGCTGTATCAGGAATGCTGGTGAGGGAAGATGGTGTTCTGCTCAAACCATGTCAAGATAAAAGCCGTGGTGAACGGGAACTTCTCTTCTATCAGAGTGTGTTTGATCCTGCAAGCAAGGAATCTTTATTGAGTTTGCGTCCTTTGCTCCCCAGTTACCATGGCACCTGGACTACTCCACAGCATCCTGGAGGTGAAGCATTATCATTAAGCCTGTCTGATGAAATAATATAGTTCTGAGAATTTGGTTTTCATGGCTTGTTAAGCTGGTTAAACTAAACAATACTTGAAACTGGTTCCCATGGCATGGTGGTTAACTGCATCACCTTTCAACTGAAAGATTATATGAAATGAGGAAAATGTGATGTTGACATCTGAAAAACAAAGCAGTTTCACAATCCCAAATTCACATACTATGGTGTATCCTTGTACATTTGGAAAAGTGACAAGATAAATAAATAGCTGTACAAAATTGGGTACACATTGATCAATGAGCTTAGATATTTAGGCTTTCTTCATCTTTTATGTATTTCTTCCGCTGGAAAAAAATAATTAAATTCAACATTTAAGGTGGAAAGCTGTTAGATTTGACATGGAATGACCTGGTTGTGAGACAGTATCATGCTGGACCTTAGTACCAGTGACATGGGTTTTGGAGCCCGGTCTGGGCAACAGGTTTGTGATGGGGGTGGCGTGAAACCTGAGAAATACCATCTAGGAAAAAAAGTTGTTGTAACTACTGACTGTGAGGATGGTCAACATAGAGTTAACTTTGGTGTGGTTAAATCATTGGTAGAGAGTATGGGTTAGCAACGTTTATTGCTGGGGACAAAATAATAATAGACCAGAAAATATTTTGTTGGACCAGTTAAGATTTTCCTTAAATGCTATCCCTGTTACTATAGAAGCTATTATCATGTTTAATAGCTATATTCAATGAATTGGGATTTGACTAATAAATACACTGCAGTGAAGTATACTAATGTATTACTATAGAAGACCTTGGTAAACCTATTCATACAAATGATGACTTGTAGTATGTGGTTTGCAGTAGTCTACTTCTGTCTGGAGGATATTACTAAGAGGTTCAACTTGCCCTGTGTACTGGACATCAAAGTCGGCCCCATTACATATGATCCTCAGGCTGGTCCCGAAAAGATCGCTTCTGAAACCAAGAAGTATCCGTCCAAAGAAATTTCAGGATTTTCTGTCGTAGGGATCAAGGTAAGCTTCCTTGATTCGTTCCCCTTCTTTCCCATTAAGTGTTTACTCATAATAACTAATCACTACTAAGAGATATGTACTGTGTGTGTTGTGGGGGTTTGGGGGGGGGGGGTGTGGATGTGGTTTCTCCTAGCAGGCATTGTGTTTTGCACGAATGCTCTTAATTTTGTTGGCTGTTAATGCTTAAGTCATAATCATTCTCCTTCACCAGGATGTTCACACAGTCATGCCTTGTTTATGTTCATCAGGTAGTAGATCCAGTTTCACTTGAAGTATATTCACGGACATCAAAAGAGTTGAGATATTATAGTTGTGATGAGGTGCTCACTAAAGGTGTGTTATTATTTTATCTGCTACTGACAAATGCTGTGCAATTCTGCTAAATGACAAAGAAATGTTCTCTGTCTGAAATACCATGTACATCAATTATTTCTCTTACTTTGAGCAACTTAAACATATATCATGGTCACAGAAAATCTTACACAAATATTTATTATAATCCTTGTTATCTTATTCTGTAAAACCAAACTTTGCATATTCATTCAAATCTTTATCATCATATTCATGGAACGAAACATGAATATTCAGTTAAATCCTTATGATCCAACTGTTTGAAGCCAAATTATATCTATTTATTGAAGCTCTTCTTGATTATGTGAAGCCAAACCATGAATATTTAGTGACACCCTTCCTGATTCTGCACATAATAAAGTGGCTGCTTTCCTAGTTCTGTTTTGCATACTTCTCTATCCCTGGTGAATAATTGCTATGGGCGCACTTCAATTTTCGGATCTCATTTGAGGGTGTTATATATCCAGCTCGGGATTACTACCAACAGTAATATCACAGATGTAATTACGTGGTTTTTTTCCATGTATGTTTCAGTTCTTAATGTGTTCTTCAACAAGCAAAGCAAACTTTGTCCTGCTCTGGTGCAAGCCTTTATAAATCGTCTCCGTCCAATCAAGGACTGGTTTCACAGTCAAACACAGCTTCATTTCTTTGCCAGCTCTATATTGTTTGTTTATGATGCGATGCTCTTTCAATCCTGTCCGGATGAATGTGAACCGACCAGCTTGGATAAGGGTGATGCCGAATGCAATGGAAATCTACATTCTTGTGTATCACAAATGGATAGCGATGAGTTCAATCGTTATATCGACCTTCGTATGATTGACTTCACCCATGTCTTTTCCGCAGATTCCCACGATGATAATTACATCCGTGGGTTGCAAGGAGTTGAGGACTATTTTATGAAAGTATTGCAATAGTGTATTTTTATCTAATCAACTGCTGAATATATTTCTCTATGTGGCTTAGCTTGCCTTTTGAATGTCTACAACTTTGTTTTCAAATTATGTCTCTGTTGACTGAAAGGTTTATTTTTCTTAAAAAATAAAATGGCCTACTGGTGCAAAGTTACATTGTGGCTATTTATTTATCCCTAACAATAGGTCATGGTGTCGGTAGAGTTGTCAGTAATAATTCATATCAGCCACGACCTTTAACAGAGTTATCATCTCTGGCTCTCCTTCCATTTCTTTATTAACTTCTTCTTGCTGACAACATCCCCTTACAATGCCCCAGAGGCCCAATCACTATTGATACTGGTGAAATTTTAGAATTGTCTTTTTTAAATTACAAACTGACACAATGGTGTTCCATCTCATACTTCTATAACAGTTTGTGGATTTATTTCCAGTTTCAAATAGAATAACATAGATGGAATCATCTGGGGTATGGAATACAAGTTAATGCCTGATACCAAGCTGACCAACCTCTCATGTTCTCACTATGTTGAAGCATAGCAAAATATATTATTCAATCAGTTGAACCCTAGCTTTTGTTTTCTTCTTTTGAATTTACCAACTCTAGGTACATGTCTAATTACAGCAGGTAAAAGCATATTATTACACATTATATACAAAACTGCAACTACATCTGGCATGTATCTGTGGAAGTCTGGTGGTTTATTATGTTCTATTCATTTATGACACCCATACCAACCAAATTCACCAGTAGCACAGCTGTGGAACCACAATTGGTTAACATCAATGTGGTTCTTATGGATTCTCTAAAATGCTATTATTTGATTATTTTGCTTTTTTATAACACTCCCAGGATTATTGCAGTTGAAAAATATTGTCTATGGTACATGAATATTTAAACGATGAGTAGGTGTGGTTCCTTTGGGAGCCATCAAGTCTTTTGCTTAACACAGTCAATGACTACATCAACATGACATGGAGTAATAATTACTCAGCCACTGCAAAAAGTTTCTATATGTTTCAATAAATGCTTTGAAATTGCATGGGACTGAAAGTCTTCAAATGGATTATATTTCAATTTATCAAGCAGAAGGGCATCAATGCCATTCAGGTAAGGATACAAATAAAACCAATGATAAATCTTAATATTCAATAACAAAACAACAGTGGAAGCAACAGTAAAGGATATAACTCTAAAATTTACTACACGAAGGACCTGAATATTTAATAATGGTTCTCTCATGATTATCAACGCTCAAAACGTACACAGCTGCAAATACTTCTAAACAAATGGCTGCTTTTCAATGATGGTAATGATAACATTGCACATATTGTCAAACTTATGGTAAACCAACAACAAATTACAGATTAACAAGGTAAAGAGATTCAACTCAATAAAAAGAAAACCTTTATGAAGAACTACAGCTGTTTCAACACCCTGGCTTAGAGAAATAATACCTCACGAGACATGGGATGCGAGGAATATTAGTTCCAGATCATCGACAGTATGAAATAGACAGGAAATGTGGAGTATCATGGACTAACCTAATGGCAAAGGGTAGTTTGAGATTGTCCTCTAAGGACTATTATCACAAAATCATCCAAATAATAGTTGATATGTCTAATTAAAGATGCTAAGGAAGGTAACATTGACAGTAGCATAAAGCAGGTCCCAATGGCTTGAATGTAATTTTTCAAGAGCCATGCATTAACTTAACCAGTACAACCACTAAGCCTTACTTAGCCAGTACAACTACTAAGCCAGCCTCTATTTGTAAATTAGAGCAATGAAAAATAACGCCCATTTTACCAAATATATCCAACACAAATATTCACATTCACTTCCATATTAAAGCATCATATCACATTGAAATCTCATTGAGCTTAAAGTATATTGCAAATCACACAAGTTCCTCCTTGATGATTCAATAACAATATCACAGTGTTCAAAAAGTGAAGGCCCCTACCGAGTGAGAAAACTCGACCTTTAAGTAGATTATTAATGAAATACCTTAACTTTATATGATCCAATTTCTTCAGTAAAATAAACATATTTCATCACCAATTCAGCAGACTGAATGTCCACAGTGGAGTCCCCCAAAAAATGGCAACTTAAAAACGTCTGCAAGAAATCAAATTGGCAGTGGAAATAACGGTGAGGTGCTATTCGTTTTTGTTGTTGTAAATTAACAAATGTTCCAGGATCACAAACACTGTTATCATTATATATATAAGTGGTATGCCACTACCGACACCTGAATCGGTGTGAATTAGTGTTGGAGTACTTACATGTCAAACTTGGCATCGCTTTCTTGTCTCCGCTTACAGACAGCTTCATCAAACAAGCGTCTAACTTCTGGCGTCACATCATTACCAGCCATTCTGTGCATGGAAAATTATGAGGCTTTGAGTATATGACGATTGGATGAGAAAATATCATGTAGTTTTGTCTCCATTTGATTAATAAACAGGTTGGGGGAAGATGGAGTTATTGTATGTTAAGATAGTTATTGAGTAGATTTGCTAGTGTTGGCATTCAGAATGAATTAAAACTATGCCCCAACTCACGTAAGATATTCCAATCTCTTCATATTTGGAATTACATCAAGAACACAGCGGAACCCTTCCTCTGTGATGTTGTTTCCTCTCAGACTAACAAAAACAATACACACAGACTAATCACCATATAGTATGTATTGAATAAAACAATTTCCCTGTTTTCATTAACAACAAATGCAAAATTTCAAATTATTACATGAAAATAATAGCATGGAATATGACACAAAATTTCACCATGCATCAGTACTTAGTTTTCCACATCTGATTATATGCAAATTATATGATGCTGACCAAAATGCTAATTTTTTCCCGAACCTGAGTTCTCTGAGAGTTTCATTCTGTGTAAGGGAGTTGATGATGGTGATGACTCCTTGATCACCAAGTGGGTTGCCACCCAACCTGCATCATCATCTCAATTATGGTGATATCATGGATCAATCCAAATCGGTACATAGTTGATTGTGATTACTGCAGAACCAATCCTAATAGATGTTTAATTGATTGTGATTACTGCTGGATCAATTCTGATTGCTGCTCATTTGAGGCTGATTACTTCTTGTTGCTATGGTGACTTATTGCACAAAGGCATTTACATCTAGGTGCATGCAACAACAGCCACTATAAATAGATAACTTTCATGAACAACTGTCTTTATCTTTCAGTTTTTTTCACCACAAAATTGAAATTAACTCACCCAAACACCTCTAGAGAAGAATTCACCCTCAAAGCCACACTAAGGTAACATGCTGCCTTGTGATCCAAACGGTTCTGACCTAGACTTTAAAAATTAGAAATACAGTATATGGATTAAATTTGAGAGTTAATATATGCTGGTTTAAAGGGATGAAAAATAGCAGAAAGCATCAATATTCAGGTAAGATTTTATGACATGCAGAATATTTAAGATATTTTGGGTTGTATTATATAGCATATTACCCACCCAAATTCATACATGGTTTTACTTGCAGCTAGGCCCTGGGCTAGACACTTAACTCCATCAGCCCCAATGAAGTTCCCATGCAGCCTGGACACACATTAGAGCATTGCAAGGATGACAACAATCATCAACTGGCAACAAGAGGCCAATGGAATGCTTTTGGAACATGATGTACTAAGATACTAAACTGTCAATCTATAGATATATAGGTTTAACAAGCAAATTTCAGTTGGGTGAGCACAATCAGATGAGGTTGTGAGCAAGTGCACCATAAGCGCTGCTAACTAGACGTTAGTTTTAGTTTTAGTTTATTGCCACTAACTGCCCTCTAGGGGCTAAGGACAACATTATAACACACGAACATAAACAAAAACAAAACATGCATCATAACCGGGTACCTGATCATTATGACTACATGCAGATCTACATTAATACACTTCATATGAGGTATAGAAAAGAAAAGGAATAAAGAAAGGAATAAAAAACTACCGTGGACAATCGTGGTCATTTAGACATTGGTGAACATAAAAAGCAATATTTTGGTT
Source organism: Urechis unicinctus (assembly GCA_034190875.2). Taxonomy (NCBI): domain Eukaryota; kingdom Metazoa; phylum Annelida; class Polychaeta; order Xenopneusta; family Urechidae; genus Urechis; species Urechis unicinctus. The sequence continues at coordinate 54,040,684 of CM067347.1, read as the reverse complement.
ACACTCACACATTAAATCAATGAAATTTTCCCTACGTTGAACACTAACTTTCAAGTTATCTCTTACTAGGGAATGGTTAGGACATACAAATATATGGTACTCGTCTTCTAACACATTACAGTCTTTACATACTCTTAGGTCAACAGGAATGGGAGGCTTGTAGTATCTACCTGTTTCAATGGCAAGTTTGTGTGAACTAATTCTAAATTTGGTTATGACAAGAGCAAATCATAACGAGTTTCCATTGAGCTCAACAACACAGTGTAATGTAAAAAGCCCTCAAAACATAACACATAGATCTAGTAATTGAACAACACGAGTGGCATGCTTAAAAGTGCATTTACGTTATTGTATCGTATTCATACATTCCTTTGAGAGTGACCTTGGCTAAAAGGTCCTGATAAAATTTTTATCATAGGTTCCACCAAACTATATATTTGGCCTGAAACAAATTCCAATAGGTCTTATGATTGCTTAGAAACATTATTAACAATTGCCCATAGAGTTTTAATGTAACAAGAGATTATTGCAGTTACTTTTTAACTCAGGGCTTAAAGGTCACAACATTTTAAGGAGATGTTGATATCATGAGTGTCCATGTATGAATAGGGGCAGCAGAGCTAAACACAGAAAACAGTGTGATTACTATAATTACAGAATGGAACAGATGCAGATAAAATAACTCACAAAATGATACGCAGACTCTGTGATTGCTGCATAGCACGGCCTATGGAAATAGCCCCTGCATCTGTAATTCCATTTCCTCGGAGTCTATGGAAACAAGCTGTATTAATATCTACAACTTAGAAGAAAAAATTTCTCCCAAAATTTATCAGCAAGGGATCACTGCTTTACACCACCCCTATTCCTAACACCACTTTCTCAAGGGTCATGCTCTGCATAAAAGAATTAAACAGTGTCCTCAAAAGTACCTAGATAATACATATATATTGCCAATGAAATGCACACAGTTCACCAGAGGAGACCAACAGATTAAAACCATTGTGCCTTGACAAACCTCACAGATACTCACGCTAATTTCTGAAAGGTGGAGCAAAGAGGAATGGACTCAGCTATGTGACAGACACCTGAATCACCTATATTGTTCCGGTCCAACCTTTATCATGGATTTTGGAACAAGTACATCAGGGGTGAAGTGGGTAAACTCAATGCAAATATATAAAGAAACAAGATTAGGCAATTTTATAAGAGTAAGACACTGACGTGAGCTCTTTCATGGATGGACTGTTACGGAGACCATGAGCCAAATCGTATGCTCCGTTCTCTGTTATTTCATTGTCCACAAGACTGAAAAATGATGAAACAGCATTTGCAACAACAGTTTCTTGGACAAAAAAAAATGATGTATCAGTTAAGTTCACTTACTCCAGAGTTGTAAGAACGCTAGATTTCATCATGGCCATCTTGAGGCCCTGACAGCTAACATCAGACAAGTTGTTGTTACGGAGACTGTAAACATATGATACATAACTAGCAAGATTGTATTCTTTGGTGCAATTGGCCGATATAAATGTTTCTCTTAGGTACACTTCATACAAGAACCAATTATATTTACTGCAACTCCCGGCATCCCTTGCGTCCGTCAAGAGATTCACACAAATACTTCAATCCGCCATCTCCGATCCGGTTGTTCGTCAGACTGCATAAGAAACAGATGAAAACAGGTGAAAGAATCTGACAATGTATATACTTCAAATATAAGGACATAAAAATGCATGCTATAAATATGCCTGGGGAGAGGTAAATGCCAACCTAAGTATGTTGATAGTTCTGTCCATGTGGCACATCATGTAGGCCAGCGCTTTACATTCAGATGGCGCCACCTGGCTCTTGTCTAGTTCAATGTTGCCAGCCTCATCCATAACGTAGTCAGCAACAAAGTCAGCCATATCAGGAAGCTGTGATTCGAAGAGCATCATCATCAGCAGAATCTTCTGAAGCTTGCTTTTAGTCTGGTTGAAGTCTGCCACAGTTCTCAACAAGAACCTGGCTTTGCCTTGAAGTTCTCCAGCATCTAACTCCTGTTGGGTTCCTTCATAGACAAGAGTGAGAAATTCAAGATTCTGAGGGTCCCCAAGGAAACCAGAGAGGAAGATGAAAACCATGTCATATTGACTATGACCAGAGGCTAAAACAAAGTCATTGATTTGTTCCTTGGAGCACTGCACCATGTCGCAGGCCGATAGTGACTCCTGCAGGGTCAAGTGAATGAAACTGAAGTATTCTACTTCAATTCTGAACTGTTTCTGCATCTTGGCACTGCTGAGGAACCCAAGCATAAAATCCTCTTCCGAGGGCATCAATCTGTATTTCTTGAGGTCTTTAGCATACATGACAATTCTCACAGATTTACCCTTCATGCACCAACTTGCTAACCCTGCAAGATTGCGAAAGTTTTGGGACACTTTGGGGAAAATTTCAAAAGGATCATCACATACATTTTTGTTCTTGAATGCAGGATGACGTTTCATGACAAAATAAGAGAGTGCCAGTTTGTAAAGCTGTGTTGATGTCTCTGGGAAGTTGCTCTGTTTGACATCACCATAATCATCACAAGGATCTGATTTTCCATCAGGTGTCCTGGTTAACTGCTGCAGACATTCACAGATAAACCAACAGTTCACAGGAATGTAACAGAAGCTGCAAACACTGGAATTGTTCTTTAAGAAGCCTTTAATTTGTTGGGCCATCTCCTTATTGCTTTTGCAGTATTTATCAACAAAGTCCATGACCTTATCAGAAGTCAGTCCATAAATTTCTACAGTTCGGTGCATCCTCCGGCACTTAATAGCGGCTCTGGGACGGGAGGTTATAATCAAATGGGAGTGCTCAAGAAGGTTCCCTCGCATTATATTCCATATGAGAACATGTAGGTCTGTCTTGTGTGAACAGTTGTGAATGTTTGGAATCTCATTTGTATCAACATTTTCAAATCTGTGGAATTCATCAAACCCATCAAAGATAAGTAGAACTCTTGAAGGATTTTCCTCAATATGTTTGCCGATTTCACGCATATCCTCTTCAGTAACATTGGGTGAGTGGTGAATCAAGAGTAAGTCCAGTAACGACAATTCCGTCCGTATTCCGTTCAGCTGTCGAAACTCAAAATAAAATATAGCATGGAACTTATCCAGCCATATATCACCTTTGACCCAGTCACTGATAATTTTCTTCATGAGGGTTGTTTTGCCGATGCCAGCCCTTCCTCTCATGAGGACTCTCACTGGTTGCTTATGGTCAGTCCACTCTGGCTTGTTGTCGAAGAGTTCCTCGGGCATTATTGTGGGGTTCACATCTTTCTGGTTCTCTAAGGTAAGGATGTTGTAGCCACGGCGCTGTTCTGCTCTGTTCAAGATTCCAAGTTCAATGACAAGTTCAACAAAGAAATCATCGAGATCTAAGGCGCCTTGATGAATCTCATCCTCTTGAATGGAGTCTGCAATTAGTCGACTATGAGCATCTTTCAGATCTAAGACAAAACTCCCCCAGGTACCTACAAGAGACATTATATAATAGTATATGGGCATACTAACTGCTTCAGAACAAACATTAATTTTACATGATACTCAATTTTAAATAGTAGTGGTTGGGGAAAATATTGTAATATTTTAATCAAAGTACATATTGTCATCAGTAAGAAAGCATTATATCGATGAAATATTTCAGGTTGTAGCTTGTATCCTCTAAAGAAGCTGGTAAGTGGTAATACTCTCACTAAGTCACAGATCATTTTATAAGAATCTGCATAAACTGCTACGATTTTGTTCTACAACGATGTGTTTATACCACCTTACCTCTCCCATACAGGTTTCTCATCTCACGGTCAGAGACATGTTGCTTTTGTTGTGACTTCTTGTGTGCTGAGAACAATGGGCCACCAGGTTGCACCACCCTGGCCTTGTACTCTGGCACTTAATGCAACACAAAACTGAGTTAGCTCTTCTCATCTTGGGTTAGTTGCAGGTATATCTATATACATTAAAAACACTCTGAATTACTAATAAAATTTAGAAGCAGTTCATATGTTTTGTGCAGCACCATCACATAAGCTATTTTTAGTTCCTAGTGATGACAAGTTAGTCCTGGGTAGATTAGTACTACATGTTACAAATACATCTAAGAATGGCTTTAAAAAAACACTAACATTCTCTCTTGTGAGTTCTGAAATGATAAAATATTCAACTGACTCTTTTTTATGAGCTTGTCCTGAGTGAGAATATTATTGAGAGCATTTTTATGAGATAAGGTTCTGATCCAAGCTGCATCTATGGTCACATTTCCCTCTGTGAAAATGATACTCACATTGATTGGTGATCAGAAGCCATATATGCTTGTAGGTGGTTTTTAATGAATCCAGAAATGTATAAAAGCCTTTCTCTCCCCTGTCCTCCAACTTTTCTAGCAGTGCTTCAGCACGCCTTCTTCTTGTGGCTTCATTGTTTATGGCTTCAACATCTTCAGAGGTCAGGACAAAGTTCTGGATTAAGTTGTCCACAACATCTTTTGCATGAAGGTCATTCACAATGGGAATGCGTAGTTCTCGAAGGAGATATTTGTGTTCTTTTGTCAAAGGTCCATCTTCATAAGGGTTCTGAGCAATATCACTTATGTCCTCTGTTGCCATGGTTGAAACAGATGTCTTAACGCGTAGATAAGCTGAAGAGACGGGACATTATGCATTACTATTTACGTGTCTGAATATTTCAATTTGCTATTTCAATTTTCAAGCGGAAAAACATGGTAAATAGCTAGTTTGTCTTAGGTGGGTATTAAAATAGCTGTGCATAGCTGTCTGCCAGGTTTCTCGTGGGTAGTCAAACAGAATGACAGTGATAGAAATTTAAATCTATCCCCAATTAGTCAAAGCACATGACATGAGTGGGCAAATGTAAAATTCCAACACCAAACCACTTCTACTATGCTACAGTATAGCCGTGCACGACGTCTTATCTATATTACCGTCCGACCGGGGCTAGCTACAGTACTGTGATTGCAATTACACGCTGTAACATTTGCAACATGTATAATGAAATTGATCATATGCACTTACATTGTTATGGATATATACTCGTCGTTGATAATGGACAGGAATGATGAGTTCCACGCTGTGACCAAACAAGGAGTAATACATTACTCCAAGAACCATGGTCAAATTTCGCAGCCAGGACGGTTTTCTGTCAACGTTCATTCCAAAAAAAATCGTGCTGAGAGATGCTTAATGGGAGAGTCAATGCATCTCTGATGAATTCCTCCACGCCCTCAACAAATGAATCTTAACACGGATGTCTTCATAATCATAGTACGGTACCACAACCAAATGTAAGGTTCTAGTGTCTTCATCGCTTGAGTTTATGTACAAATAAGAACTGATGCGACTCGTCGTTAACAGGTTAAGTCACGTAAATCTGCCACCAACAACCACACGATGGTTTTGTTTCCAGAACAACCACGTGACTGCAAAATAACCACGGAAATCCCGAAGAGTCACGTTTACTATCTGGAATCCTGTCTGTAAACATACACGCGATTCATCAGCGACTTCACGGTCCTTACAAATGTATCCACGCTTTGTGCTGTAAAAGACAATATCTAGTCGCTTTGAAGTAGGTGCAACTCATCTCCAGCACATCATGGAGTATAATCCCTCATCACTCGACGATTAGACATTGTTATACTCATTTCGCAGCCAGGTTTCATAGTACGGTACCACAACCAAATGTAAGGTCTAGTGTCTTCATCGCTTGAGTTTATGTACAAATAAGAACTGATGCGACTCGTCGTTAACAGGTTAAGTCGTAAATCTGCCACCAACAACACCACACGATGGTTTTGTTTCCAGAACAACCACGTTCAAAATAACCACGGAAATCCCACGTTTACTAGCGAGTGCTGGCCAATATCCGCTTTGAAGTAGGTAGCACATCATGGAGTATAATCCCTCATCACTCGACGATAGACATTGCTCCGCGAGGCTGGCCACTAGGTAACGCCGGGCTCGCAAGAGAGTGTGTTATATAACTAGAGTTATTTCATGTGCGAACATAGCCCCGGTCGGACGGTGACATACTATCTGTTGGTGTGCATCTAGCAGCCTGATACCATACCCCTACGCAAGGAGTTACATAACTAAAGAAGACGTGGCCATCGCCCTTTGAAGTCGCCACCGAGGAGCTAGCAAGTGTTTCACTAGCTCGCATTTGGCGACGCTAAGTGTACTTCGTGTTGCGCCATCAAGCAACCGGAGACCTTCCCGGGGAGACCTTGCTATTGGTTATAACCCCTTGTCCTACATAAGCAAGTTAAAGTAATTACTCGCTCAGTCTATTGAGGCCTTTCCAAGTCCTTGTTTAGGTCCAGGAGTTCAGGTGCAGAATTCCGTATAGAACCTTATTGACAAGCGAATATATACAGTCATGGTCATGCTGCATCGGAACTGCCGAAAAACATCTCCATGTAACCACACCGAGTTATTCGTTTGGGAATTCTACACGTTTTCCACTTAAGTCACGCTACCTAAGTTACATGAGATACCACCACAAAGTAATGTTACAAAAAAGAGAGTGTCTCTCCCCCATACCATAACAATTACCATTTACAAAGAAACATCTTAAATTTGTAATCAAACTCCACTTTAACATTTATTCGCCCAGCTAATGTGCAACCACGAAGAAAAACGATTTTAAGGTGGATCTCAGCAATACTATCCCACCACTTCATCCCTTATTATTCCATGATCACATTAACACAAGCTTGGTTGCGAAAGCAAACGAGAAGCATACGTAGTTATTAATTCCGTCCTGGCACAGCAGAAAGTCGATAGAGCGCCCCCGTCAAGGCAATACCCGCCTACAGTGCGTCAACTGGTCAACCAGCCTACCACGGGATGAACGGGTGTTGGATAAGGTGGATTGTCTAAAACTAGAAAACTTATCTTTATCTCGCGCTTTAAACCAGGTGCGTCAGACAAACGGACCTACCCACATTCGGGGGCGCTTGTTCGTTTCTCAATTATTCCACGTCTGTGTTTATTTATTGTATCCGGGTTCGTTTAGTGCACTCCAACCGTTAGACAACAACACTAACAGCGTCCTCCTACGATGGGCGTAGGCTTCTGGGGCATGTTGTGTGTGTGGGTGGGGATTGAGTTACGATTGTCAAGCATTGTAATTGGTCACAATTGTACATGACCTCCAAACACCAAACTTGCGCTGTTGATGACTATTCTGTCGGACACACTCGGCGTAAAGACGTTGATACCTCGGCGTGCACAGGGCGTGTTTACTCTAAATAAGACTAGCGAACTAATAACTAACAATTAATTTGTCCAGTGGAAAAGCAGAACCTTATGTCCGTCACATGCGGACAACCGTTAGTGTCCATCCCTGACAGATCCATTTATATATTTGACCGTGGAAAAAACCCTGAACCGTTCATAAACCTGACTATTGCCAAAAAATGACCCATTTCTATACCTGGATGTCAAAAATATCGACACTCCCCTATTCCAAAATAGCGATAAATCCACTACATTGGCAGCACCCCCCCCCTCATAACTAAGAGACAACCCCCCATCCCCAGATATAGGCAAGCTATAAGTATCAACGGAAGTTTTATACTATATAAGTTTTATTGGACTTATTAAGGTAGTGGTAGCTAGGCCTTTATTGGGGCATGTTCATACAAAGAGACAGTGCAGGGTTTGGAACTCTCTGCTTGTCTGTTTGGTGAGCTTGTCCAGAAGAATGATCATTTTTAGTTCAACCAGTTTTTCAAAATCTTTTTTGGGATGGCAATTAAGGTTTTTCTGAACATTGACAGGTTCCAGCATAGCTTTGTGAAATGTGATTTATTTTTCTTTAGTGATAAATATATACAAAATGTACAAGCAATATTTTGGTGTATTTGAAATCCTGTGTGTGCATCTGAATGATGCTTCAATATATTCCTGCCACTGCTCATTAAAGATTTTGATTTTAATTCCCTTCACTCTGACAATAATTATTTGGGCAATAATTTTTAATATGTCGGAGTAATAACTGACATTGAAGTGCACAAATTTAGTAATAAACTGACAGAAACATAGGGTCAAAAACTAAAAAAAAATGAGTAGGTGTAATGTGCAATAATCAAGACATCTTTGGATATATTGAATGTTATTGGCGCACATGAAGACAGAAATCTTTTAATATAGATTGAAACAGCATTCATATCCTATCAAATGGGAATACACAAAGCACATGATGAAATGGGAGAATCTATCAAGGTCAAGAAGCATTATCATTCAGTTTACTTTCACAGGTGTCTTATTTTTTGCCTTCCACCATGATAATGTGATAACCATGTTTGGTTTTCACAGGTGGGTCTGTGTATACAGGTTTGGCTAATGTACTTGTAGGCAATGCAAATGCTGCATCTTGAAAGGGCCCAACCATACTGCCTCTTGTCATCCACCCAAGGTCACCCTGAAGACAGAACAATAAAAACAACTTATCATGTACATTAATGATGATGTTGAGATAATGTTACAGACATGCTTACATGTTTATCCATCATGAGCGGAATTAATTGCACATTAAATATGACATCTCCGTGGTATCACATGAGAATGTGTTCATCTGCCCACCGCTTAACAATAATAATATTACATGGTCACTGCAAAATTATATTCCACCCTTCATGTTTGGGTTTTTGCCCATAGATAAATAAAACTGAGCTCTAGTGAATATACCCCTGATCTTGCTTTGTCTTCACTGTAAGTAGCTGCTATCTCATTGAACTTGGCACCTGCTTTGATCTTCTCCAGGGCCTCCAAAGCCTTAGACTGCTTCTCACACAAAATATGCCTCACCTGTGACAAGGGAAAAGACGATTTATTCAGAAATGGAGATACACATATATCAAGCTTATTTGGGGGTGACCCGCCAAAAAGAACAATACAACCCAACTGAAAGGCATCAATTAATGCGTCACACAGGTAGCTAATTCACAATGCAAAGAAAGAGAAATAACTGAAATAAGAAACAACGGGCTGTTCTGACATAAAACAATATAGATGATGAAAGAGGACAGGTGAACCAGTAAGGATAAGTCAGTTAACACTGCATCATGGGCTCATGAAGATAAGCAAGATAATACTGCATCACAGGTTCACATGGCACATAGATAAGCAACCTAGCACTGCATCATGGACGCATATGACACGAGGACAAGCAAGATAATACTGCATCACAGGTTCACATGGCACATAGATAAGCAACCTAGCACTGCATCATGGACGCATATGACACGAGGACAAGCAAGATGATACTGCATCACAGGTTGACATGACACAGAGATAAGCAACCTAGCACTGCATCATGGACGCATATGACACGAGGACAAGCAAGATGATACTGCATCACAGGTTGACATGACACAGAGATAAGCAACCTAGCACTGCATCATGGACTCATATGACATGAGGACAAGCAAGATGATACTGCATCACAGGTTCACATGGCACATAGATAAGCAACCTAGCACTGTATCATGGACGCATATGACACGAGGACAAGCAAGATGATACTGCATCACAGGTTGACATGACACAGAGATAAGCAACCTAGCACTGCATCATGGACTCATATGACATGAGGACAAGCAAGCTAACACAGCATCAAATTAAAAAGAAGGCAAAGGGAAAAGTTCCGCTCCATCCAAGCCACTCTCCTCCGTGATTTGGAAAAGTAAGGGGAAGGTAGGGTAAGGTAAGTAAAGGGTTTAACAGCACACCAACATATATGTGTTATATGGAGCCAAGAAAGTTTAATAAATTAGACTGACCTGATTCAGCAGCCGCCTTCTAGGATAAATGAAAATGGAGATAATATAAAAGATAAAAATGGAAACGATTAACCTAGGGCAAGTCACCGATTGACTGGACCAGGCCATTCCAGCCTCTCATCTAGGTTTTATAGTAGGTTAGCTTTCCACGTTTGTCAGGGACCATCAACAGCCGGGATGAACCTAGGGGACGTAACGACCAGCTCGAAGCTATCCGCTAGACAACGAAACGTCTCCCTTTTGTTTACCATAGGGGACGAAACGTTCATGGGAAGAAACGTTTGGATACCTTCATACATACCTAAATCTATTAAAGTGGCCCCCTCGTATCCGGCCACTACTTCTGCTCTCCGAATGTGGCCGGATACGCTGCGGTGGGGGCGGATATGAGGGCTGCTGCAGATAACGCACTTTAGTAGCATCCGTATCATAACCGTGACGTCTTAGACAAACGAAGTGCGAAACCAATATTCTGGTCTTGCAGCGTCTTGCAAAATCGACGGAGGAAGTAACAGCTTACATCAGCGTATTGCGAATGAATGGGGTCAGATACTATACAACCACCTAGCAGTTGCGCGTCTCGGGTTTTGGTCTAAGCTTGTTTGGCAGCTGTCTACCAGATCTATTTATAATCTCGCTTCAGATGTAAGGCATGGCATGGAAGGTGTGAATCAAGTAGGACGTGCGATCACGTCGTTCGCGCGTAACACTGCTGGAGCGGGGTCTAATGTGGCTGAATGGGAGGGCTCAAATTGCGGTTAAGAGGGGTTCACGGAAAGCCGTTCTGGACCGGCTAAAGTGTTCGGGTACGCGGGGTGGCCGGTCAAGAGGGGAGCCGGATACGAGGTGGGCCACTGTACCTTCATTAAAACGCGCAGTGAGAGCAGGTTGTGGGGCTGTTTGACACCCCTCCCCTTAACGTTTTGGAGGCTTGCTTTGCTGAGACGCTCTCATATGAAGCTTTGTCAACTTGTTCTTAATTACATCAATAACATAAATCCCTAGTCATTATCAATGGCCAGTGATCGATGTAAGACCCGAGCACTGCATGTTTCCCCTCTACAACATATTAAAAAAATTGCAACGTGAATCGCCTGCCAAAAATACGTTCACAAACAAACAAACAAAACCACAAACTGGACTAATCAAGGTAACTTGGCGAAAGCATTTACCAAGTTAACAAAGAAAACAGTTTGAAAAGAGATTAAATAGGACTACATTTTTTTTGTAAGAAGCTGTGAAGGATGGCACCCCATGCGACATGACTTTTTAGGTTGGTTTGCCGAACTTCTGAATTCTGCTCAGTTCCTTTGCTCAAATCAAAAGTCTTTACTTGTTGCAATTTATATTTATAGTATGGGAAAAACCTAAGAATTAATGGAATCACTTGGTTCTTTTCTTTTAATCCTCTGATTATCTGTGTTTTGGACAGGACATCTTGTTCATGTTATGGACGGAACAATATGTCACACATCTTATTTTAAGGCAAAATCACAATCATAACTTACATTGTCTAGGATAAATGAAAATGGAGATAATATAAAAGATAAAAATGGAAACGATTAACCTAGGGCAAGTCACCGATTGACTGGACCAGGCCATTCCAGCCTCTCATCTAGGTTTTATAGTAGGTTAGCTTTCCACGTTTGTCAGGGGGACCATCAACAGCCGGGATGAACCTAGGGGACGTAACGACCAGCTCGAAGCTATCCGCTAGACAACGAAACGTCTCCCTTTTGTTTACCATAGGGGACGAAACGTTCATGGGAAGAAACGTTTGGATACCTTCATACATACCTAAATCTATTAAAGTGGCCCCCTCGTATCCGGCCACTACTTCTGCTCTCCGAATGTGGCCGGATACGCTGCGGTGGGGGCGGATATGAGGGCTGCTGCAGATAACGCACTTTAGTAGCATCCGTATCATAACCGTGACGTCTTAGACAAACGAAGTGCGAAACCAATATTCTGGTCTTGCAGCGTCTTGCAAAATCGACGGAGGAAGTAACAGCTTACATCAGCGTATTGCGAATGAATGGGGTCAGATACTATACAACCACCTAGCAGTTGCGCGTCTCGGGTTTTGGTCTAAGCTTGTTTGGCAGCTGTCTACCAGATCTATTTATAATCTCGCTTCAGATGTAAGGCATGGCATGGAAGGTGTGAATCAAGTAGGACGTGCGATCACGTCGTTCGCGCGTAACACTGCTGGAGCGGGGTCTAATGTGGCTGAATGGGAGGGCTCAAATTTCGGTTAAGAGGGGTTCACGGAAAGCCGTTCTGGACCGGCTAAAGTGTTCGGGTACGCGGGGTGGCCGGTCAAGAGGGGAGCCGGATACGAGGTGGGCCACTGTACCTTCATTAAAACGCACAGTGAGAGCAGGTTGTGGGGCTGTTTGACACCCCTCCCCTTAACGTTTTGGAGGCTTGCTTTGCTGAGACGCTCTCATATGAAGCTTTGTCAACTTGTTCTTAATTACATCAATAACATAAATCCCTAGTCATTATCAATGGCTCGATGTAAGACCCGAGCACTGCATGTTTCCCCTCTACAACATATTAAAAAAATTGCAACGTGAATCGCCTGCCAAAAATACGTTCACAAACAAACAAACAAAACCACAAACTGGACTAATCAAGGTAACTTGGCGAAAGCATTTACCAAGTTAACAAAGAAAACAGTTTGAAAAGAGATTAAATAGGACTACATTTTTTTTGTAAGAAGCTGTGAAGGATGGCACCCCATGCGACATGACTTTTTAGGTTGGTTTGCCGAACTTCTGAATTCTGCTCAGTTCCTTTGCTCAAATCAAAAGTCTTTACTTGTTGCAATTTATATTTATAGTATGGGAAAAACCTAAGAATTAATGGAATCACTTGGTTCTTTTCTTTTAATCCTCTGATTATCTGTGTTTTGGACAGGACATCTTGTTCATGTTATGGACGGAACAATATGTCACACATCTTATTTTAAGGCAAAATCACAATCATAACTTACATTGCAACTGATAAACATTGTTAGATTCAAGGTAAGGTAAGGTAAGTATAGGGTTTAACGGCACACCAACACTAGTGTGTCATATGGTGCCAAGAAAGGTTAATAGATAAGATTGACCTGATAAAGCAGCCGCCTTCTAGGATAAATGAAAATGGAGATGGAAAAAATGGAAACGATTATCCTAGGGCCAGTCGCCACAAGCCGATTGACTGGACCAGGCCATTCCAGCCTCTCGTCTAGGTGAAATCCGGGCCAGAGTGGTGTGTTGCAGATATGGCCCTCAAAAGAACCACTCCACTCAACCACCTGGATCCCATTGTCCACCGACACGAGTTGCAACCCACGGCCAACAGGTTGCCCCCTATTAGTCGCCTCTTACGACATGCAGAAGGATACAGTGGACCTATTCTACCCCCGGACCCACAGGGGGATTGTTAGATTAAAACAATTCTATGTAACATAGTATTTTTATATTATTTATTTAAAGTGTTTCACCTGTTCAACTGTATTACCAGCAATGTAAAAGCCTATTCAAATAAAATGGAACGAAGTGTCTATTCGCACGGTGACCGTGCGAATAGCAAGGCAGAATTTCCTTGTACGCACGGTCAGTCGCGCCTGTGTTATTATTATTTTAAGAGCACACATGGGCTCTGTTTTAACCAGCTTGTTTTCTACATGCAAGTATTATACTTAGAAACGTTAAGTTAGTGCCTTCTTGATTATCTCAATTTGGTTGACATTTGTGTTATTATTTTTAAGGGCACTAAATTGAATGTTTCCGCAAGGTTGTTGAAATTATTACAGTTATGACACAGTATTAGGTTCTGTAACCTATGTTGAGATTTGTTCCTGCGCTGAATGATTTTTGGATCAGAATATATGTGAAACAATGCGCTGAATGATTTTTGGATCAGAATACAAGTGAAACAAACAACACCTAGTATATTTGTTATTTATGGAAGCCAATTTATATCACTCCCATGGCCGATTAGTAACAATCGATGGACAGTGAGAAGATCCAAGGAGATTGTCCCACATATAAGGGATAAGGTTGCATCTGGCAGTCGTGCACATGGACGATGATATCGGGAGGGGGGGGGGGGGGGGGGGGGGGGGGGAAGGGGAATGGCCTTATTCTGGATAAGGGTGTGCCGGGGACCTTGAAAACCCGTACCTGTCGTACAAGGTCAAAATGGCCAAAAGCATACCCCGTCGTAAAAGGTATTATGCGAATGTATTACCCCTCGTACAGATTAAATCGGAAAAACATACCCCGTCGAGAGGCCGATAAAACATACCCCGTCGCGCGGCACATATGAACTACCTCTATACCCCCCCCCCCCAACCCCCACGGGGGATGATATGCATCAAGCGCATATATGCAGTGAACTGAGTTATAAGAACGGATCAGCACGGCAGCACGGTGACCGTGCGAATAGCGCAGTTCGGATAGTTGACTGCACGGTGCACGTAGTTGGATGCACGGTCACCGTGCGAATAGCGCTGTTCCGATAGTTGGATGCACGGTCACCGTGCGAATAGTGCTGTTCCGATAGTTGACTGCACGGTCACCGTGCGAATAGCGCTGTTCCGATAGTTGGATGCACGGTCACCGTGCGAATAGCGCTGTTCCGGTAGTTGGATGCACGGTCACCGTGCGTATAGCGCTGTTCCGATAGTTGGATGCACGGTCACCGTGCGAATAGTGCTGTTCCGATAGTTGGATGCACGGTCACCGTGCGAATAGCGCTGTTCCGATAGTTGGATGCACGGTCACCGTGCGAATAGCGCTGTTCCGATATAGCGCTGTTGCGAATAGCGCTGTTCCGATAGTTGGATGCACGGTCACCGTGCGAATAGCGCTGTTCCGATAGTTGGATGCATGGTCACCGTGCGTATAGCGCTGTTCCGGTAGTTGGATGCACGGTCACCGTGCGAATAGCATCTTTCAAAATGGAAAGTATACTGCAATATCAGAGTGGAAAAGCCACTCATTCCCTGGTATGCAGTCAGCCATGACATGTTCAATATCATATTGACAATATATAAAATCAAGCTGAATATTATCCTATTTTTTAATACCTTCTGATAATCAATACTTATGAAGGGATGCTTTATGATGTCACACCTGACCATGTATATTATCATCATGGAAGTGCACTCGATCTGGAGATATTGTTGGGCTTATTTAGTAAATTAAATCTTCTTCAACAAAAAAAATGGGTTATTTGAATATTTAGATTTACAAAATATTTGCAGGGATATTTAAAATATCCTAACATTGTGTCTTGGTAATCAAAAACATATAATTAGTTGTACTGTGCATCTGAAAAATGCTTTTTGAAATGTCCAGTCCATAACATTTCTCCTATTCAAAGACATTTTTTATGCCGAAAGGTGTGGCAGATTCTATTAGTACTTTCAATATTATAAACTAAATTTATAAACTATCATAATTTAGAAATATAACTATCATTCAGATAATTTGTAATCTTCAGTTTGAGATAACATTTACTGTGGAATGACCCATATATATATATATATATATATATATATATATATATATATATATATATATATATATATATATATATATATATATATATATTGCTTTCAGGAGCAATATAAAGTGGTATACACAGTTTCCCTTTAAAACACTTTGGGTTTCCCAGTCTACACGGCCATGAATTTGTGTGGTCATAGCTTTCAGGAATATAGGGAAAGATATTCACACAATTGATTTTAGAAAACACTTTGAAAGGTCACACGACTTTCCTTTACACATTGGACTTATAGGGTCCCGATATAACCGCTTGGTGAGTTGATTTTATTAGATAAACTAGATACACACGGGAAGTCTTCTGTTGTGAAATTCTACTTCAATTCCGATGGCTAAGTTTGGTGACTTGACTCCCGTACTAGATCGAAACTAGCTAGTCGGTTGGGCTAAATTTAGAACAAGTGAACATAGGGGACGACTGCCGATTGAAGTGATATACGTTGATCGAAGGAAAACCATTAGATCGAAGTGACTCTTGTCATAAAGTGAGCACGATACAGCAGTTGAATATTTAATCTGCGATTGAAAACGAAACACATTACATGCTTTTTATCAGTAAATATATGATTATTCGTAATATTCAACATGAAACCACTTTTTTCCTGATCAGAATAAGCATTCAAACTATTATAATGTAAAAATTCAAGGTAAAGACTGACCAATAGCTAAGCGGTAGGCAGGTAGGGGCAAGGTAGCCGTGCACGACGGTAATATAAATATATACACGTCATGCACGGCTAGAGGCAGGGTTGGTACAAGGCATTTTATCAAGTCATTGGTTGGTGGTTCTCGTTTAAGTAGTTAGGTATGTTTTATTACTGTAAGATTTGGCTAAGTATTTAATACAACATATTGCCCAAATCTCAACTCCAGAAGGCAGTTTCCCTATTCAGTCTTCGGCAAGTCTGTGCTAGTAAAGGATCTCTAAGGAATAAAAAGTTATGCAAAAGTATTTGTATGGTATTAAAATGAACTGGCAAATATTTTATATTTTATATACATGTTACATCACCTGTCAGGTGATCCAACTAAGGTGTCATTAATGTTAAGAAGGAATTCCTTCTTTTCATTTGAAAGGTATGATAAATATCATGATTGTTTCTTTTGACGTAACTGCTTTAGTGGTGTTTCTCATGTTTGCAGGAATGGCTAGTTGAAGCACCACTATGATTGTAACTCAATTAATTGATATCAATGAACAATGTCCAAAGCAAGAGCATTTAGAAGGTATGACGTCAGCAATAATTGTGTTGATTTTGCTATCTTCACCTGTGCAAACAATGATGAGTTTGGCATAAGATTAGCCATAGACAGAGCATGACTATTGCTACATCAACAAAGTGTATAAGAGAGCTGTCCAAATAAAGATCACACACCCTAAGACACAGCTAATGATTGGGCCCATACTATATATATATATATATATATATATATATATATATATATATATATATATATATATATATATATATATATATATATATATATATATATATATATATATATATATATATAAGTAGGTTTTAGTTGTCTGTTGTGGACAGGTAAATATTCAGGTATAGTATAACGCACACACACATAATACCATTTATTCAAATTGTGGTCTTGAAGGAATGTCTGACCTACAAGCTGACCTCCTGAAAACTGAAACAGCTGAGCCGCAGAACCCTTACGGAAAGGTGCTGTTGTAGACCAATTAAGCTATATATATATATATATATATAATACACATGTTCATGTTTATATTCTTAGAGTAGAGGTAAATGGTATCACCTATATCAGGTGTTACCTGGTCACTTTATATCCCAGGGCACATTGAACTTAATTATTTCAAATGAATTTACGTGAATCTGTAAAATTTCAATGATAATATCATAATTATCAAAAAACAAAAGATAAGAATATATCTCCATGAATTACAGTTCCGATCGAGCAACATTATGATCAATGAGAAGAGGCATGAAGTACATGTGCTGGTAATGGGTAATATGGAGTCATCTGGGTTTTGAGATAGTGCCTCATTAGAATGAATGATATCTCAGTAATAGGACGGTAGATTTTAATTTAGGTCGGTAAAGTTACAGATTAAAGCCTCGCCTTTACGATAAAAGTAGTCCCAACTCCGACCGACGATTTGCTAGATTTCCAGAGATGATAGAAAGTAAGGATCCCGCATCCGGTGACGCTTTCGGGAATTAAGCCACTTCACTTCGATTAAAAGGCTGCTTATTCGCTCTACGCACCTGCTTTTGTTATTTTGGAGATGGCCCCTAGGCCTAGTGTTTATACCTCTAAACCAATCGAAAACATGTTAACATATGCACCGAAAGGTATTTTATAACAGATGGGGTGATTTGCTGGTGCAATGAGTTCTGCGTTGTAAGAGTCACTTCGATCTAAGGGTTTTCCTTCGATCGACGTATATCACTTCAATCGGCGGTCGTCCCCTACCTGGTGAACACGCGTCAGCTGGCAGCGGAGTGTGTTTTAGGATAAAGCAAATCTGCCCTACTTCAAACCTCAGTAACTTTTGAATAGAACAATATAATTTGCTTTGTGATGTCACAAATCGAACTCGAACAGATCAATAGATGTAGACCTGAAGATCTTGCCTTGAGAACGATAATATAAGTACGACTGACCACAGCGTGAAACGGTATATTACCTTCACAGATGTTCCACCTTTAGCGGATTTCGCATCACCACCGGTAGCTCCGCCACTGTCACCCTTGCCTTTCGACTTGCCTCCACCCCCTTTCTTAGGTGGCATTTTAGAACAAGGATTTAACTGTTGGAGGCGAAAGTTCGTGTAACATCTGGTTTTCCCCCACACTGATTATTTTGAGGCGACGAGTAGACCAAAACTCGCGATTCCGATTAAACACATACGTTATGATATGGACATCATGATTTGATCTGACTGCTTACAACTATAAATATACAAATGATTCAACATTCATACCTAACAAATGAAAAAATGACAAAGTTTCTATTCTGGGTTTAGTCCCACCAGGTTCAACTGTACATACAGGATTTGCTCAAACAACCATTAGTGGTTTGTGGTGAAGTTCATAGACCTCTACATGGTTTTTTTTCTTTAAGCAGAGCTGCCTAGGGAGTAGCTCCGGTCGAACGGTGATATAAATATATACCCAGACGTCTTGTAGGGCTATCTAGGGAGCTGCCATTCAATATAGAAAGGATGGTGCCCAAAGTCGGCCAAAAAGCGTTGCGTAGTTTGTTTAACGGTCTCTTGTGATATATACTTTATTTGCACAGAACTTCAGGGATTCCAAACGTAACCGATCCATGACAAACTTTAGTCATGTTCTGTCCTACAGGTTATATCTATTAACAGTTGAAAAGTCTGCTTGTTTCATGATCTTGCTAATGTTCATTTGAATGGCTACTGGTTACAACTCTACATTAGATGATTGATGTTTATAATGTGAACAGATTGCATAGGCATTCAAATGCTCTGACATAAAATCTTATTTGGTATATCTGACCGCAGATAGAACAGAGATTAAAGATAGCTGCTTAGTTAATGATGAAGACGAATAAAATGCGGTTCATTAGTTGATAATAAAAGCAATTTCTGTATTGAAAGACACGAGGGCAAAAGCTGGCAGTAAACATGCAGTCAAGAACGAGCTGCAACGTATGGACATAAGAGCCTCTTTTACTCAGAGCCATATCAAACTCTTTGGAAACTCTTTAAGATGAGTCAGACAGTCCTTCAGCCAATCCTTCTACTAAGGAAATGAAGCAAAGACCGACTGATGTATGGAAATCAGCTTTAATTATACTGCAAGGTTGCGTTTACGTCACACACGTAGAAGATTAAAATCAAATCAAAAGTATGTGAATAGAAAGAATTGCAATAGAAAACGTTGCAAATGAATATATAATGCGGGTTGGGGGGAAATGTGGTAGGAAAACCATTGCGCAAAGTATCATAAGCTAGCAGTGGTAGCTAAGAGTGAGTTAGTGAGTGATTGAGCGAGTGAGTTAGTGTTGGAGTGAGTGAGTGAGTGAGTGAGTGAGTGAGTGAGTGAGTGAGTGAGTGAGTGAGTGAGTGAGTGAGTGAGTGAGTGAGTGAGTGAGTGAGTGAGTGAGTGAGTGAGTGAGTAGAGTTCAACGGCACACCAACACTATGTTGTTATATGGCGCCTCAAAAGGTAAATAGATAAGTTTGACCTGATTAAGCAGCCGCCTTCTAGGATTAAAAAGAAAAAAAAGACACGGATGAGTCACCACGAGCCGATTGACTGAAAAAGGCCATTCCAGCCTCTCGTCTTGGCGAAATCCGGACCAGAGTAGTGTGTTGCAGACATGGCCCTCAAAAGGACCTATCCTCTCAACCACCTGGATCGCATTGTCCACCAACACGATTCGCAACCCACGGTCAACAGATTTCCCCCAATTGGTCGCCTCTTACGACATGCTGGAGGATACAGTGGGTCTATTCTACTCCCGGACACACAGGGTATGGTAGCTAAGAAGAAGCGTTGCATTCCTGCAATTTCTTTGCCACTAGAAAGTGTGCTTTCTAGGGCAGGAAACATTGAACTTCCTTAGACATCCTATATAATAAGAAAGGAAATGTAGAAAAACTAATTTTGCTGAAGAAAAAAGGGGCATACAATTAATCTAGAGATGTGATAATTATTACTAAAATCATCATTTTTTTTTTGTGGTTAAGTTTTGCGGTTTGTTTAAACGCATAGACTTTAACACTAGTGATTAGATTTGAGACAATGGTGAATAAGACTAAATGAGCCTAACAGGTTGCAAGTTTCAGTTGATATAAGCAACTGACGAAGGTTATTCTAAGTAATTTGTTTGTAGTGTGCATGATGATCAGTTGAAGTACTGGAATGACCGGGGTCTTGAATATCCACTCTTTTCGTGTGTATAAGGTGGTTTAAAATGTTCCAGGTCTTTTGAAACATTGTATTTCTATTCAGTTTACTGCTAAAATAGTCTTTTTTTCGCTCGTCTTGAAATAGCAGTTAATTTGTTTTTATATTCTTTGTATCTATGCTCGCTGTTATAAGTTCGAATTTTTATAAAGTTCCTATATTATGTGTTTTTCTCCTTAAGCATTTAGTTATCCAGGTTTGTCCCATTTTTTTATTTATTTTTGAGAAGGGATCATTTTAGTAGGACAGGATTCATTATAAGTATCTGCAAATTTTGTCAAAAAGTTTGAGTATGCTTTACTTGTATCGATTTCTGAGGTGACATCATCCCATTTTAATGATGCCAGACTGAGCTCTAATTCAGATATCGCTTAATCGTTCAGTGTCCTTAAATGAACGCATTCGCAATCTTATTCAACCATATTATTTATTGTGGAACTTACAGCGAATACGGGGAGATGGTCATTATTGTCATTAATGAGTATCCGCGATGAACATTTGTTCACTAAAAAATCTGCTCTCTGTGTCGTCAATGGCGTTCAACAAATCGATATTAAAATTCCACAGATATATACAATGTTGCAGTTTAAATTCCTAAGTATTGCCTCAATTGTACAAATATTGCCATCACACGAATTCATCACCGCATTGTTGACAAACAGAGAAACACCACCACCAATCTTATTTTGCATACAATTTACAAAGATAGTATATCCATCAATGTTAAAATCGTTTACATTATCATTATTTAACCAAGTTTCTGTTACAGCAACAATGTCAAAATTATGTTCCAGTCTATAAAAGGTACCGATAAATGTCGTCAATATTTTTTCGTAGACTCCTGGCATTAAAATGGATAATGGAAAATATACCCAATGCATTTTTATCTGTGGTATTTAGGTACTCACATCCTTGTTCCTGTGTTTAGTATATACATTCCCAAATGGTTCTGGTATATGCGTTTATTTCTGGTTCAGAGTTATTGCCAGTATCAATATCATTGACATGGTTGAGAGTTGAGATTGTACGCTCGAGTTTAGCATACCAAGATGACTTCAAGCGGTTGTCGATTTTTTCTAGTTAAGTTCCGCAAAGACTTGTTCCAATTCTTTGAGTGATGTTAGC
This sequence comes from Urechis unicinctus, assembly GCA_034190875.2. NCBI lineage: Eukaryota > Metazoa > Annelida > Polychaeta > Xenopneusta > Urechidae > Urechis > Urechis unicinctus. The sequence goes on along the minus strand of CM067347.1, from coordinate 54,019,230 downwards.
CGTTTGATGATGTCATTGTGTAGTTTGTCTTTTTTAAGGGATTTGCATTTGTACGGTACTTCGTTTCTGTTTTTGGCCAGGTCTTCATATATGTAAGGCCTGTTCCTTTCAGCTTGTAACGGTTTTTGATGACTGAAGCTTTGGCTGGATGATTCGTTAATTCAACGAGAATATCTCGTGGTTTTCCTTGTGGATTTGTTCTTTCCACACGATGTTGTCGATCTCTGTCTTTTCTGAAATCGACGTTTAGTGTTTCTTTAATGAAAATGGACATGCCAATTTCTATTCTTTCGTCGATACCTGCGAATCGAACAGAGTTACTCCTGCTGTATTGCTCGAGGTCTTCCAGTTTGTTTTCAAGTTCTATTGATTTCGCTTTTAGAAATTCTATGTCCATTTCAGTCATTTTCTTCTCGTTTTTAACCTTAAACTTCATATCCTGGTCGTCTTCTGATTTTTCTTCACCATGCTGAATGCTGTATTGGTGCCTGTCGAAATATTCACCAATATTCACCTGAATTAAATCGATTATGATGTCCGACGTACTAATCAAATAATGTCCGATATTTTTGGGGCGTTTTTACTACTTTCTGCCGGGGATATTTCCATGTTTTCAAGAGCACATTTTTGTCGTGGCACACGCCATGTTGTCTCATTGTGATGCTACTGATGATAATCCCATTCAGCAAAATGAATGAGAAATCATGTCCACTAGATGGAGATTGTGTTAGTTTAGTCAAGAATGTTCAAGAAACCTTGTATTTTGATAGTAAAGAGATTGTATAAGCCGCCAAAGAGATTATAGCTTCGTTAAGAGGGCTCACTCTGACTAGCAATTAGGTGAGTGTGCTAATGAGAAGAACACGTACCGTCGTCAGGTGGCGCTACCACAAAGTCAACAAAAGCACGTATGGCTGTAACCCGGTTAACAGACCTAACTATTACTGCAGACTTCCTTTCCGTTTACACTGAAGCCCACCCCCATCAATTGGCCGACCTTTTGACGTATGGCGAATCGATCAAAATAATGATGTCCCGCTCGCAAAATTGGCGAAGCTATGAAGAACAGTTTTGAAAAGATAGGGAACTAACGCTCTGCTCCTGGGCCTCTCTCAGACTTGACCTGCAAATGCTGACGTCGCAAACACCAACAGTTGCCAACAACCACCAACCACCTAATAATTGTTTTCGTCCTCAACAATTCTCAACAGGTACCAAAGAGCTTTTACTTCATATTTTGTTTACTGGTAGCCAGAGCCCTCTGGTTTGTTAACATTTCCATTCTGCATTGCCGCGTCCTGGCGTTGTAGATGACAAAATTGCCCAAATAAACTCGGCTTGGGCCTTCCCCCAACCACCATTTCCAAAATCCTCCCCACTAGCAATAAGAGAAAAATCAGAACCGGGTGAATTTGTACTGTTGCATGACCTTTCTTTTCCTTATGACAGTTCATCGGTCAATTCTAACATTCCAAAATAGTCATGTGCAACACACTACTCAACTTTCAGGATGCATTCACATACATCCAACATTCTAGCTTACCTTACCTAGCTAAACTCGATACGCCGAGGCGTTCAGATTAATACCACAGGCTTTTACTGCAAAGGGTATTATAACGATACCTTTAGGTTGTAGCACCAGTTGTTTGATTTTTGAAGAAGTCTCGTCCGCCTTTCTCTGGATTTTAAACTAGGGCGACTTCTTGTTCATAGCTTCTACACAGGAAAAATTCAATGACATGCTTGTCAGCTTTATTGGATTGTGTACACATCATAACATTCCCCTAGCTCCACGTAAGACTGTCAACCCAACCAATACACTGACCTTTCTTGGCATTGAAATAGACACAAGCCAGAATACCCCCTGAAAAGCTGCTTAATATTCAAATGCCACTGAGAACACAAACACTAATAACAAAGTAACCTTGAGAGATCTCAAATCCCTGATACAATTTGCCTTATCGGTCGTAACACCAGGTAGATCATTTCTTAGGTGATTGGATGTTCTCACATGTCAAGCCAACAAGCCTTATCATTTTATTCGTCTCACAATTCCCACAAAAAAGACCTCAGCACTTGGCTGCAATTCCTGCAACGTTACAATGGGGAAATCCTCATTTGGCACATGCATTCCAGCCCATCCCCATCTATGCATATGTATTCAGATGCCTCTAAAACAGGTTTTGCGGCCACGTATGGAAATAACTGGATACAAGGGACCTGACCAATTTCACGGATTTCTTTTAATATCACTTTCCTGTACCCTATATTCTTAGCAACGTTTTTGCACACAAAATTAACAATCACATATCATATTCCATTGTGATAACCAGGCTGTTGTACAAATACATAATCAACAAACAGCAAAACACAAGATAGTAATGTCCATTATTCGCCCCCTAGTTCTTGTCCTACTCAAAAATAATATTCATCTCTCAGCAGTATACATTCCTGATGTTGATAACACTGCTTGTGATTTTCTTTCCCGACAAAACAAGCCCTTTCACAGTTTGGGATGAGGCCTTACCCGACATCCATCCATCCACACCTGCTACCAGCCAGCTTTGTAGGGATTTAAAACAACTTTTGGATTTTGTCTATCAAAATGTCCACAGCTCAGGTTTACCTACATCATTGACTCACTTTCCTTCACTTCCTCACCCTGCGTTCCGTGGATACACATTGATCCCCTTCCGATTATACATTGGCGTTGTTTGTCACCTACCTCCGCAACCAAAATCTGAAACACACAACCATACGCTCCTTTCTCTCAGCAATCAATCTTGTCCTCAGTCTTAGAGGACTTTCTGATAGAACTAACGGTTTACTGGTAAGCAAAACGCTCCTAGCGATACAACAATCTGTAACCACACAAGAAACGCTTCACCCTATAACTAGGACCCTTCTTCACCAAATATTGGACAAACTTATTACCACCAACTTATACAACCAAAACTTATTCAAATCATTGTTTCTTGTCTCGTTGTACGCTTGCATGCGAGTGGGCGAGCTTGTCCTTTCCACAGACAGCACACATGTGCTTACCATTCAGCACAGACAGCACACATGTGCTTACCATTCAGCACAGACAGCACACATGTGCTTACCATTCGTATTTAAAACCCGTAGTTCTTGGCAAGGACAAAGCTTATGAACTTATTTTCAAGACATTAGTTTGCACAAGCCCTTAATGCATTCAGTTGTCAGGGCTTGACCCAACCAAATTCAACACTCACTGTGGAAGACACCCCAACCACAATCATACATTCGGTAGGACGCTGGAAAAGTTGGGCTTACCAAAATTACACAGGGTTAGCTTCTGCTGTTTGTTCCGTGAGTTACACACACACCACCAACCTCTGGCAATGTCAGCTTCTGTTGCTTGACACAGGAGGCATACATCACACCCCACTGGCACTAGGAGCAGAGCCAAATGTGTATCCTCTACAACTTACGGTTTTATTACGTATACTAGATAGTGCTTATTTACGCTTATTATACCCTTAGACAAAAAGAGAGGAGTTTCACCTCATGCTATGTGGTTACATTTCTTTCGTATTCTGTTGTTGTATTTCTGTGGGGTTAGGTTTGGTTTGGGAGTTAGACCTCTTTTTGTTTGCTTTATCAGTATGCTTTAATGTCGGTTGTACTTGTATGGTCAAAAAGTTATAGTACACCTCAAATATGGTCATTTTATGGCTTATTCTATCAATAAGAGACTCACAAAAGGTATGAGATGCCCACATCTAGCAATGGTCAACTTTGATGTGTTTATGGACATTGTTGTTAGTTTTAGAGGTACCATTGTAACATACTGCATATAGTCATAAAAGTGATCGTCGCTTAACATTGTGCATCTGTTCCTTATATGGACAAACATTGTGATTTACCTATTAACAACTCTTTATTGGATAGGGATTAGTATTGATCACATTTCACTGTCACTATATGATTGAGATAACATGTGTGTGCTACTACCTTTACTGGTTTACAATGTTCTATGAGGCCACATGTTATTATATAGTGAATACTCCGTGCAAGCACTGTTTATCATATTTACAGTACTGAATAGATAGTATATTTGAACCCATACATGGACTTGATGATTGAGTCACATAAATGTTTTGAGATTAGATCGACGCGTGTCAAGCTTAATCAACTGGCAGACAGCGGAAGGCAGGGCATTCTACAATCTGGGTGCGGCATTTCCAAACGCTGTGGCACCGTTGTTTGTCTATAGCCCTCGAGCCCTGGTAGGGCGGCATTCAGCAATCAGTTCGTGTAAGTAAATTGGTTCGATTCTATTCATTGCCCCGAAGGTGAGTAGCGGAATTTTTTTATAAAATAGGCTTTTCCACAGGAAGCATGGTGTGTTGGATGTTTTCCCCGGCCTTCCACAGGAAGCATGGTGTGTCGGATGTTTTCCCTGGCCTTCCACAGGAAGCATGATGTGTTGGATGTTTTCCCCAGCCTTCCACATGAAGCATGGTGTGTTGGATGTTTTCCCTGGCCTTCCACAGGAAGCATGGTGTGTTGGATGTTTTCCCTGGCCTTCCACAGGAAGCATGATGTGTTGGATGTTTTCCCTGGCCTT